>JBBGZY010001211.1:1180000-1860183 GCA_037952925.1 Lithobates clamitans | reverse complement strand
CCACCGCAAGGGGGACCCTCCGCCCCCGGTCTCCAGGCCGTGGGTGGAGGCTTCCAGATGAGTACCACCGCAAGGGGGTCCCTCCCCCCCGGCCTCCAGGCCGCGGGTGGAGGCTCCTAGATGAGTACCACCGCAAGGGGGTCCCTCCGCCTGCGGTGGGCGGCCTCTGAGCCACGGGTGGAGGCTCCCAGGCCAGTACCACTGCAAGGGGGTCCTTCCGCCCCCGGGTGGAGGCTCCTAGAGGAGTACCACCGCAAGGGGGTCCCTCCGCCCCCGGGGCTGCGGGTGGAGGCTCCCACACGAGTACCACCGCAAGAGGGTTCCTCCGGGGGCGTCCTCCAGGCCGCGGGTGGAGGCTCCCAGACGAGTACCACCGCAAGGGGGTCCCTCCGCCCCCGGGGGGCGGCCTCCGGGCCGTGGGTGGAGGCTCCCAGAGGAGTACCACTTGCAAAGGGGTCCCTCCGGGCCGCGGGTGGAGGCTCCCAGAGGAGTACCACCGCAAGGAGGTCCCTCTGCCCCCGGGGGCAGCCTCTGGGCCGCGGGTGGCGGCTCCCAGAGAAGTGCCACCGCAAGGGGTTCCCTCCGCCCCCGAGGGCGGCCTCCGGGCCGCGGGTGGAGGCTCCCAGAGGAGTAACACCGCAAGGGGGTCCCTCCGCCCCCGGGGTCGGCCTCCGGGCCGCGGGTGGAGGCTCCCAGAGGAGAACCACTGCAAGGGGGTCCCTCCGCCCCCAGGGCGGCCTCTGGGCCACAGGTGGAGGCTCCCAGAAGAGTACCACTGCATAGGTGTCCCTCCGCCCCTGGGGGCGTCCTCCAGGCTGCTGGTGGAGGCTCCCAGACGAATACCACCGCAAGGGGGTTCCTCCGGGGACGTCCTCCAGGCCGCGGGCGGAGGCTCCCAGACGAGTACCACCGCAAGGGGGTCCCTCCGCCCCTGGGGGCGGCCTCCGGGCCGTGGGTGGAGGCTCCCAGAGGAGTACCACTTGCAAAGGGGTCCCTCCGGGCCGCGGGTGGAGGCTCCCAGAGGAGTACCACCGCAAGGAGGTCCCTCCGCCCCCGGGGGCAGCCTCTGGGCCGCAGGTGGCGGCTCCCAGAGAAGTGCCACCGCAAGGGGGTCCCTCCGCCCCCGGGGGCGGCCTCCGGGCCGCGGGTGGAGGCTCCCAGAGGAGTAACACCGCAAGGGGTCCCTCCACCCCCGGGGTCAGCCTCCGGGCCGCGGGTGGAGGCTCCCAGAGGAGAACCACCGCAAGGGGGTCCCTCCGCCCCCGGGGCGGCCTCCGGGCCGCGGGTGGAGGCTCCCAGAAGAGTACCTAGGTGTCCCTGCGCCTCCGGGGGCTTCCTCCAGGCCGCGGGTGGAGGCTCCCAGAGGAGTACCACCGCAAGGGGGTCCCTCCGCCCCCGGGGGCGGCCTCCGCGTGGAGGCTCCCAGAGGAGTACCACCACATGCGGATCCCTCCGCCCCCGGGGGCGGCCTCCGGGCCACGGATGGAGGCTCCCAGAGGAGTACCACCGCAAGGGGGTCCCTCCGCCCTCGGGGGTGGCCTCCGGGCCCCAGGTGGAGGCTCCCAGAGGAGTACCACCGCAAGGGGGTCCCTCCACCCCCGGGGGCGGCCCCTGGGCCGACGGGTGGAGGCTCCCAGATGAGTACCACCGCATGCGGGTCCCTCCTCCCCCGGGAGCGGCCTCCGGGCCGCTGGTGGAGGCTCCCAGACGAGTACCACCGCAAGGGGGTCCATCCGCCTCTGGGGTCGTCCTCCACGGCGCGGGTGGAGGCTACCAGATGAGTTCCACCGCAAGGGGATCCCTCCGCCCCCGGGGGCACCCTCCACGCCGCGGGTGGAGGCTCCCAGACGAGTACCACCGCAAGGGGGTCCCTCCACACCCGGGGGCGGCCTCCAGGCCGTGGGTGGAGGCTCCCAGAGGAGTACCACTTGCAAAGGGGTCCCTCCGGGCCGCGGGGGGAGGCTCCCAGAGGAGTACCACCACAAGGAGGTCCCTCCGCCCCCAGGGGCAGCCTCCGGGCCGCGGGTGGCGGCTCCTAGAGAAGTGCCACCGCAAGGGGGTCCCTCCGCCCTCGGGGGCGGCCTCCCGGCCACGGGTGGAGGCTCCCAGAGGAGTACCACCGCAAGAGGGTCCCTCCGCCCCCGGGGTGGCCTCCGGGCCGCGGGTGGAGGCTCCCAGAAGAGTACCACCGCATAGGTGTCCCTCCGCCTCCGGGGGCTTCCTCCGGGCCGTGGGTGGAGGCTCCCAGGCGAGTACCACCGCAAGTGGGTCCCTCCGCCCCTGGGCCATGGGTGGAGGCTCCCAGATGAGTACCACCGCATGCGGGTCCCTCCGCCCTCGGGGGCGGCCTCCGGGCCACGGATGGAGGCTCCCAGAGGAGTACCACCGCAAGGGGGTCCCTCCGCCCCCGGGGGTGGCCTCCGGGCCCCAGGTGGAGGCTCCCAGAGGAGTACCACCGCAAGGGGGTCCCTCCGCCCCCGGGGGCGGCCTCCGGGCTGTGGGTGGAGGCTCCCAGATGAGTACCACTGCATGCGGGTCCCTCCTCCCCCGGGAGCGGCCTCCGGGCCGCGGGTGGAGGCTCCCAGATGAGTACCACCGCAAGGGGTCCCTCTGCCCCTGGGGGCAGCCTCTGGGCCGTGGGTGGAGGCTCCCAGAGGAGTACCACCGCAAGGGGGTCCCTCCGCCCCCGGGGGCGGCCTCCGCGTGGAGGCTCCCAGAGGAGTACCACCGCAAGGGGGTCCCTCCGCCCTTGGGTGCGGCCTCCGGGCCACGGGTGGAGGCTCCCAGAGGAGTACCACCGCAAGGGGGTCCCTCCGCCACTGGGGGCGGCCTCCGGGCCGCGGGTGGAGGCTCCCAGAGGAGTACCACTGCAAGGGGGTCCCTGCGCCCCTGGGGGCGACCTCCGGGCCGCGGGTGAAGGCTCCCAGGCAAGAACCACAGCAAGGGGGTCCCTCCGCCCCCGGGGACGGCCTCCAGGCCACGGGTGGAGGCTCCCAGGCGAGTACAACTGCAAGGGGGTCCCTCCGCCCCAGGGGGCGGTCTCCGGGCCGCAGGTGGAGGCTCCAAGGCGAGTACCACCGCAAGTGGGTCCCTCCGCCCCCGGGCTATGGGTGGAGGCTCCCAGATGAGTACCACCGCATGCGGGTCCTTCCGCCCCCGGGGGCAGCCTCCGGGCCATGGGTGGAGGCTCCCAGACGAGTACCACCGCAACGGGGTCCCTCCACCCCCGGGGGCGGCCTCTGGGCCGCAGGTGGAGGCTCCCAGATGAGTACCACTGCAAGGGGGTCTCTCCGCCCCCGGAGGCGGCCTCCGGGCCGCGGGTGGAGGCTCCCAGAGGAGTACCACCGCAAGGGGGTCCCTCTGCCCCCGGGGGCGGCCTCCGCGTGGAGGCTCCCAGAGGAGTACCACCGCAAGGGGGACCCTCCGCCACCGGGGGGCGAGGCTCCCAGAGGAGTACCACCGCAAGGGGGTCCCTCCGCCCCCGGTGGCGGCCTCGGGTGGAGGCTCCCAGACGAGTACCACTGCAACGGGGTCCCTCCGCCCCCGGTGGCGGCCTCCAGGCCCCGGGTGTAAGCTCCCAGAGGAGTACCACCGCAAGGGGGTCCCTCCGCCCCCGGGGGCGGCCTCCGGGCCCCAGGTGGAGGCTCCCAGGGAGTACCACCGCAAGGGGGTCCCTCCGCCCCCGGGGGTGGCCTCCAGGCTGCGGGTGGAAGCTCCCAGGCGTGTACCACAGCAAGGGGGACCCTCCGACCCCGGGGGCGGCCTCCAGGCCGCGGGTGGAGGCTCCCAGGCGAGTACCACCGCAAGGGGGTCCCTCCGCCTCTGGGGGCGTCCTCCAGGCCGCGGGTGGAGGCTCCCAGGCGAGTACCACCGCAAGGGGGTCCCTCCGCCCCCGGGGGCGGCCTCCGGGGGCGGCCTCCGGGCCGCGGGTGGAGGCTCCCAGAGGAGTACCACCGCAAGGGGGTCCCTCTGCCCCCGGGGGCGGCCTCCGCGTGGAGGCTCCCAGAGGAGTACCACCGCAAGGCGGTCCCTCCGCCCTTGGTGCGGCCTCCGGGCCACGGGTGGAGGCTCCCAGGCGAGTACCACCGCAAGGGGGTCCCTCCGCCCCCGGGGGCGACCTCCGGGCCACGGGTGAAATCTCCCAGGCAAGTACCACAGCAAGGGGGTCCCTCCACCCCCGGGGACGGCCTCCAGGCCGCGGGTGGAGGCTCCCAGGCGAGTACCACCGCAAGAGGGTCCCTCCGCCCCGGGGCGGACTCTAGGCCGTGGGTGGAGGCTCCCAGGCGAGTACCACCGCAAGAGGGTCCCTCCGCCCCGGGGGCGGACTCTAGGCCGTGGGTGGAGGCTCCCAGGCGAGTACCACTGCAAGGAGGTCCCTCCGCCCCCGGGGGCGGCCTCCAGGCCGTGGGTGGAGGCTCCCAGGCGAGTACCACCGCAAGGGGGTCCCTCCGCCCTCGGTGGCGGCCTCCGGGCCCCGGGTGTAGGCTCCCAGAGGAGTACCTCCGCAAAGGGGTCCCTCCGCCCCCGGGCCCCAGGTGGAGGCTCCCAGAGGAGTACCACCGCAAGGGGGTCCCTCTGCCCCCGGGGGCGGCCTCCAGGCTGCGGGTGGAAGCTCCCAGGCGTGTACCACCGCAAGGGGGACCCTCCGCCCCGGGGGGCGGCCTCCGGGCAGCGGGTGGAGGCTCCCAGGCAAGTACCACCGCAAGGGGGTCCCTCTGCCTCTGGGGGCGTCCTCCAGGCCGCGGGTGGAGGCTCCCAGACGAGTACCACCGCAACGGGGTCCCTCAACCCCCAGGGGCGGCCTCCGGGCCGCAGGTGGAGTCTCCCAGATGAGTACCACCGCAAGGGGGTCCCTCCGCCCCCGGGGGCGGCCTCCGGGCCACGGGTGGAGGCTCCCAGAGGAGTACCACCGCAAGGGGGACCCTCCGCCCCCGGGGGCGGCCTCCGGGCCGCGGGTGGAGGCTCCCAGAGGAGTACCACCGCAAGGGGGTCCCTCTGCCCCCGGGGGCGGCCTCCGCGTGGAGGCTCCCAGAGGAGTACCACCGCAAGGGGGTCCCTCCGCCCTTGGGTGCGGCCTACGGGCCACGGGTGGAGGCTCCCAGAGGAGTACCACCGCAAGGGGGTCCCTCCGCCACCGGGGGCGAGGCTCCCAGAGGAGTACCACCGCAAGGGGGTCCCTCCGCCCCCGGGGGCGACCTCCGGGCCACGGGTGAAGGCTCCCAGGCGAGTACCACAGCAAGGGGGTCCCTCCACCCCCGGGGACGGCCTCCAGGCCGCGGGTAGAGGCTCCCAGGCGAGTACCACCGCAAGAGGGTCCCTCCGCCCCGGGGGCGGACTCTAGGCCGCGGGTGGAGGCTCCCAGGCGGGTACCACCGCAAGGGGTCCCTCCGCCACCGGGGGCGAGGCTCCCAGAGGAGTACCACCGCAAGGGGGTCCCTCCGCCCCCGGGGGCGACCTCCGGGCCGCGGGTGAAGGCACCCAGGCGAGTACCACAGCAAGGGGGTCCCTCCACCCCCGGGGACGGCCTCCAGGCCACGGGTTGAAGGCTCCCAGGCGAGTACCACCGCAAGAGGGTCCCTCCGCCCCGGGGGCGGACTCTAGGCCGTGGGTGGAGGCTCCCAGGCGAGTACCACCGCAAGGGGGTCCCTCCGCCCCCGGGGGCGGCCTCCAGGCCGCGGGTGGAGGCTCCCAGGTGAGTACCACCGCAAGGGGGTCCCTCCGCCCCCGGTGGCGGCCTCCGGGCCCCGGGTGTAGGCTCCCAGAGGAGTACCTCCGCAAGGGGGTCCCTGCGCCCCTGGGGGCGGCCTCCGGGCCCCAGGTGGAGGCTCCCAGAGGAGTACCACCGCAAGGGGGTCCCTCCGCCCCCGGGGGCGGCCTCCAGGCTGCGGGTGGAAGCTCCCAGGCGTGTACCACCGCAAGGGGGACCTTCCGCCCCCGGGGCGGCCTCCAGGCCGCGGGTGGAGGCTCCCAGGTGAGTACAACTGCAAGGGGGTCCCTCCGCCCCCGGGGGCGGCCTCCAGGCTGCGGGTGGAGGCTCCAAGGCGAGTACCACCGCGAGGGGGTACCTCCGCCCCCGGGGGCAGCCTCCGGGCCGCAGGTGGAGGCTTCCCAGGCGAGTACCACCGCGAAGGGGGTCCCTCCGCCCCCGGGGGCGGCCTCCGGGCCACGGGTGGAGGCTCCCAGGCGAGTACCACCGCAAGGGGGTCCCTCCGCCTCTGGGGGCGTCCTCCAGGCCGCGGGCAGAGGCTCCCAGACGAGTACCACCGCAAGGGGGTCCCTCCGCACCCGGGGGCGGCCTCCAGGCCGCGGGTGGTGGCTCCCAGACGAGTACCACCGCAAGGGGGTCCCTCCGCCCCCAGGGGCGGCCTTGGGTGGAGGCTCCCAGACGAGTACCACCGCAACGGGGTCCCTCCACCCCCGGGGGCGGCCTCCGGGCCGCAGGTGGAGGCTCCCAGATGAGTACCACCGCAAGGGGGTCCCTCCGCCCCCGGGGGCGGCCTCCGGGCCGCAGGTGGAGGCTCCCAGATGAGTACCACCGCAAGGGGGTCCCTCCGCCCCCGGGGGCGGCCTCTGGGCCACAGGTGGAGGCTCCTAGAGGAGTACCACCGCAAGGGGGTCCCTCCGCCCCCGGGGGCGGCTTCCGGGCCGCGGGTGGAGGCTCCCAGAGGAGTACCTCCGCAAGGGGGTCCCTCCTCCCCCGGGCCGCAGGTGGAGGCTCCCAGGCGAGTTTCACCGCAAGAGGGTCCCTCCGCCCCCAGGGGCGGCCTCCAGGCCCCGGGTGGAGGCTCCCAGGTGAGTACCACCACAAGGGGGTCCCTCTGCCCCCGGGGGCGGCCTCCGGGCTGTGGCTGGAGGCTTCCAGAGGAGTACCACCGCGCGGGGGTCCCTCCGCCCCCGGGGGCGGCCTCTGGGCCGCGGGTGGAGGCTCCTAGAGGAGTACCACTGCGAGGGGGTCCCTCCGCCGCCGGGGGCGGCCTCCGGGCCGCGGGTGGAGGCTCCCAGGCGAGTACCACCGCGAGGGGGTCCCTCCGCCCCCGGGGGCGGCCTCCAGGCTGCGGGTGGAGGCTCCCAGGCGAGTACCACCGCGAGGGGGTCCCTCCGCCCCCGGGGGCGGCCTCCGGGCTGTGGGTGGAGGCTCCCAGAGGAGTACCACCGTGCGGGGGTCCCTCCGCCCCCGGGGGCGGCCTCTGGGCCGCGGGTGGAGGCTCCTAGAGGAGTACCACTGCGAGGGGGTCCCTCCGCCGCCGGGGGCGGCCTCCGGGCCGCGGGTGGAGGCTCCCAGGTGAGTACCACCGCGAGGGGGTCCCTCCGCCCCCGGGGGCAGCCTCCGGGCCGCAGGTGGAGGCTCCCAGGCGAGTACCACCTCAAGGGTGGTACCCGGGATGTGTGTGGAGGCTCCCAGAGGAGTACCACCGCAAGGGTGTCCCTCCGCCCCCCGGGCCGCGGGTGGAGGCTCCCAGAGTAGTACCACCGCAAGGGGGTCCCTCTACCTCTGGGCCACGGGTGGAGGCTCCCAGGGGACTACCACCGCAAGGGGGTCTCTCCGCCCCCGGGGGCGGCCTCCGGGCCACGGGTGGAGGCTCCCAGGCGAGTACCACCGCGAGGGGGTCCCTTTGCCCCCCGAGGGTGGCCTCCGGGCCGTGGGTGGAGGCTCCCAGAGGAGTACCACCGCAAGGGGGTCCCTCCGCCCCCGGGCCGTGGGTGGAGGCTCCCAGAGGAGTACCCCGTTCTCCAGGCCGCGGGTGGAGGCTCCCAGACGAGTACCACCGCAAGGGGGTCCCTCCGCCCCCGGCCTCAAGGACGCGGGTGAAGGCTCCCAGACGAGTACCACTGCAAGGTTGTCCCACCGCCCCCGGCCTCCAGGCCGCGGGTGGAGGCTCCCAGACGAGTACCACAGCAAGAGGGTCCCTCCGCCCCCGGCCTCCAGGCCGCGGGTTAAGGCTCCCAGATGAGAACCATCGCAAGGGGGTCCCACCGCCTCCAGGCCACGGGTGGAGGCTCCCAGACGAGTACCACCGCAAGGGGGTCCCTCCGCCCCCGGGGGCAGCCTCTGGGCCGCGGGTGGAGGCTCCCAGAGGAGTACCGCCGCAAGGGGGTCCCTCCGCCCCCGGGGGCGGCCTCCGGGCCCCGGGTGGAGGCTCCCAAAAGAGTAATACTGCAACGGGGTCCCTCCGCCCCTGGGGCGGCCTCCGGGTCGCGGGTGGAGGCTCCCAGAGGAGTACCACTGCAAGGGGGTCCCTCCGTCCCCGGGCCGCGGGTGGGGGCTCCCAGAGGAGTACCACCGCAAGGAGGTCCCTCCGCCCCCGGGGGCTGCCTCCGGGCTGTGGGTGGAGGCTCCCAGGCGAGTACCACCGCGAGGGGGTCCCTCCACCCCCGGGGGCGGCCTCCAGGCCGCGGGTGCAGGCTCCAAGAGGAGTACCACCGTGAGGGGGTCCCTCCGCCCCCGGGGGCAGCCTCCGGGCCACGGGTGGAGGCTCCCAGAGGAGTACCACCGCAAGGGGGTCCCTCCGCCCCCGGGCCGCGGGTGGAGGCTCCCAGAAGAGTACCACCGCAAGGGGGTTCCTCCGCCCCCAGGACGCGGGTGGAGGCTCCCAGAAGAGTACCACAGCAAGGGGGTCCCTCCGCCCCCGGGGTGGCCTCCGGGCTGCGGGTGGAGGCTCCCAGGCGAGTACCACCGCGAGCATCCGGGCCGCGGGTGGAGGCTCCTAGAGGAGTACCACCGCAAGGGGGTCCCTCAGCCCCCGGCCTGTGGGTGGAGGCTCCCAGAGGAGTACCTCCGCAAGGGGGTCCCTCCGCCCCCGGGGGTGGCCTCCGGGCCCCGGGTGGAGGGTCCCAGGCGAGTACCACCGCGAGGGGGTCCCTCCACCCCGGGGCGGCCTCCGGGCTGCGGGTGAAGGCTCCCAGATGAGTACCACCGCAAGGGGGTCCCTCTGCCCCTGGGCCACGGGTGGAGGCTCCCAGAGGAGTACCACCGCAAGGGGGTCCCTCCGCCCACGGGGGCGGCCTCCGGGCAGTGGGTGGGAGGCTCCCAGGCAAGTACCAACGCGAGGGGGTCCCTCCGCCCCCGGGGGCGGCCTCCGGGCCGCGGGTGGAGGCTCTCAGAGGAGTACCACCGTAAGGGGGGTCCCTCCACCCCCGGGCCGTGGGTGGAGGCTCCCAGAGGAGTACCACCGCAAGGGGGTCCCTCTGCCCCCGGGCCGCGGGTGGAGGCTCCCAGAGGAGTACAACCGCAAGGGGGTCCCTCCACCCCCGGGCCGCGGGTGGAGGCTCCCAGGCGAGTATCTCCGCAAGGGGGTCCCTCAGCCCCCGGGGGCGGCCTCCGGGCTGCAGGTGGAGGCTCCCAGAGGAGTACCACCGCAAGTGGGTCCCTCCACCCCCGGGCCGCGGGTGGAGGCTCCCAGAGGAGTACCACCGCAAGGGGGTCCCTCTGCCCCCGGGGGCGGCCTCCAGGCTGCGGGTGGAGGCTCCCAGGCGAGTACCACCGCGAGGGGGTCCCTCCGCCCCCGGGGGCGGCCTCCGGGCTGTGGGTGGAGGCTCCCAGAGGAGTACCACCGCGCGGGGGTCCCTCCGCCCCCGGGGGCGGCCTCTGGGCCGCGGGTGGAGGCTCCCAGAGGAGTACCACTGCGAGGGGGTCCCTCCGCCGCCGGGGGCGGCCTCCGGGCCGCGGGTGGAGGCTCCCAGGCGAGTACCACCGCGAGGGGGTCCCTCCGCCCCCGGGGGCAGCCTCCGGGCCGCAGATGGAGGCTCCCAGGTGAGTACCACCTCAAGGGGGTCCCTCTGCCCCCGGGATGTGTGTGGAGGCTCCCAGAGGAGTACCACCGCAAGGGTGTCCCTCCGCCCCCGGGCCGCGGGTGGAGGCTCCCCAGAGTAGTACCACCGCAAGGGGGTCCCTCTACCTCTGGGCCGCGGGTGGAGGCTCCCAGAGGACTACCACCACAAGGGGGTCTCTCCGCCCCCGGGGGCGGCCTCCGGGCCACGGGTGGAGGCTCCCAGGCGAGTACCACCGCGAGGGGGTCCCTTTGCCCCCGAGGGTGGCCTCCGGGCCGTGGGTGGAGGCTCCCAGAGGAGTACCACCGCAAGGGGGTCCCTCCGCCCCCGGGCCGTGGGTGGAGGCTCCCAGAGGAGTACCCCGTTCTCCAGGCCGCGGGTGGAGGCTCCCAGACGAGTACCACCGCAAGGGGGTCCCTCCGCCCCCGGCCTCCAGGCCGCGGGTGGAGGCTTCCAGATGAGAACCATCGCAAGGGGGTCCCACCGCCTCCAGGCCACGAGTGGAGGCTCCCAGACGAGTACCACCGCAAGGGGGTCCCTCCGCCCCCGGGGGCAGCCTCCGGGCCGCGGGTGGAGGCTCCCAGAGGAGTACCGCCGCAAGGGGGTCCCTCCGCCCCCGGGGGCGGCCTCCGGGCCCCGGGTGGAGGCTCCCAAAAGAGTAATACTGCAACGGGGTCCCTCCGCCCCTGGGGGCGGCCTCCGGGTCGCGGGTGGAGGCTACCAGAGGAGTACCACTGCAAGGGGGTCCCTCCGCCCCCAGGCCGCGGGTGCAGGCTCCAAGAGGAGTACCACCGTGAGGGGGTCCCTCCGCCCCCGGGGGCAGCCTCCGGGCCACGGGTGGAGGCTCCCAGAGGAGTACCACTGCAAGGGGGTCCCTCCGCCCCCGGGCCGCGGGTGGAGGCTCCCAGAAGAGTACCACCGCAAGGGGGTTCCTCCGCCCCCAGGACGCGGGTGGAGGCTCCCAGAGGAGTACCACAGCAAGGGGGTCCCTCCGCCCCCGGGGGTGGCCTCCGGGCTGCGGGTGGAGGCTCCCAGGCGAGTACCACCGCGAGCATCCGGGCCGCGGGTGGAGGCTCCCAGAGGAGTACCACCGCAAGGGGGTCCCTCCGCCCCCGGGCCGTGGGTGGAGGCTCCCAGAGGAGTACCTCCGCAAGGGGGTCCCTCCGCCCCCGGGGGTGGCCTCCGGGCCCCGGGTGGAGGCTCCCAGGCGAGTACCACCGCGAGGGGGTCCCTCCGCCCCCGGGGCGGCCTCTGGGCTGCGGGTGGAGGCTCCCAGATGAGTACCACCGCAAGGGGGTCCCTCTGCCCCCGGGCTGCGGGTGGAGGCTCCCAGGCGAGTACGACCGCAAGGGGGTCCCTCCGACCCCGGGCCACGGGTGGAGGCTCCCAGAGGAGTACCACCGCAAGGGGGTCCCTCCGCCCATGGGGGCGGCCTCCGGGCAGCGGGTGGAGGCTCCCAGGCGAGTACCAACGCGAGGGGGTCCCTCCGCCCCCGGGGGCGGCCTCCGGGCCGCGGGTGGAGTCTCCCAGAGGAGTACCACCGTAAGGGGGGTCCCTCCACCCCCGGGCCGCGGGTGGAGGCTCCCAGAGGAGTACCACCGCAAGGGGGTCCCTCCGCCCCCGTTCTCCAGGCTGCGGGTGGAGGCTCCCAGACGAGTACCACCACAAGGGGGTCCCTCCGCCCCGGGGGCGGCCTCTGGGCCGCGGGTGGAGGCTCCCAGGCGGGTACCACCGCAAGGGGGTCCCTCCGCCTCCAGGCCGCGGGTGGAGGCTCCCAGACGAGTACCACCGCAAGGGGGTCCCTCCGCCCCCGTTCTCCAGGCTGCGGGTGGAGGCTCCCAGACGAGTACTACCGCAAGGGGGTCCCTCCGCCCCCAGGCCCCAGGGCAGCGGGTGGAGGCTCCCAGACGAGTACCACCGCAAGGGGGTCCCTCCGCCCCCGGCCTCCATGCCGCGGGTGGAGGCTCCCAGACGAGTACCACTGCAAGGGGGTCCCTTCGCCCCCGGCCTCCAGGCCGTGGGTGGAGGCTCCCAGGCGAGTTCCACCGCAAGGGGGTCCCTCCGCCGCCGGGGGCGGCCTCCGGGCCGCGGGTGGAGGCTCCCAGAGGAGTACCCCCGCAAGGGGGTCCCTCCGCCCCCGGGGGCGGCCTCCAGGCCGTGGGTGGAGGCTCCCAGACAAGTACCACCGCGAGGGGGTCCCTCCGCCTCCGGGCGTGGCCTCTAGGTTGCGGGTGGAGGCTCCCAGGCGAGTACCACCGCACGGGAGTCCCTCCACCCCGAGGCGGCCTCTAGGTCGCAGGTGGAGGCTCCCAGATGAGTGCCACCGCACGGGAGTCCCTCCGCCCCGGGGGCAGCCTCTAGGCTTCGGGTGGAGGCTCCCAGAAAAGTACCACCGCAAGGGGGTCCCTCCGCCCCCGGGGGCGGCCTCTAGGTCGTGGGTGGAGGCTCCCAGACCAGTACCACCGCGAGGGGGTTCCTTCGCCCTGGGGGCGGCCTCTAGGTCACGGGTGGAGGCTCCCAGACCAGTACCACCGCAAGGGGGTCCCTTCCGCCCCCGGAGGCGGCCTCTAGGTCGCGGGTGGAGGCTCCCAGATGAGTACCACCGCAAGGGGGTCCCTCCGCCCTAGGGGCGGCCTCTAGGTCGCAGGTGGAGGCTCCCAGATGAGTACCACCGCAAGGGGGTCCCTCCGCCCCCGGGGGCGGCCTCTAGACCGTGGGTGGAGGCTCCCAGACGAGTACCTCCGCAAGGGGTCCCTCCGCCCCCGGGGGCAGCCTCTAGGCCGCGGGGGGAGGCTCCCAGATGAGTACCACCACAAGGGGGTCCCTCCACCCCGGGGCCAGCCTCTAGGCCGCGGGGTGAGGCTCCCAGATGACTACCACCACAAGGGGGTCCCTCCACCCCGGGGCCGGCCTCTAGGTTGCGGGTGGAGGCTCCCAGACGAGTACCACCGCACGGGAGTCCCTCCACCCCAGGACTGCCTCTAGGTTGCGGGTGGAGGCTCCCAGGCGAGTACCACCGCACGGGAGTCCCTCCACCCCGAGGCGGCCTCTAGGTCGCAGGTGGAGGCTCCCAGATGAGTGCCACCGCACGGGAGTCCCTCCGCCCCGGGGGCAGCCTCTAGGCATCGGGTGGAGGCTCCCAGAAAAGTACAACCGCAAGGGGGTCCCTCCGCCCCCGGGGGCGGCCTCTAGGTCGTGGGTGGAGGCTCCCAGACCAGTACCACCGCGAGGGGGTTCCTTCGCCCTGGGGGCGGCCTCTAGGTCACGGGTGGAGGCTCCCAGACCAGTACCACCGCAAGGGGGTCCCTTCCGCCCCCGGAGGCGGCCTCTAGGTCGCGGGTGGAGGCTCCCAGATGAGTACCACCGCAAGGGGGTCCCTCCGCCCCCGGGGGCGGCCTCTAGGTCGCGGGTGGAGGCTCCCAGACCAGTACCACCGCAAGGGGGTCCCTCCGCCCCCGGAGGCGGCCTCTAGGTCGCGGGTGGAGGCTCCCAGATGAGTACTACTGCAAGAGGGTCCCTCCACCCCCGGGGGCGGCCTCCAGGCCGCGGGTGGAGGCTCCCAGACTAGTACCACCGCAAGGGGGTCCCTCCGCCCCCAGAGGCGGCCTCTAGGTCGCGGGTGGAGGCTCCCAGATGAGTACCACCACAAGGGGGTCCCTCCGCCCCCGGGGGCGGCCTCTAGGTCGCGGGTGGAGGCTCCCAGACTAGTACCACTGCAAGGGGGTCCCTCCGCCCCCGGGGGCGGCCTCTAGGTCATGGGTGGAGGCTCCCAGACCAGTACCACCGCAAGGGGGTCCTTTCGCCCCCGGGGGCGGCCTCTAGGTCGCGGGTGGAGGCTCCCAGACCAGTACCACCGCAAGGGGGTCCCTCCGCCCCCAGGGGCGGCCTCTAGGTCACGGGTGGATGCTCCCAGACTAGTACCACCGCAAAGGGGTCCCTCAGCCCCTGGGTGCGGCCTCTAGGTCGCGGGTGGAGGCTCCCAGACGAGTACCACCGCACGGGAGTCCCTCCACCCCGGGACTGCCTCTAGGTCGCGGGTGGAGGCTCCCAGGCGAGTACCACCGCACGGGAGTCCCTCCACCCCGAGGCGGCCTCTAGGTTGCAGGTGGAGGCTCCCAGACGAGTGCCACCGCACGGGAGTCCCTCCACCCCGGGGGCAGCTTCTAGGCATCGGGTGGAGGCTCCCTGACGAGTACCACCGCAAGGGGTCCCTCCGCCCAGGGGCGGCCTCTAGGCCGCGGGTGGAGGCTCCCAGACAAGTACCACCGCAAGGGGGTCCCTCCGCCCCGGGGGGCGGCTTCTAGGCTGCGGGTGGAGGCTCCCAGATGAGTACCACCGCAAGGGGGACCCTCCGCCCCGGGGGCGGCCTCTAGGCCGCGGGTGGAGGCTCCCAGAAGAGTACCACCGCAAGGGGGTCCCTCCGCCCCGGGGGCGGCCTCTAGGCCGCGGGTGGAAGCTCCCAGACGAGTACCACCACAAGGGGGTCCCTCCACCCTCAGGGGCAGCCTCTAGGTCGCGGGTGGAGGCTCCCAGACCAGTACCACCGCAAGGGGGTCCCTCCGGCCCTGGGGGCGGCCTCTAGGCCGCGGGTGGAGGCTCCCAGAAAAGTACCACCGCAAGGGGGTCCCTCCGCCCCCGGGGGCGGCCTCTAGGTCGTGGGTGGAGGCTCCCAGACCAGTACCACCGCAAGGGGGTTCCTTCGCCCCGGGGGCGGCCTCTAGGTCACGGGTGGAGGCTCCCAGACCAGTACCACCGCAAGGGGGTCCCTCCGCCCCCGGAGGCAGCCTCTAGGTCGCGGGTGGAGGCTCCCAGATGAGTACCACCGCAAGGGGGTCCCTCCGCCCCCGGGGGCGGCCTCCAGGCTGCGGGTGGAGGCTCCCAGACTAGTACCACTGCAAGGGGGTCCCTCCGCCCCCGGGGGCGGCCTCTAGGTCATGGGTGGAGGCTCCCAGACCAGTACCACCGCAAGGGGGTCCTTTCGCCCCCGGGGGCGGCCTCTAGGTCGCGGGTGGAGGCTCCCAGACCAGTACCACCGCAAGGGGGTCCCTCCGCCCCCAGGGGCGGCCTCTAGGTCACGGGTGGATGCTCCCAGACTAGTACCACCGCAAGGGGGTCCCTCAGCCCCTGGGTGCGGCCTCTAGGTCGCGGGGTGAGGCTCCCAGATGACTATCACCACAAGGGGATCCCTTCAACCCTGGGGCCGGCCTCTAGGCCGTGGGTGGAGGCTCCCAGAACAGTACCACTGCAAGGGGGTCCCTCCGCCCCCGGGGGCGGCCTCTAGGTCGCGGGTAGAGGCTCCTAGATGAGTACCACCGCAAGGGGGTCCCTCCGCCCCCGGGGGCGGCCTCTAGGTCGCGGGTGGAGGCTCCCAGACGAGTACCCCTGCAAGGAGGTCCCTCCGCCCCCGGGGGCGGCCTCTAGGTCGCGGGTGGAGGCTCCCAGACCAGTAACACCGCAAGGGGCGGCCTCTAAGTCGCTGGTGGAGGCTCCCAGACGAGTACCCCTGCAAGGAGGTCCCTCCGCCCCCGGGGGCGGCCTCTAGGTCGCGGGTGGAGGCTCCCAGACCAGTAACACCGCAAGGGGCGGCCTCTAGGTTGCGGGTGGAGGCTCCCAGACGAGTACCACCGCACGGGAGTCCCTCCACCCCGGGACTGCCTCTAGGTCGCGGGTGGAGGCTCCCAGGCGAGTACCACCGCACGGGAGTCCCTCCACCCCGAGGCGGCCTCTAGGTTGCAGGTGGAGGCTCCCAGACGAGTGCCACCGCACGGGAGTCCCTCCGCCCCGGGGGCAGCTTCTAGGCCGCGGGTGGAGGCTCCCAGATGAGTACCACCGCAAGGGGGTCCCTCCGCCCCCGGGGGCGGCCTCTAGGTCGCGGGTGGAGGCTCCCAGACCAGTAACACCGCAAGGGGCGGCCTCTAAGTCGCTGGTGGAGGCTCCCAGACGAGTACCCCTGCAAGGAGGTCCCTCCGCCCCCGGGGGCGGCCTCTAGGTCGCGGGTGGAGGCTCCCAGACGAGTACCCCTGCAAGGAGGTCCCTCCGCCCCCGGGGGCGGCCTCTAGGTCGCGGGTGGAGGCTCCCAGACCAGTAACACCGCAAGGGGCGGCCTCTAAGTCGCCACGGGTGGAGGCTCCCAGATAAGTACCCCCGCAAGGGGGTCCCTCCACCCTCAGGGGCAGCCTCTAGGTCGCAGGTGGAGGCTCCCAGACCAGTACCACCGCAAGGGGGTCCCTCCGGCCCTGGGGGCGGCCTCTAGGCCGCGGGTGGAGGCTCCCAGAAAAGTACCACCGCAAGGGGGTCCCTCCGCCCCCGGAGGCGGCCTCTAGGTCACGGGTGGAGGCTCCCAGATGAGTACCACCGCAAAGGGGTCCCTCCGTACCCGGGGGCGCCCTCTAGGCCGCTGGTGGAGGCTCCCAGACGAGTACCACCGCAAGGGGGTCCCTCCGTCCCCGGGGGCGGCCTCTAGGTCATGGGTGGAGGCTTCCAAACCAGTACCACCGCAAGGGAGTTTCTCCGCCCCCCGGGAGCGGCCTCTAGGTCATGGGTAGAGGCTCCCAGACCAGTAGCACCACAAGGGGGTTCCTCTGCCCCCGGGGGCAGCCTCCGGGCCGCGGGTGGAGTCTCCCAGAGGGGTACCGCCGCAAGGGGGTCCCTCCGCCCCGGGGGCGGCCTCTAGGCCACGGGTGGAGGCTCCCAGATAAGTACCCCCGCAAGGGGGTCCCTCCGCCCCCGGGGGCGGCCTCTAGGTCGCGGGTGGAGGCTCCCAGACCGGTCCCTCCGCCCCGGGGGCGGCCTCTAGGTCGCGGGTGGAGGCTCCCAGACCAGTACCACCGCAAGGGGGTCCCTCCACCCTCAGGGGCAGCCTCTAGGTCGCAGGTGGAGGCTCCCAGACCAGTACCACCGCAAGGGGGTCCCTCCGGCCCTGGGGGCGGCCTCTAGGCCGCGGGTGGAGGCTCCCAGAAAAGTACCACCGCAAGGGGGTCCCTCCGCCCCCGGAGGCGGCCTCTAGGTCACGGGTGGAGGCTCCCAGATGAGTACCACCGCAAAGGGGTCCCTCCGTACCCGGGGGCGCCCTCTAGGCCGCTGGTGGAGGCTCCCAGACGAGTACCACCGCAAGGGGGTCCCTCCGTCCCCGGGGGCGGCCTCTAGGTCATGGGTGGAGGCTTCCAAACCAGTACCACCGCAAGGGAGTTTCTCCGCCCCCCGGGAGCGGCCTCTAGGTCATGGGTAGAGGCTCCCAGACCAGTAGCACCACAAGGGGGTTCCTCTGCCCCCGGGGGCAGCCTCCGGGCCGCGGGTGGAGTCTCCCAGAGGGGTACCGCCGCAAGGGGGTCCCTCCGCACCCGGTGGCGGTCTCTGGGCCGCGGGTGGAGGCTCCCAGACCAGTACCACCGCAAGAGGGTCCCTCCGCCCTCGGGGGCAGCCTCTAGGTCGTGGGTAGAGGCTTCCAGACCAGTACCACCGCAAGGGGGTCCCTCCGCCCCCGGGGGCAGCCTCTAGGCCACAGGTGGAGGCTCCCAGATGAGTACCACCGCAAGGGGGTCCCTCCGCCCCCGGGGGCGGACTCTAGGTCGCGGGTGGAGGCTCCAAGACCAGTATCCCCGCAAGGGTGTTCCTCCGCCCCCGGGGGCGGCCTCCAGGCCGCGGGTCGAGGCTCCCAGACGAGTACCACCGCAAGGGGGTCCCTCCGAACCTGGGGGCGGCCTGTAGGTCGCGGGTGGAGGCTCCCAGACCAGTACCTCCGCAAGGGGGTCCCTTCGCCCCCAGGGGCGGACTCTAGGTCACTGGTGGAGGCTCCCAGACCAGTACCAACGCAAGGGAGTCCCTCCACCCCCGGGGGCGGCCTCTAGGTCACGGGTGGAGGCTCCCAGACCAGTACCTTTGCAAGGGGGTCCCTCCACCCTCGGGGGCGGCCTCTAGGTCGCGGGTGGAGGCTCCCAGACCAGTACCACCGCAAGGGGGTCCCTCCGCCCCCGGGGGCGGCCTCTAGGCCGCGGGTGGAGGCTCCCAGATAAGTACCACCGCAAGGGGGTCACTCCGCCCCCGGGGGTGGCCTCTAGGTCGCGGGTGGAGGCTCCCAGACCAGTATCCCCGCAAGGAGGTCCCTACGCCCCCGGGGGCGGCCTCCAGGCCACGGATGGAGGCTCCCAGACGAGTACCACCGCAAGGGGGTCCCTTCGCCCCCGGGGGCGGCCTCTAGGTCACGGGTGGAGGATCCCAGACCAGTACCACCGAAAGGGGGTCCCCCCGCCCCCGGGGGCAGCCTCTAGGTCGCGTGTGGAGGCTCCCAGACGAGTACCACCGCAAGAAGGGCCCCCCCGCCCCCGGGGGCGGCCTCCAGGCCGCGGGTGGAGGCTCCAAGACGAGTACCACCGCAAGGGGGTCCCTCCGCCCTGGGGGCGGCCTCTAGGTCGCAGGTGGAGGCTCCAAGATGAGTACCACCGCAAGGGAGTCCCTCCGCCCCCGGGGGCGGCCTCTAGGCCGTGGGTGGAGGCTCCCAGACGAGTACCACCGCACGGGGTCCCTCCGCCCCTGGGGGCAGCCTCTAGGCCACGGGGGGGAGGCTCCCAGATGAGTACCACCACAAGGGGGTCCCTCCACCCCGGGGCCGGCCTCTAGGCCGCGGGGGGAGGCTCCCAGACGAGTACCACCGCAAGGGGAACCCTCCGCCCCCGGGGTTGGCCTCTAGGTTGCGGGTGGAGGCTCCCAGAAGAGTACCACCGCACGGGAGTCCCTCCACCCCGGGACTGCCTCTAGGTCGCGGGTGGAGGCTCCCAGGCGAGTACCACCGCACGGGAGTCCCTCCACCCCGAGGCGGCCTCTAGGTTGCAGGTGGAGGCTCCCAGACGAGTACCACCGCACGGGAGTCCCTCCACCCCGGGACTGCCTCTAGGTCGCGGGTGGAGGCTCCCAGGCGAGTACCACCGCACGGGAGTCCCTCCACCCCGAGGCGGCCTCTAGGTCGCAGGTGGAGGCTCCCAGACGAGTGCCACCGCACGGGAGTCCCTCCGCCCCGGGGGCAGCCTCTAGGCATCAGGTGGAGGCTCCCTGATGAGTACCACCGCAAGGGGTCCCTCCGCCCCAGGGGCGGCCTCTAGGCCGCGGGTGGAGGCTCCCAGACGAGTACCACCGCAAGGGGGTCCCTCCGCCCCGGGGGCGGCCTCTAGGCCGCGGGTGGAAGCTCCCAGACGAGTACCACCACAAGGGGGTCCCTCCGCCCCCGGGGGCGGCCTCTAGGCCACGGGTGGAGGCTCCCAGATAAGTACCACCGCAAGGGGGTCCCTCCGCCCCCGGGGGCGGCCTCTAGGTCGCGGGTGGAGGCTCCCAGATGAGTACCACTGCAAGGGGGTCCCTCCGCCCCCGGGGGCGGCCTCTAGGTCATGGGTGGAGGCTTCCAAACCAGTACCACCGCAAGGGAGTTTCTCCGCCCCCCGGGAGCGGCCTCTAGGTCATGGGTAGAGGCTCCCAGACCAGTAGCACCACAAGGGGGTTCCTCTGCCCCCGGGGGCGGCCTCTAGGTCATGGGTGGAGGCTTCCAAACCAGTACCACCGCAAGGGAGTTTCTCCGCCCCCCGGGAGCGGCCTCTAGGTCATGGGTAGAGGCTCCCAGACCAGTAGCACCACAAGGGGGTTCCTCTGCCCCCGGGGGCGGCCTCTAGGTCATGGGTGGAGGCTTCCAAACCAGTACCACCGCAAGGGAGTTTCTCCGCCCCCCGGGAGCGGCCTCTAGGTCATGGGTAGAGGCTCCCAGACCAGTACCACCGCAAGGGGGTCCCTCCGTCCCCGGGGGCGGCCTCTAGGTCATGGGTGGAGGCTTCCAAACCAGTACCACCGCAAGGGAGTTTCTCCGCCCCCCGGGAGCGGCCTCTAGGTCATGGGTAGAGGCTCCCAGACCAGTAGCACCACAAGGGGGTTCCTCTGCCCCCGGGGGCAGCCTCCGGGCCGCGGGTGGAGTCTCCCAGAGGGGTACCGCCGCAAGGGGGTCCCTCCGCCCCGGGGGCGGCCTCTAGGCCACGGGTGGAGGCTCCCAGATAAGTACCCCCGCAAGGGGGTCCCTCCGCCCCCGGGGGCGGCCTCTAGGTCGCGGGTGGAGGCTCCCAGATGAGTACCACCGCAAGGGGGTCCCTCCGCCCTAGGGGCGGCCTCTAGGTCGCAGGTGGAGGCTCCCAGATGAGTACCACCGCAAGGGGGTCCCTCCGCCCCCGGGGGCGGCCTCTAGACCGTGGGTGGAGGCTCCCAGACGAGTACCTCCGCAAGGGGTCCCTCCGCCCCCGGGGGCAGCCTCTAGGCCGCGGGGGGAGGCTCCCAGATGAGTACCACCACAAGGGGGTCCCTCCACCCCGGGGCCAGCCTCTAGGCCGCGGGGTGAGGCTCCCAGATGACTACCACCACAAGGGGGTCCCTCCACCCCGGGGCCGGCCTCTAGGTTGCGGGTGGAGGCTCCCAGACGAGTACCACCGCACGGGAGTCCCTCCACCCCAGGACTGCCTCTAGGTTGCGGGTGGAGGCTCCCAGGCGAGTACCACCGCACGGGAGTCCCTCCACCCCGAGGCGGCCTCTAGGTCGCAGGTGGAGGCTCCCAGATGAGTGCCACCGCACGGGAGTCCCTCCGCCCCGGGGGCAGCCTCTAGGCATCGGGTGGAGGCTCCCAGAAAAGTACAACCGCAAGGGGGTCCCTCCGCCCCCGGGGGCGGCCTCTAGGTCGTGGGTGGAGGCTCCCAGACCAGTACCACCGCGAGGGGGTTCCTTCGCCCTGGGGGCGGCCTCTAGGTCACGGGTGGAGGCTCCCAGACCAGTACCACCGCAAGGGGGTCCCTTCCGCCCCCGGAGGCGGCCTCTAGGTCGCGGGTGGAGGCTCCCAGATGAGTACCACCGCAAGGGGGTCCCTCCGCCCCCGGGGGCGGCCTCTAGGTCGCGGGTGGAGGCTCCCAGACCAGTACCACCGCAAGGGGGTCCCTCCGCCCCCGGAGGCGGCCTCTAGGTCGCGGGTGGAGGCTCCCAGATGAGTACTACTGCAAGAGGGTCCCTCCACCCCCGGGGGCGGCCTCCAGGCCGCGGGTGGAGGCTCCCAGACTAGTACCACCGCAAGGGGGTCCCTCCGCCCCCAGAGGCGGCCTCTAGGTCGCGGGTGGAGGCTCCCAGATGAGTACCACCACAAGGGGGTCCCTCCGCCCCCGGGGGCGGCCTCTAGGTCGCGGGTGGAGGCTCCCAGACTAGTACCACTGCAAGGGGGTCCCTCCGCCCCCGGGGGCGGCCTCTAGGTCATGGGTGGAGGCTCCCAGACCAGTACCACCGCAAGGGGGTCCTTTCGCCCCCGGGGGCGGCCTCTAGGTCGCGGGTGGAGGCTCCCAGACCAGTACCACCGCAAGGGGGTCCCTCCGCCCCCAGGGGCGGCCTCTAGGTCACGGGTGGATGCTCCCAGACTAGTACCACCGCAAAGGGGTCCCTCAGCCCCTGGGTGCGGCCTCTAGGTCGCGGGTGGAGGCTCCCAGACGAGTACCACCGCACGGGAGTCCCTCCACCCCGGGACTGCCTCTAGGTCGCGGGTGGAGGCTCCCAGGCGAGTACCACCGCACGGGAGTCCCTCCACCCCGAGGCGGCCTCTAGGTTGCAGGTGGAGGCTCCCAGACGAGTGCCACTGCACGGGAGTCCCTCCACCCCGGGGGCAGCTTCTAGGCATCGGGTGGAGGCTCCCTGACGAGTACCACCGCAAGGGGTCCCTCCGCCCAGGGGCGGCCTCTAGGCCGCGGGTGGAGGCTCCCAGACAAGTACCACCGCAAGGGGGTCCCTCCGCCCCGGGGGGCGGCTTCTAGGCTGCGGGTGGAGGCTCCCAGATGAGTACCACCGCAAGGGGGACCCTCCGCCCCGGGGGCGGCCTCTAGGCCGCGGGTGGAGGCTCCCAGAAGAGTACCACCGCAAGGGGGTCCCTCCGCCCCGGGGGCGGCCTCTAGGCCGCGGGTGGAAGCTCCCAGACGAGTACCACCACAAGGGGGTCCCTCCACCCTCAGGGGCAGCCTCTAGGTCGCGGGTGGAGGCTCCCAGACCAGTACCACCGCAAGGGGGTCCCTCCGGCCCTGGGGGCGGCCTCTAGGCCGCGGGTGGAGGCTCCCAGAAAAGTACCACCGCAAGGGGGTCCCTCCGCCCCCGGGGGCGGCCTCTAGGTCGTGGGTGGAGGCTCCCAGACCAGTACCACCGCAAGGGGGTTCCTTCGCCCCGGGGGCGGCCTCTAGGTCACGGGTGGAGGCTCCCAGACCAGTACCACCGCAAGGGGGTCCCTCCGCCCCCGGAGGCAGCCTCTAGGTCGCGGGTGGAGGCTCCCAGATGAGTACCACCGCAAGGGGGTCCCTCCGCCCCCGGGGGCGGCCTCCAGGCTGCGGGTGGAGGCTCCCAGACTAGTACCACTGCAAGGGGGTCCCTCCGCCCCCGGGGGCGGCCTCTAGGTCATGGGTGGAGGCTCCCAGACCAGTACCACCGCAAGGGGGTCCTTTCGCCCCCGGGGGCGGCCTCTAGGTCGCGGGTGGAGGCTCCCAGACCAGTACCACCGCAAGGGGGTCCCTCCGCCCCCAGGGGCGGCCTCTAGGTCACGGGTGGATGCTCCCAGACTAGTACCACCGCAAGGGGGTCCCTCAGCCCCTGGGTGCGGCCTCTAGGTCGCGGGGTGAGGCTCCCAGATGACTATCACCACAAGGGGATCCCTTCAACCCTGGGGCCGGCCTCTAGGCCGTGGGTGGAGGCTCCCAGAACAGTACCACTGCAAGGGGGTCCCTCCGCCCCCGGGGGCGGCCTCTAGGTCGCGGGTAGAGGCTCCTAGATGAGTACCACCGCAAGGGGGTCCCTCCGCCCCCGGGGGCGGCCTCTAGGTCGCGGGTGGAGGCTCCCAGACGAGTACCCCTGCAAGGAGGTCCCTCCGCCCCCGGGGGCGGCCTCTAGGTCGCGGGTGGAGGCTCCCAGACCAGTAACACCGCAAGGGGCGGCCTCTAAGTCGCTGGTGGAGGCTCCCAGACGAGTACCCCTGCAAGGAGGTCCCTCCGCCCCCGGGGGCGGCCTCTAGGTCGCGGGTGGAGGCTCCCAGACCAGTAACACCGCAAGGGGCGGCCTCTAGGTTGCGGGTGGAGGCTCCCAGACGAGTACCACCGCACGGGAGTCCCTCCACCCCGGGACTGCCTCTAGGTCGCGGGTGGAGGCTCCCAGGCGAGTACCACCGCACGGGAGTCCCTCCACCCCGAGGCGGCCTCTAGGTTGCAGGTGGAGGCTCCCAGACGAGTGCCACCGCACGGGAGTCCCTCCGCCCCGGGGGCAGCTTCTAGGCCGTGGGTGGAGGCTCCCAGATGAGTACCACCGCAAGGGGGTCCCTCCGCCCCCGGGGGGCGGCCTCTAGGTCGCGGGTGGAGGCTCCCAGACCAGTAACACCGCAAGGGGCGGCCTCTAAGTCGCTGGTGGAGGCTCCCAGACGAGTACCCCTGCAAGGAGGTCCCTCCGCCCCCCGGGGGCGGCCTCTAGGTCGCGGGTGGAGGCTCCCAGACGAGTACCCCTGCAAGGAGGTCCCTCCGCCCCCGGGGGCGGCCTCTAGGTCGCGGGTGGAGGCTCCCAGACCAGTAACACCGCAAGGGGCGGCCTCTAAGTCGCCACGGGTGGAGGCTCCCAGATAAGTACCCCCGCAAGGGGGTCCCTCCACCCTCAGGGGCAGCCTCTAGGTCGCAGGTGGAGGCTCCCAGACCAGTACCCCCGCAAGGGGGTCCCTCCGGCCCTGGGGGCGGCCTCTAGGCCGCGGGTGGAGGCTCCCAGAAAAGTACCACCGCAAGGGGGTCCCTCCGCCCCCGGAGGCGGCCTCTAGGTCACGGGTGGAGGCTCCCAGATGAGTACCACCGCAAAGGGGTCCCTCCGTACCCGGGGGCGCCCTCTAGGCCGCTGGTGGAGGCTCCCAGACGAGTACCACCGCAAGGGGGTCCTCCGTCCCTGGGGGCGGCCTCTAGGTCATGGGTGGAGCTTCCAAACCAGTACCACCGCAGGGATTTTCTCCGCCCCCCGGGAGCGGCCTCTAGGTCATGGGTAGAGGCTCCCAGACCAGTAGCACCACAAGGGGGTTCCTCTGCCCCCGGGGCAGCCTCCGGGCCGCGGGTGGAGTCTCCCAGAGGGGTACCGCCGCAAGGGGGTCCCTCCGCCCCGGGGGCGGCCTCTAGGCCACGGTGGAGGCTCCCAGATAAGTACCCCCGCAAGGGGGTCCCTCCGCCCCCGGGGGCGGCCTCTAGGTCGCGGGTGGAGGCTCCCAGACCGGTCCCTCCGCCCCGGGGGCGGCCTCTAGGTCGCGGGTGGAGGCTCCCAGACCAGTACCACCGCAAGGGGGTCCCTCCACCCTCAGGGCAGCCTCTAGGTCGCAGGTGGAGGCTCCCAGACCAGTACCACCGCAAGGGGGTCCCTCCGGCCCTGGGGGCGGCCTCTAGGCCGCGGGTGGAGGCTCCCAGAAAAGTACCACCGCAAGGGGGTCCCTCCGCCCCCGGAGGCGGCCTCTAGGTCACGGGTGGAGGCTCCCAGATGAGTACCACCGCAAAGGGGTCCTCCGTACCCGGGGGCGCCCTCTAGGCCGCTGGTGGAGGCTCCCAGACGAGTACCACCGCAAGGGGGTCCCTCCGTCCCCGGGGGCGGCCTCTAGGTCATGGGTGGAGGCTTCCAAACCAGTACCACCGCAAGGGAGTTTCTCCCGCCCCCCGGGAGCGGCCTCTAGGTCATGGGTAGAGGCTCCCAGACCAGTAGCACCACAAGGGGGTTCCTCTGCCCCCGGGGGCAGCCTCCCGGCCGCGGGTGGAGTCTCCCAGAGGGGTACCGCCGCAAGGGGGTCCTCCGCACCCGGTGGCGGTCTCTGGGCCGCGGGTGGAGGCTCCCAGACCAGTACCACCGCAAGAGGGTCCCTCCGCCCTCGGGGGCGCAGCCTCTAGGTCGTGGGTAGAGGCTTCCAGACCAGTACCACCGCAAGGGGGTCCCTCCGCCCCCGGGGGCAGCCTCTAGGCCACAGGTGGAGGCTCCCAGATGAGTACCACCGCAAGGGGGTCCCTCCGCCCCCGGGGGCGGACTCTAGGTCGCGGGTGGAGGCTCCAAGACCAGTATCCCCGCAAGGGTGTTCCTCCGCCCCGGGGGCGGCCTCCAGGCCGCGGGTCGAGGCTCCCAGACGAGTACCACCGCAAGGGGGTCCCTCCGAACCTGGGGGCGGCCTGTAGGTCGCGGGTGGAGGCTCCCAGACCAGTACCTCCGCAAGGGGGTCCCTTCGCCCCCAGGGGCGGACTCTAGGTCACTGGTGGAGGCTCCCAGACCAGTACCAACGCAAGGGAGTCCCTCCACCCCCGGGGGCGGCCTCTAGGTCACGGGTGGAGGCTCCCAGACCAGTACCTTTGCAAGGGGGTCCCTCCACCCTCGGGGGCGGCCTCTAGGTCGCGGGTGGAGGCTCCCAGACCAGTACCACCGCAAGGGGGTCCCTCCGCCCCCGGGGGCGGCCTCTAGGCCGCGGGTGGAGGCTCCCAGATAAGTACCACCGCAAGGGGGTCACTCCGCCCCCGGGGGTGGCCTCTAGGTCGCGGGTGGAGGCTCCCAGACCAGTATCCCCGCAAGGAGGTCCCTACGCCCCCGGGGGCGGCCTCCAGGCCACGGGTGGAGGCTCCCAGACGAGTACCACCGCAAGGGGGTCCCTTCGCCCCCGGGGGCGGCCTCTAGGTCACGGGTGGAGGATCCCAGACCAGTACCACCGAAAGGGGGTCCCCCCGCCCCCGGGGGCAGCCTCTAGGTCGCGTGTGGAGGCTCCCAGACGAGTACCACCGCAAGAAGGGCCCCCCCGCCCCCGGGGGGCGGCCTCCAGGCCGCGGGTGGAGGCTCCAAGACGAGTACCACCGCAAGGGGGTCCCTCCGCCCTGGGGGCGGCCTCTAGGTCGCAGGTGGAGGCTCCAAGATGAGTACCACCGCAAGGGAGTCCCTCCGCCCCCGGGGGCGGCCTCTAGGCCGTGGGTGGAGGCTCCCAGACGAGTACCACCGCACGGGGTCCCTCCGCCCCTGGGGGCAGCCTCTAGGCCACGGGGGGAGGCTCCCAGATGAGTACCACCACAAGGGGGTCCCTCCACCCCGGGGCCGGCCTCTAGGCCGCGGGGGGAGGCTCCCAGACGAGTACCACCGCAAGGGGAACCCTCCGCCCCCGGGGTTGGCCTCTAGGTTGCGGGTGGAGGCTCCCAGAAGAGTACCACCGCACGGGAGTCCCTCCACCCCGGGACTGCCTCTAGGTCGCGGGTGGAGGCTCCCAGGCGAGTACCACCGCACGGGAGTCCCTCCACCCCGAGGCGGCCTCTAGGTTGCAGGTGGAGGCTCCCAGACGAGTACCACCGCACGGGAGTCCCTCCACCCCGGGACTGCCTCTAGGTCGCGGGTGGAGGCTCCCAGGCGAGTACCACCGCACGGGAGTCCCTCCACCCCGAGGCGGCCTCTAGGTCGCAGGTGGAGGCTCCCAGACGAGTGCCACCGCACGGGAGTCCCTCCGCCCCGGGGGCAGCCTCTAGGCATCAGGTGGAGGCTCCCTGATGAGTACCACCGCAAGGGGTCCCTCCGCCCCAGGGGCGGCCTCTAGGCCGCGGGTGGAGGCTCCCAGACGAGTACCACCGCAAGGGGGTCCCTCCGCCCCGGGGGCGGCCTCTAGGCCGCGGGTGGAAGCTCCCAGACGAGTACCACCACAAGGGGGTCCCTCCGCCCCCGGGGGCGGCCTCTAGGCCACGGGTGGAGGCTCCCAGATAAGTACCACCGCAAGGGGGTCCCTCCGCCCCCGGGGGAGGCCTCTAGGTCGCGGGTGGAGGCTCCCAGATGAGTACCACTGCAAGGGGGTCCCTCCGCCCCCGGGGGCGGCCTCTAGGTCATGGGTGGAGGCTTCCAAACCAGTACCACCGCAAGGGAGTTTCTCCGCCCCCCGGGAGCGGCCTCTAGGTCATGGGTAGAGGCTCCCCAGACCAGTAGCACCACAAGGGGGTTCCTCTGCCCCCGGGGGCGCCTCTAGGTCATGGGTGGAGGCTTCCAAACCAGTACCACCGCAAGGGAGTTTCTCCGCCCCCCGGGAGCGGCCTCTAGGTCATGGGTAGAGGCTCCCAGACCAGTACCACCGCAAGGGGGTCCCTCCGTCCCCGGGGGCGGCCTCTAGGTCATGGGTGGAGGCTTCCAAACCAGTACCACCGCAAGGGAGTTTCTCCGCCCCCCGGGAGCGGCCTCTAGGTCATGGGTAGAGGCTCCCAGACCAGTAGCACCACAAGGGGGTTCCTCTGCCCCCGGGGGCAGCCTCCGGGCCGCGGGTGGAGTCTCCCAGAGGGGTACCGCCGCAAGGGGGTCCCTCCGCACCCCGGTGGCGGTCTCTGGGCCGCGGGTGGAGGCTCCCAGACCAGTACCACCGCAAGAGGGTCCTCCGCCCTCGGGGGCAGCCTCTAGGTCGTGGGTAGAGGCTTCCAGACCAGTACCACCGCAAGGGGGTCCCTCCGCCCCCGGGGGCAGCCTCTAGGCCACAGGTGGAGGCTCCCAGATGAGTACCACCGCAAGGGGGTCCCTCCGCCCCCGGGGGCGGACTCTAGGTCGCGGGTGGAGGCTCCAAGACCAGTATCCCCGCAAGGGTGTTCCTCCGCCCCCGGGGGCGGCCTCCAGGCCGCGGGTCGAGGCTCCCAGACGAGTACCACCGCAAGGGGGTCCCTCCGAACCTGGGGGCGGCCTGTAGGTCGCGGGTGGAGGCTCCCAGACCAGTACCTCCGCAAGGGGGTCCCTTCGCCCCCAGGGGCGGACTCTAGGTCACTGGTGGAGGCTCCCAGACCAGTACCAACGCAAGGGAGTCCCTCCGCCCCCGGGGGCGGCCTCTAGGTCACGGGTAGAGGCTCCCAGACCAGTACCACCGCAAGGGGGTCCCTCGGCCCCCGGGGGCGGCCTCTAGGTCATGGGTGGAGGCTCCCAGACTGGCCCCTCCACCCCCGGGGGCGGCCTCTAGGTCACGGGTGGAGGCTCCCAGACCAGTACCTTTGCAAGGGGGTCCCTCCACCCTCGGGGGCGGCCTCTAGGTCGCGGGTGGAGGCTCCCAGACCAGTACCACCGCAAGGGGGTCCCTCCGCCCCCGGGGGCGGCCTCTAGGCCGCGGGTGGAGGCTCCCAGATAAGTACCACCGCAAGGGGGTCACTCCGCCCCCGGGGGTGGCCTCTAGGTCGCGGGTGGAGGCTCCCAGACCAGTATCCCCGCAAGGAGGTCCCTACGCCCCCGGGGGCGGCCTCCAGGCCACGGGTGGAGGCTCCCAGACGAGTACCACCGCAAGGGGGTCTTTTCGCCCCCGGGGGCGGCCTCTAGGTCACGGGTGGAGGATCCCAGACCAGTACCACCGAAAGGGGGTCCCCCCGCCCCCGGGGGCAGCCTCTAGGTCGCGTGTGGAGGCTCCCAGACGAGTACCACCGCAAGAAGGGCCCCCCCGCCCCCGGGGGCGGCCTCCAGGCCGCGGGTGGAGGCTCCAAGACGAGTACCACCGCAAGGGGGTCCCTCCGCCCTGGGGGCGGCCTCTAGGTCGCAGGTGGAGGCTCCAAGATGAGTACCACCGCAAGGGAGTCCCTCCGCCCCCGGGGGCGGCCTCTAGGCCGTGGGTGGAGGCTCCCAGACGAGTACCACCGCACGGGGTCCCTCCGCCCCTGGGGGCAGCCTCTAGGCCACGGGGGGAGGCTCCCAGATGAGTACCACCACAAGGGGGTCCCTCCACCCCGGGGCCGGCCTCTAGGCCGCGGGGGGAGGCTCCCAGACGAGTACCACCGCAAGGGGAACCCTCCGCCCCCGGGGTTGGCCTCTAGGTTGCGGGTGGAGGCTCCCAGAAGAGTACCACCGCACGGGAGTCCCTCCACCCCGGGACTGCCTCTAGGTCGCGGGTGGAGGCTCCCAGGCGAGTACCACCGCACGGGAGTCCCTCCACCCCGAGGCGGCCTCTAGGTTGCAGGTGGAGGCTCCCAGACGAGTACCACCGCACGGGAGTCCCTCCACCCCGGGACTGCCTCTAGGTCGCGGGTGGAGGCTCCCAGGCGAGTACCACCGCACGGGAGTCCCTCCACCCCGAGGCGGCCTCTAGGTCGCAGGTGGAGGCTCCCAGACGAGTGCCACCGCACGGGAGTCCCTCCGCCCCGGGGGCAGCCTCTAGGCATCAGGTGGAGGCTCCCTGATGAGTACCACCGCAAGGGGTCCCTCCGCCCCAGGGGCGGCCTCTAGGCCGCGGGTGGAGGCTCCCAGACGAGTACCACCGCAAGGGGGTCCCTCCGCCCCGGGGGCGGCCTCTAGGCCGCGGGTGGAAGCTCCCAGACGAGTACCACCACAAGGGGGTCCCTCCGCCCCCGGGGGCGGCCTCTAGGCCACGGGTGGAGGCTCCCAGATAAGTACCACCGCAAGGGGGTCCCTCCGCCCCCGGGGGCGGCCTCTAGGTCGCGGGTGGAGGCTCCCAGATGAGTACCACTGCAAGGGGGTCCCTCCGCGCCCCGGGGGCGGCCTCCAGGCCGCGGGTGGAGGCTCCCAGACAAGTACCACCGCAAGGGGGTCCCTCCGCCCCCGGGGGCGGCCTCTAGCTCATGGGTGGAGGCTCCCAGACCGGTCCCTCCGCCCCGGGGGCGGCCTCTAGGTCGCGGGTGGAGGCTCCCAGACCTGTACCACCGCAAGGGGGTCCCTCCGCCCTCAGGGGCAGCCTCTAGGTCGCGGGTGGAGGCTCCCAGACTAATACCACCGCAAGGGGGTCCCTCCGCCCCCGGAGGCGGCCTCTAGGTCGCGGGTGGAGGCTCCCAGATGAGTACCACCGCAAGGGGGTCCCTCCGCCCCCGGGGGCAGCCTCCAGGCCGCGGGTGGAGGCTCCCAGACAAGTACCACCGCAAGGGGGTCCCTCCGCCCCCGGGGGCGGCCTCTAGGTCGCGTGTGGAGGCTCCCAGACGAGTACCACCGCAAGAAGGGCCCCCCCGCCCCCGGGGGCAGCCTCCAGGCCGCGGGTGGAGGCTCCAAGACGAGTACCACCGCAAGGGGGTCCCTCCGCCCTGGGGGCGGCCTCTAGTCGCAGGTGGAGGCTCCAAGATGAGTACCACCGCAGGGGAGTCCCTCCCGCCCCCGGGGGCGGCCTCTAGGCCGTGGGTGGAGGCTCCCAGACGAGTACCACCGAACGGGGTCCCTCCGCCCCCGGGGGCAGCCTCTAGGCCACGGGGGGACGCTCCCAGGCGAGTACCACCGCACGGGAGTCCCTCCACCCCGAGGCGGCCTCTAGGTTGCAGGTGGGAGGCTCCCAGACGAGTACCACCGCACGGGAGTCCCTCCACCCCGGGACTGCCTCTAGGTCGCGGGTGGAGGCTCCCAGGCGAGTACCACCGCACGGGAGTCCCTCCACCCCGAGGCGGCCTCTAGGTCGCAGGTGGAGGCTCCCAGACGAGTGCCACCGCACGGGAGTCCCTCCGCCCCGGGGGCAGCCTCTAGGCATCAGGTGGAGGCTCCCTGATGAGTACCACCGCAAGGGGTCCCTCCGCCCCAGGGGCGGCCTCTAGGCCGCGGGTGGAGGCTCCCAGACGAGTACCACCGCAAGGGGGTCCCTCCGTCCCGGGGGCGGCCTCTAGGCCGCGGGTGGAAGCTCCCAGACGAGTACCACCACAAGGGGGTCCCTCCGCCCCCGGGGGCGGCCTCTAGGCCACGGGTGGAGGCTCCCAGATAAGTACCACCGCAAGGGGGTCCCTCCGCCCCCGGGGGCGGCCTCTAGGTCGCGGGTGGAGGCTCCCAGATGAGTACCACTGCAAGGGGGTCCCTCCGCCCCCGGGGGCGGCCTCCAGGCCGCGGGTGGAGGCTCCCAGACAAGTACCACCGCAAGGGGGTCCCTCCGCCCCCGGGGGCGGCCTCTAGCTCATGGGTGGAGGCTCCAGACCGGTCCCTCCGCCCCGGGGGCGGCCTCTAGGTCGCGGGTGGAGGCTCCCAGACCTGTACCACCGCAAGGGGGTCCCTCCGCCCTCAGGGGCAGCCTCTAGGTCGCGGGTGGAGGCTCCCAGACTAATACCACCGCAAGGGGGTCCCTCCGCCCCCCGGAGGCGGCCTCTAGGTCGCGGGTGGAGGCTCCCAGATGAGTACCACCGCAAGGGGGTCCCTCCGCCCCCGGGGGCAGCCTCCAGGCCGCGGGTGGAGGCTCCCAGACAAGTACCACCGCAAGGGGGTCCCTCCGCCCCCGGGGGCGGCCTCTAGGTCGCGTGTGGAGGCTCCCAGACGAGTACCACCGCAAGAAGGGCCCCCCCGCCCCCGGGGGCGGCCTCCAGGCCGCGGGTGGAGGCTCCAAGACGAGTACCACCGCAAGGGGGTCCTCCGCCCTGGGGGCGGCCTCTAGGTCGCAGGTGGAGGCTCCAAGATGAGTACCACCGCAAGGGAGTCCCTCCGCCCCCGGGGGCGGCCTCTAGGGCCGTGGGTGAAGGCTCCCAGACGAGTACCACCGCACGGGGTCCCTCCGCCCCCGGGGGCAGCCTCTAGGCCACGGGGGGAGGCTCCCAGATGAGTACCACCACAAGGGGGTCCCTCCACCCCGGGGCCGGCCTCTAGGCCGCGGGGGGAGGCTCCCAGACGAGTACCACCGCAAGGGGAACCCTCCGCCCCCGGGGTTGGCCTCTAGGTTGCGGGTGGAGGCTCCCAGAAGAGTACCACCGCACGGGAGTCCCTCCACCCCGGGACTGCCTCTAGGTCGCGGGTGGAGGCTCCCAGGCGAGTACCACCGCACGGGAGTCCCTCCACCCCGAGGCGGCCTCTAGGTTGCAGGTGGAGGCTCCCAGACGAGTACCACCGCACGGGAGTCCCTCCACCCCGGGACTGCCTCTAGGTCGCGGGTGGAGGCTCCCAGGCGAGTACCACCGCACGGGAGTCCCTCCACCCCGAGGCGGCCTCTAGGTCGCAGGTGGAGGCTCCCAGACGAGTGCCACCGCACGGGAGTCCCTCCGCCCCGGGGGCAGCCTCTAGGCATCAGGTGGAGGCTCCCTGATGAGTACCACCGCAAGGGGTCCCTCCGCCCCAGGGGCGGCCTCTAGGCCGCGGGTGGAGGCTCCCAGACGAGTACCACCGCAAGGGGGTCCCTCCGCCCCGGGGGCGGCCTCTAGGCCGCGGGTGGAAGCTCCCAGACGAGTACCACCACAAGGGGGTCCCTCCGCCCCCGGGGGCGGCCTCTAGGCCACGGGTGGAGGCTCCCAGATAAGTACCACCGCAAGGGGGTCCCTCCGCCCCCGGGGGTGGCCTCTAGGTCGCGGGTGGAGGCTCCCAGATGAGTACCACTGCAAGGGGGTCCCTCCGCCCCCGGGGGCGGCCTCCAGGCCGCGGGTGGAGGCTCCCAGATGAGTACCACTGCAAGGGGGTCCCTCCGCCCCCGGGGGCGGCCTCTAGCTCATGGGTGGAGGCTCCCAGACCGGTCCCTCCGCCCCGGGGGTGGCCTCTAGGTCGCGGGTGGAGGCTCCCAGACCTGTACCACCGCAAGGGGGTCCCTCCGCCCTCAGGGGCAGCCTCTAGGTCGCGGGTGGAGGCTCCCAGACTAATACCACCGCAAGGGGGTCCCTCCGCCCCCGGAGGCGGCCTCTAGGTCGCGGGTGGAGGCTCCCAGATGAGTACCACCGCAAGGGGGTCCCTCCGCCCCCGGGGGCAGCCTCCAGGCCGCGGGTGGAGGCTCCCAGACAAGTACCACCGCAAGGGGGTCCCTCCGCCCCCGGGGGCGGCCTCTAGGTCGTAGGTGGAGGCTCCCAGACCACTACCACTGCAAGGGGATCCTTTCGCCCCCGGGGGCGGCCTCTAGGTCGCGGGTGGAGGCTCCCAGACCAGTACCACCGCAAGGGGGTCCCTCCGCCCCCGGAGGCGGCCTCTAGGTCGCGGGTGGAGGCTCTCAGATGAGTACCACCGCAAGGGGGTCCCTCCGCCCCCGGGGGCGGCCTCCAGGCCGCGGGTGGAGGCTCCCAGACTAGTACCACCGCAAGGGGGTCCCTCCGCCCCGGGGGGCGGCCTCTAGGTCGTGGGTGGAGGCTCCCAGACCAGTACCACCGCAAGGGGGTCCTTTCGCCCCCGGGGGCGGCCTCTAGGTCGCGGGTGGAGGCTCCCAGACCAGTACCACCGCAAGGGGGTCCCTCCGCCCCCGGGGGCGGCCTCTAGGTCACGGGTGGAGGCTCCCAGATGAGTACCACTGCAAGGGGGTCCCTCCGCCCCGGGGGCGACCTCCAGGCCGTGGGTGGAGGCTTCCAGACTAGTACCACTGCAAGGGGGTCCCTCAGCCCCTGGGGGCGGCCTCTAGGTCGCGGGTGGAGGCTCCCAGATGAGTACCATCGCAAAGGGGTCCCTCCGTACCCGGGGGTGCCCTCTAGGCCGCTGGTGGAGGCTCCCAGACGAGTACCACCGCAAGGGGGTCCCTCCGCCCCCGGGAGCGGCCTCTAGGTCATGGGTAGAGGCTCCCAGACCAGTAGCACCACAAGGGGGTTCCTCTGCCCCCGGGGGCAGCCTCCGGGCCGCGGGTGGAGTCTCCCAGAGGAGTACCACCGCAAGGGGGTCCCTCCGCACCCGGTGGCGGTCTCTGGGCCGCGGGTGGAGGCTCCCAGACCAGTACCACCGCAAGGGGGTCCCTCCGCCCCCGGGGGCAGCCTCTAGGCCACAGGTGGAGGCTCCCAGATGAGTACCACCGCAAGGGGGTCCCTCCGCCCCCGGGGGCGGCCTCTAGGTAGCGGGTGGAGGCTCCCAGACGAGTACCACCGCAAGGGGGTCCCTCCGCCCCTGGGGGCGGCCTCTAGGTCACGGGTAGAGGCTCCCAGACCAGTAACACCGCAAGGGGGTCCCTCCGCCCCCGGGGGTGGCCTCTAGGTCATGGGTGGAGGCTCCCAGACTGGCCCCTCCACCCCCGGGGGCGGCCTCTAGGTCACGGGTGGAGGCTCCCAGACCAGTACCACTGCAAGGGGGTCCATCCGCCCCCGGGAGTGGCCTCTAGGCCGCGGGTGGAGGCTCCCAGATAAGTACCACCGCAAGGGGGTCCCTCCGCCCCCGGGGGTGACCTCTAGGTCGCGGGTGGAGGCTCCCAGACCAGTATCCCCGCAAGGAGGTCCCTACGCCCCCGGGGGCAGCCTCTAGGTTGCGGGTGGAGGCTCTCAAACCAGTACCACCGAAAGGGGGTCCCCCCGCCCCCGGGGGCGGCCTCTAGGTCGCGTGTGGAGGCTCCCAGGCGAGTACCACCGCAAGAAGGGCCCCCCCGCCCCCGGGGGCGGCCTCCAGGCCGCGGGTGGAGGCTCCCAGATGAGTACCACCGCAAGGGGGTCCCTCCGCCCTGGGGGCGGCCTCTAGGTCGCAGGTGGAGGCTCCAAGATGAGTACCACCGCAAGGGGGTCCCTCCGCCCCCGGGGGCGGCCTCTAGGCCGTGGGTGGAGGCTCCCAGACGAGTACCACCGCACGGGGTCCCTCCGCCCCTGGGGGCAGCCTCTAGGCCGCGGGGGGAGGCTCCCAGATGAGTACCACCACAAGGGGGTCCCTCCACCCGGGGGCCGGCCTCTAGGTCGCGGGGGGAGGCTCCAAGATGAGTACCACCGCAAGGGGGTCCCTCCGCCCCCGGGGGCGGCCTCTAGGCCGTGGGTGGAGGCTCCCAGACGAGTACCACCGTACGGGGTCCCTCCGCCCCTGGGGGCAGCCTCTAGGCCGCGGGGGGAGGCTCCCAGATGAGTACCACCACAAGGGGGTCCCTCCACCCGGGGGCCGGCCTCTAGGCCGCGGGGGGAGGCTCCCAGACGAGTACCACCGCAAGGGGATCCCTCCGCCCCCGGGGGGCGGCCTCTAGGTTGCGGGTGGAGGCTCCCAGACGAGTACCACCGCACGGGAGTCCCTCCTCCCCGAGGCGGCCTCTAGGTCGCAGGTGGAGGCTCCCAGACGAGTGCCACCGCACGGGAATCCCTCCACCCCGGGGGCAGCCTCTAGGCATCGGGTGGAGGCTCCCTGACGAGTACCACCGCAAGGGGTCCCTCCGCCCCAGGGGCGGCCTCTAGGCCGCGGGTGGAGGCTCCCAGACAAGTACCACTGCAGGGGGGTCCCTCCGCCCGGGGGGGGCGGCCTCTAGGCTGCGGGTGGAGGCTCCCAGACGAGTACCACCACAAGGGGGACCCTCCGCCCCGGGGGCGGCCTCTAGGCCGCGGGTGGAGGCTCCCAGACGAGTACCACCGCAGGGGGATCCCTCCGCCCCCGGGGGCGGCCTCTAGGCCACGGGTGGAGGCTCCCAGATAAGTACCACCGCAAGGGGGTCCCTCCGCCCCCCGGGGGCGGCCTCTAGGTCGCGTGTGGAGGCTCCCAGACCGGTCCCTCTGCCCCGGGGGCGGCCTCTAGGTCGCGGGTGGAGGCTCCCAGACCAGTACCACCGCAAGGGGGTCCCTCCGCCCTCAGGGGCGGCCTCTAGGTCGCGGGTGGAGGCTCCCAGACCAGTACCACCGCAAGGGGGTCCCTCCGCCCCTGGGGGCGGCCTCTAGGCCGCGGGTGGAGGCTCCCAGAAAAGTACCACCGCAAGGGGGTCCCTCCGCCCCCGGGGGCGGCCTCTAGGTCGTGGGTGGAGGCTCCCAGACCAGTACCACCGCAAGGGGGTCCCTTCACCCCAGGGGCGGCCTCTAGGTCACGGGTGGAGGCTCCCAGACCAGTACCACCGCAAGGGCGTCCCTCCGCCCCCGGAGGCGGCCTCCAGGCCGCGGGTGGAGGCTCCCAGACTAGTACCACCGCAAGGGGGTCCCTCCGCCCCCGGAGGCGGCCTCTAGGTCGCGGGTGGAGGCTCCCAGACAAGTACCACCGCAAGGGGGTCCCTCCGCCCCCGGGGGCGGCCTCTAGGTCGTGGGTGGAGGCTCCCAGACCAGTACCACCGCAAGGGGGTCCTTTCGCCCCCAGGGGCGGCCTCTAGGTCGCGGGTGGAGGCTCCCAGACCAGTACCACCGCAAGGGGGTCCCTCCGCCCCCGGGGGCGGCCTCTAGGTCACGGGTGGAGGCTCCCAGATGAGTACCACCGCAAGGGGGTCCCTCCGCCCCGGGGGCGGCCTCTAGGTCGCGGGTGGAGGCTCCCAGACGAGTACCATCGCAAAGGGGTCCCTCCGTACCCGGGGGTGCCCTCTAGGCCACTGGTGGAGGCTCCCAGATGAGTACCACCGCAAGGGGGTCCCTCCGCCCCCGGGGGCGGCCTCTAGGTCATGGGTGAAGGCTCCCAAACCAGTACCACCGCAAGGGAGTTCCTCCGCCCCCGGGAGCGGCCTCTAGGTCATGGGTAGAGGCTCCCAGACCAGTAGCACCACAAGGGGGTTACTCTGCCCCCGGGGGCAGCCTCCGGGCCGCGGGTGGAGTCTCCCAGAGGAGTACCACCACAAGGGGGTCCCTCCGCACCCGGTGGCGGTCTCTGGGCCGCGGGTGGAGGCTCCCAGACCAGTACCACCGCAAGAGGGTCCGTCCGCCCTCGGGGGCGGCCTCTAGGTCGCGGGTAGAGGCTCCCAGACCAGTACCACCGCAAGGGGGTCCCTCCGCCCCCGGGGCAGCCTCTAGGCCACAGATGGAGGCTCCCAGATGAGTACCACCGCAAGGGGGTCCCTCCGCCCCCGGGGGCAGCCTCTAGGTCGCGGGTGGAGGCTCCCAGACGAGTACCACCGCAAGGGGGTCCCTCAGCCCCTGGGGGCGGCCTGTAGGTCGCGGGTGGAGGCTCCCAGACCAGTACCTCCGCAAGGGGGTCCCTTTGCCCCCAGGGGCGGACTCTAGGTCACTGGTGGAGGCTCCCAGACCAGTACCACCGCAAGGGAGTCCCTCCGCCCCCGGGGGCGGCCTCTAGGTCACGGGTAGAGGCTCCCAGACCAGTACCACCGCAAGGGGGTCCCTCCGCCCCCGGGGGTGGCCTCTAGGTCATGGGTGGATGCTCCCAGACTGGCCCCTCCACCCCCGGGGGCGGCCTCTAGATCACGGGTGGAGGCTCCCAGACCAGTACCACTGCAAGGGGGTCCCTCTGCCCTCGGGGGCGGCCTCTAGTTCGCAGGTGGAGGCTCCCAGACCAGTACCACCGCAAGGGGGTCCCTCCGCCCCCGGGGCCGGCCTCTAGGCTGCGGGTGGAGGCTCCCAGATAAGTACCACCACAAGGGGGTCCCTCCGCCCCCGGGGGTGGCCTCTAGGTCGCGGGTGGAGGCTCCCAGAGCAGTATCCCCGCAAGTTGGTCCCTACGCCCCCGGGGGCGGCCTCCAGGCCACGGGTGGAGGCTCCCAGACGAGTACCACTGCAAGGGGGTCCCTCCGCCCCCGGGGGCGGCCTCTAGGTTGCGGGTGGAGGCTCCCAGACCAGTACCACCGCAAGGGGGTCCCTTCGCCCCCGGGGGCGGCCTCTAGGTCACAGGTGGAGGATCCCAGACCAGTACCACCGCAAGGGGGTCCCTCCACCCCTGGGGGCGGCCTGTAGGTCGAGGGTGGAGGCTCCCAGACCAGTACCTCCGCAAGGGGGTCCCTTCGCCCCCAGGGGCGGACTCTAGGTCACTGGTGGAGGCTCCCAGACCAGTACCACCGCAAGGGAGTCCCTCCCCCCCCGGGGGCGGCCTCTAGGTCACGGGTAGAGGCTCCCAGACCAGTAACACCGCAAGGGGGTCCCTCCGCCCCCGGGGGTGGCCTCTAGGTCAATGGTGGAGGCTCCCAGACTGGCCCCACCACCCCCGGGGGCGGCCTCTAGGTCACGGGTGGAGGCTCCCAGACCAGTACCACTGCAAGGGGGTCCCTCCGCCCTTGGGGGCGGCCTCTAGGTCGCGGGTGGAGGCTCCCAGACCAGTACCACTGCAAGGGGGTCCATCCGCCCCCGGGGGTGGCCTCTAGGCTGCGGGTGGAGGCTCCCAGATAAGTACCACCGCAAGGGGGTCCCTCCGCCCCCGGGGGTGACCTCTAGGTCGCGGGTGGAGGCTCCCAGACCAGTATCCCCGCAAGGAGGTCCCTACGCCCCCGGGGGCGGCCTCTAGGTTGCGGGTGGAGGCTCCCAGACCAGTACCACCGAAAGGGGGTCCCCCCGCCCCCGGGGGCGGCCTCTAGGTCGCGTGTGGAGGCTCCCAGACGAGTACCACCGCAAGAAGGGCCCCCCCGCCCCCGGGGGCGGCCTCCAGGCCGTGGGTGGAGGCTCCCAGACGAGTACCACCGCAAGGGGGTCCCTCCGCCCTGGGGGCGGCCTCTAGGTCGCAGGTGGAGGCTCCAAGATGAGTACCACCGCAAGGGGGTCCCTCCGCCCCCGGGGGCGGCCTCTAGGCCGTGGGTGGAGGCTCCCAGACGAGTACCACCGCACGGGGTCCCTCCGCCCCTGGGGGCAGCCTCTAGGCCGCGGGGGGAGGCTCCCAGATGAGTACCACCACAAGGGGGTCCCTCCACCCGGGGGCCGGCCTCTAGGCCGCGGGGGGAGGCTCCAAGATGAGTACCACCGCAAGGGGGTCCCTCCGCCCCCGGGGGCGGCCTCTAGGCCGTGGGTGGAGGCTCCCAGACGAGTACCACCGCACGGGGTCCCTCCGCCCCTGGGGGCAGCCTCTAGGCCGCGGGGGGAGGCTCCCAGATGAGTACCACCACAAGGGGGTCCCTCCACCCGGGGGCCAGCCTCTAGGCCGCGGGGGGAGGCTCCCAGACGAGTACCACCGCAAGGGGATCCCTCCGCCCCCGGGGGCGGCCTCTAGGTTGCGGGTGGAGGCTCCCAGACGAGTACCACCGCACGGGAGTCCCTCCACCCCGAGGCAGCCTCTAGGTCGCAGGTGGAGGCTCCCAGACGAGTGCCACCGCACGGGAGTCCCTCCGCCCGGGGGGGGCGGCCTCTAGGCTGCGGGTGGAGGCTCCCAGACGAGTACCACCACAAGGGGGACCCTCCGCCCCGGAGGCGGCCTCTAGGCCGCGGGTGGAGGCTCCCAGACGAGTACCACCGCAAGGGGGTCCCTCCGCCCCGGGGGCGGCCTCTAGGCCACGGGTGGAGGCTCCCAGATAAGTACCACCGCAAGGGGGTCCCTCCGCCCCCGGGGGCGGCCTCTAGGTCGCGGGTGGAGGCTCCCAGACCGGTCCCTCCGCCCCGGGGGCGGCCTCTAGGTCGCGGGTGGAGGCTCCCAGACCAGTACCACCGCAAGGGGGTCCCTCCGCCCTCAGGGGCGGCCTCTAGGTCGCGGGTGGAGGCTCCCAGACCAGTACCACCGCAAGGGGGTCCCTCCGCCCCTGGGGGCGGCCTCCAGGCCGCGGGTGGAGGCTCCCAGAAAAGTACCACCGCAAGGGGGTCCCTCCGCCCCCGGGGGTGGCCTCTAGGTCGTGGGTGGAGGCTCCAAGACCAGTTCCACCGCAAGGGGGTCCCTTCGCCCCAGGGGCGGCCTCTAGGTCACGGGTGGAGGCTCCCAGACCAGTACCACCGCAAGGGGGTCCCTCCGCCCCCGGAGGCGGCCTCTAGGTCGCGGGTGGAGGCTCCCAGATGAGTACCACCGCAAGGGGGTCCCTCCGCCCCCGGGGGCGGCCTCCAGGCCGCGGGTGGAGGCTCCCAGACTAGTACCACCGCAAGGGGGTCCCTCCGCCCCCGGAGGCGGCCTCTAGGTCGCGGGTGGAGGCTCCCAGACAAGTACCACCGCAAGGGGGTCCCTCCGCCCCCGGGGGCGGCCTCTAGGTCGTGGGTGGAGGCTCCCAGACCAGTACCACCGCAAGGGGGTCCTTTCGCCCCCGGGGGCGGCCTCTAGGTCGCGGGTGGAGGCTCCCAGACCAGTACCACCGCAAGGGGGTCCCTCCGCCCCCGGGGGCGGCCTCTAGGTCACGGGTGGAGGCTCCCAGATGAGTACCACCGCAAGGGGGTCCCTCCGCCCCGGGGGCGGCCTCCAGGCCGCGGGTGGAGGCTTCCTGACTAGTACCACCGCAAAGGGGTCCCTCCGTACCCGGGGGTGCCCTCTAGGCCACTGGTGGAGGCTCCCAGATGAGTACCACCGCAAGGGGGTCCCTCCGCCCCTGGGGGCGGCCTCTAGGTCATGGGTGAAGGCTCCCAAACCAGTACCACCGCAAGGGAGTTCCTCCACCCCCGGGAGCGGCCTCTAGGTCATGGGTAGAGGCTCCCAGACCAGTAGCACCACAAGGGGGTTACTCTGCCCCCGGGGGCAGCCTCCGGGCCGCGGGTGGAGTCTCCCAGAGGAGTACCACCACAAGGGGGTCCCTCCGCACCCGGTGGCGGTCTCTGGGCCGCGGGTGGAGGCTCCCAGACCAGTACCACCGCAAGAGGGTCCCTCCGCCCTCGGGGGCGGCCTCTAGGTCGCGGGTAGAGGCTCCCAGACCAGTACCACCGCAAGGGGGTCCCTCCGCCCCCGGGGCAGCCTCTAGGCCACAGGTGGAGGCTCCCAGATGAGTACCACCGCAAGGGGGTCCCTCCGCCCCCGGGGGCGGCCTCTAGGTCGCGGGTGGAGGCTCCCAGACGAGTACCACCGCAAGGGGGTCCCTCAGCCGCTGGGGGCGGCCTGTAGGTCGCGGGTGGAGGCTCCCAGACCAGTACCTCCGCAAGGGGGTCCCTTCGCCCCCAGGGGCGGACTCTAGGTCACTGGTGGAGGCTCCCAGACCAGTACCACCGCAAGGGAGTCCCTCCGCCCCCGGGGGGCGGCCTCTAGGTCACGGGTAGAGGCTCCCAGACCAGTACCACCGCAAGGGGGTCCCTCCGCCCCCGGGGGCGGCCTCTAGGTCATGGGTGGATGCTCCCAGACTGGCCCCTCCACCCCCGGGGGCGGCCTCTAGATCACGGGTGGAGGCTCCCAGACCAGTACCACTGCAAGGGGGTCCCTCCGCCCTCGGGGGCAGCCTCTAGTTCGCGGGTGGAGGCTCCCAGACCAGTACCACCGCAAGGGAGTCCCTCCGCCCCCGGGGGCGGCCTCTAGGCTGCGGGTGGAGGCTCCCAGATAAGTACCACCGCAAGGGGGTCCCTCCGCCCCCGGGGGTGGCCTCTAGGTCGCGGGTGGAGGCTCCCAGAGCAGTATCCCCGCAAGGAGGTCCCTACGCCCCCGGGGGCGGCCTCCAGGCCACGGGTGGAGGCTCCCAGACGAGTACCACCGCACGGGGTCCCTCCGCCCCTGGGGGCAGCCTCTAGGCCGCGGGGGGAGGCTCCCAGATGAGTACCACCACAAGGGGGTCCCTCCACCCGGGGGCCGGCCTCTAGGCCGCGGGGGGAGGCTCCAAGATGAGTACCACCGCAAAGGGGGTCCCTCCGCCCCCGGGGGCGGCCTCTAGGCCGTGGGTGGAGGCTCCCAGACGAGTACCACCGCACGAGGTCCCTCCGCCACTTGGGGGAAGCCTCTAGGCCGCGGGGGGAGGCTCCCAGATGAGTACCACCACAAGGGGGTCCCTCCACCCGGGGGCCGGCCTCTAGGCCGCGGGGGGAGGCTCCCAGACGAGTACCACCGCAAGGGGATCCCTCCGCCCCCGGGGGCGGCCTCTAGGTTGGGGGTGGAGGCTCCCAGACGAGTACTACCGCACGGGAGTCCCTCCACCCCGAGGCGGCCTCTAGGTCACAGGTGGAGGCTCCCAGACGAGTGCCACCGCACGGGAGTCCCTCCGCCCCGGGGGCAGCCTCTAGGCATCGGGTGGAGGCTCCCTGATGAGTACCACCGCAAGGGGTCCCTCCGCCCCAGGGGCGGCCTCTAGGCCGCGGGTGGAGGCTCCCAGACAAGTACCACCGCAAGGGGGTCCCTCCGCCCGGGGGGGCGGCCTCTAGGCTGCGGGTGGAGGCTCCCAGACGAGTACCACCACAAGGGGGACCCTCCGCCCCGGGGGCGGCCTCTAGGCCGCGGGTGGAGGCTCCCAGACGAGTACCACCGCAAGGGGGTCCCTCCGCCCCGGGGGCGGCCTCTAGGCCGCGGGTGGAAGCTCCCAGACGAGTACCACCACAAGGGGGTCCCTCCGCCCCCGGGGGTGGCCTCTAGGCCACGGGTGGAGGCTCCCAGATAAGTACCACCGCAAGGGGGTCCCTCCGCCCCCGGGGGAGGCCTCTAGGTCGCGGGTGGAGGCTCCCAGACCGGTCCCTCCGCCCCGGGGGCGGCCTCTAGGTCGCGGGTGGAGGCTCCCAGACCAGTACCACCGCAAGGGGGTCCCTCCGCCCTCAGGGGCGGCCTCTAGGTCGCGGGTGGAGGCTCCCAGACCAGTACCACCGCAAGGGGGTCCCTCCGCCCCTGGGGGCGGCCTCTAGGCCGCGGGTGGAGGCTCCCAGAAAAGTACCACCGCAAGGGGGTCCCTCCGCCCCCGGGGGCGGCCTCTAGGTCGTGGGTGGAGGCTCCCAGACCAGTACCACCGCAAGGGGGTCCCTTCGCCCCAGGGGCGGCCTCTAGGTCACGGGTGGAGGCTCCCAGACCAGTACCACCGCAAGGGGGTCCCTCCGCCCCCGGAGGCGGCCTCTAGGTCGCGGGTGGAGGCTCCCAGATGAGTACCACCGCAAGGGGGTCCCTCCGCCCCCGGGGGCGGCCTCCAGGCCGCGGGTGGAGGCTCCCAGACTAGTACCACCGCAAGGGGGTCCCTCCGCCCCCGGAGGCGGCCTCTAGGTCGCGGGTGGAGGCTCCCAGACAAGTTCCACCGCAAGGGGGTCCCTCCGCCCCCGGGGGCGGCCTCTAGGTCGTGGGTGGAGGCTCCCAGACCAGTACCACCGCAAGGGGGTCCTTTCGCCCCCGGGGGCGGCCTCTAGGTCGCGGGTGGAGGCTCCCAGACCAGTACCACCGCAAGGGGGTCCCTCCGCCCCCGGGGGCGGCCTCTAGGTCACGGGTGGAGGCTCCCAGATGAGTACCACCGCAAGGGGGTCCCTCCGCCCCGGGGGCGGCCTCCAGGCCGCGGGTGGAGGCTTCCAGACTAGTACCACCGCAAGGGGGTCCCTCAGCCCCTGGGGGCGGCCTCTAGGTCGCGGGTGGAGGCTCCCAGACGAGTACCATCGCAAAGGGGTCCCTCCGTACCCGGGGGTGCCCTCTAGGCCACTGGTGGAGGCTCCCAGATGAGTACCACCGCAAGGGGGTCCCTCCGCCCCCGGGGGCGGCCTCTAGGTCATGGGTGAAGGCTCCCAAACCAGTACCACCGCAAGGGAGTTCCTCCGCCCCCGGGAGCGGCCTCTAGGTCATGGGTAGAGGCTCCCAGACCAGTAGCACCACAAGGGGGTTACTCTGCCCCCGGGGGCAGCCTCCGGGCCGCGGGTGGAGTCTCCCAGAGGAGTACCACCACAAGGGGGTCCCTCCGCACCCGGTGGCGGTCTCTGGGCCGCGGGTGGAGGCTCCCAGACCAGTACCACCGCAAGAGGGTCCCTCCGCCCTCGGGGGCGGCCTCTAGGTCGCGGGTAGAGGCTCCCAGACCAGTACCACCGCAAGGGGGTCCCTCCGCCCTCGGGGCAGCCTCTAGGCCACAGGTGGAGGCTCCCAGATGAGTACCACCGCAAGGGGGTCCCTCCGCCCCCGGGGGTGGCCTCTAGGTCATGGGTGGAGGCTCCCAGACGAGTACCACCGCAAGGGGGTCCCTCAGCCCCTGGGGGCGGCCTGTAGGTCGCGGGTGGAGGCTCCCAGACCAGTACCTCCGCAAGGGGGTCCCTTCGCCCCCAGGGGCGGACTCTAGGTCACTGGTGGAGGCTCCCAGACCAGTACCACCGCAAGGGAGTCCCTCCGCCCCCGGGGGCGGCCTCTAGGTCACGGGTAGAGGCTCCCAGACCAGTACCACCGCAAGGGGGTCCCTCCGCCCCCGGGGGCGGCCTCTAGGTCATGGGTGGATGCTCCCAGACTGGCCCCTCCACCCCCGGGGGCGGCCTCTAGATCACGGGTGGAGGCTCCCAGACCAGTACCACCGCAAGGGGGTCCCTCCGCCCTCGGGGGCAGCCTCTAGTTCACGGGTGGAGGCTCCCAGACCAGTACCACCGCAAGGGGGTCCCTCCGCCCCCGGGGGCGGCCTCTAGGCTGCGGGTGGAGGCTCCCAGATAAGTACCACCGCAAGGGGGTCCCTCCGCCCCCGGGGGTGGCCTCTAGGTCGCGGGTGGAGGCTCCCAGAGCAGTATCCCCGCAAGGAGGTCCCTACGCCCCCGGGGGCGGCCTCCAGGCCACGGGTGGAGGCTCCCAGATGAGTACCACTGCAAGGGGGTCCCTCCGCCCCCGGGGGCGGCCTCTAGGTTGCGGGTGGAGGCTCCCAGACCAGTACCACCGCAAGGGGGTCCCTTCACCCCCGGGGGCGGCCTCTAGGTCACGGGTGGAGGATCCCAGACCAGTACCACCGCAAGGGGGTCCCTCTGCCCCCGGGGGCGGCCTCTAGGCTGCGGGTGGAGGCTCCCAGATAAGTACCACCGCAAGGGGGTCCCTCCGCCCCCGGGGGTGGCCTCTAGGTCGCGGGTGGAGGCTCCCAGAGCAGTATCCCCGCAAGGAGGTCCCTACGCCCCCGGGGGCGGCCTCCAGGTCGTGGGTGGAGGCTCCCAGACGACTACCACTGCAAGGGGGTCCCTCCGCCCCCGGGGGCGTCCTCTAGGTTGCGGGTGGAGGCTCCCAGACCAGCACCACCGCAAGGGGGTCCCTTCGCCCCCGGGGGCGGCCTCTAGGTCACGGGTGGAGGATCCCAGACCAGTACCACCGAAAGGGGGTCCCTCCGCCCCCGGGGGCGGCCTCTAGGCCGCGGGTGGAGGCTCCCAGATGAGTACCACCGCAAGGGGGTCCCTCCGCCCTGGAGCTGCCTCTAGGTCGCGGGTGGAGGCTCCCAGATGAGTACCACCGCACGGGAGTCCCTCCACCCCGAGGCGGCCTCTAGGTCGCGGGTGGAGGCTCCCAGACGAGTACCACCGCAAGGGGATCCCTCTGCCCTGGGGGTGGCCTCTAGGCCGCGGGTGGAGGCTCCCAGATGAGTACCACCGCAAGGGGGTCCCTCCGCCCCGGGGGTGGCCCTAGGCCGCGGGTGGAGGCTCTGAGACGAGTACCAGCGCAAGGGGGTCCCTCCGCCCCGGGGGCGGCCTCTAGGCCGCGGGTGGAGGCTCCCAGACGAGTACCACCGCACGGGAGTCCCTCCGCCCCGTGGGGCGGCCTCTAGGCCGCGGGTGGAAGCTCCCAGACGAGTACCACCGCAAGAGGGTCCCTCTGCCCCTGGGGGCGGCCTCTAGGTCGCGGCTGGAGGCTCCCAGACAAGTACCACCGCAAGGGGGTCCCTCCGCCCCCGGGGGGGGCCTCTAGGCTGCGGGTGGAGGCTCCCAGATGAGTACCACCGCAAGGGGTCCCTCCGCCCCCGGGGGCGGCCTCTAGGTTGCGGGATTGAGGCTCCCAGACGAGTACCACCGCACGGGAGTCCCTCCACCCCGGGGCTGCCTCTAGGTCGCGGGTGGAGGCTTACAGATGAGTACCACCGCACGGGAGTCCCTCCACCCCGAGGCGGCCTCTAGGTCGCGGGTGGAGGCTCCCAGACGAGTACCACCGCAAGGGGGTCCCTCTGCCCCGGGGGCGGCCCTGAGACGAGTACCAGCGCAAGGGGGTCCCTCCGCCCCGGGGGCGGCCTCTAGGCCGCGGGTGGAGGCTCCCAGACGAGTACCACCGCACGGGAGTCCCTCCGCCCCGTGGGGCGGCCTCTAGGCCGCGGGTGGAAGCTCCCAGACGAGTACCACCGCAAGAGGGTCCCTCCGCCCCTGGGGGCGGCCTCTAGGTCGCGGCTGGAGGCTCCCAGACAAGTACCACCGCAAGGGGGTCCCTCCGCCCCCGGGGGGGGCCTCTAGGCTGCGGGTGGAGGCTCCCAGATGAGTACCACCGCAAGGGGTCCCTCCGCCCCCGGGGGCGGCCTCTAGGTTGTGGGATTGAGGCTCCCAGACGAGTACCACCGCACGGGAGTCCCTCCACCCCGGGGCTGCCTCTAGGTCGCGGGTGGAGGCTTACAGATGAGTACCACCGCACGGGAGTCCCTCCACCCCGAGGCGGCCTCTAGGTCGCGGGTGGAGGCTCCCAGACGAGTACCACCGCAAGGGGGTCCCTCTGCCCCGGGGGCGGCCTCTAGGCCACGGGTGGAGGCTCCCAGATGAGTACCAACGCAAGGGGGTCCCTCCGCCCCGGGGGTGGCCTTTAGGCCGCGGGTGGAGGCTCCCAGACGAGTACCACCGCAAGGGGGTCCCTCCGCCCCGGGGGGCGGCCTCTAGGCCGTGGGTGAAGGCTCCCAGACGAGTACCACCACAAGGGGGTCCCTCCACCCCGGGGGGGTGGCCTCTAGGCCGCGGGTGGAGGCTCCCAGATGAGTACCACCGCAAGGGGGTCCCTCCGCCCCGGGGGCGGCCTCTAGGCCGTGGGTGGAGGCTCCCAGATGAGTACCACCGCAAGGGGGTCCCTCCGCCCCGGGGGCGGCCTCTAGGCCGCGGGTGGAGGCTCCCAGACGAGTACCACCGCAAGGGGGTCCCTCCGCCCCGGGGGCGGCCTCTAGGCTGCAGGTGGAGGCTCCCAGACGAGTACCACCGCAAGGGGGTCCCTCCGCCCCGGGGGGCGGCATCTAGGCTGCGGGTGGAGGCTCCCAGATGAGTACCACCCCAAGGGGATCCCTTCGCCCCGGGGGCGGCCTCTAGGCTGCGGGTGGAGGCTCCCAGATGAGTACCACCGCAAGGGGGTTTCTCCGCCCCGGGGGTGGCCCTAGGCCGCGGGTGGAGGCTCTGAGTCGAGTACTAGCGCAAGGGGGTCCCTCCGCCCCGGGGGCGGCCTCTAGGCCGCGGGTGGAGGCTCACAGACGAGTACCACCGCACGGGAGTCCCTCCGCCCCCTGGGCGTCCTCTAGGCCGCGGGTGGAAGCTCCCAGACGAGTACCACCGCAAGGGGGTCCCTCCGCCCCTGGGGGCGGCCTCTAGGTCGCGGCTGGAGGCTCCCAGACAAGTACCACCGCAAGGGGGTCCCTCCGCCCCCGTGGGCGGCCTCTAGGTTGCGGGTGGAGGCTCCCAGACGAGTACCACCGCACGGGAGTCCCTCCACCCCGAGGCGGCCTCTAGGTCGCGGGTGGAGGCTCCCAGACGAGTACCACCGCAAGGGGGTCCCTCCGCCCCGGGGGCGGCCTCTAGGCCGCAGGTGGAGGCTCCCAGACGAGTACCAACGCAAGGGGGTCCCTCTGCCCCGGGGGGCGGCCTCTAGGCCGTGGGTGGAGGCTCCCAGACGAGTACCACCGCAAGGGGGTCCCTCCACCCCGGGGGGGTGGCCTCTAGGCCGCGGGTGGAGGCTCCCAGACGAGTACCACCGCAAGGGGGTCCCTCCGCCCCGGGGGCGGCCTCTAGGCCGCGGGTGGAGGCTCCCAGACGAGTACCACCGCAAGGGGGTCCCTCCGCCCCGGGGGGTGGCATCTAGGCCGCGCGTGGAGGCTCCCAGATGAGTACCACCCCAAGGGGGTCCCTCCGCCCCGGGGGGCGGCCTCTAGGCCGTGGGTGGAGGCTCCCAGATGAGTACCACCGCAAGGGGGTCCCTCCGATCCGGGGTTGGCCTCTAGGCGGTGGGTGGAGGCTCCTAGACAAGTACCGCCGCAAGGGGGTCCGTCTCTAGGTGGTGGGTGGAGGCTCCCACACAAATACCACCGCAAGGGGGTCCCTCCGCCCCGGGGGTGGCCTCTGGGCGGCGGGTGGAGGCTCCCAGACGAGTACCACCGCAAGGGGGTCCCTCCGCCCCGGGGGCGGCCTCTAGGCCGCGGGTGGAGGCTCCCAGACGAGTACCAACGCAAGGGGGTCCCTCTGCCCCGGGGGGCGGCCTCTAGGCCATGGGTGGAGGCTCCCAGACGAGTACCACCGCAAGGGGGTCCCTCCACCCCGGGGGGGGGTGGCCTCTAGGCCGCGGGTGGAGGCTCCCAGACGAGTACCACCGCAAGGGGGTCCCTCCGCCCCGGGGGCGGCCTCTAGGCCGCGGGTGGAGGCTCCCAGACGAGTACCACCGCAAGGGGGTCCCTCCGCCCCGGGGGGTGTCATCTAGGCCGCGGGTGGAGGCTCCCAGACGAGTACCACCGCAAGGGGGTCCCTCCGCCCCGGGGGGTGGCATCTAGGCCGCGGGTGGAGGCTCCCAGATGAGTACCACCCCAAGGGGGTCCCTCCACCCCGGGGGGCGGCCTCTAGGCCATGGGTGGAGGCTCCCAGACGAGTTCCACCGCAAGGGGGTCCCTCCACCCCGGGGTTGGCCTCTAGGCGTTGGGTGGAGGCTCCCAGACAAGTACCGCCGCAAGGGGGTCCGCCTCTAGGCGGCAGGTGGAGGCTCCCAGATGAGTACCACCGCAAGGGGTTCCCTCCACTCCGGTCTGGCCTCTAGGCGGCGGGTGGAGGCTCCCAGACGAGTACCTCCGCAAGGGGGTCCCTCCGCCCCGGGGGCGGCCTCTAGGCGCCGGGTGGTGGCTCCCAAACGAGTACCACTGCAAGGGGGTCCTCCGCCCTGGGGGTGGCCTCTAGGCCGCGGGTGGAGGCTCCCAGACAAGTACCACCGCAAGGGGGTCCCTCCGCCCCGGGGGCGGCCTCTAGGCCACGGGTGGAGACTCCCAGATGAGTACCACCGCGAGGGGGTCCCTACGCCCCGGGGGCGGCCTCTAGGCGGCGGGTGGAGGCTCCCAGACGAATACCACCGCAAGGGGGTCCCTCTGCCCCGGAGGCAGCCTCTAGGCCACGGGTGGAGGCTCCCAGACGAGTACCACCGCAAGGGGGTCCCTGCGCCCTGGGGGCGGCCTCTAGGCCGCGGGTGGAGGCTTGCAGACAAGTACCACCGCACGGGAGTCCCTCCGCCCCGGGGCGGCCTCTAGGTTGCGGGTGGAGGCTCCCAGACAAGTACCACCGCACAGGAGTCCCTCCACCCCGAGGCGGCCTCTAGGTCTCGGGTGGAGGCTCCCAGACAAGTACCACCGCACGGGAGTCCCTCCCCCCCGAGGCGGCCTCTAGGTCGTGGGTGGAGGCTCCCAGACAAGTACCACCGCATGGGAGTCCCTCCACCCCGAGGCAGCCTCTAGGTCGTGGGTGGAGGCTCCCAGACAAGTACCACCGCACGGGAGTCCCTCCACCCCGAGGCGGCCTCTAGGTCGCGAGTGGAGGCTCCCAGACAAGTACCACCACATGGGAGTCCCTCCACCCCGAAGCGGCCTCTAGGTCGCGGGTGGAGGCTCCCAGACAAGTACCACCGCGAAGGAGTCCCTTCACCCTGACACGGGTGGAGGCTCCCAGACAATTACCCCTGAAAAGGAGTCCCTTCACCCTGACACGGGTGGAGGCTCCCAGACAATTACCACCGAAAAGGAGTCCCTTCACCCTGATGCGGGCTCTAGCTTGCGGGTGGAGGCACCCAGACAATAACCACCGAAAAGGAGTCCCTTCACCCTGACACGGGTGGAGGCTCGCAGACAAGTACCACCGCACAGGAGTCCCTCCACCCCGAGGCGGCCTCTAGGTCGCGGGTGGAGGCTCCCAGACAAGTACCACCGCAAAGGAGTCCCTTAACCCTGACACGGGTGGAGGCTCCCAGACAATTACCCCTGAAAAGGAGTCCCTTCACCCTGACACGGGTGGAGGCTCCCAGACAATTACCACCGAAAAGGAGTCCCTTCACCCTGATGCGGGCTTTAGCTTGCGGGTGGAGGCACCCAGACAATAACCACCAAAAAGGAGTCCATTCACCCTGACGTGGCCTCTAGCTGTCGGGTGGAGGCTCCCAGACAATTACCACCGAAAAGGAGTCCCTTCACCCTGACACGGGTGGAGGCTCCCCGACAATTACCACCGAAAAGGAGTCCCTTCACCCTGATGTAGGCTCTAGCTTGCAGGTGGAGGCACCCAGACAATAACCACCGAAAAGGAGTCCCTTCACCCTGACGTGGCCTCTAGTTGGCGGGTGGAGGCTCCCAGACAATTACTACCGAAAAGGAATCCCTTCACCCTGACGCGGGCTCTAGCTCGCGAGTGAAGGCTCCTAGACAATTACCACCGAAAAGGAGTCCCTTCACCCTGATGCGGGCTCTAGTTCACGGGTGGAGGCTCCCAGACAATCACCACCGAAAAGGAGTCCCTTCACCCTTACACGGGTGGAGGCTCCCAGACAATTACCACCAAAAAGGAGTCCCTTCACCCTGAGGCGGACTCTAGCTCGTGGGTGGAGGCTCCCAGACAATTACCACCGAAAAGGAGTTCCTCCCCCCTGACACGGGTGGAGGCTCCCAGACAATTACCACCGAAAAGGAGTCCCTTCAACCTGACACGGGTAGAGGCTCCCATACAATTACCACCGACAAGGAGTCCCTTCACCCTGATGCGGTCTCTAGATCGTGGGTGGAGGCTCCCAGACAATTACCACCGAAAAGGAGTCCCTTCACCCTGACACGGGTGGAGGCTCCCAGACAATAACCACCGAAAAGGAGTCCCTTCACCCTGATGCGGCCTCTAGATCGTGGGTGGAGGCTCCCAGACAATTACCACCGAAAAGGAGTCCCTTCACCCTGACGTGCCCTCTAGCTCACGGGTGGAAGCTCCCAGACAATAACCACCGAAAAGGAATCCCTTCATTCTGACCCAGCCTCTAGCTCTCAGTTGAAGGCTCCCAGACCATAACCATCGAAAAAGGAGAGGCATTGGCTGGCTATAGGGGGTGGAGGAGGCCGGATTTTATTTTTGTTGCAACACTAAACAATGACCGTAGTTTTCAGTAAAAATCAATACAGACTACCCCTTTTTGATGGAACTGTTTAGGGCTGAAACAACTAATCGATTATGAAATTAATCGATTACTATTTTCATAATCAATTAATCGGCCAGTAACATAATAGGGTTAAAAAAAACTAAAATAAGCCCTTTATAGTACACAAAGAGCAAATATTCGCTACTGTAAATATTACTTTCACAGTTCTACAGTAAAAAAGAACCCCTTACAGTAGTGATTATCTGTTTTTCTTTGTACTATAAAGGGCTAATTTTAGTTTTTTTAACCCCATTATGTTACTAAACGTCTTAGACCTGGTTCACATCTATGTGTTTAGTGCTTTTTGCAGAAATGCACTACAGTCCATTTACATGGTTTCCTATGGGACACGTTCACATCTATGCTTTTTTCAACCGCTGCGTATTTGGAAAGGGTCAGGGACTTTTTTTTAATGCAAAACGGTGCTTTTTTTGGTTTAATATACTTCAATGGAAAAGCTGCAGAAAAGCATGTAATTATTGCAGCAGTTTTTGTAATCTTCCCAACATTAAATTGGCCAAAAATAAATGCAAAAACGCAAATCGCAGCACAATCACGTGCGCAAAAGTCAAAACGCACAGCAAAAAGCACTGCAGAAACAGATCAAAACCAAATGCATAGGTGTGTACCGATGCTGGCCAGACTGATCAATTTTTAGACGAAATATTCAAATGAAAAATCTTTGTACAATCGCTGAATGAAAGAATGTTGTTTGAAATTTTCACTTGGTTTTTAACAACTTGCCGACCGCCTAACACAAATATACTGCGGCAGAATGGCACGGGCAGGCAAAATCACGTACCTGGTACATGATCTGCCTCCCGCGGGCGGGGGACGCATCGCCCCCCCCCCCATGCCCGAGGCAGTCGGCTTCGTTAGGGGACTTTTGTCTGATAGTGTTACCTATACTAAATTGAGGTTGAATCCTACTTTTAAGTATAAGAAAGCACTTTTATCTCTAGTTGATTCTGGATTCCAAACGGGCATTTTGAGTAAAAAAGAAAAATTACATCTGGTGCCCTCAGCACCAAGGGTACCAGTAATGTATTATTTGCCCAAAATTCATAAAAGTCTAATAAAAGCACCTGGCCGCCCTATCATTAGTGGCATTGACTCAATTACATCAAGAATAGGCCGCTATGTTGACAATTTTTTGCAACCCCTTGTGGTTAAAACACCTGCTTATTTGAGGGACACGACTCAAGTAATAAAACTTGTAGCTGAGTGCGACTGGAGAGAGGGTTGCATCTTGGCTACTGCTGACGTTGCTTCCCTCTATACCATCATATCTCATCAACATGGCTTTGAGGCTGCTAAGTTTTACTTGGAACAGGATCAATCTTTACCTGCCAAAGGGAATTTATTTTAAATCTTTTGACCTTTGCTACCAGTCATACATATTTTTGGTTTGGGGGGGATTTTTTTCTGCAAACTGTCGGTGTGGCTATGGGTGCAAAGTTCGCGCCTAGCTTAGCGAACCTCTTCATGGCCCGATGGGAAAGTGAGGAAATTGATGTTAATCCCCCAAAAGAGCTACGCTTCTGGAGAAGGTACATCGACGATGTCCTTCTCCTGTGGGAAGGTGACTTACCCTCTCTTGAGGCTTTTTTCCATAAGCTCAATTCAAACGATAGAGGGATTTCCTTACAGTATGAGACTAGCCAAACCCAAATTCATTTCTTAGACCTCAATATTTGTGTTAAGGATGGTTAATTGATTACAACTACTCACTTCAAAGAGACCGACCGCAATGCCTATATTTCACTCAATAGCTGTCATCATGCCTCTTGGCTTAGGGCAGTCCCTAAAGGGCAGTTCCAGCGGATCAGGCGTAATTGCACTAATTTATCAGATTATCAGCAACAGGCTCAGATCCTTAAAGTGAGATTTCTGGATAAGGGATATGATGAGAGGGAGATTAATGAAACCATTATCAATGTTGGTAATATGAACAGGGAGACTATGCTTCAAGGATCCAGTAGGGTCAACCAGGGAGATGCTAATAAATTTGCCTGTTCCCTAGTGACGGGTTACTCCAACCAACACTTCTCAGTCAGAAAGATCTTTAAGAGGTACTGGAACCTGCTGAGGAATGATAAGGTGTTGGGTCCAGTTCTCCCTGACCACCCTGTAGTTATTTTTAGAGGAGCACCCTCTTTGCGCCATAGGATAGCCCCCAATGTTGTTAACCCCCCAAAACCATCTCTTTTATCCAAACCATGAAGGGTTTCTATCCTTGCAAGAAGTGTGAAATATGCCATATCAACTCCTTTAGAGGATGCAGATGCGAATCTTTCCAATCAACCCAAACCAACAAATCGTACAATATAGAGTCGTTTATCACATGCTCGACGGAGTGTGTGGTTTACATGATCCAGTGTCCATGCTCCAAACAGTATATAGGGCGTACCAAGAGAGCCCTGCAGGTACGCCTGTCTGAGCATATAGGGAATATTAAACGTGGTTTCAGTAAACATAACCTTTCTAGACACTATGCGAAACATCATAATAAACAGCTAAAAGGGACTTTGTTAGTTGCTTTGGATAAGCTTCAGCCCCACTGCAGGGGTGTTAATAAAGTGAGAGCCATCTCCAGGTGTGAAACGAAATGGATTTTTCTGATGAAATCCTATGTACCCCTAGGCCTTAATGTTGACTGGGACATAAATTGTTTTATAAATAATTCTTAATTAATATAATAAATTTTATTTTTTATTTTTTATATTTTTAAATTTTTATATTTTCATTTCTTATTTTTGTATTTTTTAATGATTAACATTTTTAAGGCAATTTTGTATTGTTCTAGTGGTGTATAGAGTACTGCTATTATAATTGTCTTTCATGCAATGTGTATATTTTCTTTTGTGTTATGGCCATGTGTTTTCCATGGGCTTCGGGCCTGCTAGTGTATATAACCCATCAGCTTACAAGTGGTATAGTTTTTGTCCACTAGATGGCGAGAACTTTATTCCATCTTTTGTTCTTCTTTAATTAAATATTTATCATTAGCGTTATCATTTGTAACCACTAGATGGCGGAAATTCTATATTCCTATCTAATTCGTATGTTCCCTATTTGGCTTACATAGGCGGCCAGAAGTCAATATGGCAGCGCTTGTTTTGTTCCCATCTCCTCTACCCGAGTAGCCAGTAGTCAACATGGCGCCGCGGGATTATTTAAACCTTAAGCGTGATGACTGCGTCACTCGGCCAATCCCCAGACGACGTCCTATCGTGACAAAACGCGTAGGGAGGAGCCTGTGACGCTGACGTCATTACGTTTTTTTCTGTGATTGATGGGACATACACAGTAAGCAGGCGGAAGCTCGTGGAGACGCCGCGATCCTTATGTTTTGCTACACGCTGTTAATGGATGGCGATTCTTGTAAGTGTAATCCTTTAGCTCATTAAACCACACTATATTGCAATTTTACACTATGGGAGCCTTTCTTGTTTTTGTCTTTTGAGTACCACGTTTACAACTGTGAATATCGGCATAGGTTTGTGGGTGACCTGATAATTTCCCAAATGCCTGGTGAGACCACTGTTATGGTGGTCACCTCGAGCTGGTAAGGAGCCTCATATCTCACTTGGGTGTGAATTACTCTGGATGCTGGACTCACCTATGTCACATTTCCTCTGAACATATGCACTCTGGTCATCAACTCACCTTGTTTATGGACTTTTTTGAGCTTTTGCATTGTTTATAACTGGGACTTAACTCACCTCCTTACATATATTTTTTTATTTTTTCACTTGTTGTATATGGTGAGACATCTGTCTTAGTCTTCTATGGGAGACTTGTTTTTTAATTCTTATATTTTTCTTCATTTATTTTTGGTGGGTCAATCACTCCTTATGGTTATTTTTAGTATGATATACAACTCATATTTAGTTTCAGCGCTGCACTTATTTTGTTTTTTGTTTTTCGTTAGGGGAGCGATACAGGTCGAGGGGGGAAGCCACTCATTCGTGGCCACCCCCTCGCGATTGCTCCCCACTAATGAAAATCTTCCTCTGCTGCTGTAATGTAAACAGCGGCAGAGGAAGTGATGTCATCTCTCCTCCAGCTGGTCTTTTCGTTCCAGCGCCGAGGAGAGAAGACATCAAGTAAGTTTGCACCAATACTACACTAACAGTAGAACACACAGGCACACTTTTCACCCCCCGATGACCCCCATGTACCCCCTGTCACAGTGACACCAATAGCAGTTTTTTTTTTGCATTGGTGTCAGTTTGTGACAGTTATAAGTAGTAGGGCAGTTAGGGTTAGCCCCCTTTAGGTCTAGGGTACCCCGCTAACCCCCCTAATAAAGTTTTAACCCCTTGATCACCACCCGTCTTGTATTAGTGTCACAGGTGACGCTAGTTAGGGAGGTAAGTGTGACGGGAGGGCCCATGGAACTCAGAATACATCTTATGTCTAAGTCACCCTGTGCCATCCTGGCACAGGGTGAGTGAGAAAATATATCTTGGACTACTTAAAATGGGACAGTAATATTTGTCAACAATATCTCCCAGGATGTATGTAGAGACTATTATTGGTTTGGTTGATTCTGAACGCAACCTGTGTTTATGTTAATTGAATGAGCTGATGACATTGTCCTCTATACAATGTAGGAGACGGGACGACTGCTATTATGTTGATATAACTGTGTGAAGCTCGGTGACCACAAGTCTGGGCGAAAGGTCATGTCTCAGTCACCTAGGCTGTATAAAGGATTAGATAATTAGGTCATGTTAATTAAGTTACAGTTGTATTGTTAGAGGAGGTTCCAACGGCATATAAAGTCTTGTAATTCTGGTTCTAAATAAAGTCAGTTCTTGGTAGCAACAAGCAAGTGTCGCCTTGTTTGTGCTCAGAGAGGTTGGGATATCTGTATACAGACTGGGAGGAAGTGGTATATGACGGAAGCACTCAAGCGGAGTGTGGGACGTTCCGTGACATTGGTGGCAAGCAGCGGGAAAGCTTCCTGAAGTCTGGGACATCCAAACCTCCACCTGGATCCAAGATCAGCATAGCAGACTTCAGTCACCCCAGCGGAGATATGGACCTGGCATCAGAGTTCCCGGGGCTGTTGCGAATCATCCTTTCAACAGACACAAAACAAAGGGGTTCCCCTGGGTGGACTTTCCTGGCACTTGCAAAGGTAAAAAATAATAAAGTGTGTAGAGAATAAAGGGCATTTATAAAAAAGGTATAAATTTTATTCGTATTGACAGGTACACTTTGATAAAAACAAGCAGTAAATATCTAGACTAACATAGTGAAAACTACATGATAGCATGATGTATTCCTCCAAGTATGAGGAGGCAGGGAAAGGGGGAAGGGGATGAGAAAAGGAAGGGAAACAGTAAATAGGGAACAACAATGAGGAATAGATGAGTGGCCTACACCCAAATCAGTTATATAGTGTTAGGGCAAGAATAAAGGGGGGGCTTACATAAGACTGGGAATTGTAAGTTGCTGCATGGAACAGTAAGCATAATAGATTATTACACAGTAAAACAACAATGAGCAACAACCAAGCAGTTTCAATACATATGAAAGATGTGCATGTGCAAATATGTACAACAGACATAAACGCATAATGGCAGAAGGTAAGTAGCAGACATGAATACATCCTATACATTACCACTCTAAGGGATAGATGGCAGACATGAATACAACATATTGCTACTATAAGGGCAAAGAGAACAAAAAATAGGGGGAGGGAAAATATCAAAGGGAAACGACCAAGCTGGCTGTGTGTCTAGATACATGGTCCCCTACGGGTACCAACCAAAGAGTAAATAAATCTATAGGGGGGATGGCAAATGCATGATATAATGGAAGGATGGGGAAACAAAAAAAAAAAGGGGGGGGGGTTTATTTGGGGGGAGGGGGGGGGGAAGGGGGAAGGGAGGAGAAAGGGGGGGAGCATGTATAAGACACACGTACAGCTTGGTGTACAAAAGTTCAGGAAAAACCAAGAGCTGCAGCAAATCAGTAAAATATTAAGAAAACAGAAATATCCTTTAAGATGGCCATGACCCTATTTTTCCATACCTCCGGAATTAAAGCCTTGTAAGAAGGGTTTGCAGCCCACCAACCTGCATCTTTCACCGTCTAAGTATTCTTGTCTACACCAGCTATAACACGTATACTTACTGCCATACTCTGCCCTTCCTCCATGGCTCTTCTTGCTTTTAAAAAAAATTTTACAAGTAAATAATTATATATTTTCAGGTAGGTGATGAATTCATCACCCCAACCCCCCATTGAATACTATCTAGAGCTTTATCCATTACCTTATCTTCTCTCTCTCTCTTATTTCTCTCTCAATCAGCCTAGATGAACCCCTCTCTCTCAGATTATGCCCCTGAAGAAGGATTGTACAGATATTAAGTACCCCGAAACGCGTTGGGCTTGAGAAGAGCTTTTTCATCACAACTTGTTTTGTTTGCTTATCATGGCTATCATGTAGTTTTCACTATGTTAAGCTGGCCATACACTATACAATTTTCCTGTTCAACTTTCCTTTAGATTTACCAAAACCATATAATATGAGGTCAAACCTAAACCCTTTCAATTTGTATGCAATCAGACAGGCCCTTGCACTACATAGTTGAAGGTAAATCTAAAGGAAATTGAATCAGAAAATTGTATAGTGTATGGCCAGCCTTAGTCTAGATATTTACTGCTTGTTTTTATCAAAGTGTACCTGTCAATACGAATAAAATTTATACCTTTTTTATAAATGCCCTTTATTCTCTACACACTTTATTATTTTTTACCTTTGCAAGTGCCAGGAAAGTCCACCCAGGGGAACTCCTTTGTTTTGTGTCTATAGATTATTGGACGTGGCACGGCTCTCTTTCCTAAAACTGGTTGGTCACCCCCTTTTCTGTTGAATGTGTTTTTGGTAGTAAATACCATTCCCCACTCGACCAACTTATTTTAGGTTATTACACAAAGTATATACTATATCAATAACATCCCTAGAGGAGTGCATCTCTCCCCCTTTTTTACTTTCTCATTTTTCGCCCCCCCCCCCCCCCTAGGCTTAAACCTTTCTAATCCCTTCTTTTCACTTCATCCCCAACTCCTTCATTACCCCTATATATAAACTTCTCCCTTACAAAATGACCCCTGAAACGGAAACCTCTCATTTTGAAAATATATTTTTGGGCCAAGATTGGGAAACCTTAATGCAACAATATCTAGATAAATTTGGTGACAACGACCGAACCGAAGCAGAGATTTCCTCCCTGTTTTTCAAACTTGCCAAAAACTTAGAGAAAAAATCCTCATTTTTCTGGCACGTTAGGTCATTTCAAGACTATATAAAGAGCAACATGAACCCGTTGGGTCTCCGCATCCAGATCTTCCCCACGTTGGAGGATCTGGACGTGGCTTTCAAGTCCACATGGGAGAATGCTCTACAGACATGCTCACGTAGTCTTATGCAGATACTCATAGATGAATACACTAAAAGATCCTCAATACTGGACACTGAAATTACTAAAATCTGTGAACAACTTAAAAAATTCCAGGCACATCCCTTAGCCTCTATTAAAGAGAACAAACTCAAAATTCATCTTGAATCTTTTAACAAAAATATTTTGACTAAGAAAAATTCCAAATTCCACAGGGACAAAAATGCATTTGAGGCCGGTAAGGCCTACAAATGGAACCAAAACAACAGGACAACTAGGAATTCCCACACACCTCAAAATCCCCCCCCCAACAAACCCTCGTCACATATCCCCCCGCACATCATTCCTAAAGCCAAACCCTCCCTTGGTACCAAACGCCAACTTTCTGGCGATCCCACTCCAGATCATAAGTCTAAAAAATGTAGTGCAGAAAAGAAGTCCAATCCCCCTCCCCCTGCACATCCTGATAACACCAAGAAAGAACCCATGCCCAATCACTCTACACAGGCACACCCATCTCTTCCCTCTCAAAACACCAACAATACACATGAGCTTAACCGCAATGATTCTTCTTTTTTAGACCTAGTACTGGCTGGTCTCAAGCCACCCCCACCGAATCTGAACACCTACACACAATTGACACTATAAACTCTCCTCCTAACACCGGCACACTTCCGGATATTGATTTGAGCATTATCAATTTATCCTCTCATCCTCTCACCACCCACGAAATTGCTATCCTGAGAAAAGGATTGAATTTCTGTCCAGATCATAGACTAGACAAATTCGAACTTTATAAAGATCTCCAACTCTTTATCCGCAAATTCATTCTCAGGAAACTATATCAGAAACAGGACGCCAAAACTACTCTCACTCCACAGGAAAATCGAGCTCTGGACCAGCTTGTTGCGTTATTGGAGGAGAGTGATACATCTGATCTTATAGATCAGATTGACCTCTCACGTATCCTTCAACAAATAGACGATTCAGATGTCCACCCACATCCGGGGGCCTCAAAACTAAAGAAAAAATCGGACCTTTGCCCACCACCGAGCACATGTCCAAACGCAGCAATCTTTCTCAAACTGGTCAATAACGATCTGGATAAGCTTAGAATAAAACAACAGGAACCCCCCAACCTCAACCCAAAAGAATTAGAGGCATTACATTCCCTAAAGGCCAATGATACCATTACCATTAAGCCCTCGGACAAGGGTGGCAATGTTGTGGTGTTAGACAATCACCAATACATCATGATGTGTAGGAAAATTCTCAACAATGCAGACTGGTATCGTCGTATGCCAGTCTCCATTGTTGAGAAGTATAACAAAGAATTTTACGCATTGGTCGACTCCGCTTTCCTTAACCATACCATTAGTAAGACTACCTGGACTTTTGTGAGAAACAATTTCCCCAAGACCCCTACGTTTTATGCACTCCCCAAAGTGCACAAGAATCTCAAAGACCCGCCCGGCAGACCGATTATCTCCGGTGTAGGTTCAATAAGCGAGAATGCCAGTAAACTCATTGATGAACATCTTAGACCTCTCGTGGTATCTCTAGCATCCTATGTAAAGGACACTAGCCATTTCTTACAAATTCTGGACCACCTTCCTGTCTCGGAGAAAGCCCTCCTTGTCACTATTGACGTAGAGACACTCTATAGCTCTATTCCACATGTATTGGGTCTGGCAGCAATTAGACATATACTTCAGAGTGATACGCACTCTGATCCCAGTTACAATGAATTCATCATCGAACTGCTCGAGTACATCCTCACCCACAATGTTTTCACCTTTCTCGGCTCCCACTACCTCCAGGTGCAGGGAGTGGCGATGGGGACATGTTGTGCCCCGTCGTACGCTAACCTGTACCTGGGGGAGTGGGAGAAAGCCCTCTTTTCAGATGGGAACCTCACTCATTATACCAACTACATCCAAGCGTGGCATCGATACATAAACGACATTTTTGTCGTATGGGAGGGTCCCTCGGATGTACTCAAGCAGTTCGTATTTCGGATGAATAAGAATGATTTTAATCTGACGTTTACCATGTCCTTTGACAACACTCATGTAACTTTTTTAGATATTGAAATCTTCAAGGATGGACAGGGCAAACTTTCCACCAAATTATTTAGAAAAAGCACTGCCAGTAATACCATACTGCACGCTGCCAGTTTCCACCCTAAACCTTTAATTGACTCCATACCTTACTCCCAATACATTAGGATCAAGCGCAATTGTACAGACAACAATAACTTTCTTACAGAAACTGCTGCCCTTCGAGATAGACTGTTACTACGCGGCTACTCTCACAAATCTCTTAAAAGAGCGTTTCAGAAAGCCAACAACAAACCCAGACAAACACTTCTCCACCCTACTAAACAACAAAAAGACTCCTACCCACTTAGCATCATTACAACATATCATCAGCAACATCGCCAAACTAAAAGAATAATCGAGAAATACTGGCACCTACTGGCCCTGGACCCCAACCTAGGCCATTTGGTCCCGGAAAAGCCCAACTTTACTTTTAGAAGAGCTACCTCCATTGGCGACCAGATCACCAAAAGTGAGTTTAGACCATCGACAATCCACTGCAAATACAGGGGTACTTTTGCCTGTGGCTCATGCCACTATTGTGGCTACATGCTTACCCACAAAAACCCTACTCTCCCTAACGGGAAACCCTTTTTTCCTAAACACTTCGCAAACTGCAGAACCACTGGAGTGGTCTATCTACTCCAGTGCAACTGCGGCTGTTTCTATATAGGAAAGACCAAACTTGAATTTTGGCGACGAGCTTACAGGCATATTTTGTCTATGAAAACAGCTGACCCTGACCTACCCCTTGACCGACATGTAACCTTGGTACATGGAGGTAAATTTCCCTCCATTAAATTTTTAATTTTGGACCGCATACATCCTAGCCCCAGAGGGGGCGACTGGAATAAAATTTTACTCCAGAGAGAACTCAAATGGATCCACCTACTTAAGGCCACCACACCTCCAGGCCTCAATGAAGCGGTTTGTTTCAAACCCTTCTTACAAGGCTTTAATTCCGGAGGTATGGAAAAATAGGGTCATGGCCATCTTAAAGGATATTTCTGTTTTCTTAATATTTTACTGATTTGCTGCAGCTCTTGGTTTTTCCTGAACTTTTGTACACCAAGCTGTACGTGTGTCTTATACATGCTCCCCCCCTTTCTCCTCCCTTCCCCCTTCCCCTCCCCCTCCCCCCAAATAAACCCCCCCCTTTTTTTTTTTTTTTCCCCCATCCTTCCATTATATCATGCACTTGCCATCCCCCCTATAGATTTATTTACTCTTTGGTTGGTACCCGTAGGGGACCGTGTATCTAGACACACAGCCAGCTTGGTCGTTTCCCTTTGATATTTTCCCTCCCCCTATTTTTTGTTCACTTTGCCCTTATAGTAGCAATATGTTGTATTCATGTCTGCCATCTATCCCTTAGAGTGGTAATGTATAGGATGTATTCATGTCTGCTACTTACCTTCTGCCATTATGCGTTTATGTCTGTTGTACATATTTGCACATGCACATCTTTCATATGTATTGAAACTGCTTGGTTGTTGCTCATTGTTGTTTTACTGTGTAATAATCTATTATGCTTACTGTTCCATGCAGCAACTTACAATTCCCAGTCTTATGTAATCCCCCCCTTTTTTCTTGCCCTAACACTATATAACTGATTTGGGTGTAGGCCACTCATCTATTCCTCATTGTTGTTCCCTATTTACTGTTTCCCTTCCTTTTCTCATCCCCTTCCCCCTTTCCCTGCCTCCTCATACTTGGAGGAATACACTAAAGTAATTTTTTGTGATTGGGCAGTAGTTACTCCTCCTTATTGATATGTATCTTTGTTATTTTTCTCTGTGCTATTTACTGTGACATATTCTCCTTCTCCCCGCCCCCCTCGGGGCGCGTCTGGCCAGAGCGGCTGCCCGGCACGGTAAGCCGCCACAGGAATTCTTGGGCGGCGCTTAGTGAGGTACTAGGGCGCTTTTCCAGCTTACGCCCACTGCCTCCATGTTGACACTCCAGGCGAGCATGCGCTCTCGCCGGAGTGTCACTTCCGTGTCGGTGGGGCGGGTGTGCGTGACGCTGCTCCAAACGCCGTGACGTTCGCGCACGCGCGGTTGGGGCGGCGCCGCGCACGCTCGCCTCGGGGGGTCAGTACAGTGCGTCCCGGCTTACGCTGCTCACAACACAGCTGTGCCTCATCTCTGACGCCAGCTGATTGTGGCAGCCATGCTATTTATACCAGCCTCTCTCACTTCATACCAAGACGCTACACATACCGGACGCTTGGCTGTGAGGTTGTTATCATGCACTTTCTAAGGTATGACTTTTCATTTATTTCTCTTTATTTTTCCTTACTCTAGCATTTTTGTTTCCAGATACTTTTAATACTCCTCTGCTTAGCTGTACCAGCTATACACTACCAGTCCTGAGCCAGCTTTTACTCTGGTCCCTGCAAGCTATTGGAAGTATTCTTATATAGGCTTTGCATCAATATATTTGTCCTTTTAAAACTCCATATATTATGATATTGCTTCTAATTTTTTCATTTCACCTGCTACAGAATATGCATTATGGATATTCCCAATACGCATGTTTAGCATATTTACCCGTTGTGCGCACAATTATGTATTTATTTTATATTTTGTTTAAACTTTAAACTTAAATCCATATATACATACATTTGTATGTTGCCACTAGGGTACAAGATGAGCTGGACCTCCCTGTTGTTGCTCTCCTTGATGCGACCCATTTTTGATGCACTTTAATATATATATATCATCCCTTACATTCTCTCCATTATGAACCTCATTTCTACTAAACCATTAATCCATACATTCAGTCACTACTTTCTATCCACCTACTATGGACCCTATCTTAAGGTCCTTTCTATATTCTCTTATTTTTTAGGGACGCCTTCCTGTGACCTCAGCAAGCCACTCTGGTTTGTACGCGCCCGGGTCGGGCGGGACGGGAGTATTGCCATTCCCCCCAATGGTGACTGCAGCCCACCAACCTGCATCTTTCACCGTCTAAGTATTCTTGTCTACACCAGCTATAACACGTATACTTACTGCCATACTCTGCCCTTCCTCCATGGCTCTTCTTGCTTTTAAAAAAATTTTTACAAGCAAATAATTATATATTTTCAGGTAGGTGATGAATTCATCACCCCAACCCCCCATTGAATACTATCTAGAGCTTTATCCATTACCTTATCTTCTCTCTCTCTCTCTTATTTCTCTCTCAATCAGCCTAGATGAACCCCTCTCTCTCAGATTATGCCCCTGAAGAAGTATTGTACAGATATTAAGTACCCCGAAACGCGTCGGGCTTGAGAAGAGCTTTTTCATCACAACTTGTTTTGTTTGCTTATCATGGCTATCATGTAGTTTTCACTATGTTAGTCTAGATATTTACTGCTTGTTTTTATCAAAGTGTACCTGTCAATACGAATAAAATTTATACCTTTTTTATAAATGCCCTTTATTCTCTACACACTTTATTATTTTTTTACCTTTGCAAGTGCCAGGAAAGTCCACCCAGGGGAACCCCTTTGTTTTGTGTCTATAGATTATTGGACGTGGCACGGCTCTCTTTCCTAAAACTGGTTGGTCACCCCCTTTTCTGTTCAATCATCCTTTCAACATACACCAGGACTGTGTCTGAGGATGAATACCTGGAGCTTAGGCAGCAAATTCGGGTGGAGCTCTGGATTGCAGCCCTCCGTCTCGCTGGTATAAAACAGGGCAAGTGCTTTCCAACCCAAGAGCAACGGGCCAGTGACCAACGGGCATTGCGGATGGCATTCCTGGGAGAGCAGCCCCAGGAGCAATGGGTGACTGAGTTGGACAGGTTGGTCCAGCAGGAGATAGAGCTGGACAATCGTTATCGGGCTCTGCAATGGCACGCAGAGGAGGGATATTTAGGGGAGACAACAGAATGCTCTCCAGAGGGATATGACTTTGGCGGCCCTGGATTGCTGTGGGAGAACCTTACAGATCTTTTTATGTTTGGCGATGAAGGGGAACCTGACCTTGAGGACCTGAGAGACTATAGAGAGTCTATGCTCGGTCTTGCAGGGGTCTCAGAGCTCAAACCTGATCTGGACCATTTGCTAAGGAAGGAAGAGCATCTGGAAAGGGCATACAGGAAACTGCTAGAACAAGTTCAGCAGCATGCCAGAGAATCGGCAGTGGAAAATCCGGAGATTGCCGTCCCCAAACCTGGAGTGCTGACAACAGGGCAGAGCTCTGCTAACCTCTGCCCAGAAATGATAGCATCTTCTGGGTTCCATGGACAGGAGATGGTGAACCTCTATCCCCAGACATCAGTTGCAGAGACATGGGATTTGATAGACTTTTCTGCTGAGGAAGAACAACCTGATGAGCCTCCAGCAGAAGAGCTGCTATCAGGGCCAAAGTTCACTGTGTTCTGCCCAGCACCAACAGTGGCTTCGGCCTTCTTGAGAGAAGAGGTAGTTGGCCTTTCTCCCACAACACTGACAGGGACATGTGATTTTCTGCCAGCAGCATCTATGGAGTTAAAACAAACTTCTCCAGCTGAAGATCTGGTAACTGAACAGAGGGTCCAAGACCTCTGTCCCACACCTTTACCACTTCCAGAGACTAGGGATTTAATAGACGTTTCTGTAGAGGAGGAACCACCTGGCAAACCCCCAGCAGAAGTGCTGGCAACCGGACAGAGGGTCCAAGACCTCTGCCCCACACCTGCAGCAATTGTGGAGGCCCAAGGTGAGGAGGTGGCAGTCTATCGCGAGCTACAGATCAGGATCCAAGGAGAGAATACAGTCATCACCTCACAACTGCAGCTTGATCTGGTGTCGGTTGATGGGGCTTCAGTCCCCACCTGTATACCCCAGGGATGCTGGGCAGTCGGCCCAGATCCCCAACAGCAGGATGGAGTGAGCCCAGTCCCCCTGTCTTCTCTCCAGCGGCAGAAAGGATTCCAGGGAGAAGGGCCAGTCCGGGCCTCTCCCCAGCGGCAGATATGTTCTCTGAGAGAGGCAGAGGATGGCTGGGTGAGTAATACTCTGTTTGGAACAATTTGTTTGGGGTACTGTGTGGGTACAGGCAGTAGAGGACTGGAACTATGGACTAACTTCGGAGTCAACCCGTCTGGGGTCTCCTCCTGTGTTAGTCTCCTGCCGAAAGGGGAGAGATGTGACGGGAGGGCCCATGGAACTCAGAATACATCTTATGTCTAAGTCACCCTGTGCCATCCTGGCACAGGGTGAGTGAGAAAATATATCTTGGACTACTTAAAATGGGACAGTAATATTTGTCAACAATATCTCCCAGGATGTATGTAGAGACTATTATTGGTTTGGTTGATTCTGAACGCAACCTGTGTTTATGTTAATTGAATGAGCTGATGACATTGTCCTCTATACAATGTAGGAGACGGGACGACTGCTATTATGTTGATATAACTGTGTGAAGCTCGGTGACCACAAGTCTGGGCGAAAGGTCATGTCTCAGTCACCTAGGCTGTATAAAGGATTAGATAAGTAGGTCATGTTAATTAAGTTACAGTTGTATTGTTAGAGGAGGTTCCAACGGCATATAAAGTCTTGTAATTCTGGTTCTAAATAAAGTCAGTTCTTGGTAGCAACAAGCAAGTGTCGCCTTGTTTGTGCTCAGAGAGGTTGGGATATCTGTATACAGACTGGGAGGAAGTAGCATATGACGGAAGCACTCAAGCGGAGTGTGGGACGTTCCGTGACAGTAAGTATATAGGTTCGCTGTCAGCGTTTTATAGCGTCAGGGACCCCCATATACTATCTAATAAAGGTTTTAACCCCGATTGCCCCCTAGTTAACCCTTTCACCAGTGATCACCATATAAGTGTTACGGGTGACGCTGGTTAGTTTTTGATTATTATAGTTTCAGGGCACCCGCCGTTTATTACCTTTTAAAGGTTTAACCCCCTAATCGCCCGGCGGTGATATAAGTTAAGTTTTGGGGTCTGATAAGGTCTGCGTCGCCCCAGGCAGCGTCGGGTTAGCGCCAGTACCGCTAACACCCACGCACGCAGCATACACCTCCCTTAGTGGTATAGTATCTGAACGGATCAATATCTGATCTGATCAGATCTATACTAGCGTCCCCAGCAGTTTAGGGTTCCCAAAAACGCAGCGTTAGTGGGATCAGCCCAGATACCTGCTAGCACCTGCATTTTCCCCCTTAGCCCAGCCCACCCAAGTGCAGTATCGATCGATCACTGTCACTTACAAAACACACATAACTGCAGCGTTCGCAGAGTCAGGCCTGATCCCTGTGATCGCTAACAGTTTTTGTTGGTAGCGTTTTGATACAGTCGCTAACAGTCAGGAGCTTTTTTGCCTGTGAGTCTCACTAGTGTACCACTAAATTTAGAGCCCAAAATGGCTCGAAATCGAAGGTACACTAGTGAAGAGGCCTACACGTTTCTGAGCATGACAGATGGTGGAGAGGAAGTCACTCATCTGTCAGATTCAGGCTCAGAATACGATCCTGTAGAGGACAGCGACTCCATGACAGATAACTCTGACGACGGAGTTGTGGTCCCTGCCAAGGTCAGGCGTACGAGACCCCGAACTTCTTCTTCTGTCCTTGATGTGCAAGAACCATAGGTCCCTCGTATGGAGCAGAGAAGTACTAGCGCCGCTATTCCTTCTGGTGAACTGGCAAGCACCAGCGGCCTAGTACACCCTGGTCGTACATCCAGCACTGCAGTATCACGTGGTGACGTGGCGAGTCCCATAAGTGCAGTTCAAGCTGGTGAGGTGGCAAGCACAAGTAGTGTCCCGCTGCCACCAAGAAGACGAACACAGGCCCATCGTGCCCATAGTGCACATCCTGCTGCATTCGCCAATCCGAATTGGGAACCCACTACTTCTGCAGCACCCGTACTTTCCCCATTCACGTGGAAACAGTTGATTTTAAGTCACTGGATTTTTATTCGCTGTTTTTCACTGAAGATCTCTATAGATCTATTGTGGACCAAAGCAATTTGTACGCTGGTCAACACATCGCCACTATTCCCCAGTCCTCCCTTGCCAGAGATTGGAAACCAATTACGGTTTCTGAAATTTAAGCTCTTTCTGGGCCTTTCCCTCAACATGGGCATAACTAAAAAGAGTGAGTTGCGGTCATATTGGTCCACTGACCCAATTCACCATATGCCCTTGTTCTCTGCCTCCATGACCAGGACACGATACGAGCAGATTTTGCGGTTCATGCACTTCAACAACATTGAACTCTGTCGTCCTCATGGAGACCCTGAATACGATCGGCTCTACAAAATTCGGCCCCTCGTAAACCACTTCAACCAACGTTTTGCAGACTTGTTTACTCCCCATCAAGTTGTCTGTGTTGATGAGTCCCTGATTAAGTTTTCTGGCCGCTTGTCATTCAAACAGTACCTTCCCAGCAAGCGTGCCAGATACGGGGTCAAGATGTAAAAGCTCTGTGACAGGGCCACAGGCTATACATGTAGTTTTATGGTTTACGAGGGAAAAGATAGTCACGTAGGGCCGACAAACTGCCCTGACTACATAGGAAGCGCTGGCAAGATTTTGTGGGACTTGGTGTCACCCTTATTTGGAAAGGGGTACCACTTGTACGTGGACAATTATTACACGTGCGTGCCACTTTTAGTCACCTTTTTGATCATCAGATTGGAGCATGTGGCACCGTGCAACCTAATCGCCAGGGCTTTCCCCAGCGGCTTTTAGATTCCCCTCTTATGCTGGGGGAGAGAGCCTGCTTGCAATGTAATAATTTGCTCTCTATGAAGTGGAGGAATAATAAGAATGTTTTCGTTCTTACCTCCTTTCATGCAGACACGACGGCCCAAATTCCTGCGGCGACTGGTGTTGTGGAGAAACCCCACAAATATAACCTTAACATGGGAGGAGTGGACCTCAACGACCAGTTGTTGGCGCCGTACCTAGTTGCCCGTAAGGCCAGACGCTGGTACAAAAAAGTGTCTGTTTATTTCAATTGGCTTTGCTGAACGCTTATGTGCTATACAGAGCTTCAGGACGGACTGGATCCTTCCTTAAATTCCAGGAAGAGATCGTCAGAGCCCTTCTGTCTCCAGACGGTGCTCCACCTCACCTTCCCCAACCAAATGCAGTAAGCCGGCTGCATGAGAGGCATTTTCTTTATGTCCTCCCGAGTACCCCTACCCAACGAGCCCCCCAAAAAAGATGGCGTGTCTAGAGCAAGCGCGGATATAGGCGTGACACCCGATATTATTGTCCCTCCTGTCCTGACGATCCTGGTCTTTGCATTGGTGAATGTTTTGAACGCTACTATACACTAGTTGAGTATTAGCGTAGGGTACAGCCTTGCACAGACTAGGACACACTTTCACAGGGTCTCCCAAGATGCCATCGCATTTTGAGAGACCCAAACCTGGTACCAGTTACAAAAGTTAAAGTTACAAGTTAAAGTTACAAAAAAAAAGTGTAAAAAAATACCCAAAAAAAAAATAAAAAGTAAAAAAAAAAAAAACAAACAAAAAAATATATAAAATAAAAAACCCAAAATTTTTTTATTGTTCTCGCTCTATTCTCTCTCTATTGTTCTGCTCTTTTTTACTGTATTCTATTCTGCAATGTTTTATTGTTATTATGTTTTTATCACGTTTGCTTTATAGGTATGCAATTTTTTTATACTTTACTGTGTTTTATTGTGAACCATTTTTTTGTTTTCAGGTACGCCATTCAGCTGCAGAGCAGATTTATTTATCTTGACAGCAACAGCGTTTGCTCCCACGATACATAAAGCCGTGACTCCAGCGCTGTCGGAGGTGATTTCACCACCACAGTTACATACTTCAGCATATATGCCGAAGCGTGGGGGCAGCAGTGAGTGGAGGAGCGATTTGCTCCTACCTTTTGCGGGAGGATGCCCCCATGCTTCGGCATATATAAACGGTGCATGTATGCCCATCATTAGAAGTGGGTGGATGAAGGGAGGTATTCTAATGGTGGGCATACCCACTGATCAATATCTTTTTTTTCGTGCAGCCCACAGGCTGCATGAAAAAAAAGTTTACAATATATGCCCAACAAGGACCAGCAATGTACTGGTATGTTGCTGGACTTTGAGTGGTTATACCAGAATGATGCCTGCAGGTTTAGGTATCATTCTTTTCAGCCAGCGGTTGGCTTTCATGTAAAAGCAATCCTAGCAGCTAATTAGCCTCTAGACTGCTTTTACAAGCAGTGGGAGGGAATGCCCCCCCCACCGTCTTCCATGTTTTTCTCTGGCTCTCCTGTCCCAACAGGGAACCTGAGTGTAACGACACCCCGAGTATGAAAGGGGTTAAAGTCGTTTAGGACATTTCATACCCAAACACAAAGGCAGCTACCGAACACTTCAATCAGCCGAACAAGGAACCCATACAAATAATCCACCCCAAAAACGAGACACGGCTCTGTCTTCAGGTTCCAAGCAGGAATCAACTCCTTTTATTATAACCCATGGACACACAGATAAAATAACTCAGAGACTCTTTCCCCCCCACCCTTGGAAAAGAGGGCGGGTTAAACTGTCCAATGACAATGGACACACAGGTCAGGTGTGTTTAACGTCTCATCAGTACACAGTGTTAGCAGGGAGAGCTGTTAGAAGAATCCCCCCTCCCTCCAATGCAATACACATCCTGTGATCCAAGGCAGACAAACACAAACCCTCCAATGCAATACACATCCTGTGATCCAAGGCAGACAAACATAATAGAACATCGGTTTGCAGGAGGCTGGCATTCAGTCCCCTGCAAAAGCCTCTTTTCCGGCTAGGTTTGTCACACTGAGAATGCAGCCGGTGATTCAGCCAGCTGACCATAGAGCTGATCAGAGACCAGAATGGCTCCAAACATCTCTATGGCCTAAGAAACCGGAAAGCTACGAGCATTTCATGACTTAGATTTCGCCGGATGTAAACAGCGCCATTGGGAAATTGGGAAAGCATTTTATCACACCGATCCTGGTGTGGTCAGATGCTTTGAGGGCAGAGGAGAGATCTAGGGTCTAATAGACCCCAATTTTTTTTATAAAAAAAGTACTTGTCACTACCTATTGCTATCATAGGGGATATTTACATTCCCTGAGATAACAATAAAAATGATTAAAAACAAAAAAAATGAAAGGAACAGTTTAAAAATAAGATAAAAAAGAAAAAAAAAAAAAGCACCCCTGTCCCCCCCGCTCTTGCGCAAAGGCGAACGCAAGCGTCGGTCTCGTATCAAACGTAAACAGCAATTGCACCATGCATGTGAGGTATCGCCGCGAAGGTCAGATCGAGGGCAGTCATTTTAGCAGTAGACCTCCTCTGTAAATCTAAAGTGGTAACCTGTAAAGGCTTTTAAAAATGTATTTAGTTTGTCGCCACTGCACGTTTGTGCGCAATTTTAAAGCATGTCATGTTTAGTATCCATGTACTCGGCCTAAGATTATCTTTTTTTATTTCATCAAACATTTGGGCAATATAGTGTGTTTTAGTGCATTAAAATTTAAAAAAAAGTGTGTTTTTTCCAAAAAAAATGCATTTGAAAAATCGCTGCGCAAATACTGTGTGAAAAAAAAAATGAAACACTCACCATTTTAATCTGTAGGGCATTCGCTTTAAAAAAAATATATAATGTTTGGGGGTTCAGAGTAATTTTCTTGCAAAAAAAACATTTTTTTCATGTAAACAAAAAGTGTCAGAAAGGGCTTTGTCTTCAAGTGGTTAGAAGAGTGGGTGATGTGTGACATAAGCTTCTAAATGTTGTGCATAAAATGCCAGGACAGTTCAACCCCCCCCCCCCTAAATGACCCCATTTTGGAAAGTAGCCACCCCAAGCTATTTGCTGAGAGGCATGTCGGGTCCACGGAATATTTTATATTGTGACACAAGTTGCGGGAAAAAGACAAATTTTTATTTTTTTTTTGCACAAAGTTGTCACTAAATGATATATTGCTCAAACATGCCATGGGAAGTTGTGAAATTACACCCCAAAATACATTCTGTTGCTTCTCCTGAGTATGGGGATACCACATGTGTGAAACTTTTTGGGAGCTTAGCCGCGTACGGGACCACGAAAACCAAGCACCGCCTTCAGGCTTTCTAAGGGCGTACATTTTTTATTTCAGTCTTTACTGCCTATCAGTTTCGGAGGCCATGGAATGCCCAGGTGGCACAACCCCAAATGACCCTATTTTGGAAAGTAGACACCCCAAGCTATTTGCTGAGAGGTATAGTGAGTATTTTGCAGACCTCACTTTTTGTCACAAAGTTTTGAAAATTGAAAAAAAAAATTTTTTTTTCTTGTCTTTCTTCATTTTCAAAAACAAATGAGAGCTGCAAAATACTCACCATGCCTCTCAGCAAATAGCTTGGGGTGTCCACTTTCCAAAATGGGGTCATTTAGGGGGGGGTTGTGCTATCTTGGCATTTTATGGCTTTCAAAACTGTGATAGGTAGTGAGGAGTCAATCAAAAGTTTACACCCTTAGAAATCCTGAAGGCGGTGATTGGTTTTCGGGGCCCCGTATCCAGCTAGGCTCCCAAAAAGTCCCACACATGTGGTATCCCTGTACTCAGGAGAAGCAGCAGAATGTATTTTGGGGTGCAATTCCACATATGCCCATGGCCTGTGTGAGCAATATATCATTTAGTGACAACTTTGTGCAAAAAAAAAAAAAAAAAAAGTTTGTCATTTTCCTGCAACTTGTGGCAAAATATAAAATATTCCATGGACTCAACATGCCTCTCAGCAAATAGCTTGGGGCGTCTACTTTCCAAAATGTGGTCATTTGGGGGGGTTTCGTGCCATCTTGGCATTTTATGGCCTTCAAAACTGTGATAGGTAGTGAGGAGTGAAATCAAAAATTTACGCCCTTAGAAATCCTGAAGGCGGCGCTTGGTATCGGGGCCCCGTACGCGGCTAGGCTCCCAAAAAGTCCCACACATGTGGTATCCCCGTACTCAGGAGAAGCAGCAGAATGTATTTTGGGGTGTAATTCCACATATGCCCATGGCATGTTTGAGCAATATATCATTTAGTGACAACTTTGTGCAAAAAAAAATAACCAGTTACACTTACCGGTAACAGTGTTTCTGGGAAGTCTTCCAGGACGGCACCCTGAGAGATGACTGGTCCACCTGACAGAAAACACAATCAATCAAGAGGTTAAAGGCCCCCGCCCCTCCCGATGCTCCTCAGTTGTGACAAAGTATTGACCCACACCAGCGCACGAGAGTGAAAAACATAACCACCACCACACTCTAAACATTATATCTTTCCTAAATAGAACGGGTGGGAAGTAGGCCTGCTGTCCTGGAAGACTTCCCAGAAACACCGTTACTGGTAAGTGTAACTGGTTATTTTCTCAAGTCGTCTTCCAGGACAGCACCCTGAGAGAAGAGCAAGTAGCTCAGGCATACCTTTAGGGCGGGACCACCGCTTGCAGGACCTTCCTGCCAAATGCCAGGTCCTGAGGAGATAGTAACCCCACTCTATAATGCCTCAGGAACGTGTTCTGGCTTGACCATGTAGCGGCTCTACATATCTGCTCCACCGAAGCTCCGGCCCTTTCCGCCCAGGAGGTTGCCAGAGATTGCGTGGAATGCGCTAAGATTTCTAGGAGCTGCTTTACCTGACTGCTCATAGGCTAACGAAATGGTATGCTTAATCCATCTGGCTATAGAAGCCTTGGATGCCTGTTGGCCCTTCTTTTGGCCAGAAAAATTAACTAAAAGATGGCTGGACCTTCTGAATTCCTTAACCCTTTCTAGGTAGGATAATAAACAGCGTCTGACGTCCAGACAATGAAAAGAAACTTCCCCTTCACTTTTGGGGTTACTACAAAAGGAAGGCAGCACCACTTCTTGAGTCCTATGGAACTTTGATGCTACCTTAGGGAGGTACAGGGGGTCCTGCCTAAGTATAACCCTGTCCTCGAATAAAGAAAAAATGGTTCTTTAATAGAAAAAGCCTGAATGTCACCTACTCTCCTAGCTGAGGTGATTGCGAGTAAAAAGGCCAATTTAAAGGTCAGGATCCTAAGTGGGATCTGATCTATTGGTTCAAAGGGGGCCTTTGTTAACCCCTCCAGTACCAGTGTAAGGTCCCAAGGAGGACACCTAGACATTTGAACAGGGGACAACCTCTCCCTGACCAAGAGAAATCTCTTCATCAGGGGGTGTAATGCCAAATGTTTTTCAAGGAAACAGGACAAGGCTGAAACCTGCGCCTTAAGGGTCTTGGTTGCCAAACCTAGATCTGCTCCATCCTGAAGAAATTCTAAGATAGCAGGGATCTCTCTTTGAGAAGTCCCTCTCTTCTGACACCAGCGAGAGAAAATCGCCCAGGTCTTGGCGTAAATATGCCTTGTGACTGGCTTTCTACTAAGGAGCAGTGTATCCACTACTCTGTCCGACAGTCCCTTCTCCCGCAGGTTCTGCCTTTCAAGAACCAGGCCGTCAGCTTGAAGAAGCTGGGGTCTGGGTGGCGGACTGGACCCTGAAGGAGAAGGTCGCCCCGGACAGGGAAGTGAAGCGGTGGGGCTATGGACCAACCCTGCAGGGTTGGAAACTAGGCTCTCTTGGGCCACCAAGGGGCTATTAGAATCAACTTGCTTTCCGAGAGGAACAGTTTTTGAAGGACCCTCGGAATTAGTCCCAGAGGGGGAAAGGCATAGGCCAGTCGGAAGTCCCAGACCTGTGCCAACGCGTCTATCCCCTCTGAGCCCCTCTCTCGAGCAAGGGAAAAGAATCTCTTTACCCTTCTGCTTTTCCTGCGGGCAAAGAGATCTATCTCTGGAATGCCGAATTGCTGACTTACCAGGGAAAAGACCTCTGGATTCAGTTCCCATTCCCCCTGCAGAATCGGCTGCCGACTGAGATAGTCTGCCTCTACATTTAATGTCCCCTTTATGTGGACTGCAGAGATGGAAGGAATCCGACTTTCCACCCAGGACAGGATCTCTGCTGATAGGGATAGGAGTGTTGTAGATCTGGTACCCCCCTGATAAATCAGAAGCGCCACTGCCGTGGCATTGTCTAATAAGACCTGCAGCTCCTGGCCCCTGATCCTTCCCTCGAAAGCCTTTAGTGCTTCTCCTATGGCCAACAGCTCTCGAAAGTTGGAGGAGGCCCTTCTTTGTTCTGAATTCCAGGACCACTGAGCTATTAGATTCTCTAGGTGGGCTCCCCACCCCCAGGAACTTGCATCTGTCGTTAACCTGAGAGGCTGAAGTTGGCTCCAAAGGAGGCCCCCTTGAAGTCTCTGAGGAAGGAGCCACCAGTGAAGGGAGTTCTTTACTTCGACCGGAATGGCTATCTCTATGTCCAGAGAGTCTCTTTTTCTGTCCCAAGAGGATAGAAGAAAGTGCTGGAGGGGCCTGGAGTGTAGCTGTGCCCAAGGAACTGCTGGGATAGCTGACGTCATTAGACCCAGAACTCTCATGATACCTCTGTAGGAGATGGTGTTTGCCTGTAACAGCGACCTGACCGCTGATATGAGGCCCTCTACCTTGCCCTGAGGCAGAACTAACTTTTGCTCTGAGGAGTCCACCAGGAAACCTAGATACAGCTTTGTCTGAGCAGGAGTCAGCGAGGACTTTTCCCTGCTGACAATCCATCCCAGGTCTTCAAAAGGTCTGCATTACTCTGGATAGATCCAGAAGTAGTTGATCCCGACTTAGACTGTAAATAAAAATGTCGTCCAGGTAAGGAATCAATGCCACTCCCTGGAGGTGTAAAAAAGCCACCACCTCTGCCATGACCTTTGTGAAGACTCTCGGACTGGATGCCAGTCCAAAGGGGAGGGCTGTGAACTGCCAGTGTTGCACTCCCTCTGGAGAGGCGATAGCAAATCTCAGGAAGCTTTGATGGCCCTGAAAAATGGGGACATGAAGGTAGGCGTCTTTTAAAAGCTAAGGTCACCATAAACACGTCTTTGAGGAGATGTCTCCTGAGAGAATAGACACTCTCCATGCGGAACTTCTTGTAAGGAAGAAAAGCATTGAGGTTCCTTAGATTTATAATAAGACGATACCTTCCTGAGGGTTTTGGTACCACAAAAACGTGGGAATAAAACCCCTGACCCTGCTGGTCCACTGGAACAGGTATTATAACCTCCTGACTGGCCAGCTCTCTTATATTCTGAAGGATTCCTATCACCTTGCAGGGATCCCTGGGAAGGTAGGTCAAGAGAAACTTGGGGGGTGGAGGGGAGAGAAACTCCAATCTGTAACCCTCTCTTATGATCCGAAGAACATAGGGACTTTGGGTGATGCTTTCCCACTGAGAGGCAAAGTGGGAAAGTCTGCCCCCTACCGGAAAGTCATTTGGGGGTCTTGTCAGCTGACTTCTGGCTGGAAAAGAGAACGCCAGTCTTTTGTTTGTCTTTTCCTGCGCCCCAACGTCTATTAGGGGAGACCTTTTTCTCAGAGAAGCGATTCTTTGCCTGGGGGCCACGAAAAAAACGCTTCCTCTCTCTCCTAGGTTTGGTAGGAAATGTTTTCCCTTTCTCGGTAGATCTGGCTAAAGCCTGATCTAGGCCAGCACCAAAAAGGAGCGTCCCTTCAAAAGGGAGACCACAAAGATGGGTCTTGGATGAGCTATCCCCATCCCAGGTCTTAACCCAGAGGGCTCGCCTGGCTGAGTTTAGCAAGGCACCTGTCTTAGCGGTTGTACGCACTGTCTCAGCCGCAGCATCAGCTACTGTAAATATGTGACAGCATTCCCTATGACCTCCAGAGAATCCAGGACCTCCCTGGATTTGGAGGTTCGGGATACGTGGTCCATTAATTTACAGACCCACGTGTCGGCATTCCTTGAGATGCAAGCTGAAGCCAATGCAGGGCTCATAGCCGCAGCGTTAGCTTCCCAGGCTCGGCGTAGAATGGTTTCAGCCCTGCAAACCATTTGATCCTTTAAGTTACCGCTATCTTCGAAGGAAAGATCCGACTGCTTAGAGACCTGTGCTAAGGAGGCGTCTAGTCTAGGAGTTTTGAAAAACCTTTCCTCATTCTCCTCAGAGAAGGGGCATCTACGCTTCCAGGTTTTAGATTTTAGAAGCCTTCTTTCTGGTTCTTTCCATTCCCTTAGGATGACTTCCTTAAGGGCGGAATGTACCGGAAGGACCCTGGCCTGAGGTTTAATCAAGCCTCTATACATCCTATCCTGAGCGGACACCTGTGCAGCAGGCTCCTGAATCTCCTCTGAGGAATAAATAGCTTTCAGAAGATCTTCCATGTCGTCGGCAGAAAATATATGTCTGCTAGACCTGGATTCCTCCCTCCCATCCTCCTCTTGGCTGTCCACCACCCCTTCATCAGAAACCTCCTGATTAGGAACTTCTGAATCACACTCTTCCTCGGAATCGTGGGGGAGTGGGTACTTCAGTACATCCGCCCGATATCTCCTAGAGGAGGCAAAGCTCTCCTTGGAAGAGGCATCCTTACTAGAGTGAGCCTCTGGATCCCTAGGCTTAAGGGTGGCCTGAAAAGACTTTAAAGCGGGGTTCCACCCAAATTTTGAACAATATCTGTATGTATTCTCTTCCTTGCCTAGATGCTGACATGCCGTTTAAAAAAATTTAAATCGCCGTAATTACCTTTTATTTTTCTATTCTTCTTTGCACTTCCTGGTTCTCCTCCCATGGGAGTAGGCGTGTTTCTAGCCTCTCCCAGACTCCGCACAGTCTCCTGGGAGCTAGTCTCAGGCTTCCCAGGATGCCACTGAGCATGTGCGGGAACGAGCAGTGAATGCTGGGAGCACAGCATTCACCGCATCCAGGAAATAAATGCTTGTGGGCTTCAAATGTCCACAAGGAAGATGGAAACTGCCTGCAGTGAAAAATAAGTTATTCTTTCCGACGAAATCTGACACAGGCGGACATATTACACACAATATGTGAGTATGTAATGCTGAGAAGAAAAGTTTGTGAACTAAAAAAAAAAAAAAAAAAAAAACGATAGATAGGTGGAACCCCGCTTTAAGGTGGACAGCATCTCAGTTTGCATAGTAAGGAATTCCTTCATCATCTGAGATGTCTCCTTCCCTGTCAACTTCTGTATGCATTTAAAACAGAAGGGTTTTGGATGATCTGGGGGTAGCCTGTCATTACAGTTCCCACATCTTTTAGAGCGGGTGGAGGATTTCACAGGACGGCTGGCAACCTCACGGGCAATAGCATCGTCCTCTGAAAAAACACAAAGGCATACACTTAGAATCGGAGAAGAGTTGGGGTACCCTCCCCCTCTAAACCTCCAAAGGCCGGTCAGACTCACCCTCCTGTGGTCTCTTCCATGGCCGCAGACCCTGCAGGTCTCTCCTTTTCATGTTCCATGCTACTTCTGGCTGGAGGTGCTGCATACGGGAACGCAGAGGAGACATGGGCACCTGTTCCCTGTGGCTTTTTATATCCTTTGTATGCTGGCTGCATCGCGCCACCGCCATCTTGCCGAGGACCGGAAGTGGTACTGGACAAAGGTCACCTACTGCTGCAGCCTTCCCACTCCCCCCTCTAGAGGAGGAAGTGATGTCATAAACTCCAGGAAAATGGCGCCAAGCGCCGGGACGCTGAGCTACACTCAGCCAGGGAGAAACAGCTCTTCATGCAGAGATGCTTGCCGCGCGACCCCTGCGAATGGTCATTCCGGTCGGCCAGACGGTAGCCCTGGCCAGACCTCAGAACGGGACTCACCCTCTGGTCTTGAAGCCATTAGAAGGAAAAACCACCAACTCCTGCCATTGCGTGGCCACCGCACAGGTAAGGAAGGGCAACAGGAAATTTGGCCCCTGAAGTTCTGGGTACACCACCGTACCCAGGGTCCTTCAGCACTCGGGGGGGGGGGGGGTTTCTTCTATAGGAGAAGCACAGTCACTGACCCAGGTCCTGCTTCTGCTGCCACCCCCCCGAGAAATGGATTGGGAAAACCCCCCGGGAAAAATGAGAACCATCCGGCCAAGTCCAGCGGCTCCCCAGGCATTTGGTCCGGCTCCCAGGGGGAGACCATCAGCCCCAGTCCTCTAGGTCAACAGAAAAATAACAAACGGTTTTGCTGTGGGGAAACACAATCAAAAACTGAGGAGCATCGGGAGGGGCGGGGGCCTTTAACCTCTTAATTGATTGTGTTTCCTGTCAGGTGGACCAGTCATCTCTCAGGGTGCCGTCCTGGAAGACGACTTGAGAAAAGTTTGTAATTTTCCCGCAACTTGTGTCAAAATATAAAATATTCCATGGACTCAACATGCCTCTCAGCAAATAGCTTGGGGTGTCTACTTTCCAAAATGGGGTCTTTTGGGGGGGGGGGGGGGGGGGGTTGTGCCATCTTGGCATTTTATGGCCTTCAAAACTGTGATAGGTAGAAGTGAAATCAAAAATTTACACCCTTAGGAATCCTGAAGGCGGCGCTTGGTTTTCGGGGCCCCGTACGCGTCTAGGCTCCCAAAAAGTCCCACACGTGGTATCCCCGTACTCAGGAGAAGCAGCTAAATGTATTTTGGGGTGCAATTCCACATATGCCCATGGCCTGTGTGAGCAATATATCATTTAGTGACAACTTTTTGTAAATTTTTTTTTTTTGTCATTATTCAATCACTTGGGACAAAAAAAAAAATTAATATTCAATGGGCTCAACATGCCTCTCAGCAATTTCCTTGGGGTGTCTACTTTCCAAAATAGGGTCATTTGGGGGGGGGGGGATTACTGCCCATTTTAGCACCTCAAGAAATGACATAGGCAGACATAAACTAAAAGCTGTGTAAATTCCAGAAAATGTACCCTAGATGCTATAACTTTTACGCAAACCAATAAATATACGCTTATTGACTTTTTTTTTACCAAAGACATGTGGCCGAATACATTTTGGCCTAAATGTATGACTAAAATTGAGTTTATTGGATTTTTTTTATAACAAAAAGTAGAAAACTTTCGGTCTTTTTCCGTTTATAGCGCAAAAAATAAAAACCGCAGAGGTGATCAAATACCATCAAAAGAAAGCTCTATTTGTGGGAAGAAAAGGACGCAAATTTCATTTGGGTACAGCATTGCATGACTGTGCAATTAGCAGTTAAAGCGACGCAGTGCCAAAATTGTAAAAAATGCTCTGGTCAGGAAGGGGGTAAATCCTTCCGGGGCTGAAGTGGTTAAAGCAGAAATAAAGTTAAAATAAAAAATTTTAATATACAGTATATGTGAACAGAGAGGCTCTTTTTTGCAGAAGAGACATACCTTGCAATAAAATAAGCTTACCTGCCTGTTTGCAATCTCCTGCAGTATTTACACTGAGCTGCGCATGCACAGCTCAGTTTACATTTCCGGCATGTTGCCAGTGTGCAAGAAGGAATGCCTCCTGTACATGTGCCAGAGTAATGTCATACTGTGCCTCGGAAAAGCCTCGGAGAAGATGACGATGTGGGATCCCGCAGGCATTGGACCATTGTAACAGAGGCAAGTCATTTTTATCTTAGATCCACTTTTAGTCTAGGGGTAGGGGGAATAAGCTGTAAAATGCAACTTTTTTCTCACTCCAGCACCAACATTAGAAAATTAGAAAAGAGGCTTTGGGTGACCATTTACACAGGCTGGAGGAAACCTGCTGGTTTGAGGTATAAGTATTACAGCTTATTACTCTACCCCAGACTTAATTAGCATTTAACTGGTTTAGTACAAATCTTCTGGTGTAGTGGGGGTTAAAGGAGAAGTTGACTTAAAAAAAAAAAAGTGCATTTTTGTTGTTGTTGCAGGAGCCTATAAAGAATTGCACCAGCGATCATCAGACGCCAATATATGCTGACAGAAAGAGAATGAACTATCACATTGCTCCCAGTGCCGTGGTAGTTCATAGAAAACTACAAGCTGACAGGTGCAAAGGCTGCCGGACCTTGTAATTTCCCTTCAGAGAGTACTGTGAATGAGTGACGCGGCCGGGATGGTGGAGCCCCGCTTGGTCATGTTTTTTCTTAAAATTGTGACAGCTGGTGGGAAGGGAGAAGATCCCCGCTAGCTGTCAGGTCAGGGGTGGACCGTTCGTAACATGTTACACCTTGAATATGAGTGTTGCATGTTACAAAAGATGAACTTATTCTTTAAAGAGGGAGTCCCGCGAAAATTTTTTTTTTAAATGTCAGCAGCTACAAATACTGCAGCTGCTGACTTTTAAAATAAGGACATTTACCTGTATCAGGGTCCAGAGATGTCAGCACCCGAGGCCGAACTGTTGATCGTCTCTCGGGTGCTGCCGCCGCCATCTTCTGTAAGGGAATCAGGAAATGAGGCCTTGCGGCTCCACTTCCCGGTCCCCTACTGTGCATGCGCGAGTAACGCTGCGCAATCACAACGGTCCCTGGGACCCGTGTTTGTCCCAGCATACAGCGCGGGGGGACGGGAAGGGGCGTAGACTCCCGTGGGAGTCCATGCCCGGAAGTGGGTGCAAATACCTGTATTAGACAGGTATCTGCACCCCCCTGAAAGGTGCTAAATGTAACACCGGAGGGGGGGAGGGTTCCGAAAAGCGGAGGTTCAATTTTTGTGTGAACCTCCGCTTTAATAAACCTATGCCCACCATTTCTCCCAACCTCCTCCATTCATAGAAGCCGTACTTTCGCTTCTATGAATGAAACACGATCTATGAAAGTTCACACCTTAGCGTTTAGTTTTTAGGCAGAAAGCCACGCGTTTTTACCATGATTTTGCAGAGGTCAAAAGGTTAGTGTAAAAAGCAGAAAAATGCCTGTAATGTTCCCAAAAAGAAGCTCATGTACTTTGAGCTTCAGGACCAGTTCACACTACATGCAGTCCAGTGCATTTTTTTTCTGCATCAAAAACGCATGGAAAGTAGGTTATATGGTTTTCAATGGCATAGTTCACACCAGTGCTTGCAGTTCCAGGAAAAAAGGTAGAACATGCTGCATTTTTTCTGCACTGGACTGTACTGGAACGCTGTAAAACGCATCGAAAATGCACTGGAACGCATCGGAACACACCTAAATGTACCAAAAACGCACTGCAACACACTTGTCCTTATTTAAGGTTAAGAAAAAAAGAGGGGGGGAGCACTGGACTGCAACAAAAACGCACTGGAATGCATTAAAAACGCACATGCAGAAAAGCACCTGGAACGCATCCGGACTGCATTTCTATGGTGTGAACTGGCCCTCAGGCATTTTGCTTCAGGCTACAAAATGCTCAGATGTGAACAGGGGCCATTTAAATGAATGGGATTTTGCTTGGGCGTTTTACGAGCAGAAAGCTCTCAGGTGGGAATGCAGCCTCAATCCCCCTGTCTTCATTTCATAGATTTTTTTTTTTTTAGAAGTGATAATACAGCTTCCATGAATGTAGGAGGTGGGATAAGCCCCTCAGCTCTATTAACCCCTGTCAGACTGGAAGGTTTTTGGCAGCTGTATGATTTTGGGGGGAAAAAAATCAGAGGATGGAAGATTTCTACTAAACCAGGAGACAACAGCATAAAGGACATGTCACACTGATAGTAATGTCACTTGTAGTGTGTTTTTCTTTTACTAAACTTAGCCTTTAAGGCCTAACTCCATATTTTAAAAAAATGTAAATATAGCTTGTTTGGGCCAAGGTGGTCCAAACAAACTATTTCCTTCACTAACATACGCTCCTGCTGTGTGTGCTGTACAAGCTGTCCAGCTCCTGCAATAAAAATTGAGTCGGGCTGAGCCATTCACAGGAAGACTTGTATGAGGTGGGCGGATAAAATCACATCATAAAATACGAAACTTCCGATGAATGGCTGAGTGTCACTCAATTCGAAATTTTGCAGAGGGACAGGAAGTTATTGCTGTGCTGCCTGGAACACATCGCTGTATACAGCTGATGGAGGACAAAGTCAGGGGTGATCGGTGCGGCAGTGGCGGGGAGAGTTACAAGCACCGATCTCCCTGTATGAATTTCAATAAAGCAGCTGAGAGCCGCTCTCTGTTGACATGCTGTGACTGGCTACAACTAATCATATTGTATAGGCTATCCGGTACTATTTAATAGCTGTGAGCCAATCAAAGCTTCACAAAGAAAGCAAGCTGTCATAAATGGAGAGCATGACTGACTGTTTGCATCATAATCATGTGATCACTATGAACAATCATAGCAATCACATGATCACACCCCAGATACAGAGCTTCGTACTCCACCATGCACAGGATGGGGGTGCACCAGTGCACGTGCCGGGCAATGTACCAGTACGTCACCTGGCCATGACTGTACCACCTTGTCTGCATGTCTAATGTCTATTTTCTAGTGTACAATTAATAGGCTGCGCTATTTTCTAGTGCAGGCAATTAGCGGAAGCAGAAAATGGTTTAATTGTTATTAAGGTGCTTATTTTCCATTCAGCATTTGTCAAAAATTGTGAAAACGCTAAATAAAATGTTTTTTAAACATTTTAATGAAAATAATATTCCAAGACATCAACACGCATAATACTCAAATCAGAAAAACAGTTCACATCTCCAGCTCTGCTAAATTCAGTCACTTATTTGCCTTTCTTAAATTTCCCTGATGGGGTGCCCGTGGTTTTTGCCTTTTTTTTGGCTGAGCCTTTAACATCAATCTCTTTCCTTTTGGTGGAGCTGATGGAACCAGTCACCTTGAAGAAGTCATCTAGTCGGCCTTGAGTACTACCATGGCGGTTCTTGGCCAGCTTCTTGGCACCATTACGGATCCGGTCCTCGTTGAACTGCTTTTCACCGCACATAAAGGCCACAAGGCCTTCGTCATCTGGGTCCTGCCACTTCAGCTCTATATCATTTAGGTCAACCACCTCAGGCTCTAAAAAAAGCTGACGAGCTTCTTTGTATAACCAGTTTTCTGGAACAGGGTACTTCTTCAGGTCTATGTTATCTAGGACCTCTTCGATGCTCCTGTGCTGTCTTATCAGTTCTATCGCTCTCTTTGGGCCAATGCCTCTGATGGTCTCACAGTAATCACAGCCTAGCAATATACAAAGATCTATAAACTGCTCTTGTGTGATTCCTATATCCTCTAGGGCACGACTGAGGTGAAATTCCTGAATAGGCAACTTTTTGGCTTCACTAGCCATGAGATGACGGAGCAACAGTGGAGTACCAAAAGTCAATGCATCCATATCTTCAGTCGCAGCTGCATACACCTTTCCAGCTTTCACCAAAGCAGCACAGGTAGCTTCTGCCTCACATGGTGCGTCCACATATGGAATACCCATTAGGCTTAGCAGTTTCTTGCATTCCTCATTATGTTGCTTTGTGACCTTTACAAGTCTCTTGTTGAACTTTTCAATGTTCTCCACCTCTCCTGCCTCTTGGGCAGCTTCAAGTTGCTTCTCAGCCTCTGCCCTCCTTTCAGTACGTTTGGCCAGCTCACCTGACTTCAGCTGAGGAGGCTTTCCATCAAACACATACACTGGCTTGATGCCGTTCTCAACCATGCGAATTGTACGATAGAACATGCCCATCAGGTGGCTGGTGGTTTCACCTTCCTCATTCTGAAGCATATTCCCATCCTGACGCACAGCAATAAGGAACTGGTAGATGCACATAGAGGCATCAACAGCCACTTTGCGCCCAAAGTAACTTTTTATGTCATTTTCTTTTATGGCTCCACGGGCCACATCAGCAATCAGTTTAGTAAGACCTTGAATTCCCATTGTATAGCCAGATACAAGTTAAAAGGAAAAACGAGCAGCAAAAAAATGTATTGATGCACAACCTGAAATGAAGAAGGACAGCTGTGAGATTACAGTGGACATACATTTAGGTCAATCTTATGTGAATACACAATGACACTGATTTCAAAACAAGAGTAACAATGAAAAAGTAAGATTACTCAGGTCCACACAACTTAACACACCATATACAAGTTTGGAAATGCACTGAGGGGAATTTATCAAAACTTGAGCATCCATAATCTAAAACAGCTGTGCATGGTAACCAATCAGCTTTTAGCTTTCATTTTTAAAAGTTAAATGAACAAGTTAAAGATAGACGCTGATTGGTTGCTATGCACAACTGCTCCACTTTTGATAAACTCCCCGCCATGTGTTTGTTCAAAAACATGTGTTTCATAATTTGTTCACTACATAATGGGGAAATTAAAGATTTCTGCACAATTATAACGGTGCAAGAAACTGGCGCGAGTGGCGTGCGTCACAATAACTAAGCAGATACACTTGTTTTAGGTCTATCCGTGCCACCCATACCAGTTTCTATTTCAGAATGAAAGATACAGCGCAAATTCCAGCACTAGAAAATTACTCAGAACCCCCAAACACACACACAGATATATTTTTTTCTTTAGCAGAGACCCTAGGGAATAAAATGGCGGTGATTGCAACTTTTATGTCGCACGGTATTTGTGCAATTTTTCAAATGCGATTTTTTGTGGGGAAAAAAAACACTTTCATGAATAATAAAAAATAAAACGGAAAAGTTAGCCCAATTTTTTGTATAATGTGACAGATGATGTTATGCCGAGTAAATAGAAACCCTCACATGTCACGCTTTAAAATTGCGCACACTAGTGGAATAGCAACTTCGGTACTTAAAAATCTCCATAGGCGACTCTTTAAAAATTTTTACAGGTTACCTGTTTAGCGTTGCAGAGGAGGTCTTGGGCCAGAATTATTGCTCTCACTCTAACGTTCATGGTGATACCTCACGTGTGGTTTGAAGGTCGTTTACATACGCGGATGCGACCTACGTACGCGTTCGCTTCTGCGTGCGAGCAGACGGGGGCACTTTAATTTTTTTTTTTATCATTGTTTATTTTACTTTATTTTTACACTTTCCCTTTAAAATGTAATTTTTATCACTTTTATTCCCACTACAAGGAATGTAAACATCCCTTGTAACAGGAATAGGGCACGACAGGTCCTCTTTATGGAGAGATGTGGGGTCAATAAGACCCCACATCTCTCCTCCAGGCTGCAAAGCCTGAGATCAAAAAAATAAATAAAAATAAACAACCTCATTGTTTACTTTGGCCGGCCCGGACATGACGTCATAACGTCGAGCCTGGGTCTTCAAGAGTCATAGAGACTGCTGGTGACCATCTGGCCCTCGGTTTTCTCTATGGCTAACTTCCGGTGCAGTGGATTCCTTCTCCGGCCCGCCGATTGCACGAGCAAGCTGGTAGAAGCACCGGAGGGCAGGGGTTGGGGAGACGTCCCCTCCTGCCGCCTGCAAGACTGATCAAGCCGCTATGCTTGTTCTTACAGTGCAGGGAATCACTGGCTGAAAAAAATGATATCTGAAAGATGCCTATAACTGCAGGCATCATTCAGATATCCCCACTGAAAGCCCAGGACGTCATATGACGTTCTGTGGTATGGAAGTGGTTAACAAAGGGATAGTGCCAGTTTTAAATATAGAAAACTGACGCAGATCCCTACCAGATCAGACCTTACATATGGCACATCCCACACAGTGGGAGGCAGGGCAAACAGCTCTACTGCTCTGGATGTAGAAAACAGGGCAGACCTCTCCTACATAGCAAAAGAGCTTGCCCCCTTTCATAAATTAGGAGCAGCATCTTCTCCATTTTTTCAGCAACATTGGAAACTGAGATGCAAAACAATATTCCTCCTTTATTAAAACAGCCAGCAGAAACAAGCTCTACCCTTACAGGTTTCATGCTAAGCCCAGGGCTTTCTCAAAAAATGAAGTGCTGTGCCTAACACAATACATGTCGGGGTAGAACTTGTTTCTGATGATTGGTCAGCAATGGCAGCTTCCATGTTCCATCAATACTTTTCTTTTTTTTTTTAATGAAATGAAAATTGTTAGTTACCAAAACCTGTGCTGCACGGTCTGGCATTGCAGGCCTCCTTTTTAAAATGCAATTACCTGGCTATCCTGTCCATCCCGGGCTTTTTGTACTTGCTGAGTCACTGACCTTGAACAAGCATGCAGCAACAGAGCTTCTGATCTGTAGACTTGTATTGGGGTCAGCGACTTGGTGCTGAAGTCAGAGCATCAGTATAACTGATATTTTGGGAAGAGGTCAGCAACAGAAGCACATTTGCCTCTGAATAAATCTACTTGAAAGCGGAACTAAATTTAGCTGTGTGTGAGCTTTTTACATAATGAGAAATTATGCACACACTTGCCTGTCATTGTGCTCTCCAGCGGTGACAGGTCAGTGCTGCAATCGTTGTCCCCGTCCTCCCCACTGGTAATTCTAGGACTCGCTTGCTCCAGTCTCAGTAAAATCCTCTCATGGTGTTTAAAGCGGAGTTCCACCCAAAAATGGAACCCCCGCTTATGCAGCAACCCCCCCCCCCCCCCCGGTGTCACATTTGCCACCTTTCGGGAAGGGAGCAGATACCTGTCTAATACAGGCATTTGCTCCCACTTCCGGAAATAGATCACCACAGAATCTGCGGCGATCTACGCCATGTCGGGCCCCTCCTCACCCCACCGTCTTCTGGAAGACACACAGGTCCCAGAAGACAGCAGGGACCAGTCAGGACATGCAGAGCGACTCGCGCATGTGCAGTAGGGAACCAGGCTGTGAAGCTGCAAGGCTTCACTTCCCGATTCCCTTACTGAAGATGGCAGTGCCTCCACCCGGGAGCCGAAGGACGGGTCAGCTTCGGGTGAGGACATCATGGGTGCCCTGGACAGGTAAATGTCCTTATTTTAAAAGTCAACAGCTGCAGCATTTGTAGCGGCTGACTTTGAATTTTTTTTCGGCGGAACTTCGCTTTACAGTGGAACCTTGGTTTACGAGTAACGCGGTTTTAAAAGACGAGCAACTTTTTTTTTAAAGAATTCTGGCTCGGTTTGCAAGTATTGTCTCGCAAAACGAGCAGAATTCAAGCTAATGGGCGGTGCAGTACCGCATTTGGCCAGAGGCGCAGGGACGCTCGGAACAGTTCGGAGCCGTTCGGAAATACAGTTCGGAGCCGTTCGAATGTTTCAGAGTTCAGCCGAGCTGTCCCCAAATATTTCCGAGACTCTCCGGCGCCCCCCCCACCTCTGGCAACATGCGGTATTGCATGTTATCGAAGTCAAAGCGGAACAATTTTTCCTTTTTTTCATTGACTTCTATGGGGAACCTCGCTTTGATATGCAAGTGCTTTGGATTACAAGCATTCTCCCGGAACGGATTATGCTTGTAATCCAAGGTTCCACTGTATAATCTTATAGCTCATTTTCTTTCTATAGCAGCCACAGTCCGAGTACAAAAGCCTGTCTCTTTGTCAGCAGCTGCAGAAAAGACCCTTGCCCGATGCATTTAAGCTGTGGTCTCTCTGCAGCTAACACAAACCCTAATGAGTCACAGCTAGAGCTTTCCAATCAGCAAAGAGCATTGCAGAACTAGAAATTTCAGCATTGAGCGTGACAGACCTCTACAGAGAGCATGGGTCCTTCTTGTAGTATACTGGCAAGGGACTGGATTTTCTACTCAGGCTCTGACTGCTTTACAGTGGAATTAAACCCATCAATTTAGCAGTTAAAACAAAAAAAAAAACAACTTTACATTCAAGGCTTGCCAGGAACGTAACGGTCATATTTGCTTGTGTTCTCAACCAAACTGTCAAACCATCAAATGCCTGGTGTCATAACTGATCACATGCACAGTGCCAGGGCAGTTGCAGATCAAACAAAGGCCTAGATGCAGCTTCCTTGGCTGAAAAGGAAAAAATTCAGTTTAGCTTTAGGCCCCAGTCACACCTGCCCATCGTGCTAAAGTGCATTTTGTTCAATGCATTCCTTGCAGGACTTGAATGGGCCGTCTTACATGCAACAAAGAAGCTCTCACACCTTTTTGGGCAAAGAGCTTTATTTTTTTGTTAACCCCTTCCCATTGGTCACATTCAGGTCATGTGGCCGCTGTGATTGGCTGTCACATGATCGCAAAGCTCCCGATCGCAAGTATACATCAGGAGCTTTCCGGTAACTGCATGTTACTGTGCAGGGCTGCATATATGTGGCCGCTTGGCACAAAGGCCCACAAGCTGAGAGGCTGCACAAGTGCATTCGGCCAGCATGAATAAGTGTCTCTTATAAAAAGAAAACCCCTCTCTCCCCTCCACCACATATGTCTATGTTAGCTATTGTACCCGTAGCACAGCCCAGAAACAATAGTGCACATTTTACTTTTTTGTTTGTCCTACCTAAAACGCACTGACACTAACTAAAAAAAAAAAAAATCCTGCCCAAAATATATCGACCTTGACCCTTACTAAACCCAAACGCTAACCTACATCAAACCTTGAAAGACACATAGGGGTTGATTTTTACTAAAGGCAAATACAGGTTGTGCTTTCCCAAGTGCAGTTACACTCTGCAAGTTGCAGTTGCTCCAGAGCTTAGTATGAGGCAAAGCTTTAATTTGCAAAGAATACCCAATCACATGCAAAGAAAAAAAAAAAAAACACTATTTTTGCTTGCTCACGATTGGCTGATGGAAGTCAGCAGAGCTTCTGCTCATTTACTAGGCTCTGGAGCAACTGCACTTTGCTAAGTGCAGTCTATTTGCCTGTAGTAAATCAACCCCTATGTATCTTTCATCTCCATTCACAGAAAGAAAAACACAGGGGCAGGCTTCACAGTGACTGATCACAGTGGTAGCCAATTAGAGTCTACTACAACAATCAGGTGACCCAGAATCTTGAGTTGCGGGTCCTAGGGGCTCTCGAGACCCCGATCTCTGAGTGACACAAAGACGGATCCGCATATATGCGGCCCGATGGCAAAAAGCGCAGTCCGCATTTATGTGTTCCATCGGCGCGAAATGGGTAAGGTAAAAGAAAACCTTCTAAATGCAGCTCCCTCACCCCATACTAACCAGAGTCTGATCTTGATCCAGCAATGTACACAAGAGCAGCGGCACACTACCTCCTCATTGATTTAGAAACAGCAATGGGAGCCATTGGCTGTCAATCACATCCAGTGAGGAGAGAGTGGGGTTGGGCTGAGCTGTGCTCTGTGTGTGTCTATGGACCAACGTAGCAGCTTACTATGGGGGTACTCAGCAGGGGGGGGGGAGCAAGGATCACAGAATAGAGACCGGAGAAGAGGGGAATCCGGGCTACTCTGTACAAAAACCACTGCGCAGTGCAAGTAAGTAGAACGTGTTTAATATATATTTAATTTTTTATTATGGGCTTAACATTAAAGGGGTTGTAAACCCTTGTGTTTTTTCACCTTAATGCATTAAAAAACCTTCTTTACTGCAGCAGCACCCCCCATATACTTACCTGACCCCTGAAATTCGCGAAACGGGAACCAGCACACCAGCTCCGGCTGGTATCTCGTGTCCTGACTGAATAGATTGATAGCAGTGCAGCCATTGGCTCCCGCTGCTGTCAATCAAATCCAATAACACAGGCGCTGGGCCGAGTCCGGCATTCGTGTCTATGGACACAAACGCTGGACTTGGGAGCGCACTTGCAAGGTAACCCCCTCGGGAGAGCGCTTCTCCTAGGGGGTTATCTGATTTGGGGAGGAGCTGCGAGAGCTGCCGGGGGACCCCAGAAGAGGATGTTCGGGGCCATTCTGTGCAAAACAAGCTGCACAATGGAGGGGAGCATGATATATTTTTAAAAAAAAAACACGATCCTTTACAATCACTTTAAGCCCTTGTTGACGGAGCAATTGTCATGCAGCCTATTACTGGCAATGGCACTGTTCCAATCGGTGCAACGCTGACTTTGCGGCGCCGCACTGCGTTTAGTAATTTCAGGTGCGAATTCAACAGACCTCTGTGCATGAAGCCACACACGTCTTTCAAGTCACACTGAAATGCAGCTTTTAAATTGTGCGATTTTCAGATGAAGTCGCACGATTTCAAAGCTGCGTTCCATGTGAACGAGGGCCAAGGCTCCATTCATACCTGTGGGGTCCAGGAAAATAAGAAAAACGCACATCACGCTTGCAGTGCTTTTGTTAATGGCAACCCAAATGTGGCTAGAAACTAATTTTGCCACACGGTACAAAAAAATCCCCAAAAACAATACGATGCTCACCACCTGGAAAGGTGTAGGAGTTTCTTTGCACATAGGATAACCCAGTAGGCCCGATTCTCACCTATGCATTCTGGGAGCATGGAAGAAAGCGGTAGCACCATTATACGTTAATGGACCCCAAATGCAGCTAAGCAACAGACAATAAAAATAAATGGTAGAAAGCGCATCTCCTGAAAAAGCTTTGGTGCATTTTTTCACACATACTGTGAATAGGCTGCCCTATGCGATTACTTTGACGCAGACCAAAGAAAAAAAAAAAAAAGCACACTTTAGTGTGATGCGGCGGTGTGACTGGGGCCCCAGTGGTCACCAGGCCTCAGGGACCCTCCTGTACACACCACAGTGACTGCCTGCTATGACAGACCTCCCCCTCTCCAGGAAAGTTCTATGCTCAGTCATGTACACAGCACAGCGCCCACTACAGTAACCCCCGAGCCAGCTCAGCTCAGAAGCGGGGTGGCCGGTTACTAGGAGTTACCACACTGTGCTCTACTTTACCGAATACCCCCCAACCTACTCACCACACTCTGCTCCCGCCTCAGTATTTTCGCGCGCTTACGATACGTCCAGCCCTGTCAGCGCGCTAGGACGCCGTAAGAACGCCGATTGGCTGAGCTGTCCAGATTCGCTCTGTCATTGGCCTGTCCACTGAGCCGGACATTCCGGAAACGCCTCCATAATGTGATTGGAAAGAGAATTCTAGGAGCCGCGCTCTGATTGGATGAGGTTGGGTGACGGGCCTCTCAGCTAGCGCTCATGCGCATAACTACTATATTCCGCTCCCAGGAGTCAGTGCGGTGACCTCTGACCCCGTTTTGATTGGGAGAGACGTGGCTGTACCGGGAGAAGTGTCACCGGGAACATGGTGAGGAGGGGTTTCGGGGGGCTGTGTGTGTTTTATCACCCTCAGACGGGTGCGGGAACGGTGAAGGGCATTCTTTCCTCATATTATAGTACAGGGAGCCATGACTGTCCCCTGTGTGGGGAAACCTCTCCAGAGACAGCGGGCCCTCTGACATGGGGGACATTCTACACTGACAGTACTCCTCTCCTTGTACAAAATGCTCATTGCCTGGCTGCACGCGCCGATCGTTGCCTGGCTGCGTTTGTGTGCACCAAAAGTGTTATAGTGCAAAGAGGGGGGGGGGGGGGGGACTGTGGATGAGCACAGGTGGGACTTTGAATGAGGCACATGCTATGTGCCTCCATCCCTGGTACAAAAAAAGGGAATGTGGGGCTTTGAATGAGGTTCTGGACATGGTGGGGGTATGTTGAAAGGAAACACATGTTTATTGACATGAGATAATGTGATACAATATCTGAATCCTGGGGCTGTACACAGAAATACATGTATGTCATGGACACTAGAGACACGTATATTGATATCAACTTGGAAACTCATGACAATATGGAGCATGAACATCGAGGATACAACATTATATCAACTTAAGATACATGACAGCATGAAAAATGAATGAGCAGCTCCCAAAATTGCATATGTTATACACACATAGGTCCTTGGAGCGGCACAGTGCAATGAAATGGCATAAGGTAAAAAGTTATAGACCAAGATTGCTTGTAAACCAGTGGATGGATCAGTGTGCTGATGTGGGAATGTGTTGGCATCCTAGATTGTCTGACGCGTTTTGTGATTATACACTCATCAGGGGCGGATGCTCCCAACAATCTAAAAAGATTAAAATATATTTAGTCTAAAATGACACTGAGCATAACAGGAAAGGGCATATATGCCAGTCCTGGAATACTTGCATGCAAAAGGTGGATAGTGGGGATGGGTAGGGTGTTGGACCAAGGCCAACAAGAGGGTGTCCGTTCCGGAAGCTGAGGTGAAGGAGCCACGTGCCAACTGAGGCCCAAGCATAGAACTTCTCAAGGAGGCAGGTAGCCAATCTTAGTTCAGCGCCACAATGATGGCCAGATGATGGGAAACGCCATAAGATCTGTGTTTGACAAGTAAGGTGTATGTAAGATATTGAAAGTCACAGTGGACAGCATCCAGTGGTATATTTGGGTTATGACAAAATGACCCGGATGTTAAACAGTAAGAGACAGGGAGTCCCTGAGCAGTGTGGGATGCTCCCATTGGAACAGGGGAGACTGCGTGTGGGCGGCATAATATACCCCCCACACACAGCCGAACGTGGACTCCCACCAACGTCACGCTGGCTAATCACATGCAATGAGGGGCTCCGGTCGGGACAGTAACCAGCGTCCACGAGAGGGGCTGGCCTCCATAGACTGTGAAAGCTGAGATGGAATGACGTGTTCCGCGTCATGACGCCAGGGATGACGTCAGACGCGAGGCAAACTGCGTGGTGTCGATGCGCTGTGGATTTCGCCCACTACCCTGGAAACACCCTGCCTAATGAGGGCGGAAGGAAGGGGCAGAGGGAGGACATACAGGGCGCATCGCAACTTCCGGGTATGACAACAAAAAATGGCTTGGGTACCAAACCATAAACTATCCCCATTATACTGCAATGCCGCATGACTCGGGGGCATGATGAACATGTCCTGAGTGAAACCAGAGACCCAAATGAGGTGCATGGCCACAAAAGGGAACCCGGACCACCCACACAGACGGCAGGGGAGAACTGCCAACTGAGTCAAAAACCTCCATCCCTATTAAAGTGCAAAGAGGGGGGGGGGGGGGTGTGGATGAGCACAGGTGGGACTTTGAATCAGGTGCATGCTATATGCCTCCATCCCTGGTACAAAAAAGGGAATTTGGGGCTTTGAATGAGGTTTTGGACATGGTGGGGGTATGTTGAAAGGAAACACATGTTTATTGACATGAGATAATGTGATACAAAAAGTGTTATAGTGTATTTTTTTTCTTGAATATTAGCATTGATTATTGACTGTGCAAATATTGTGTAACATAAAACAATTGCAGCAACCTCTTCTTATAGAAGATATACAAGCAATATCTCACAGACTGGGATGTTGCTTGTATATCTTGATTGTAGTATGTGAGTCAGCGCTCACTGACAGTAAGTAGGAGAAATCAATAATTATAAAAAAAATAGTCCATATAATCCACTGTGATGGGAAGATGTCAGAGTAGAAATCACCAGATGGATGGCTCTACAGGCGGGTGGGGACGGCACATGCAGTCATCGGGAGCTCCTCAAACAGGAAATGGGGATTCCCTCAGATACAGACAAAAAACAGCAAAGGGAGAGCGCCAGGTACAGCGTGGGGGAAAAAAAAGTATTTGATCCTCTGCTGATTTTGTACGTTTTTTATATCTATTTATTTCTTTGCCCACTGGCCAAGAAATGATCAGTTTATAATTTTAACAGTGAGAGACAGAATAACAACAAAATATACAGAAAAACACATTTCAAAAAAGTTATACATTGATTTGCATTTTAATGAGTGAAATAAGTATTTGATCCTCTATCAATCCAGCAAGGCTCCCAGGTGTCTTTTATACAGGTAACAAGCGGAGATTAAGAGCATTCCCTTAAAGGGAGTGCTCCTAATCTCTGCTTGTTACCTGTATAGAAGACACCCGTCCACAGAAGCAATCAATCAGATTCCAATCTCTCTACCATTGCCAGGACCAAAGAGCTATCCAGGGATAAGTTTGTAGACCTACACAAGGCTGTAATGAGCTACAAGACCATCGTCAAGCAGCTTGATGAGAGGGTGACAACAGTTGGTGCGATTATTCGCAAATGGAGGAAACCCAAAATAACTGTCAATCTCCCTCGATCTGGGGCATCATGCAAGATCTCACCTCATGGAGTTTCAGTGATCATGAGAACGGTGAGGAATCAGCCCAGAACTACAGGGGAGAATCTTGTCAATGATCTCAAGGCAGCTGGGACCATAGTCACCAAGAAAACAATTGGTAACACACTACGCCATGAAGGACTGAAATCCTGCAGCGCCCGCAAGTTCCCCTGCTCAAGAAAGCACATGTACAGGCCCGTCTGAAGTTTGCTAATGAACATCTGACTGATTCAGAGGAGAACTGGGTCAAAGTGTTGTGGACCAGATGAGACCAAAATTGAGCTCTTTGGCATCAACTCACCGTGTTTGGAGGAGGAGGAATGCTGCCTATGACCCCAATGACACCATCCCCACCGTCAAAGATGGAGGTTCAAACATTATGCTTTGGGGGTGTTTTTCTGCTAAGGAGACAGGACAACGTCGCTGTATCAAAGGGACGATGGAATGTCAAATCTTGGATGAGAACCTCCTTCCCTCAGCCAGGGTATTGAAAATGGGTCGTGGATGGATATTCCAGCATGACAATGACCCAAAACACACAGCCAAGGCAACAAAGGAGTGGCTCAAGCAGAATCCCATTAAGGTCCTGGAATGGCCTAGCCAGTGTCCAGACCTTAATCCCATAGAAAATATGTGGAGGGAGCTGAAGGTTGGAGTTACCAAACGTCAGCCTCGAAAACCTTAATGACTTGAAGAGGATCTGCAAAGAGGAGTGGGACAAAATCCCTCCTAAGATGTGTGCAAACCTGGTGGCCAACTACAAGAAACGTCTGACCTTTGTGATTGCCAACAAGGGTTTCGCCGCCAAGTGTTAAGTTGTGTTTTGCGAAGGGGTCAAATTCTTATTTCACTTATTAAAATGCAAATCAATTTATAACGTTTTTGAAATGCTTTTTTTCTGGATATTTTTGTTGTTATTCTGTGTCTCCCTGTTAAAATTAACCTACCATTAAAATTATAGACTGATCATTTCTTTGTCAGTGGGCAAACCTACAAAATTAATAGGGGATCCAATACTTTTTTTCCTTCACTGTAAGTACGAGTATAAAATCCATAACGCTTTATTCAAGATATGCCGTATGGGGACCCAGACGGGAAGAGAACCTGGGACAAATTAGTGGAACACATCTGGGGTTTGCATTACACAAAGATCCTACTTGCAGCCTTGGAATAATGGTCATTTCCACTTCTTGAGTCAGTGATTGGTGGATCTGGAGGACACCAGGCCCTGACACTTCTATGGTGCAGATCTCTGGATTTGGAATTGGCAGGAAATTGTCTAATCACATCCTGCAACTTCTGATCTCCGGAATAGTTTTTTATAAACTTGCCCTTTAAAGCCTGACACCAGCATTTTTTTGTGATTGTTGAATTTCTTTTCTGGTTTTACTCTGATCTGTGATTCTACTGGGCAGACTTTTCTTTACTTCCTGTCCCTGTGATACCAGTAGAAAAAAAACGTAGGAGCAAGTAGGGCTGGGAGATTTTCTAAAAAAAAAAAATCTTCGATTCTCTTAAAAAAAAAACTCGATTCACGATTCGAATCGAGTTTTTTTTTGGAAACCGCGCCGGTCCCGAGGCGCTGCGGGCATGAGCTTTTAGGCGAGGACGCGGCTTCGGCCTAGTCCGCGGCGTCTGGCCGTAGCCGCGGACTAGGCCGAAGCCGCGTCCTCGCCTAAAAACTCATGCCTGCAGCGCCTCGGGGCCGGCGCGGTGGAAAAAAAAGAATCTAAAAAAATCGATTTGCTTAAATTTTGAATCGATTTGACCTCTCAACTCGATTCAAGATTTAAATCGATTTTTTTTTTCCCCAGCCCTAGGAGCAAGACACCTGGACAGACAATAGTAAAACCATTTTCAGATGTTCCAATGCTTCCCCACATATTTTATTTGTTCTGGTCTTTGTTGCCATTGAAGAGCTTTCCCCTCATTTTCAGTCCCAGTTCATGTTTGTGCGTGGTGCAAAATCACATGTGGTTCGCACTGCAGTCCAAATCACATGCGATGTCCGTGCGATGCGATTTCAGCCATACAGATAGTATTGCTGATATCGCATTTGGACCAAAGTTGCACAGGCCCCTTTTCTTTGGTTCGCACCAGAATCGGATCACATGGGTGTTCACACCCATACAATCCGAATCATGTCCGAAGTGTTAGTTCGCTTCGTGATATGCGAGCTGAAATGGGGGTGTCATTAACATTGTGTTGACACTCCCAGCAGTTCGCGTATGGCAGTGTGAACTGCCGTGCCATGCAGGAACCCGCAGTGGATTCGCAGGGTTCCTGCATCGCACAAGTGAAGTGTGAACCGAGCCTTAGTCCTGACAGGAAGTCAGGGGACATTTACTAAACAGGGAAAATGTAATAAAAATCAAAGGGCTCCAATCCCTCTCTGTTATATTCAGAAACCGAATGCAATTTTTTTATGGCTGGTTGAGCTTTAGTGTTTAAAGTGTAAGCTCACCTCTACAGAAAATCTATACAGTGATACTGGATCCCAACCCCCCCCCCTCGTAATGCCGCCGTCCAGCTGTTATTACAATGCCCCTCGTGCATACACGCTATGAGGTACAGATAGGAGATTAAGCTGTGGGGACCGGTAAAGTGGCATCCCAGGGCCTGACAGCGGGGGCTCGAGGGACACTGGTACAGTGGGACCAGGGGGAATGGGGGTCTGGTGTAAGGTCACCTTACAGATTTTCTGTAAAGGTAAACTTATACTTTAAAGTGATTTGTAAAATCTTTATTTTCATAGAAAAAAAAAAATGTCATACTTGCCTGCTGTATGCAGTGGATTTAAACAGAGAAGCCCAGATCCTCCTTCTCTGGTCCCTCTTCGGTGCTCCTGGCCTCTCCCTCCTGTCAAGTGCCCCCACAGCAGCTTGTAATGGGTGGCACCTGAGCCAAGTCAAAGCTCCCTGTGTGTATATTCACACACGAAGCCGCAGCCCTGTCCCCTCTCTCTCCTGATTGGCTGGCTGACTGACTGACTTTGACGCCATGGGATCCAATGGTGCCACTGCTGTGTCTCAGCCAATCAGGAGGGTGACACTCACAAGTGTCTCGGACAGCTGAAACACTCTTGCACATCGCTGGACAGAGATGGGGCTCAGATATGTATTAGGGGTGGGGGGGGGGCATAGAATGCATTAAGATTAAAAAAAAAGCCTTCTGACTTTACAACCCCTTTTAGGTACAAAAATTTAAATGTATTCCTTAATAGCCAGAAAGGATATGAATCCACTTGTGTGCACCCAAATGCCTTTTGTAAGTCCAGATATTACCTTGTAAAAGCAGCAATGACAAATGCAGCAATGCAGAAAACTACAGGAAGGGGTGGAGACAAGACCAGTCACCCTGCACAAGGAGAGATATCAGCAGTGAGCGGTCTTTATTACAGGAAGGGGCGGAGACATCCTAGAATTCGGTTTTAATTAGTAAAATGTGTGTTTTATGATTTACCATAAATTATTTTTTTTTCTCTTGCCTTTCTGAAACTTGACATTTTCTGTTTTCAGGAGTTGGAAGCAATGAGCCGATATACAAGTCCGGTGAACCCGGCAGTGTTCCCGCACCTAACAGTTGTCCTAATGGCAATCGGGATGTTTTTCACAGCTTGGTTCTTTGTGTATCCTTTGACCTATCCGGAGGGCAGGGGAAGTGGCTTTACACCATATTACAGGTTGTGAGGTGCAAATCTGTTCAAAAAACAGATTTTTTTTTCTTCACCTTAAAGTGTTTATAAACCCAAAAACAAAAAAGTCATTAATTACAGCTTACTAATCCCTAATGTGATGGCTGCATTCATTTTCTATTTTTAGACTTTTTTTTTTTTTTTTTCATTTTTCACCTGGTGATCCAGCAAGTAACATACCTCTTGCTTTAGTGCAGGGATCTTCAAACTACGGCCCTCCAGCTGTTGCGGAACTACAAGTCCCATGAGGCATTGCAAAACTCTGACATTCACAGACATGACTAGGCATGATGGGAATTTTAGTTCCTGAACAACTGGAGGGCCATAGTTTGGGGACCCCTGCTTTGGGGGGAGGGTAGTGTTAGTTGTACTAGCAGATTTAGATGGACTTGACCAACACAAATTAAAGCCGAATTCAGTTACAGCAACATTTTACTTTTCCTGTTTGGGATAAAGGTTTACATAAACAAATAAAAGCTCATCATTGTAAGCACCCCTGTTAATGTTAAATGATTTGTGTCAACCCGCTACCTGCCACTTTGGACAGTTTAGTCTGTTATAGGAAGTTGAAAAATTACATTTACTGGCTGAATTACCAGATGGAAATAAATGGAAAAGCCTAAAAAAGAAAACAAATGCAGCTACCACATTTCTGGATTGAAAAGCTGCAACATATTACTTTTTTTTTTTGAGGGGGGTTAATACAACTTTAAGCATCAAGAATGCTCACTGAAGATAATTATTCTCAGATTATGATTGCCTGGATTCTAAAATTGTGTCCACAGATCAGTATTGAAATAATCAGGCTAATTAACACCTTTTATTTGGTTATTTTCTTGATCTGATCATCACTTGTTATGGGAAATGTAGTAGAAAAGCGGCACTAAGTAGAACTATCACCTCTTTAAAAAAAAATGTTCTGCAGCACTTGAAGCAGTATTTAACCCAAAAACAAACATTTATTATATTGCAGATTTTTATCAAGAATGTCTTGGTACTTTTTTCTTCCTTCCTTCAATAATCTAAACCAGCCCCACACCATGATGTTCCCACCTCCAAACTTCACTGTTGGTATGGGGGTGTTTTTTGGGCAATGTACAGTGCCATTTGACCTCCATGCATGGTGTGTATTATGGCATCCAAAGAGTTCAATTTTTGCTTTCATCTGACCAGACTATATTCTCCCAGTATTTCACAGGCTTTTTTTAAATGTGTAACAAACAAGCTTCAACATGCTTTTTCTTCAGCGATGGAGTCTTGCGTGGTGAGCATGCATACAGGCCATGGCGGTTGAGTGCATTACTTATTGTTTTCTTTGAAACAATTTTATCTGCTAATTCCAGGTCTTTCTGAAGCTCTCCACAAGTAGTCCTTGGCTCTTTGACAACTCTTCCAATAATTCTTTTCACTCCTCTGTCAGAAATCTTGCGAGGAGCACCTGGTTGTGGCTGGTTTATGGCGAAATTATGTTCTTTCCACTTCCGGATTATGGCCCCACCAGTGCTCACTGGAACATTCAGAAGTTTAGAAATCCTTCTGTAACTAATGCCATCAATATGTTTTGCAACAATAAGGCTGCAAAGGTCTTATCTTTTACCCATCATGACATGTTTCTTGTGTGACACCTTGGTACTGAGGCACCTTTTTATATTCCATCAGTTGAAACTGAACCAGCTGATATTCATTTTCACTGACAAGGGGCAGAATTTCTAAATACCGATAGATTTCAGCTGGTGTCTTGGCTTTCCATGCCTTTTTGCACATCCCTTTCTTCATGCGTTTTTCCCTGTGTCATTGCATTTTATTACACATAACTTAAAGCGGAGGTCTGCCCACCGCTGCAAAAATCAAAAACCAGCAGATACACATACTACAGTTGCTGGCTCTTAATAATATGACACTTACCTGTCCTGGAGTCCAGCAATGTCGGCACCGCAGCTGTCCATCAGCTGTCGGTTGCTGCCGCCACCATTGAGGCTAACGGAACCCGGCAGTGTAGCCGGGTTCGGCTTCATGCCTGGAACCTTACTGCGCATGCACAAAGCTACGCTCCTCTTTCCTGCTGGCCAAGCGACAGGGGGAAGAAGGACCCGAGCCGTGACGTCAATATCCGCGGCTGTAGCTCCCGGAAGTGGGAAAAGGATGTCTGTCAAAGACAGGTATCCTGCCCCCCCGGAAGGTGCCAATTGTGGCACCGGAGGAGGGGAGGAAACAAATGAGCGAAAGTTCCACTTTTGGTGGAACTCTGCTTTAAAGCGTTAACCAAAAAAAAAAATCCAGTGCTTGTGCTGCGTAACTTGGCCCCCTGTAACACTTAAAAAAACCTGGCTGGTTCTGCCCTCCGCCCTGTAAACTGATCACAGTGTATCATGGCTGCTGAGCCCTGACACCATGGTCAGTTTACGTGCCTCCGTCATCCGTGACTCTCCTCTGTCCTCCTCCTGTGTCCTCCTTGTTGGCTCTGTGTCCGTGCGCCCCCCCCCCCCCCTTAATTTTAAGAGGGATGTTTCAGGAAAAAACAAATTTTAAATAAAGGACTTTGAAGCAAAGTAAGGGTCAGTGCCCATTAATACAGCCTGCTCAGTGCCCATCTGCAGCCTCATCAGTGCCTATTAATGTAGCCAGTGCGGATGTAGACAGAGCCAGATCTCCTGTGTGCTCGGGTAAGCTCGGCACTTGGCTCGCAGACCTGGACATGTGACATGCTAGGAGCCGTCCAAGAGGCGGGACTGGGTGTGACTGCGAGCCGAGCTGAGCAGAGTACACAGGAGATCCCGGCTTTGTCTAATGTGGCGGCGCTCTTCCCCACCGAGGCAGCACTATGTCGGAGTATAACACACACCCACGATGTAAGATGCTCCTGTGTCCGGGCTTTGTAAAAATAAACAGCTATATACCTGTTTTACAAGCGCTGATCAGCGATCACGTGACCCGCCACCTCTTTCTCTCATTTGGGGATCCTCAGCCCCGCCTACTGCAGCTGTCAGACCGAGTGGGGAGAGAGGCGGCAGGTCATGGCCGATCGCCGATCAGCGCTTGCAAAACTGGTATATAGCTGCTTATTTTGACAAAACACAGACACAGGAGCACCTTACATAATTACATAGAGAGGATGATGTAAAGTACATAGTGGCTTAATGATCACTTTAAGCTTTAGTTTGTTAGTATATCTAAATCTACTGGTATATCTAACCCTACCCTCCCTCCAGACTGACAATGCCACTGTCCAAAGGTACGCCCTGTGCCCCTTTATCCAGAGTGGGGGTGTTCCGTCAGATTAAGCGACCCGTCAAAACTTGTAACGGAAGTGACGTTCTGTCACGGCCACCTTGGTATACCCTGCACTCGCCCACCCTAAGCCTACAGTCTGAAGGCGCCAAGCGGACATCTTTTTGGACCCACCAAAATCTTGCATTTCCCGCGTATTTTTAGCACTAAACTGAGCTTAGATCGTAAAATACAGTATTTAGAAGTCCGTGACACTGTTTTGATGTTGAATTTTAAAAGCAGCAGTGTTCTGCCACATTGGCAAACGTGTGAGGTCAGCAGGCTTGCCGCTGCTTTTAAAATTCAACATCAAAACAGTGTTACAGACTTCTAAATACTGTATTTGACAATCTAAGCTCAGTTTAGTGGTGAAAATACGTGTGAAATGCAAGATTTCGGTGGGTGTAAAAAGATGTCCGCTTGGCAACTTCAGACTGTAGGCTTAGGGTGGGCGAGTGCAGGGTGTACCAGTAGGTCCGTGACAACGAAATCTGATGGGTCGCCTAATCTGATGGAACAGGGGCACTCTAATACAGGAGGTGTGTTACTGGCCAGCTCCCCAGGTGAAAACGGAGAGAAAGGCAGAAAAATGGAAAACTGATGCAGACACCGCATCTAATGTTTGGTAAGCTGCAATATATTACATTTTTGGTTTTTAATACTGATTTAATTATAACTGCATCTGCAGTTCGTTTTTCTCTCTGTCCCCCTGCAGTGTCCTACAAATACATGTTACACCTTCCAGTGAAGTACATCTAGTGCAGCTTCCTGTGATGGGGGCCAAACAATGCTGCACTGATCCTAAATTCAGAGCAGAGTTGCCATTCCTAGGTGGGCTCTGTCTGCCTGTACTACAGAGGGGTGAAAAATGTTTCAAGGGGGTGTGACTGTCAGTATGGCCACACAAGGATCTGTCCTCTGCTTTCTAGATTGACAGCACTGCTTCTATCTGAAATGCTCCCACTGTTTGCGGCAGTTTATGGGAGGTGGATGTTGGACGCAAAGGAGGAGAACTGCATCACAAGATTTGGTATGTCTGTCGACTCATACAGCGGCCTTTAGTTATACTTTAACCACTTGCCGACCGCCTACCGCATATATACTGCGGCAGAATGGCACGGGCAGGCAGAATCACGTACCCGTACGTGATCTGCCTCCCGCGGGCGGGGGGTCCGATCGGACCCCCCCCCGGTGCCATCGGCGGTCGGCATTTGACTGGGAGCGTCGGGAGGCGAGGGGGAGACCATCCGATCGTGGCCCCCCCTTCGCGATCGCTCCCAGCCAATGGGAATCCTCCTCTGCCTGTGTGTCGTTTCACACAGGCAGAGGATGTGATGTCATCTCTCCTCGGTCTGGCAGTTTCCGTTCCAGCGCCGAGGAGAGAAGACAAGTGAGTGCACAACACACACACACACACACAGTAGAACATGCCAGGCATACCTTACACCCCCGATTCCCCCCCCCCCCCCCCCCCGTCACAAACTGACATTAGCAGTATTTTTTTTTTTTTTTTCTGATTACTGCATAGTGTCAGTTTGTGACAGTTAGTGTTAGGGCAGTGAGTATTACCCCCCTTTAGGTCTAGGATACCCCCCTAACCCCCCCTAATAAAGTTTTAACCCCTTGATCACCCCCCCTCACCAGTGTCGCTAAGCGATCATTTTTCTGATCGCTGTATTAGTGTCGCTGGTGACGCTAGTTAGGAACGTAAATATTTAGGTTCGCCGTCAGTGTTTTATAGTGACAGGGACCCCCATATACTATCTAATAAATGTTTTAACCCCTTGATTGCCCCCTAGTTAACCCTTTCACCACTGATCACCGTATAACTGTTACGGGTGACGCTGGTTAGTTCGTTTATTTTTTATAGTGTCAGGGCACCCGCCGTTTATTACCGAATAAAGGTTTAGCCCCCTGATCGCCCGGCGGTGATATGCGTCGCCCCAGGCAGCGTCAGATTAGCGCCAGTACCGCGAACACCCACGCACGCAGCATATGCCTCCCTTAGTGGTATAGTATCTGATCGGATCAATATCTGATCCGATCAGATCTATACTAGCGTCCCCAGCAGTTTAGGGTTCCCGAAAACGCAGTGTTAGCGGGATCAGCCCAGATACCCGCTAGCACCTGCGTTTTGCCCCTCCGCCCAGCCCAGCCCACCCAAGTGCAGTATCGATCGATCACTGTCACTTACAAAACACTAAACGCATAACTGCAGCGTTCGCAGAGTCAGGCCTGATCCCTGCGATCGCTAACAGTTTTTTTGGTAGCGTTTTGGTGAACTGGCAAGCACCAGCCCCAGGCAGCGTCAGGTTAGCGCCAGTACCGCTAACACCCACGCACGCACCGTATACCTCCCTTAGTGGTATAGTATCTGATCGGATCAATATCTGATCCAATCAAATCTATACTAGCGTCCCCAGCAGTTTAGGGTTCCCAAAAACGCAGTGTTAGCGGGATCAGCCCAGATACCTGCTAGCACCTGCGTTTTGCCCCTCCGCCCGGCCCGGCCCAGCCCACCCAAGTGCAGTATCGATCGATCACTGTCACTTACAAAACACTAAACGCATAACTGCAGCGTTCGCAGAGTCAGGCCTGATCCCTGCGATCGCTAACAGTTTTTTTTGTAGCGTTTTGGTGAACTGGCAAGCGCCAGCGGCCTAGTACACCCCGGTCGTAGTCAAACCAGCACTGCAGTAACACTTGGTGACTTGGCGAGTCACATAAGTGCAGTTCAAGCTGGTGAGGTGGCAAGCACAAGTAGTGTCCCGCTGCCACCAAAAAGACAAACACAGGCCCGTCGTGCCCATAGTGCCCTTCCTGCTGCATTCGCCAATCCTAATTGGGAACCCACCGCTTCTGCAGCGCCCGTACTTCCCCCATTCACATCCCCAACCAAATGCAGTCGGCTGCATGAGAGGCATTTTCTTTATGTCCTCCCGAGTACCCCTACCCAACGAACCCCCCAAAAAAGATGTTGTGTCTGCAGCTAGCGCAGATATAGGCGTGACACCCGCTATTATTGTCCCTCCTGTCCTGACAATCCTGGTCTTTGCATTGGTGAATGTTTTGAACGCTACCATTCACTAGTTGAGTATTAGCGTAGGGTACAGCATTGCACAGACTAGGCACACTTTCACAGGGTCTCCCAAGATGCCATCGCATTTTGAGAGACCCGAACCTGGAACCGGTTACAGTTATAAAAGTTAGTTACAAAAAAAAGTGTAAAAAAAAAAAAAAAAAAAAAAAAACACAAACAAAAATATAAAATAAAAATAGTTGTCGTTTTATTGTTCTCTCTCTCTCTATTCTCTCTCTATTGTTCTGCTCTTTTTTACTGTATTCTATTCTGCAATGTTTTATTGTTGTTATGTTTTATCATGTTTGTTTTTCAGGTATGCAATTTTTTATACCTTACCGTTTACTGTGCTTTATTGTTAACCATTTTTTTGTCTTCAGGTATGCCATTCACGACTTTGAGTGGTTATACCAGAATGATGCCTGCAGGTTTAGGTATCATCTTGGTATCATTCTTTTCAGCCAGCGGTCGGCTTTCATGTAAAAGCAATCCTAGTGGCTAATTAGCCTCTAGACTGCTTTTACAAGCAGTGGGAGGGAATGCCCCCCCCCCCCAACATCTTCCGTGTTTTTCTCTGGCTCTCCTGTCTCAACAGGGAACCTGAAAATGCAGCCGGTGATTCAGCCAGCTGACCATAGAGCTGATCAGAGACCAGAGTGGCTCCAAACATCTCTATGACCTAAGAAACCGGAAGCTACGAGCATTTTATGACGTAGATTTCGCCGGATGTAAACAGCGCCATTGGGAAATTGGGAAAGCATTTTATCACACCGATCTTGGTGTGATCAGATGCTTTGAGGGCAGAGGAGAAATCTAGGGTCTAATAGACCCCAATTTTTGCAAAAAAGAGTACCTGTCACTACCTATTGCTATCATAGGGGATATTTACATTCCCTGAGATAACAATAAAAATGATTTAAAAAAAAAAAAATGAAAGGAACAGTTTAAAAATAAGATAAAAAAAATAATAATAATAAAGAAAAAAAAAAAAAAAAAAAAGCACCCCTGTCCCCCCTGCTCTCGCGCTAAGGTGAACGCAAGCGTTGGTCTGGCGTCAAATGTAAACAGCAATTGCACCATGCATGTGAGGTATCGCCGCGAAGGTCAGATCGAGGGCAGTAAGTTTAGCAGTAGACCTCCTCTGTAAATCTAAAGTGGTAACCTGTAAAGGCTTTTAAAGGCTTTTAAAAATGTATTTAGTTTGTCGCCACTGCACGTTTGTGCGCAATTTTAACCACTTGAGCCCCGGACCATTATGCTGCCTAAGGACCAGAGGTCTTTTTCCAATTTGGCACTGCGTCGCTTTAACTGCTAATTGCGCGGTCATGCAATGCTGTACCCAAACGAAATTTGCGTCCTTTTCTTCCCACAAATAGAGCTTTCTTTTGATGGTATTTGATCACCTCTGCGGTTTTTATTTTTTGCGCTATAAACGGAAAAAGACCGAAAATTTTGAAAAAAAATGATATTTTCTACTTTTTGTTATAAAAAAAATCCAATAAACTAAATTTTAGTCATACATTTAGGCCAAAATGTATTCGGCCACATGTCTTTGGTAAAAAAAATGTCAATAAGCGTATATTTATTGGTTTGCGCAAAAGTTATAGCGTCTACAAACTAGGGTACATTTTCTGGAATTTACACAGCTTTTAGTTTATGACTGCCTATGTCATTTCTTGAGGTGCTAAAATGGCAGGGCAGTACAAAACCCCCCCAAATGACCCCATTTTGGAAAGTAGACACCCCAAGGAAATTGCTGAGAGGCATGTTGAACCCATTGAATATTTATTTTTTTTGTCCCAAGTGATTGAAAAATGACAAAAAAAAAAAAAATATTTACAAAAAGTCGTCACTAAATGATATATTGCTCACACATGCCATGGGCCTATGTGGAATTGCACCCCAAAATACATTCTGCTGCTTCTCCTGAGTATGGGGATACCACATGTGTGGGACTTTTTGGGAGCCTAGCCGCGTACGGGGCCCCGAAAACCAATCACCGCCTTCAGGATTTCTAAGGGTGTAAATTTTTGCTTTCACTCTTCACTGCCTATCACAGTTTCGGAGGCCATGGAATGCCAAGATGGCACAAAACCCCCCGAAATGACCCCATTTTGGAAAGTAGACACCCCAAGCTATTTGCTGAGAGGCATATTGAGTCCATGGAATATTTTATATTTTGACACAAGTTGCGGGAAAGTGACACTTTTTTTTTTTTTTTTTTTTTTTTTTCATAAAGTTGTCACTAAATGATATATTGCTCACACAGGCCATGGGCATATGTGGAATTGCACCCCAAAATACATTTAGCTGCTTCTCCTGAGTATGGGGATACCACATGTGTGGGACTTTTTGGGAGCCTAGCCGCGTACTGGACCCCGAAAACCAATCACTGCCTTCAGGATTTCTAAGGGTAAAAATTTTTGATTTCACTCTTTACTGCCTATCACAGTTTCGGAGGCCATGGAATGCCCAGGTGGCACAAAACCCCCCCAAATGACCCCATTTTGGAAAGTAGACACCCCAAGCTATTTGCTGAGAGGCATGGTGAGTATTTTGCAGCTCTCATTTGTTTTTGAAAATGAAGAAAGACAAGAAAAAACATTTTTTTTTTTTCTTTTTTCAATTTTCAAAACTTTGTGACAAAAAGTGAGGTCTGCAAAATACTCACTATACCTCTCAGCAAATAGCTTGGGGTGTCTACTTTCCAAAATGGGGTCATTTGGGGGGGGGTTTGTGCCACCTGGGCATTCCATGGCCTCCGAAACTGTGATAGGCAGTGAAGAGTGAAATCAAAAATTCACGCCCTTAGAAAGCCTGAAGGCGGTGCTTGGTTTTCGGGGTCCCGTACGCGGCTAGGCTCCCAAAAAGTCTCACACATGTGGTATCCCCGTACTCAGGAGAAGCAGCAGAATGTATTTTGGGGTGTAATTTCACATATTTCCATGGCATGTTTGAGCAATATATCATTTAGTGACAACTTTGTGCAAAAAAAAAAAAAAAAAATTTGTCTCTTTCCCGCAACTTGTGTCACAATATAAAATATTCCATGGACTCGACATGCCTCTCAGCAAATAGCTTGGGGTGTCTACTTTCCAAAATGGGGTCATTTGGGGGGGTTTTGAACTGTCCTGGCATTTTATGCACAACATTTAGAAGCTTATGTCACACATCACCCACTCTTCTAACCACTTGAAGACAAAGCCCTTTCTGACACTTATTGTTTACATGAAAAAGTTTTTTTTTTTTGCAAAAAAATTACTTTGAACCCCCAAACATTATATATTTTTTTAAAGCAAATGCCCTACAGATTAAAATGGTGGGTGTTTCATTTTTTTTTTTCACACAGTAATTGCGCAGCGATTTTTCAAACGCATTTTTTGGGGAAAAAACACACTTTTTTTAATTTTAATGCACTAAAACACACTATATTGCCCAAATGTTTGATGAAATAAAAAAGATGATCTTAGGCCGAGTACATGGATACCAAACATGACATGCTTTAAAATTGCGCACAAACGTGCAGTGGCAACAAAATAAATACATGTTTAAAAGCCTTCAAAAGCCTTTACAGGTTACCACTTTAGATTTACAGAGGAGGTCTACTGGAAAAATTACTGCACTCGATCTGGCCTTCGCGGTGATACCTCACATGCATGGTGCAATTGCTGTTTACGTTTGACGACAGACCGCCGCTTGCGTTTGCCTTAGCGCGAGAGCAGGGGGCGACAGGGGTGTTTTTTTTTTTTTGTTTTTTTTTTTCTTTATTATTTTTTTGCTTTTTTAATCTTACTTTTAAACTGTTCCTTTCATATTTTTTTTTTTAATCATTTTTATTGTTATCTCGGGGAATGTAAATATCCCCTATGATAGCAATAGGTAGTGACAGGTACTCTTTTTTGAAAAAATTGTGGTCTATTAGACCCTAGATCTCTCCTCTGCCCTCAAAGCATCTGACCACACCAAGATCGGTGTGATAAAATGCTTCCCCAATTTCCCAATGGCGCTATTTACATCCGGCGAAATCTAAGTCATGAAATACTCGTAGCTTCCGGTTTCTTAGGCCATAGAGATGTTTGGAGCCACTCTGGTCTCTGATCAGCTCTATGGTCAGCTGGCTGAATCACCGGCTGCATTCTCAGGTTCCCTGTTGAGACAGGAGAGCCAGAGAAAAACACGGAAGACGGTGGGGGGGGGGGGGGCATTCCCTCCCACGGCTTGTAAAAGCAGTCTAGAGGCTAATTAGCCGCTAGGATTGCTTTTACATGAAAGCCGACCGCTGGCTGAAAAGAATGATACCAAGATGATACCTAAACCTGCAGGCATCATTCTGGTATAACCACTCAAAGTCGTGAATGGCGTACCTGAAGACAAAAAAATGGTTAACAATGGTTAACAATAAAGCACAGTAAAGTGTAAATAATTACACACCTGAAAAACAAACATGATAAAACATAATAACAATAACAATAAAACATTGCAGAATAGAATACAGTAAAAAAGAGCAGAACAATAGAGAGAGAGAAAAGAGAGAGAGAGAACAATAAAACAACAACTATTTTTTTTTATTTCATATTTTTTTTTTTTTTTTTTTTACACTTTTTTTGTAACTAACTTTTATAACGGTAACCGGTTCCAGGTTCGGGTCTCTCAAAATGCGATGGCATCTTGGGAGACCCTGTGAAAGTGCGCCTAGCCTGTGCAATGCTGTACCCTACGCTAATACTCAACTAGTGCATGGTAGCGTTCAAAACATTCACCAATGCAAAGACCAGGATTGTCAGGACAGGAGGGACAATAATAGCGGGCGTCACGCCTATATCCGCGCTTGCTGCAGACACGACATCTTTTTTGGGGGGTTCGTTGGGTAGGGGTACTCGGGAGGACATAAAAATGCCTCTCATGCAGCCGACTGCATTTGGTTGGGGATGTGAATGGGGGAAGTACGGGCGCTGCAGAAGCGGTGGGTTCCCAATTAGGATTGGCGAATGCAGCAGGAAGGGCACTATGGGCACGACGGGCCTGTGTTTGTCTTTTTGGTGGCAGCGGGACACTACTTGTGCTTGCCACCTCACCAGCTTCAACTGCACTTATGGGACTCGCCACGTCACCAAGTGTTACTGCAGTGCTGGTTTGACTACGACCGCGGTGTACTAGGCCGCTGGCGCTTGCCAGTTCACCAAAACGCTACCAAAAAACTGTTAGCGATCGCAGGGATCAGGCCTGACTGCGAACGCTGCAGTTATGCGTTTAGTGTTTTGTAAGTGACAGTGATCGATCGATACTGCACTTGGGTGGGCTGGGCCGGGCCGGGCGGAGGGGCAAAACGCAGGTGCTAGCAGGTATCTGGGCTGATCCCGCTAACACTGCGTTTTTGGGAACCCTAAACTGCTGGTGACGCTAGTATAGATATGATCGGATCAGATATTGATGCGATCAGATACTATACCACTAAGGGAGGTGTACGGTGTGTGCGTGGGTGTTAGCGGTACTGGCGCTAACCTGACGCTGCCTGGGGCTGGTGCTTGCCAGTTCACCAAAATACTACCAAAAAAACTGTTAGCGATCGCAGGGATCAGGCCTGACTCTGCGAACGCTGCAGTTATGCGTTTAGTGTTTTGTAAGTGACAGTGATCGATCGATACTGCACTTGGGTGGGCTGGGCCGGGCGGAGGGGCAAAACGCAGGTGCTAGCGGGTATCTGGGCTGATCCCGCTAACACTGCGTTTTTGGGAACCCTAAACTGCTGGGGACGCTAGTATAGATCTGATCGGATCAGATATTGATGCGTTCAGATACTATACCACTAAGGGAGGTGTACGGTGCGTGCGTGGGTGTTAGCGGTACTGGCGCTAATCTGACGCTGCCTGGGGCGACGCATATCACCGCCGGGCGATCGGGGGGCTAAACCTTTATTCGGTAATAAACGGCGGGTGCCCTGACACTATAAAAAAATAAACAAACTAACCAGCGTCAACCGTAACGGTTATACGGTGATCAGTGGTGAAAGGGTTAACTAGGGGGCAATCAAGGGGTTAAAACATTTATTAGATAGTATAGGGGGGTCCCTGACGCTATAAAACGCTGACGGCGAACCTCAATATTTACCTCACTAACTAGCGTCACCAGCGACACTAATACAGCGATCAGAAAAATGATCGCTTAGTGACACTGGTGACAGGGGGTGATCAAGGGGTTAAAACTTTATTAGGGGGGGTTAGGGGGGTACCCTAGACCTAAAGGGGGGTAATACTAACTGCCCTAACACATTTACTGTCACAAACTGACACTATGCAGTAATCAGAAAAAAAAAACAAAACTGCTGGTGTCAGTTTGTGACGGGGGGGGGGGGGGTGATTGGGGGGCGATCGGGGGGCGATCGGGGGGGGGGATCGGGGTGATTTGTGTGCCTGGCATGTTCTACTGTGTGTGTGTGTGTGTTTGTGCACATCGGACCCCCCACCCGCGGAAGGCAAATCACGTACCCTGTACGTGATTTTGCCTGTCCGTGCCACTTTGCCGACGTACATCGGCGTGAGGCGGTCGTCAAGTGGTTAAAGCATGTCATGTTTGGTATCCATGTACTCGGCCTAAGATCATCTTTTTTATTTCATCAAACATTTGGGCAATATAGTGTGTTTTAGTGCATTAAAATGTAAAAAAGTGTGTTTTTTCCCCAAAAAATGCGTTTGAAAAATCGCTGCGCAAATACTGTGTGAAAAAAAAAAAATGAAACGCCCACCATTTTAATCTGTAGGGCATTTGCTTTAAAAAAATATATAATGTTTGGGGGTTCAAAGTAATTTTCTTGCAAAAAAAAATTATTTTTTTATGTAAACAATAAGTGTCAGAAAGGGCTTTGTCTTCAAGTGGTTAGAAGAGTGGGTGATGTGTGACATAAGCTTCTAGATGTTGTGCATAAAATGCCAGGACAGTTCAAAACCCCCCCAAATGACCCCATTTTGGAAAGTAGACACCCCAAGCTATTTGCTGAGAGTCATGTTGAGTCCATGGAATAATTTATATTGTGACACAAGTTGCGGGAAAGAGACAATTTTTTATTTTTTTTATTTTTTTTTTGCGCAAAGTTGTCACTAAATGATATATTGCTCAAACATGCCATGGGAATATGTGAAATTACACCCCAAAATACATTCTGTTGCTTCTCCTGAGTACGGGGATACCACATGTGTGGGACTTTTTGGGAGCCTAGCCGCGTACGGGACCCCGAAAACCAAGCACCGCCTTCAGGCTTTCTAAGGCCGTAAATTTTTGATTTCACTCTTCACTGCCTATCACAGTTTCGGAGGCCATGAAATGCACAGGTGGCACAAAACCCCCCCAAATGACCCCATTTTGGAAAGTAGACACCCCAAGCTATTTGATGAGAGGTATAGTGAGTATTTTGCAGACCTCACTTTTTGTCACAAAGTTTTGAAAATTGAAAAAAGAAAAAAAAAATTTTTTTTCTCGTCTTTCTTTATTTTCAAAAACAAATGAGAGCTGCAAAATACTCACCATGCCTCTCAGCAAATAGCTTGGGGTGTCTACTTTCCAAAATGGGGTCATTTGGGGGGGGTTTGTGCCACCTGGGCATTCCATGGCCTCCGAAACTGTGATAGGCAGTGAGGAGTAAAATCAAAAATGTACGCCCTTAGAAATCCTGAAGGCGGTGCTTGGTTTTCGGGGTCCCGTACGCGGCTAGGCTCCTAAAAAGTCCCACACATGTGGTATCCCCGTACTCAGGAGAAGCAGCTAAATGTATTTTGGGGTGCAATTCCACATATGCCCATGGCCTGTGTGAGCAATATATCATTTAGTGACAACTTTGTGCAAAAAAAAAAAAAAAATTTGTCACTTTCCCGCAACTTGTGTCAAAATATAAAACATTCCATGGACTCAACATGCCTCAAAGCAAATAGCTTGGGGTGTCTACTTTCCAAAATGGGGTCATTTGGGGGGGTTTTATGTCATCTGGGCATTTTATGGCCTTCAAAACTGTGATAGGTAGTGAGGAGTAAAATCAAAAATGTACGCCCTTAGAAATCCTGAAGGCGGTGCTTGGTTTTCGGGGTCCCGTACGCGGCTAGGCTCCTAAAAAGTCCCACACATGTGGTATCCCCATACTCAGGAGAAGCAGCTAAATGTATTTTGGGGTGCAATTCCACATATGCCCATGGCCTGTGTGAGCAATATATCATTTAGTGACAACTTTTTGTAATTTTTTTTTTTTTTTTTTTTGTCATTATTCAATCACTTGGGACAAAAAAAATGAATATTCAATGGGCTCAACATGCCTCTCAGCAAATTCCTTGGGGTGTCTACTTTCCAAAATGGGGTCATTTGTGGGGGTTTTGTACTGCCCTGCCATTTTAGCACCTCAAGAAACGACATAGGCAGTCATAAATTAAAGGCTGTGTAAATTCCAGAAAATGTACCCTAGTTTGTAGACGCTATAACTTTTGCGCAAACCAATAAATATACACTTATTGACATTTTTTTTACCAAAGACATGTGGCCGAATACATTTTGGCCTAAATGTATGACTAAAATTGAGTTTATTGGATTTTTTTTTAGAACAAAAAGTAGAAAATATCATTTTTTTTTCAAAATTTTCGGTCTTTTTCCGTGTATAGCGCAAAAAATAAAAACGGCAGAGGTGATCAAATACCATCAAAAGAAAGCTCTATTTGTGGGAAGAAAAGGACGCAAATTTCGTTTGGGTACAGCATTGCATGACCGCGCAATTAGCAGTTAAAGCGACGCAGTGCCGAATTGTAAAAAGTGCTCTGGTCAGGAAGGGGGTAAAACCTTCCGGGGCTGAAGTGGTTAATATCTAGTGCATATCGCGATAACATCTTTTTTTATTTTGTTGCTTAAATATGGCAAATTAGGAAAAATACTGTAGCAAAATCTGTTTGACGAGTGATGCACACAGCTGGAGATTATGTGTATATGAGTGGGGGTGCATGTTGATAGTGTACCAAGGAGGGGGACGATCGCAGCCGGAATTTAGAGCCGTCATCTCCTGTTTACTCGGCTCTCACGTCACACACACAGTCCTGCCTCAGCCACTGGCATTGGACCAGTGTTCTGTCTATCACAGGAGCTGTCCAATGCTGATGGCGGAGGTGGGACTGTGTGTGTATGACTGCCGAGTGAGAGCTGAGTAAACAGGAGATGATGGCTCGGTGATTTACTGCACTGTTCAGGCTGCATTGATGACAGATGGTGAGGCTGCAGATGAGCATTGAGGCTAAAAATGGGCATTAATCAGGCTGCATTGATGAGATGGGCTGCATATGGGCATTTGTCAGGCTGCATTGATGGGAGATGAGGAGGCTGCAGATGGGCACTGACCCTTATTTTATTTCAAAGTTGTTTATTTAAAAAATACGTTTTTTTTTCCTGAAACTTCCCTCTTAAATTGAAGGTGTTATATGCTGATTAAATACGGTAATTTTAAAAATACAAAATATCTAATAAAAGTCCATGATTTCTTCAGTAAAATAAGTTGGAAGAGAGCTTGATGGATCAAATCAGAATTGTACAGACAGTCTGTGACGGGAGGGCCCGTGGAACTCCGAATCCCTTGGAAAGTAGGGGATGTCCTTGTTTCAGCTCCCCATATACATCTTATGTCTAAGTCACCCAGTGCTATCCTGGCACAGGGTGAGTGAGAAAATATATCTTGGACTACTTAAATGGGACAGTAATATTTGTCCACAATATCTCCCAGGATGTATGTAGAGACTCTTATGGGTTGATTCTGAACTCAACCTGTTAGTTGAGTGAGCTGATCACATTAGCCTCCAGGACTGGCTAGGAGACGAACTGTTGATGACTAGGCTGAGGAGGGGGGGAGATTGTTAATTGTAATTAGCTCCAGCTATTGTGTTTATACTACTGTGTGAAGCTCGGTGCCCACAAGTCTGTCATCTGGTCTGGGTAAATTTTTTTAGTAAATTACCTCATGTTAATTAGGTTAGTTTTGAGTCAGCCTGCTGTATAATTGTGTCTGAGATCTCAAATAAAGAGTTAGTCCTGATGTACTCCAAGACTGGTGTTGTCTAGTTCTTGGGGGTTCCTATAGCCGGATCCATTGGACTCGTGTTCCAGAACTTAGGAAGCGGTATACTGACGGAAGCACTCAAGCGGAGTGAGGGACGTTCTGTGACACAGTCTTTCACCACTTGACAGAGAATCCAAATCACACCCAATGTGCTCAAACAAAAAGCCTGCTCACCCGATTTCCATGACCTCTTTAACTAAAAAGGTGGCCTGGGATCGCTAGATTGGAGTTCTGGAACAAGTAGACTGAGGATGGGCCAGGGAACTTCTTGACTATACTCTCCTCTCCAGCACGGTTGCCTATGGGGGAGAGAAGACAAGAGGAGGACCAGTAGCCCATGGGGGATAGAAGACAAGATGAGGACCAGTAGCGTAATATTACTAATTTATTTTATTCTTTTTAAACTGCTAAAACATTGTATGGTGCCTAACCCAGGCACTGGGATGACCCGCAATGAATGTTGGCAAAAGCCACGCACTGCTCAGCTCACGCTGAGTGCGTTCCACTGATGCTGAGAGAAAAAACCGAAAGCTCCAACCGGAAGTGACGTGACTGGAAGGCGCCTCGACGTACATCTTTGTAATGTTCGGTCATCACGCTTCCTGATGACGTAGCTTTACGAAACGTACGTCGAAGCGCCTTTCGGTCACATCACTTTCAGGTCCAAGCTTTCGGGTTTTTCTCTCTCAGCATCAGTGGAACGAATGCTGACCTTCTAGCGTTAGCTGAGTTTTATAGTTTTAAAATAAAGCAATATTACGCTATTGATCCTCCTTTTTGTCTTCTATCCCCGATGGGCAACCGTGCTGGAGAGGAGAGTATAGTCCAGAAGTTCTCTTCCAGCTTATTTTACTGAAGAAATCATGGACTTTTATTAGACATTTTGTCTTTTTGATTACTTTTTACTAATTGTTATTTCACTCTATCCATGACACATGGTCTCAAATTATTTTGTTAGCACGTTTTTATTATAGTGTCACTTTTTTCTAGCGCCCCCTATCAACACAAATACATACACTTGCTTGTACTTTTTTTTAACAACCATATTCAACTTGTGCATGGATATTCAACAACCATGTCGCCTGGTCTACTAGCTAAGTATAGAATTAGTACTTGGTACAGCATATAATTGTATAAGTTGTACAGTACAAGTGTATGTAAAGGCAAAACTTTAGAGTGGGGAAGACTTAGGCTGGATTCACACCTATGCATTTTTGGTGCTTTTTGCATTTTTGCAGATTTGCACTACAGATTGTGTTCCATAGAGAACCACGTAAAATGGACTGTAGTGCAAATCTGCAAAATGCAAAAAGCACTAGAACTGCATAGGTGTGAATCCAGCCTTAGAACCCATTTTTAATCAACCACTTGCCATGTGGGCCATTTCTGACACTTTGCTCCTACATGTAGAAAATGACTTGGAATCCCCAAACATTATATAGAATAAAATGATGGGTGGTGCAATTTTTTTGTCACACGATATTTGCGCAGCGGTTTTTTAAACGCTTTTTTTGCGACAAAAACACTCATGAATTAAAAAACAAAACACTAAAGTTAGCCCAATTTTTTTGTATAATGTAAAAGATGATGTTACACCGAGTAAAAAGATACCGAACATGTCATGCTTTAAAATTGCGTCTGCCCCGTGGAATGGTGGCAAACTACAGTGCTTAACCACATGCCGACCAGCGCACGTCTATGTACGACGGCACAATGGCTCGGCTGGGCAAATGGACGTACAGGTACGTCCCCCTTCGTCTGGACGTATTCATGTTTTTTGTTATATGTTGTCTTGGTTCCCCTTTTTCTGTGGTTGCGACAGACCAGCCCACACGGGTGGTCGGCAGTTTGTATCAGGAACAGTACACCATTGGATTTTTACCCTTTTACCTGTATTTTTGTATACGCCAATAAATTCTTATTTTTGATATTTATATGTGTATTGCCCTTCTGTCAGCCCTGCTTTTCTTTGTCCCCTCCTGTTTGGGATACTTTGCATAGCCTCTTCTTAGGGGTTGAAGCGCAATCACAGTGTTTTTCTAGGTATACACTACTTACATGGGAGTCAAGCCCTACTTTTCTTCTATTTAAATTCCCTGTCATCGGGAGCAGTGATCGCTGTCATGTCAGTGGTAGCCCCCCCCCACACAGTTAGAATCACTCCCTAGGACACACTTAACCCCTTGATGGTCCCCTAGTGTTTAACCTCTTCCCTGCCAGTGTTATTTACACAGTAATCAGTGCATTTTTATAGCACTGATCGCTGTATAAATGACAATGGTCTCAAAATAGTGTCAAAAGTGTCCGATGTGTCCGCTATAATGTCGCACTCATGATAAAAATCGCAGATCGCCGCCATTACTAATAAAAAAAAAAATTCAATAAAAATCTTTTGAGGGAAAAAAAAAATAAAAATGCCATAGATAGCCCCTACTTTGTAGACGCTATAACTTTTGCGCAAACCAATCAATGTACACTTATTGCGATTTACCAAAAATATGTGATATATATTCATTTTTTTTTGGGGGGGGTATTTATTATAGCAAAAAGTAAAAAATATTGCTTTTTTTTTTTTTTTTTTTTTTTTTCAAAATTGTCGCCCCGGTTTCCAGGGTTACAGAGAGAGGGAGAACTTCAGTTCCTATCTCTCTGTACAGGGCTTCGCTCCCATCCTCCGTGATTGGACCAGAGAGGCGACGGCGGGAGGGGGCTATTTATTCGTACTGGTGACCATTGTCACTGGGACAGAAAATAATGAGAAATACACATTTTTAAATTGTCACCAGAACGGGAAGAGAGGGGAAATCTTCCAATGAGGACACTTGTTCCAGTGAAAGCTTGTTTAAGAGGGGACTTCTCCCTGCTTTAGTGAGGTTTTCTTCTGGTTGCCTTTCCAGGACAGAAAGTGAACAAAAATGTCCCCAGCAGAGCAGAACACGGACATACAACAGAGGTTTTAACCCTTCCTTACTCCATCCCAAACTGCAAGGTCATTTGTTGCCCATGGTGTACTTTTAAAAGAACACTTGCACTGTGTTTTCTTTTTAGCTTTGTTTTAATACCCAAAGTAGTACTCTTGACAAACCTTTTGAAATCTAACTGCATCTAATTAGCATTGGAGTCCTCGCCCCCCCCCCCAACATCTTTTTGGAAGATTCAGTAGCGTAAAGCCTCTGCCCACCTCCAGCAAACACAAGACAGAGTTGATCCCCTTATCCACCAAGGTATGGTTATAAACGCTGTATACAAGGGGTTAAAGCAAGCTCACAGCTGCTGAAGTCTTGAACTTAACGTCATTTTTAATAGCCACCGAAGGGCTTTCAGATTTTTATGTGGCTCTGATGGTATGCCTCATTGGGGGACAGGCCTATCGTTCGACAGAAAACTGCCCCCCCCTCAAACTAATGACGAAATTGGAAAGGCTTCACAGATACGTGTTGCAGATTCATTGCTGAAAGGCTCTTTCGGAACAAAGCAGAAGGGGGCTTACTCTTCAACCTTCATTATACAACCCCTAAACTCAAGTGATGGCCCATCAGCAAAAGATGGAGGGGTGTCTTCCTCTGATGGGTAGAGCAGTGCTCCAATCTGTTCTTCATAAGCATTATCAGGGAGGGATACAAGCTTGAGTTTACCCACAATGCCCCTAGAAGATATTTCATCACCGGACTACCCACAAACCCTTCTTGGCAGAAATTACAAAACCAGGAGCCAAGATTCAGTTCCTCTAATCTTTCCTCATAGCGGAGTTCCTCCATGCCTCTTATCAGTTTGATTGCCCTTCTCTGCACTTTCTCCAGATTCCTGATATCCTTTTTGAAAACTGGCGCCCAAAACTGAACTGCATATTCCAGATGAGGTCTTACTAATGATTTGTACAGGGGCAAAATTCTCTCTCTCTCTCTCTCTCTCTCTCGATCTCTCTCTCTCTCGATCTCTCTCTCTCTCGATCTCTCTCTCATCTCTCTCTCTCTCTCTCTCTCTCTCTCTCTCTCTCTCTCTCTCTCTCTCGATCTCTCTCTCGAGTCCATACCTCTCTTAATACAAGAAAGGACTTTGCTGGCTTTGGAAACCGCTGCTTAGCTTTGCATGCTATTATTGAGCTTATGATCTACCAAACAAAATCCTCAGCTCCTTCACCATTGATTCCCACAGCTGTGCACCCCCTAGTATGTATACTACATGCATATTCTTGGCCCCCAAGTGCATAACGTTTACATTTATCAACATTAAACCTCATTTGCCACTTAGTTGCCCAAGTAGACAGTGCATTAAGGTTGGCTTGTAAATTGGATACATCCTGTAAGGACGTTATTCCACTGCATAGCTTAGTGTCATCTGCAAAGATAGAAATTGTACTTTTAATCCCAGACCCTATATCCTTTATAAAGATATTAAAAAGTAAGGGTCCCAACACTGAACCTTGGGGTACACCTCTGATAACCTTAGACCGTTCAGAGTATGAGTTATTAACCATTCACTGGGCCAGGAGAAATTTACAGACACGTAGGATATTTATGACCGAACAGACAGACCCTATTGGTCTCTTCTGTCATAAACCCTTCTCCCTGCCTTTCTAATAGGCTAAAATCGGCAGGAGGACTGGATAAAAATGACAGTTCCCGTGTCCGATAAGAACGCTGACAGTACAGCTCTAGAGCACAGCACTTACCAGGTAAGTTTTTCATACTAGTACATTATGGCTAAAAGCTCTTTTGGAATAATTCCAAAAAATGTTTGTCGGAAGTTTAATTCCAAACGTGTATGTGTGTGTATATATGTATGTGTACGCTCTCTCATCAATACTCTGATACTCTGTTAACCTGCAAATAAAACACATGGCCAGATAACACGATGATCTACTACCTCCCCCCAGCAGTTATGTGAACACCTTGTGAGAGAGGATGGCTGGATCATGTCTACATGTCTAATCCCCAGTATTTATAAGCAGATATTAATCTGTCAGATCAACAGAATGTACCAGGTACAATCTATATTTAAACTTCAAAGTATACATTCATAGCAATCTGTAGGTTGGTTTTCTCCTTTGTTGTCTTCCTTAATGCGTACTTGTAGGTATGAGGTGACATCCACAAAATACACTAGAGACGTGTACAAGGAGCTGCTAATCTCACTGGTAGCCTCACTCTTCATGGGATTTGGAGTCTTGTTTCTTCTCTTGTGGGTTGGAATCTACGTGTGACCCCCGGGGTAAGAAGAGTTGTGTGAAAAGTACAAAAATGCCTTTGATTCTATGACCTTTACGTTGCATGGCTGTAATAGGGATGCACATGGTTCAGTTTCTGAAAAATAGTAGATCGGGGTGAAAATGTAATTAACCTGTTCATCATTGCTGCTTATTCATTTGATCTTGCAGTTACGCAAGTTAATTATGCAACTAATTTTTAAGGGGACTATGTCTAGGTAAGGTTTATATATTGTAGGGAACCTGTCAGAATAGATGCATGAGGCTGCCATTGCTGACTTGGTTTTCAAGTTTCAGGCTCCAGGGCTGTCATCCTAATTCTTGCTTCATTACTTAAAGTGTTACTAAAACCCACAACAATAAAATCAGTCTGTATATGCAGTAAAGCATGCTTGTTATACTCAGGTTGTGTTTTTTTTTTTTTTTTGTTTGTTTTTTGTTTTTGTTTTTGTTTTTTTTGGGGGGGGGGGGGGTGTATTGTAGTAGAGTGCATGAGATCAGCACAGGGCCAATCAACACTGTCAAGACAGAGGGTTAGGGGTCATGCAGCCTCATATGACAGTCAGAAGAGAATTAAAACTCTTCCTACAAGCTTTAACCAGACACTGAAGAAGTCACAAGATTGCTATATACTGCTGATTAGAATAGGATAATTAGCAGTTTATATTTACTAAAATAATTGAACTTCCATGTACCGTGGAAGACCAGATATAGTGAATGCAGGGTCCTGGGTTTAGTAACACTTTAATTATTCTCTGAGCTGGAACAAGCTTGCAGGTCAGGTGTTCTGGTACTTTTTATTCTCCTTTGTTCTTGGTGGTAGCAGTGATCTGAATGGTGATTCTTGGCACAATGGCAGCTCCCATATTTCTGTCTTGACAAATTCCCCTAAAGTAATCATTTAAGCCATGTGTTATATATTACAGTGGGTAAGGGATGTTCTAGTTAATTTAATTGAGAAAACAAACAGCTGGTGCACTCTTAAAGGGCCTGTGTAAACTAAATGTTAAAATACATATTAGGACATTGCTAATTTTTTTTTTAACTACCCCATTACTATTACAATGGGTTGAGCATGCGCTCCAACAAGGGGATAGGATAGGGGCTGTGCAAGGCGGGCTAAAATGCACTTTGTGCCCCTCGGACGCAGACTTCGTTCCTATCCCTTGTGTTGGTACAGGAGCATCAGAGGATTCCAACACTGCCATTCCTGTACACGCTGGGCAATTTAAGATTTCTTCTATTTAACAATGAAGATCTTGACCCAAAGAAGCTATTTTAACCACTTCAGCCCCTGACCATTTGGCTGCCCAAAGACCAGAGTCTAGGCCAATACGTATTCCTCTACATATTTTTGGTAACAATCGCAATAAGTGTTTGGTTTGTGCAAAAGTTATACTGTCTACAAAATGGGGGATAGTTTTATGGCATTTTTATTAATTCATTTTTTTTTTACTAGTGGCGGTGATCTGCGATTTTATCGTGACTGCGACATTATAGCGGACAAATCGGACACTTTTGGCGCTATTTTGGGACCATTCACATTTATACAGCGATCAGTGCGAATAAAAATGCACTGATTACTGTGTAAATGTAACTGGCAGTGAAGAGGTTAACCACTAGGGGATGCTGCAGGGGTTAAGTGTGTCCTAGGGAGTGATTCTACCTGTAGGGGGGGATGGGCTACGTGTGACGACACTGATCACCGATCCCGATCACAAGGAGCGGTGATCAGTTTCCTGTCACTAGGAAGAATGGGGAAATGCTTGTTTCAGCATTTCCCCGTTCTTCCTCTCCGTGAGACGATCGCAGGTATCCCTGCGGACATCGAGTCCGCGGGACTCGCGGAGCTCGCGTGTGCCCACAATTCCGCGTCGTAAAGGGCAACGTACAGGTACGTTAATATGCCTGTACGTGCCCTTCTGCCGATGTATATTGGCGTGAGCCGGTCGGCAAGGGTTAAAGTGAAAAGAGCTTGGTTATTTTGTTGGCTTAGCGTTTTAGTGGATAAAGCCAACCTTTTTAGTAAGGGCACTTTCACACTGAGGCACTGGCCACGTTAGCTGTGTTTTAGAGGTGCTTTTCGGCCACTAGCGGGGTGCTTTTAACCCCCGCTAGCGGCCGAAAAAGGGTTAAAAGCGCCGCTGCCGAAGCGCTGGATTTCAATGGCGGGTAGTTTAGGAGCGCTCCCACACCGCCCGAAAGATGCTGCTTGCAGGACTTTTTATTCCCTGCCCTGCAAGCGCACCGCCCCCGTGTGACAGCACTCAGGCTTTCACACTGGGGCTGCAGAAGAGGCAGTTTTCAGGTGCTATTTTAAGCGCAGAAGCACCTGTAAAACGCCTCAGTGTGAAAATAGCCTTACGTGTTACTTACAATGGTTTTTGCTGCTATCAATAGTGGTTAAGCTGGCTATACATCAAAATTTAGCTGGTTCAGAATGGACTGGCCGAATTTCAATCCATTGTATGGGTAGCGAGGTTGACCAGAAGTCAATCAACCAGCTGAGGTCTGTACAAATGCCCTATTTGATTTTTTCCACTAAGGCTAGGTTCACATCTACACGGCCATGTGGGCCACGGTTTGCGTGGGCATGACAGCCCATTCATTTGAATGGGCTGCTGTGCCCTATGAGACGCAGGAAAGAAATCCCTGCACTACTTTGGAAATCATAGCTTGCATGGGAACCACGAGTACAGTGAGGTTTCCAGTGTGGGTGTGATTTCCCGTGCAGGCAGCGTGCCATTAGGATTAATGGCACCCGCACGAGGGTCCCACATTTCACTGTGCAAGTGGTTGCAGCTGCAGGGATTTGTGAGGATCCTGCAGCAGAAGAACCCACACAGGTGTGAACCTAGCCTCAATCAACACCGCAGACTATAGCTAGTGGTGCTGATCAGTGTATTCTGACAGCCGGGAAATCTCCTCACAGTTGGAATACATTCGCACAGCGGGGAGGATTTCTCCATCCACCTCGAATGTGTGGCTGGGGGAATCGAGTCCATCCCTGTCCATACCTGTACAACTACCGTATATACAGTCCATCCTCTAGAAGTTATATTTTCTCCCTATTGCAGATTCTGTTTCCATACAGTTCAGTTGGAAAATCTTAGGATTGTAGACTTCTGAGGGTGGTCAGATGTATCTCACAAAAAAACCTGCCCTCAGTTACCACTGCTGACCTGTAAAATCCATAAACATAAGGTCAGTAGGTCAACACAGTGGGAACTGTGGGGGACCCAGGATATTGACATTTCAGGAAGTGTCAGTTTCACATTGAATATCTCAGAAGCCGATTAGCAGCTCAGTCAGCAATAAAAGTGAGTATTTGCAGTCTTCATTTATAGGCATGGTTTGCCTTGAAAATGTTAGTGTAGCGACAGGATCGCTTCAAAATATGTTTATTATTCCCATACCAGAAGTAACGTTTTGCTTTTAGAGGGGTCCAAAAACTGCTTGAAGTTTGCTAAATGCTTAAGCTGGCCATACATTATACAATTCTCTTTATTCAATTTCCTTTAGATTTAACTTTAACTATTTAGTACAAGGGCCTGCCTGATTGCATACAAACTGAAAGTATTTCGGTTTGATCTCCTATTTTATATGGTTTCAGTAAATCTAAAGAATTTTTTTTTAATATATGGCCAGCCTAAATGAGAAAAAAAAAAAAGCACACTGCGTTAAAAATCCGCAATGGTTTTCTTTTGGTGTGTGTGTGTGTGTGTGTGTGTGTATATATAGATAGATATAATTTTGGCAGACTATAACTATGTCCCATTGTGTGAACAGTTAACAGAAACGTATAATTTTCCTTTTTTTTTCAGGTCCCTGTTGAAGGGGTGATTATATATTTTAGAATCTTCTTTTTTTTTTTCTTTTTTTTTTCTTTTTTTACTGCCGAGAGTTCGGGGACCATTACAGGCTGAGAATATTGGTATCATTGCACTGTCAATTCTATCATGGAGATTACTTTTTTTTTTCATGGCAAACCGTTCAGTCACAATAAAACACTTTGTTAAAGATGGCCTATAATTTGTATTTCTTCTCAAATCTTGTTTCTTTTTCTACAGACGCACAACACCAGTCTGAGTACAAAGGATTATTTATATTGTGGGTATTCATATGCAGACAGGATTTATCAGACCCAGATAACAGGGTACATACAAGTAAGGGTAGAGCAGTGCAGTTGTAGCAAGGAAATATAAATACAAATCTGAAATTAAAAAAAAAAAAATATTAAAAATGCTTTGAGCTCACTGGTCCAGAATAAGATAATTTAACCCTTTCAGTACTGTAGGACAGGTCCAAGTATGTAGTGAAAGGGTTAAAGTGATGCAATGCAATTAGTGTATTTCAATTACTGTAGGAAAGCCTTTTATTTACAAGATTTTAAAAATTAAGAGCAGAAATCCAGAAAGACATCTTCAGTGGTCCAGTATTTTGGTCCTTAAAGTCACCAATTCATTTTATATTCTTTCTTGCATGGCATCGGCACACCAAGCGCTCACAGAGTCTTTGGGGTGTTGCCTCTTTTCCAGGCACTTTCAGTTGCCCCTTTTACAAGGCTAGATTTTGGTCCTTACTGCCAAGTTGAGAATAAGTGCACTTTTCTGGTTAGAGAATTAAATACAAAACACAAGACAAGAAAAAAATAACATAAAATACGACAAAACACAAAAACTGTTCAAAAATTTCAGTAACTCGAAATAGCTTCTCCAACCCCTTAGCTGCAGCATCTATCAGTTCAGATTGCTTGTTAACAGACCTACAAAGGGGTTCCTTGAAACGGGGAGTTGGTTCTTTCCTGGTAACTGATTAAGGGAGAGTCAGGAATATGTAGAAGGGTTGTAACAGAATCACAATATTAAACACATTGAAAAAAAAAATCATTAACTGGGGGAGAAGCTACACCCATTCTCAGCCATTCTTTCCCCTTTATTGGACTAGGGAAATCCCATGTGTCTTGTTTGGGGTAGGGTTCCCTGTGTCTCCAGTGTGAATGCTCTGTTTTCCAGTTGGTCCCAGAAGGGTTCCAGTGCTGCTTGGTTTGGTCCAGTGTTGTACATCCAGTGACGGGTGGGGCTGACCCCGTGGCTGCCTGCAGTCTGGGGGGCAAGTGACACATTTTCTGAGTCCGGTACAAGGAGGGAGATCTATATGGGTTTTCCAGCTGTTTGGCAAATGTATCAGTCGCAGAGTCGGTAGAAATTGAAATAATAGTCTGTAACTTGTGAAATATCCACTGTAAAATCATAGCATCCTGATGCCTCCTAGGAGAGAGAAATGAAGGAATCGTTAGAGCCATATGTGGTAAACAATAGAAATGTAAGCTTGTATGGTTTGGTTACTTTAAATCCAACAGAATTTATTTTAAAAGCTAAACTGCAAGCAAACAGCTAAGTATATAGTCTTGTGATCCAGACCCCCGCCCCCAGGGACTTTGCATAGTTATGTCCTCTCCTACAGGCCACCTTTCACTTTTTTTGCATATTTTCTGGAAGGGTGAACTAACCCTTCCAGAAAATATGTAAAGGTGAGCTATCGCTGGGCACCCTTACCTCTGGGGTTGCCTCTGCTGTCAGCATCCCTTTTAGCTGGTCCAGCAGACCAGGGATTTGAAATCCTTGCCCTTCTCCCTCTTCACTATGCAGCTATTCCAGGACAGACCAGATTGATTCCCTGCGATGGCGCTAACCAATCAGAATCAATCTCGTCTGTCCCAAAGCTAACCAATCAGAATCGATCTGGTTCGCCCTGGAGGCGCTGCAGGGATTTCGGATCGCTTAACTGGTTGCAGGGTGCTGACAGCTCAGCATCCACTGAGGTAAGTACAGTGGGGACAGAGGAGGAGGGTGTTTATAATTTACTTGAGGCAATAAACGCCCTCATCTAGGACCTTCCCCTGCCGCAAATTATGACTAAATAATGAAGGAGCAGCGGCACCAAGATGAGGTCATCCCAGTGCTCCCTTTTCTTATAAGTATCTATATGTGCCCTTTGTTAAGCAGCAGAGCCCTGATTGGATCCATGTGCTGTTTCTCTTTCTTCCAGTAAGCGGAATGCTGCTACGCATGAGAATACTGAAGGCCGATATAAGGACATCTTAAGATAATTATGCTAGTATTGTGAAAAAATATATTCAGGATAGCAATCTATCAATCAAATCCTGATTCCATTAAAATCAATGTAAACTCATCAAACAGCATGTCAATGCAAATTGTGTGTCAGTGTGTATTGATGAAAACTGGAAAGTGCAAAATCTGGCCCACCTCCAAATAAACCAATCCACTTCCAGTTATTTTTTTCAAAGCTTAAAGAGATTCTAAAACCTAAACATTTTTTACTGTAATGCATTCCTTGCATTAAGGTAATCAGCCCCCCCCCCCCCATCTTTTTACCTGAGCTCTCATTTGATCCAGCGCAGTGCATGTCTGCAGCTCTTCTCTCCTCTCACTTCCGGGTCTCACTGGTTTTGCTGGGGCACTGGGATCCAGTGATGGAGCCGAGTCCCACTGTCTGTCAATCGACGTAGCAGCGGGGTCCGGGAGCAAGCACACTTGAGTGCCCCCATGGGAGACTGCTCCCTATGGGGACGCTGGACAGAGAGGGGCCAGGAGCGCTGGAGGGGGACCCGAGAAGAGGATGTTTGAGGCCGCTCTGCAATTCCATTGCATAGAGCAGGTAAGTATAGACTTGTGTGTTTTTTTTTTTTTTTTTTTTTGTTTTTTTAATTACCTTTTACAATTGCTTTAATTAAACAAGGTGAAGTTAGAAGCTGATTGGCTACCATGCAGAGCTGCACCAAATTTTGCACACTCCCAGTTTTAGTAAATCAACTTGTAGCAGCACGTTGCATGCATTGGTGTGTTTGGGGGCCCAAAGCGCCTTAGTGCCGGTTCACACAGGGGTGACTTGTCAGGCGACCTAGCCGCCTGACAAGTCGCCTCCCGTTCTGTACAATGGAACCGTTCTAATAGGAACGACGCAAGTCGCTCCGACTTAGAAAAAGGTTCCTGTACTACTTTGGGGGCGACTTGCATAGACTTCTATACAGAAGTCGTTTTGCAAGTCGCTGTGGAAGTCGTGTGCAGGTCGCCTCGGTGAGGCGACCTGCAAATCGTGCCACCCCTGTGTGAACCGGGGCTTAGAATGGGTCAAATTGGATACTTTACTAAAACCCATGGAAAAACTTTTTGCAGCACAAAAATATATATATCCCTCCAACCCCCCCCCCCCCTTCTTTTTTTTCCCCTCAAAGAAGATGCTTGAATGTGACTGGCTTACCGCTGGGGACACTCGCAGGTGGAAGGAGAAGTCCTGGGATGGATACACCTGGAGTGACCATAAATGGTACGATGATGGGGCAGGTACAACACAAACGCCTGAAACCTGGTGGAAAAAAATTATCATGAAGACTTGAAATATATACAGGGAACACATTTACCTGCACAGGGTGTTTTAGAGCCCATTCATATCAATGCGCAGTGCAACATGCAGCCCATTCAAAATAAATGGCTGCAACTCACCTCGGTGCACGGAAAAAAAAAATAAAAGTTTGCATTTTATTTATTTTTTAACATTACTGGCCATGTAATGGGTTGTCCTTCAAAATGAAGGGAAATGCATGCAAGGTGTGTTACCACAATATGGCTGGTGTAAATGGGACTGTTCACCCAGGCGTTGTCATGGTACTTTAGTCCACCCCACTCTTTTTCACTAGCCATATTATCTGGAAACCCTTTTGCTTTCCTGTATGTAATGCAGGTGAGCTATTTTCAAAATACTCAACATAGGATCCTGCTTTCTCACGCAAACAGTCTGGTGTAATAAAGTGTTAGGCCGGCCATAAAAGGTTCTGCTGAACCGGTCGAGTTTTGAACTGTGTATGGGCAGGCTGAATGTACCAAGTTGATTGATCAATCGACTTTGGTACAACCAACCTGCCAGATTTTACTTGCAGTTGCTAGAGCAATACTCACTGTCTTCTAGTGGTCACAGCTCTCCCCCTTCTCACCAGAATACAGTGTCTCACCAGGAGGGATTTCACTGTCAGCACTGTGTGTTGAAGGGGGAATCGCGCAGATTTCTTTCCTGCAGCTCGTGGTTGCAGGAAAGAAATTGGAACAGTCTTTGACCTGCCTTAGTGCTAAAAAGTCTCCCACAGCCATAAGTCACCCCTACATTAGAAGTTTACACTTGTGTGGTGATACATCAAACAAGAAAGTTGCATAGCCTGGGTCTCAAAAAGCAGACATGCCCGTCCCACATATGAAGAACTCTTTGAAATCTACATAAAGTCGATTATATAAAACTCACATAAAAGGAAACCTGTGCTGGGGAAATATCTGGGGTGTGACTGCCAAACTCTTATAACTTCAAAATGCCATTGGCCTTGTTATGCTTATCCAATGGCTTCAATGCTCTCTAGATCTTTTGACTTTAATTGCTGCATGCTTGTTAGCTACTCAGTTTCCCTTGACCCACTGTATATTGAGTGGATATTCTGATTTTAGCACTGTTTTTACTATATAGTATTAGTAAATCCCAGATAAATAGGGTGTTATAAACAAACCTGGGGGCAGCTCTGATCTTCTGAAGCAGAACTGGTTACAGATGTCGCACAATTCTTACCCACTGATGATTCACAGAGGTTCACTGACACAGGGAATGTGGAGCTAAACAGCAACAAACAGATTACATAAAAAAAGGGAAATAGCAGCTGTACTATAAATAGTATTACTATTAATTAGTTGTCCTTTAATGAATCCCCCCAGACTCTTTAGCTGCTTGTGTAAAATAGCTTCCTACTAGTTCCAGTAAAATTCACTATGCGACTCACCAGAACCACACAGCCTTTGCTTAAAAAATGTCCCTGTCATGTCCTCTTATTGCGCTATAGCCCTATTCATTTCAATAGACGAGCCATCTTTTGGAGGCTACCATGAGAATTGCTTATGCATGGGAATGAATGGGGCTGTGGCACACCTGCGCAGTAATAAGAGGACCGGGTGGGGATTTTTTCTAAACATAGGTTGTGAACAGCCAGGTAGGGCCATACAGTAAATATCGTTGGAACTGTAGAGAAGGTATTTTGCAAGGCAGGCTGCACTTAGAGGGATGGGGGAATTTGATAAGGAGAAACTGCAGTAAAGGCCACACAGGAAAGATTACACTCATATAGTCCACTTACTTGACTTCCAATGTCATTCTGCCTGACAGTGAACTGTACTTGCTGAGAGGGAGTGAATAAGTGTAATTTCCTGCACTGCAAAGACAGACAAACCTTGGTTATTTTACTTATTTATATAGTGCTGAAATATTGTGCAGAACTTTACATAGAACAAAAAAATCTTATCTGAGGGTGCTAAATGAACTTATTCTAACATCCCTACACCACAGTGTCATGAACCTCTGCTGGGTCCAATTTGGGTGCCAACTATATAATCTATTGGTAGGCTATTGAATTGTAGAAGGGCAATAAAGCACCCATAGTAAACCCATACCAGCTTTATAGTACCCATAGATATTAGATGGTTGTAACCCCACACTGACAATATCAGCGGGATCATGCATCAGTGCTAACATCTTTGGGAGAGGTAAGGCCTCAGCAGACATCTCGGCAAACAGATCCTAATGAAAGCCACAATGAAGTTGTCTCCCCAAACGTGACGTAGGGGGTCTGCTGTACACACCATGAACACAAAGTAAAATCAATTCCCTGGTCTTAACATTATTAAAGTGGTTGTAAACCCTTTACAACCACTTTATACTACAGGCTAATTAGGCTTACCTGTAGCTACACTGGATATCTCCTGCACGGTTTAGGAGATATCCCTGTATTTGCATGTGCCAACGTTATCGGCACATGCGCACTTAAGCAAACTGAAGCAACGGCACATAGGTGCCATTGCTTCAGTTGTACTGTGCCGAGTGACATCATCGCGGCTTCGGCCAACCACAGCGCCGGAGCCACGATACCTGGAAGTAACCCCCCTGGAGAGATGTTGGCCACCGGAGCAGTAAATGAGGACCGCTGCGGGGACTTCGATCTCAGGTAATTCATAATGAGCTAGTATGCTATGCATACTAGCTCATTATGCCTTTGTCTTGCAGGTTTTGTTTTTTTTTTTGAATTTTTTTTAAAGGGTTTACAACCACTTTAAACATCTGACTTTTGTCAAATGTCTTAATCCAGGTTTTAGATGAAGACAAATTGAAGGTTCGAATGCTGCACTTTTTAAAGTCTCATTTTACTTGTAGGAAATTCAAAGTGTATCAAAACAAATAGGTGAGCAAAGTCTTGGGCCTTGTTTACATGGGCGCACTTAAAGTGGATGTAAACCCAAAAATAATTTTTTTAATTAAGGCTTGTACGGTATAGGGTTTCATGTCATCTATGCCCAGTCCTGCCACGAAGAGTTAATCCAGCTCTGAGCAGTATCTTTCTTCAGTAAGATAAAAACTGACACACAGAGAAATAGGAGTCAGTTTCTCCCCCCTTGCTGTGAATGAAAAGTGATTTCCTTATCTCATGCATGAAAGAGACATTCTGTGCACTTCACATCCCTCCTCCTTTCTTCTCCAGCTCTCCCAGGATTGCTGCTCCACACCTCAGCATGGTTGGGCATGCTGAAGTCATGTGGTGACTTTTCTGGGTTTTGACAAGATGTTCGCAATCATAGCAAAAGTTCCATGTAAGAAATACACAGGAGAAAATGCATGTTGACAAGGGGAGTGTAGAGGTGGGTGGGGAGTCTACTGACATCACGACTCCACCCACCGAGCTCTGGATAACAGACCCCCCCCACAGAATCTGCAGTTTTTTGGGTCTCATAACAGACAGAGGGGAGACATTTGACAGGTAAGGATACATGCAGGAGGCATATATATCCTTATAGATAACCCCTTTGGCAGTAGTTTAGAAAGGATGAGAGTGGGTTTACATCCACTTTAAGTGTACGTCCATGTGAGAGCTGTGTTTTGATTTGTAGATCCTGCCGTGCAGGGCTGCCATTAGAAATCATCCTGTACAGTCTACCTGACAGAGCCCCATTGAACATCCAGAGGGCAATAAAGAAGCATCATGTCAAGCACGCCGTGATGAATTGTGGGTTTAGCAAAACTGCCAACAGTGGGAGGACCTTAAAACTTGAACCTACATACAGAGTGCAGGGCTCAGGAGTATCTATTGTACAGACTGTAGGTGTCAGGGTTATGTAACATACAGAGTGCAGGGGTAAGTATTGTACTGAGTGCAGGTAATAGGAGTACGTATTGTACAGACTGCAGGTGTCAGGATTATGTGTCAGCAGGTGGCAGGTGTCAGCAGGATGTATCCTACAGAGAACATGGGTCAGGAATATCTATTGTACAGAGAGCAGGTGTCAGGAGAATATATCGTACAGAGTGCAGGGGTCAGGAGTGACTTTCAGGTGCCAAGTCACCTATTATTGCTTATCCTAGGTTTTTTTTTTTTACTCTTACATATGTTTATTATACCGAAAGGATGATTCTGACTGATCACCTGCCTACACTACAGTGTATTTGTATACTGAATGCAATTGTCCCACTCAGATGATTTCTGTAACGTTATTTTGGCTTTGCTCAATAAAATTTTTATGGAACAAAAAAATAAATAAACATTACTTCTCCTGCTCCCAAAATGGAAAACAAAAGCCCTCTCTGACCTGGATCCTCCTGAACTAGTGGGGCCCAGGGACCTTTACTATAACTGCTGAAAGCCATGGTAATACTTTGCCTTATCCCCATGGAAAAGAAAAACTCCCCTCTCTACTAAAGGGACCCCCTACTGGACTAATGGGGACAAGTAAAAATGTAAGATTGTCAGTTACAATATTCTACACAATTCACCTGCAGGTGTCTTGCGAGGAGCAAAAGTGATCTGCAATGAGGGTGTCAGTCTCCAGAAGGCGAATAGAAGAAGCCACGGTACGGGAATCTGCAACACAGAGAACAGTCTTTAAAACACACGTCCACCCAAAATCATATGTGCAGGGAAAACTGTAATCTTCTAGAAATGGTTAAAAAAATGTGTGACATTCATTCATAAATGTTATCAATGTAATTTCAGTGGTAATGCCTGTGTTATTAGGAAATGTAATACATGTGTCACTGGCAAGTTTACTATTTCCATCTTTATTCTCATGCTTACAGTGGGGCAAAAAAGTATTTAGTCAGCCACCAATTGTGCAAGTTCTCCCTCTTAAAAAGATGACAGAGGCCTGTAATTGTCAGCATAGGTATACCTCAACTATGAGAGACAAAATGTAGAAACAAATCCAGACAATCACATTGTCTGATTTTTGAAAGAATTTATTTGCAAATTATGGTGGATAATTAGTATTTGGTCACCTACAAACAAGCAAGATTTCTGGCTCTCACAGACCTGTATCTTCTTTAAGAGGCTCCTCTGTCCTCCACTCATTACCTGTATTAATGGCACCTGTTTGAACTTGTTATCAGTATAAAAGACACCTGTCCACAAATTCAAACAGTCACACTCCAAACTCCACTATGGTGAAGACCAAAGAGCTGTAGAAGGACACCAGAAACAAAATTGTAGACCTGCACCAGGCTAGGAAGACTGAATCTGCAATAGGCAAGCAGCTTGGTGTGAAGAAATCAACTGTGGGAGCAATAATTAGAAAATGGAAGACATACAAGACCACTGATAATCTCCCTCGATCTGGGGCTCCACGCAAGATCTCACCCCGTGGGGTCAAAATGATCACAAGAACGGTGAGCAAAAGTCCCAGAACCACACGGGGGGACCTAGTGAATGATCTGCAGAGAGCTGCGACCAACGTAACAAAGGCTAACATCAGTAACACACTACGCCGCCAGGGATCCTGCAGTGCCAGACGTGTCCCCCTGCTTAAGCCAGTACATGTCCAGGCCCGTCTGAAGTTTGCTAGAGAGCATTTGGATGATCCAGAAGAGGATTGGGAGATAAAACCAAAGTAGAACTGTTTGGTAGAAACACAACTTGTCGTGTTTGGAGGAGAGAGAATGCTGAGTTGCAACCAAAGAACACCATACCTACTGTGAAGCATGGGGGTGGCAACATCATGCTTTGGGGCTGTTTCTCTGCAAAGGGAACAGGACGACTGATCCGTGTACATGAAAGAATGAATGGAGCCATGTATCGTGAGATTTTGAGTGCAAACCTCCTCCTATCAGCAAGGGCATTGAAGATGAAACGTGGCTGGGTCTTTCAGCTTGACAATGATCCCAAACACACCGCCCGGGCAACGAAGGAGTGGCTTCGTAAGAAGCATTGCAAGGTCCTGGAGTGGCTTAGCCAGTCTCCAGATCTCAACCCCATATAAAACTTTGGAGGGAGTTGAAAGTCCGTGTTGCCCAGCGGCAGCCCCAAAACATCACTGCTCTAGAGGAGATCTGCATGGAGGAATGGGCCAACATACCAGCAACAGTGTGTGACAACCTTGTGAAGACTTACAGAAAACGTTTGACCTCTGTCATTGCCAACAAAGGATATATAACAAAGTATTGAGATGAACTTTTGATATTGACAAAATACTTATTTTCCATCATAATTTGCAAATAAATTTTTTCAAAAATCAGACAATGTGATTGTCTGGATTTGTTTCCACATTTTGTCTCTCATAGTTGAGGTATACCTATGATGACAATTACAGGCCTCTCTCATCTTTTTAAGTGGGAGAACTTGCACAATCGGTGGCTGACTAAATACTTTTTTGCTCCACTGTATATCCTGCTCAGTGCTTACTATACACATTTCTGCTTTAAAGGTTATTAAAGATATAAAATAAATGTTATTAAAAGACAATTAAAGTTAACCTGTGTCCAGACCATGCACACTAAAGTATTTTAGTAAAAGGACTCCATTCACCTCTATCTATAAGCATTGTAAAGAAAAAAGTTCACAATACAAACATTGAAATTGTAGCTTTTTTCTACAAGAGGTCATCTCGTAAGTCTACCAACCCAGGCCAGCAGTTGTTTCTGAGCTGAAGAAACAGACTTAAAACAGACTTTAGAGGCTTTGCTGTAATTAGAGATGAGCTTTTAATGTGAAGTTTATTCATTATTCAAAGATCACAACTAGAAAGGAGCTTGGGTGTCCTTTGAACTCATCTCTAACCCTGATAAGGAATATGAAATATGTAATTTCCCTATTAATGTTGGCCTCACAAATATCTAATAAAGCTTCTAATATGCTGGGTATTCTGGTTAACTGAAATGACTTCATGTTATATGAATGTGGTTGTAAACTGACTATATGGACAAGCCAGCCCACTCTCCTTTCAGGAATGTGTCATTTTCTTTAGGTCATTTTGCTCAAGAAGGGGATGGTTTGGCCATTTCTTCTATATAACACACACAGCTTGTAGTATCTGTCTCACCTCAGAACTGCCATCAGACATGTGTCTGATCCTGATCCGCAAGGTAGAAATTTCACCGGCACACCAAGGATTCCTCAGAAGTTTCCAAATTTTTTTTACCTGGTCACACGGTACACATACGGTAACGTTTCGGAGCCACGCAGGACCCCTTCGTCAGGCAAGTGATGTCACCACATCCAGCCGATGGTCATTACAGCACCCAGCATAATTAAAGCCATTTTCAGGAACGTGTGCCTGGGGAATGTTACGTTTGATCCTAATCCACAGAGCCATGCCATATAATGGGAGGGACCCATGGCAGAAACAGCATCCTTAGTTAAGTATTTTTGTTATATTTTCTAATAATATCTGTATCTATCATTACGTTTAATAAAGGTTATACTTTTAAGAATTTGTGTGATCTCTCTTTGCACATATCGAATACAACCCCAAAAGTGTAAAATATCTTGTGTGCGTGACAAAATAAACCCAAACTCCAATCTTCTGTTTTTTTGTACTCCAATGAGTCAGGTCATTCCATTCCTCCCAGTTTACATGTGTTGTAGAGTGGGGAATGACCCTGCTTTGTCCTGTTTCCTGCTAACACATTATTTACTGGGGACACTAGTTCTAGTGACCATTATTAAATATTGGACTTCTCTGATTAGTGTATATTTGCACATTTCTGGTAGCTTCTGCAAGTATTGGTTATTAGAGTAGCATTAACTGTGGCACAGATGCTATTGGATTGAATTCTATCCAGGGACTACCACATTTTGGGGGTATTTCTACTTACTTCCTGTTTTGGCTACAGGAAAGGGAGTGAAGGGACATCCCCTTGGGAAACAGATGGCAAACAGCAGACAAGCTTTGTACCCCCTTACTCTATCCAAAGTGAAAGTTTTGCCTTAAAGTGTTACTAAACCCACAACAGTAAAATCAGTCAGTATATGCAGTAAAGCATGCTTGTTATACTGTGGAACCTAAGGGGTTAATCCTCTGCATTGTGTAAAAAGGCTGTTTGATCTTGTCTCCATCTGATCCTCTCCTCCTTCCACTGTCCCCAGTATATTTCCTGATAATACAGAGCCAGGGGACAGGCTGCACATGCTCAGTTTGGTGTGTATTGCTAGAGAGGTTTTTTTTTCTTGGGGTAGGGCTTGCCATGCAATGTGCTATCTTCCCAGTGGTTGCAAAATTACAGAATCCCCTCTAACACATGATCACATAATGCAAAAGGTGTGTGTTTCTGCAATGTAACAGTGCAAATACCTTCTTCCATAGCCTCCCTGAGCTGTCTTCCACCGCTCCGAGCACTGCAGAGGGAGGGGGGCCAAGATCAACCGCTGACACCCAAGAGAAGAGGAGATGAGCTGAGCCCTGCTTGGCGCTTCCATGGCCTGCCCCAAACTGTCTTACCCGCTCTGAGCAATGCAGGGAGGGGGGCCGAAATTCCCAGTTGAGAGAAGAGATCAGCTGAGTGCCAAGCGGTGCCGCACCAAACTAGGGCTTATTTTAGGGGTAGGGCTTATATTGCAGTCCTCCTGGAAAATAGCGCTAGTCTTATTTTCGGGGAAACAAGGTAGCAGTTTATATTTACTAAAATAACTGCATTTCCATGTTCTGTATACTGTAGGAGACCAGATATAGTGAATGCAGGGTCCTGGGTTTGGTAACACTTTAAGTTCTGCTTTAAGTCGCACTGCAGAAATAGTACCCATTCATTTGTATATACCAGGACCAATGAAGTCAATCACTGCTGAAAAGCTTCATCTGTCTTTTCTTGAGTGGAACTCCAGACAGCTAAACACCCAGTAAAAATACAATTTTACTGTTTCACCTAAAGGTCTTGTCATCTTTTTTAGCCAGCCCTGTGATTTACACACATCTGTCATCCCGTATGGCCAGAAAGATGACTCTGCTACATTCTAGTTTTGTTTTAGAACTTTCTGATTCAGCTTTACTGTTTCATGGCTCACCTATCTTTGAATAGGGTGATAGAGGTGATAATAATGAAGATTCATTGTCCAGCAAGCAGGCAGGAGGTAGAGAGGGGACTTTCCTAAACCAAGAAACCGCTCGCCTGGCTGTACATGGTGGCAGATGTGTACAAATCACAAGAATCGCTTTACAGAATTCTAAACTACAATGGCAGCTAGTACAGAAAACACATATGTGTAAGTTCAGGATCCTCCAACCCTCTTGTCTTGCATTGTATTGTAACTGTACAGCCTCACTTTATTTGGTAAAGTGCCACACAAACTGTTGGCAACTAGGCATTTAGCTAATTGCCTGGAGTTCGAGCAAAAAGCTCAGACATCAAGCTAAAGGAAATTTTTAAAAGCAGTTAAAATAATGGATATCTCACCATTTGCTTTTGTGACGTCAGCCGTAGTAGTGACCATGGTCTCTTCCGCCACACTTCTCTTATTGCGGAGGTCTTGACCAGGCAGGCTGTTAGGGCTGTGTTTAGTTTTGCTCTGAGTGTATTGGGGTGGGGGGCTTACAGGGCGAGCTGGAGTTTGTAAAGAGTTGCGGCTCTTATCTAGGACCCGAGATTTTGCCTTTCTGATGGTGACTGATGAAGCATTGTCTGTAAAAGAGATTTTTAGATGTATTATTTCATGCAGACAGATGACTCCAAAAATGGACAAAGTGAGAACAATGCTGCCTACAGTAGTTTTATGGGTAGACAAGGTCTCCCTACACTGGATGCATCAATAGAACACACAGCCCCATAGTCTCAGATGACAAAGTTCTCCCCCCCCCCCGCTTTAAGTCAACAGACTGGCCCCAGATTGCACTGTCCACTGTTAACTCTTTTCTGTGAAGACCGGAAGTTCAGAGAAGCAGCAATGAGGGAGCAGGAGCCAGAAGCATTGGAAGTTGTAAACTGCAAGCGCTGGGATAAGAAATGTAACAAAAGGTCAACTAGGGAATGTTTGTTTTCTTGTATTAAGCTAAAAATGCTGACTGATTTAATAAGGTTGCAGCAAGAGTTAGTGTAGGATTTACAGGAAGGGTTAGTGTGAGGGCTGAACGAAAAAAAAAACTGACAGCTCAGGAGGAGCCACTGTACTAACTATGCAATGTTAGTACAGCGATCTGCCCTGCTGTGCTATTGTGTTCTGACAGGGGGGACACTCCGGTCAGCACTCTTTCGTTCATGCTCCTTCGACAGAAGCCGACCAAATGGCTGGCTTCTGTCGGACCGGCTGCAGTACACATGGGCTGAATGCTTCTGTTGAACCGGCTGATGCCATACGACATTCGGCCTGCGTGTACTAGGCTTTAGGGTAAATCCTATCTCTCAGCACCAGGAGCTCTTTGCCAAAATTACCATCACTGTTCTTCCAGCACTGAAAAAAATGCACCATTGTCACTTTGGGGGTTATTTACTAAAGGCAAATCCACTTTGCACTGAAAGTGCACTTGGAAGTGCAGTGGCTGTAGATCCGAGGGGGTCATGCAAGGAAAATAAAAAACAGCATTTTAGCTTGCACATGATTGGATAATAAAATCAGCAGAGCTTCCCCTCATTTCAGATTTACCCCTCAGATTTACAGCGACTGCACTTCTAAGTGCACTTGCAGTGCAAAGTGGATTTGCCTTTTGTAAATAACCCCCTATGTCTGAATACATCCCGAGTCAGCAATTAGGTTCCTGAGTACAGGCGATCCTTCATTTCTTCATAATGGCGATCCTCACCCGTTACTGAGCTCTCAGGACGAGAAGCTGTTTTCCCGTATGTGACAGCAGGAGAAGTAGAGACACCAGGAGGACTGGAGCAGCAGATAGCTTGACACGGTGGATTGAGGCAAAGGTTTATTGTGATGGAAGGATTCTGATTATGTAGCCAATCTTCTAAAAAGTGAACCATACAAATGCTGATTAGTCAATACCATAAGAAAACCTAACCTAAAAAACAAGCTGAGAGAGAAGACTTACCTGTACTTTTTGTGCCGTTGATAGGTGGGGTTGTGGAACCTCTCAGCTGTGTGGTATCAAAGTTTTGACTTGAGCTATAGAATGAAACATATGAGATATGTACGGATCATGGGGTGAGAATGCCATTGGACTAAATTCTAGAAACATTCTAGGAATCAATGGAACATACCGTGCACATACAGCAAAAGGAAGAGTGAGACGGATCTTTCGGAAGAAAGTCAGAGTGCAGGTACCAGGTGGAGTGAAAACACTGCCAGAGGTAGACAGCAAAAGGAAGGGGACAGCACCAAACAAAGGAGAAGGAAAGGAGGTACAGAAGTCAGTGCAGATAAGGCAATCACAGCTCAGATTAAACATTCTGGTCCCTTCGCTCCAAACCATATTTTTCACAGTAATGTGCCTTGCGTTAAGGCAGCCAATCCATTTTGGGTTCCCGACAAACAGTAATGGGCAGAACAACGGAACCTGCAGCATATTCTAACAAAGAACACCACAGCATGTGCATTGTGGTGCATTGTGGTGCATTGTGGTGCATTGCAGCGTGGGTCTGTTACAGGCTACTGTAGTTGTGCATTGGGACGCCATTAACAATGAGTGGCCCTACTATGTACCATACAAAGTTCCGTGTGTTACAGTAGCACACAGAAAAACACACGTTACTGCAACACATTTAGAGGGGCCCTCAAGAACATCACAGAGGCCAGCACACTTCCAGACAAAATTTCTAAGTCTAACATTAGGGAGACCCTGCCACCAACTTAAAAAAATTGCAGTTGAAACCACAGGAACATCAGGTGTTTTAAAGGATTACTTGTAGTGTTCTACATTTATTAAAAGATTTTTTATTAACTTGCAATATGTCTTTGAATTTGCCAGAAAATGTGACTACTCTGGAAGTGTCAATTCCCATAACACAGCACCCTCGCTCATTGCACATCAAAGCCCTCCCCTCTTCTGGGAGTGTCTAATTACTGTCTGTGCTGGCCCAGCTCATCTGCCCCTCCCTTTACCTACCTACATAACCATTTATGTACCTGTTGGGGAGGGGCGAAGGGGAATTCTATAGAGTGTCACTTGAATGACAGCTCTTATGCCGTGTACACATGGGCGGACTTTTCGACCGGACTGGTCCGACAAACTTTTCAGCGGACTTTCAACGGACTTTCTAACGAACGGACTTGCCTACACACGATCACACCAAAGGCCGACGGATTCGTACGCGATGACGTACACCGGACTAAAATAAAGAAGTTGATAGCCAGTAGCCAATAGCTGCCCTAGCGTCGGTTTTTGTCCGTCGGACTAGCATACAGACGAGCGGATTTCTGGGTCCGGTGGAGTTACGACGTAAAGATTTGAAGCCTGTTCCAAATCTAAAGTCCGTCAGATTTGCGACTGGAAAAGTCCACTGGAGGTCCGGTGAAGCCCACACACGATCAGATTGTCCGCCGGATTTGGTCCGTCAGCGTCCGTCAGACCAGTCCGGTTGAAAAGTCCGACCGTGTGTACTCCCCATTAGAGTCACCATACACATTACCAATGGCAGCCGCAGGAATTTTTTTGGGGGGGGGAGCAATATGCCACCCGATGCCCTGAAAGGGGCCGGATGCATAAATAGGGGGTGGCCGCGGCATATAGGGGGATGGAGTGGAGAGAGGGGGTAGCGCCCGGTCGCTCCGCCACTGCACATTACAATCTGACCATACAATCTTTGCACAATCAACTTTAGATTTTCAAAAACTATTTAATACAAGAACTTACTCAATCTAACCAATCAATCTGTATCCAATCAGGCATGACCTTGCACTACATAGTGTTTGGAAGATCCAAAGGAGATTGTACAGTCAAATGTGTGATGAGATTTATGCAAGCCATACATTATGCAATTTTCTTTCCTTCCATGGGTGGAAGGAAAGAAAATTGCTTGATTCCCCCATCAACACAGTCAGTGTTGATAGGGGAATCCCTCTCGCAGTTCTATTGTACAGTATACTGCTGTCAGGGGGGTGGGAGTGGGCGGGGTTGGGGAGCCTTCCCTGTCGGCAGAGCACAATTAGTGTTGCCAGCAGCACTAATCGTTCAGGAAAAACCCGACAGCCTGGGTGCCCATACATGGATCGAAATTCGGCCGGCTTTAGTCCACTGGAGGTGCTGACATCACATCCAATATGGTGGCATCCAGCAGCAGTGACTGCGCCTTTTGATGTCTACACAAGGGAGGATTTTATGGGTAAATAACATGTATAAAATATGTCAAAAAGTAGATACCATGATTTTTTTTAAACAAATGGTCTGGTGACAGGGTCTGTTTAATATACAGACTGAATGCCTTGATCAGTATTAAAAATTTGACACATAAATTGTTGTAACACCTAAATAAAAGACTGGTTGCTGTGGCTCATTACTATTGACTGCAAGGCATTTCATTTTTTTTTAAGTGTCAGCTTCTGCTTTGATTCAATAAATAATAAACATGGAAAAATCACACCAAGTAAATGCACTGAACCAGAAAATAAGGACAACGCTCCTCAGGGGCGGGGCCCTTGCACATGGGGCCGTCTGGGTGCAGTGCGGGTGGTACAAATGATCAATATCTGGCATAACTAGGTGACTGGATGAGGTAATATAACAGGGACCCTTAAGAGGGACATCAGTTATGGGGAGAATGGGGGTAGGAATAGGCAGTTAGGTATCGCAGGGGAAAGGGAGGGTGAAGGATCCCTGCAGTCAGACAAAGTGAGGGAGGACACAGATAAAGTGGTATTATGGTATCTGATGTTAGTACAGCGATCTCCTCAAAGTGAGGGAGGACACAGGTGACGTGGTATTATGGTATCCTATGTTAGTACAGCGATCTCCCCCGCTGAGCTATTGTGTCCTGACAGGGGGATGGCCCCTGCCAATGGCTAAGAGCACTGATTGGATGCCAACCGGCATACTTTTTTTGGTCACGCCTCTTCAACAGAAGCTGGACGTTCATCCGACTTCTGTCAGACCGGATGCTGTACACACGGGCTGAATGTCGGCCGGTTTATATTGAACCGACCAATACCCCTGATATTCAGCCTGTGTGCGTGGCCCTTAAGACTTAGCCGAACATCTTGATTAATATTTGTTAACCTGCTGCCGTCCACCCAACACATAGTGCAACGGTAAAAGAGCGGGTTTTAATGCCCACACATTGTGCTCCCAGCACAGAAGTAATGCCGCGTACAAACGAGCGGACTTTACGGCAAACTTTGCCCGGTGGACGGGATTTCGTCGGACAATTCGATCGTGTGTGGGCTCCAGCGGACTTTGTTTTCTCAAAAGTTGGACAGACTTAGATTTGAAACATGTTTTAAATCTATCCGTCGAACTCGAGTCCGGTCGAAAGGTCCGCTCGTCTGTATGCTAGTTCGACGGACAAAAAGCCACGCTAAGGCAGCTATTGGCTACTGGCTATGAACTTCCTTGTTTTAGTCCGGTCGTACGTCATCACTTACAAATTCAACGGACTTTGGTGGATTGTGTGTAGGCAAGTCCGTTCATTCGGAAAGTCCGTCATAAAGTCCGTCGAAAAGTCCGCCGGGCAAAGTCTGCCGCAAAGTCCGCTGGTGTGTACGCGGCATAAGCTGTCAAAGATAGCTCTCAGTCCTCACTAACGATTGGTAGCCAGCAGGACTGACTCCCACTCATGTGACCACTGTGACAAGCAATCATATTAGTCACATGATCACCAATCCTTCCGATACCGACCAATATTTGGCCTGTGTGTACCAGCCTTAAGAAAGAGCAGGAAACCACTGCAGCGCCTGAGAAAATATTGTATGTCTGCCCCTATATACATCTATAATTACAAATTATACATGCAAACCAATAAAAAAAAAAATTATATAAAAACAAGCTGGGATGTTTTTACATATACAATTAAAACCTTATAGAGGCTATACGTTCCCTTTACAACATGCTGAATAAATATACCACATCAAGCCTACAGTCCCCATACCTGAAGTTCTACATTATTGGGAAAACGACACTTACCCATCCATATCTAACAGATCATCCTCGCTGCGTAAATTCAAAACATATAGCGTTGTCATGGAGATAACACTGTGACAATAAACACAATAACTTGGTGAGACAAAGTATAATGTGTAAATTCTATATATATACGGTATATCAATTATCTTATTTATTATTCTAACTATTTGTGTACTATGTACAATATTATATGCACTACAATTATATTAGTGGCTAAGTGGTTAGCACTTCCACCTAACAGCACTGGGGTCCTTGGTTCAAATCCCCACGCCGTCATTACCTGCCTGGAGTTTGAATGTTCTCCCTGTGCCTGCGTGGGTTTCCTCCGGGTACTCCGATTTCATCCCACACTCCAAAGACATGCTGGTAGGTTAGCCACTTGTTTACTGGGCATTTATACCCCCTTCCTGACCACAACAATTTTCAGCTTTCCGTGCTATCGCGCTTTGAATGACAGTTGCGTGGTCATGCAACACTGTACCCATATGAATTTTTTTTTTTGAGACAGATAGAGCTTTGTTTGGTGGTATTTAATCACCATTGGGGTTTTTATTTTTTGCTAGCCAAACAAAGCAAGACAGTAAATTTTGAAAGAAAAAACTTTTTTTAGTTTCTGTTATAAAATGTTTGCAAATAGGTAATTCTTCTCCTTCACTGATGTGCATTGATAAGGCTATACTGATATGCGGCACTGATAGGCAGCACTAATAGGTGGCACTAAGGGGCACTGATAGGCGGCACTAATGGGCACTGATAGGCGGCACTGATAGGCTGCGCTGATGGGCACTGATAAGTTGCACTAATGGGCACTGATAGGCGACACTAATGGGCACTGATAGGTGGCACCAATGGGCACTGATAGGTGGCACCAATGGGCACTGATAGGCGGCACTGATAGGTGGCACTAATGGGCACTGATAGGCTGCGCTGATGGGCACTGATAGGCGGCACTAAGGGGCACTGATAGGTGGCACCAATGGGCACTGATAGGCGGCACTGATAGGAGGCACTAATGGGCACTGATAGGTGGCACTAATGGGCACTGATAGGCAGCACTGATGGGAACTAATAGGCAGCACTGATAAGCATTGATATGCAGCACTGATAGGCGGCACTAATGGGCACTGATAGGCGGCACTAATGGGTTCCTCCTTTTGATATATGTGATTACAGTTATACTGTATTTCCTTACTCTGTGTGCACTACACCAATATTGTACCTACAGAGCAAAAAATAGGATAGATAAAAGGATGCTTGGATTTCTGACAAGAATTATTACTTTTTTTTACATTTATCTGAACTACACTTCTGAAATGCACTTCATGTATTAGGCTTTATTAAATACCAAAAAGTATGGAGGAACCTAGAAGTATTTCTGAAGATTATCATAGATTTGATCTCCTTATGGGAGCCAGTGAGGTTGATTACTAATGAAATGGACGCAGGTACCTTTGTAAAAATAATGTTCAGCTCCATCTTTTCATCCTTGCCTATGTTGCAATTTAGGGTGGTGCCATGACCACTGCCTCAGGTTTCCTGTTTGAGGGTGGCTCCTTTCTTTTGCAGAATCCTATGGAGCCACCCTTGCATGCAGGAACTAGAGTCGTGTCCTCCTACACTGAGTGCATCAATAGAAACAAACAGCCCCATAGTCTAGGATGGAGAGGACACTCCCCTGCTCCTCCGTTCTTTAAACTAACAGACTGGCTCCAGACTGCACTGCCCACTGTCTTTCTTGTGAAGACTGGTCGTCCAGGAAAGCAGCACTGAGAGAGCAGGAGCCAGCAGCACTGGAAGTTGTATGCTACAAGGGCTGGGGTAAGAATTTTAACAAATTGAGGAATGTTCCTTTTTATTGTGCTCAGTGTGTTAAAATAAAACTGATGTGGATTTAAAGTTATTGTAAAGCTAAACATTAAAAAATAAAAACAACAAACATGTCATACTTACCTGCTCTGTGCAATAGTATTGCACAGAGCGGCCCAAAGGCTCCCCTTCTGGGGTCCCCTGCTGATGCTCTCCACTCCACCCATATGGGGCGCACCTGCAGGCTCACTCCCAAGCCACAGCTATGTGTGCGTCTATTCACACACACAGCGCAGCTCAGCCCCGCCCCCTCCCTCCGCTCACAGAATTTGATTGACAGCAGCAGGAGCCAGAGAGAGATGAAAGAGCAGCTGCAGATGGGCACTGCGCTGGATTGTGAAAGGTCTCAGGAGAGTATAGGGGGGGGGGGGCGTTACAAATACAGGAACATTTTTTACCTTAATGCAGGGGATGTATTAAGGTATAAAATGTCCTGTCTTTGGAACCACTTTATTACTACTTTTTTAACTTTTACAGTTTACAGTATTTTTTTTTTAAAGTCATCAATAATGCTTTAGACAATAACAAGCAGCGCCTTTTAATGCTTTTGGGGAATCCTAAGACTCGAATACCTGAAAGCCATGATAATGACTAAGGCGATGATGGTTGCTTGGAGGAATCGTTGGCTGACACAGCTCCGATCAGGTGGGGGAGGTACCGGCTACAGTGAAGAATAGAATGACAATGACATACAGTCCCACACACAAATAAGATAATGACATCCGTGTATCAACATCAATACATTTAAACTCACATGTAGACACATATGTCTAAACTCCCTAAAAATAATAAATCGCAGCTTACCAGTACTTATGCCCTGTACACACGGTCGGACATTGATCGGACATTCCGACCACAAAATCTGTCAGATTTTTTCAGACGGATTTTGTGCCAAACTTGTCTTGCATACACACGGTCACACAAAGTTGTCGGAAACTCAGATCGTTCTGAATGCGGTGACGTAAAACACGTACGTCGGGACTATAAACGGGGCAGTAGCCAATAGCTTTCATCTCTTAATTTATTCTGAGCATGCGTGGCACTTTGTGCTTCGGATTTGTGTACACACGATCGGAATTTCCGTTCCGAAAGTCCGATGGAGCCCACACATGATCGGAATTTTCCGACAACACAATCCGATCGCACTTTTTCTGTCGGAAAACCTGACCGTGTGTACAGGGCATTAGATGTGGTGGCTGCACTAGCATTTATTTTTTATATATATAGAAAAAAAACATAATATATGTTCTGCAAGTACAAAAAAATGCCTGATAGAAATCCAGTGTCCCTGGGATTTCCAGTGCACTGAACTACAACCTCAAACTATATATAGGGATTTCTAAACCAGCTTCTGTGAACTACACAACCTCTCCTCCCTATCTAAAGAAGATGTAGTCCAAACCAGGAGAGCAGCTTATTGTGACAATGATACTTCTCTATAGATAAAGAAAATACATTAGTGTTTTTTACCCTAGGACAGGAAGTATGGTATTAGAATGATTGGCAATATAAAAAAAAAAAAAACTTAAAAAAAAGTGGGGTATACACCATTCCTGGTACTTTCGTTATGTCCAACTCAAACATGCTGCAATGGCACAATATGGTCTGCGAGAGGGGTCCTTCTCTAATACTAAATTGGAAACTCTTTTGTTACAACCGGGTCATAACAAACTCATTTCCAGCTACTACTCTGCATTCGGCCTCATGTACACTGCTACTGGTAAACGGACGTTCCGAGGCAGTTGGCTGCTTTTTTCAGCTGCCCCTGAACTCATCCAATGTTATCTTTATCAGTACATGTACACAGGTTCGTTTAATGTCGTTTTTAGGCAGTTGAGTTTAGAGGCCTTTTTTGGAAAGCAAAAAAATGAGTTCAGACGCTGAGTTTAGAGGCATTTCAAGCGCTAAACGGTTCTAAACGCGGTAACTCATGTTTAGCCGCGTTTCGTTTACAGGCGTTTTTCATTTTTGCCAATTTTGAAAAAAGAAAAGACATTTCTAAACGCAAACTCGGCTAAACGCAACAGTAAACGCGGCAAAACGGACGTTTTAAACGTGGGTTACTATCTGTCAAGTTAAATCGCTCAGGAGAGGTTGTAAAAACGCCCCGTGTACATTAACCGCTTCAGCCCCGGAAGAATTTACCCCCTTTCCAACCAGAGCACTTTTTGTGATTTGGCACTGTGTCGATTTAACTGACAATTGCGCGGTCGTGCGACGTTGTACCCAAACAAAATTGACGTCCTTTTTTTCCCCTCTGCAGTTTTTATTTTTTGCGCTATAAACAAAAAAAGAGCGACAATTTTGAAAAAAACGCATTCTTTTTTACTTTTTGCTATAATAAATATCCCCCAAAAATATATAAAAAAACTATTTTTTTCCTCATTTTAGGCCAATATCTTTTCTTCTACATATTTTTAGTAAAAAAAAAAATCTCAATAAGCGTATAGTTATTGGTTTGCGCAAAAGTTATAGCGTCTACAAAATAGGGGATAGATTTATAGCATTTTAATTATTATTTTTTTTTACTAGTAATGGCGGCGATCTGCGATTTTTATTGTGACTGCGACATTATAACGGACACATCGGACAATTTTGACACATTTTTGGAACCATTGGCATTAATACAGCGATCAGTGCGATTAAAAATGCATAGATTACTGTAAAAATGTCACTGGCAGTGAAGGGGTTAACACTAGGGGGCGGTGAAGGGTTTAACTGTGTTCCCTGGGAGGTGATTCTAACTGAAGGGGGGAGGGGACTGACTATAGTAAGTGACAGATTGTGGTTCCTAGCTAATAGGAACACACGATCTGTCACTCCTGTCAGAACAAAACAGGGAAGTGTGTGTTTACACACACTCGTCCCTGTTCTGTGTCTCCTGGTCACAATCGCTTGTGGCCGACAGACATCGTGACGGTCAGCCACGAGCACCGGCACCCCCACTGTGCAGCGGGTGCGCGCGCGCACCTGCTATCCGGACCTCGCGAGATCATGTACAGTAACGTGATTTCGCGCAGGGGAGCCAGCCTGCCGCAGTAAAACTGCAGTAAAACTGCAGCGGCTGGTCCGGAAGCAGTTAAGCCTTACTGACCATAAACATTGTCATCAGACACGAGATAGATGATTAGCAATTTTGCCAGATTTGAAGAAGGAATTATGGGTAGAAGTCCTTAATACATATATAGATACAATTATCTCAGCTAAAGACAAAATGATAGAGTTGCGCTACTTTCATCAAATATAATACACCACAACACTTATTCAAAACCGGGAAACGTGGTAATGCACTTTGTCATAAATGTCTCAGGTCTCTGTAGGGTCTTTCTTACATATGATATGGGAATGTAACAAAGTTCAGCCATTATGGCCACAGGTTACTGAATTTCTGGCAGATAACTTTGCTTTTCCAAATATATGTAGTCCATTACTGTGCCTTTTGGGGGCGATTGAGGATGACACTATGGATAACTACACGAAATCCCTTTTCTTTCCTATTTTTTTATTGTCAGGAAACTGATCGCGTTGATTTGGACACATACAGAAGTCCTTAAATTGTCTGCTTGGAAAAAACTACTAAATTCACATATCCCTTTATATAGGATGACAAATGAGGCTAGGGGGTGCCCAAAAAATTTGGTGATGTGTATAGTTTGAGGACTGAGATGGGCAATAACTCACTCTGGTTAGTTTTTTGTTTTGTTTTACTTGATAGCACTGTTTAGTGCGTTTTTGTACTTTTGCAACAATGGAAATAATATTTAATGAAAAAAAAAAAAAAAAGTATCTAGGTGTATCTTGTCCAATGGCATTTTACACTACAAGGTGTGTGTTGCAGTTGAATACATATGGCTTCTGATGTGAGATACGTTTTATATGTATCCAGTTTTGTGATATGCATATTGTTTAATGTGCCTTGTTTACATATAGCAATAAAATCTCTATAAAAAAAGAATGGTAACTAATGCAGCCACTACATCTAAGGACCGCTAAGCTGCAATACATTACATTTTTGTTTTTGATGCAAGATACAATTTAATTTGCATTATACGCAAAACAAATATTTACACTCAGCATTTATGGACTCAGGAATATAGCTCTGTCAAACTCAAATACATTTTATTCATAAATAAATGTCTATAGATAATTTTTATAATTCATTTTTATTAACATACTAGAGCCCATTTTTGTTTTTTTTATTTTTCATTTTTAATAACATACTAGAGCCCATTTTTGTTTCTGAACGCTTTTTCTGTTCCTACCTTGCCCATGATTTTGGAAGGACGTTGTTTAAAAGGAAGACTTCCCGCACGGCTGAACTGACTTCCCGTGTGACTATCGAAAGAAGGACAGCGGGTGGATTACATAGAAGTTTTATTCAAGGATTACCATTTAAATTAAAGTTGAATCACAGTAATGATGGAGTAATGTGTATGCATGGAGACAATTCAGATTAAAAAACCTACCTGTTACTACTCTTCATACTGTCAAGACGTCTGAGTTTGGCCAACTTGCGGCTCCACCTCTCCAGTTCATCAATACGAGTCTCCAAGTTGTCTGTTAGCTTACAGAGCTCCTTGACGGCCCCTACATTCTCCATGAAGATTCTCTCCTAGAAGTCAAATTATATTGAAGAACAGAATGGGCAAATATCCCTTTATTTTACAGCTTAGTCTTTTCTCTAAATGATTTTTCAATGGACTTGCAATGTGTCATTAAACTTGCTAATAAATTTGACTACTTTAGGAACAGACAATGCCCCATACACACGAGCGAAACTTCCGCCAGCAAAAGTCCGATGTGAGCTTTTGGTCGGAAATTCCGACCATGTGTATGCTCCATTGGACTTTTGCTGGCGGAGTTCCCGCCAGCAAAAGATTGAGAGCAGGTTCTCTATTTTTCGGCTGGAAAAAGTTCCAAATGGAAATTCCGATCGTCTGTAGCAATTCCGACGCACAAAATTCCTACGCATGCTTGGAAACAATTTGGTGCATGCTCAGAAGCATTGAACTTAATTTTCTCGGCTCGTCGTAGTGTTTTACGTCACCGCGTTCTTGACGGTCGAAAGTTTAGAGAACTTTTGTGTGACCGTGTGTATGCAAGGCAAGCTTGAGCGGAATTCCGTCAGAAAAACCATCCAAGATTTTTCCGACGGAAATTCCGCTCGTGTGTACGGGGCATAACTGTTGTCCGTGCTGGCCCAGCTTCTCAGCCTCTCCTCCTACCTCCCTTAATAACCTTTTATATAGCTCCTGGGGAAGGAGCAAAGGGAAATACTATAGTGTCAGGCAGGGGCGTTGCTAGGCCTACAAAAGATCTGGGGCTAGAGCCCATAGCAGCGTAGTAAAGAAAGTCATACGCTTGGGCGGGCATACACATGTATATACAGTAATATACATGTGGGTGTATATATATCCCCAGAGAGCCCCACACTTACATCAGGGTCCCCAGAGAGCCCCCCTTACATCACCTTACATCAGGGTCCCCAGAGAGCCTCCTCCTAACATCAGAGTCCTCAGAGAGCCTCCCCCTTCCATCAGGGTACCCAGAGGGCCCCCCCACTTACATCAGGGTTCCCAGAGAGGCCCCCTTACATTAGGGTCCCCAGAGAGCCTCCCCCTTAAATCTGGGTCCCTAGAGAGCCTAGGCCTTAAAATCAGGGTCCCCAGAGAGCCTCTCCCTTACATCAGGGTCCCCAGAGAGCCCCCCCACTTACATAAGGGTCCCCAGAGAGCCTCCCCTCCCCTTTAGGACCCCTGCAAAGACTCGGGGCTATTGGCCTCAGATTCGGGGCTATAGCCCCAAAAGCCACCCCCTAGCAATGCCCCTGGTGTCAGGTGAGTGACAGCTCTGAGTCTGCTGACATCACATTCAAGATGGCAGTGCCCAGCAGCAGTGGCAGGGCTTTTGGATAGCTACAAAATGGAGGCTTTTACAGATAAATACATTATATGCGCATACAGTATAATGTTATGGGAAGGTTACTGTCAAAGTAAATGGTCTGGTGACAAGGTATCTTTAAGAGAAAGGATTTAATGTCGGACCAGTCTTGTCTCCTTGATAATAAAACATCCTCCTACGACTCACCTTTCCAAATAGGTAAGAGATATTGATTGGAAGTAGGAAGTGACTAAAGGTGTCTGCATACCTGGGCCATGTTGGGAGTACGGGAAGTTCTTACAAACTTAAACTGTTTGCAAGAGAAGTCAAAAGTTCAAGGGACTACTCACCGTCCTTTTCCAACCCTCAGAAAACATATCGATTGAGAGGCGCTGATTGGAGTCAACAACACTATGCATACTTAAGATGCTGCTTTTATCCCAGCTTACATTTCCCACATTCTAGACACATCCCAATTCACAACAGCACTGCCAGATCATTAAACTAGAAACCTTAGAAAATAGAAATTTAGCCAAATGAAACCTGGCCACACAAATTACAATATGATTGTACAACTTCTGTATAATCTCCTTTGGATCTATCAACAACTAAATCTAGAGGAGACTGTACAGTTATATTCTCATGTAAGATCTTAGCTCTAGTATGGCCATAAATGACCCACCTTTCCTGATCTGTGGGCTCATTGCAATGACCTAGTAAGATTTTGGTTGCTTAAAGATCTCTGTTGAAGGTGATCGTTTGCTAATATTCTCTGTGTGACTTGGCCAACCCTTCCCTCTTTTTGTTTTACATTTATGTATGCAATTCGTTGGCATTCCAAGTCTTACCTTGTTCACTACTAAGAAGTTCTCAATTGTTTCACCATTGGCACACACCACGTCCCCGGTCTCTTTTACTGCCTCTGGAAGGATCTCCTGCACCTCCTGAGCAATCACTCCTATTGGAAAGTAAAATGTTTTCAGCAAGACACTGGTGAGATTGAGTTTAAAACAGAATCTGTCTCTTGTATGTTGCCCAGTATTAATATTGTAAAAAAAGAAAGTCACCCTGAAATTGTGCTAGACTGGGTGCATACAGGGCCCACCAAATAACAAGATTAAATAGACCATATACAAACAATGCCCACTACGGTTACTTGTTACATTGTTCTTCCATGTTACAGAGCAATCTAATTTTTCCACACTGTACTGTGCAGACCTGACATGAAAATTTAGGATCTACTTTAATGACAGCCCTACACCCCCAAACTCAGAAAAGGCGCCAAAAATACACCACTGGAAGAAAAAAAAAAATCTATCTCTTGGACCCCACCACCTGAAAGTGTCAGTAATGTCGCCGTGCCTCAATGTCCTTGTATGCTTTTATTTATTTGGGTTGCTGGAACTGTCAAAATAGTGGCCCTTGAACTTTCATGCAAGGTTCTTTTTAATGCATTCGCATTTTGTATATTATACTGTAATCAGCAGTTATACTTGGACCAGTATGGCCATTACTGTCAGTAGCACTGATAGATTTAATGTATAGGATGGGGGCCTATGTACAGGGGTCGCCATCACCACCCAGCCCCCAGGCTCAAGGGGGACCGGTGGGATGAGTAAGCACGTCTTTGTGAAACGCGTCCAGTGATCATCTTTTCTGGATTGATGTTTGTCATGTTCGCTTGATTTTATGGACTTTCAATAAATTCTTTTGATTTTACTACCGGATGTGCCGCCATTCTTCTTTGTTTCTATTGGATTTCCCTGGCTGCGGACCAGGCAGGCACCCGGATCTCTTCAGCAGCTCATCGGATCCTCACAGGTGGCTTTGAGCAGTGTGTTCCCCTCAGCACCCCATGCCTGGACAGGAGGACAGCGGCATGTAGAGGAACCAATCGCTTCAAATAGCTGCTGAATGCCCACTTCTCCTCCTCTCCCTCTTACCGATCACTGACTCTGTTTCTTATAATTCATTTGTAGGTGGGGCAAAGAAAACTGTGTATAGTTATTCCTGTTCATCCAGTCTGTGCACCTGAGGCTACAGAGAAAGGGACTGAGGATTCTGTCCTCTGTCCGATTCTCTGTCTTAAAAGTGAGACATCAGGGGTCTGTTTGGACCCCTGATATTTCACCAAAGCCAAACCAAAGGGTCCTAAAAATATGTAAAAAATAATAATAATAATAAAAATAAATAAATCAATAAATCAATAAATATATATATATATATATATATATATATATATATATATATATATATATATATATATATATATATAGTAAAAAAAAATACAAAAACAAAACAACAAAAATTAAAAAAGCCTGACACCAGTGGCAAAACCACCAAGGTCGCAAAGGTTGCACTTGCGACTGGGCTCTGGCATTCTGCCCCTGTGGGAGGACCCGAAGACGGCAGGAAGGGGGCCTCTGCAGAACCATAATAAAGGGTCCACGATGGGAGTAAAGGGCCCCAGGATCAGCGAGAAGGGCCCTGGTCAGGGGCCAGTGGGACCCTTCATGGTTTTATGCACCGGGGCCCAGAAGGTTCTAGTTACGTCTCTGGGATAGGAGCTTATGTATTTGAAAGATACTATATAAGATCCTTAAAAAGGATCTCATGGAGTATAAACAGTTAGGGGTTGATTTACTAAAACTGGAGATTGCAAAATCTGGTGCAGCTCTCTATGGTAGTCAATCAACTTCTAACTTCAGCTTGTTCAATTAAGATTGACAAAAAAACTGGAAGTTTCTATGCAGAGCTCCACCAGATTTTGCACTCTCCAGTTTTAGTAAATCAACCCCTTAGTATATATTCAACTAAAACTTGATTTTGCTTTGTCTGAAGTGGGAGAGGGTTAAAATCCCTGTATGGTTTTTACTGCTATTAGCAACTTGTTTGGTAATGGTTTTCACCAGACAGGAAGTACGAGAAAATCTGCAACAGGAACACAAACAGCAATACAAAGCTAACCTTAGCTCTAGCCTTGCCCTATTCTACTATAATATTGTGTTTTTAACTCCATGTTGCTATTGATTGTCTACCCTCACTTCCTGTCTGGTTGTTAGGAAAACAGTAGGTGATGAGAAATCTTTCGAATGGTGACCCCAGTAGCAATAAAACCCAACAAGGGGACAATTTCTTACCCAATCTATCCAACGTTATTAATAAAGTTAGATCATGTAGACCCCAAACCACTGAGTGGGGCAAACTGCTCCATTACTTATTCAGCCTGTTTGGGCAAGTAGTGAGGTTATGGTGTAGTTTATCAAACAAACCTAACTTACCCTTTGGCTATATTCTGTATTGTTCATATCTGGTCATTCTCTACTTGACAATAGACAGAATCCACCCATATAAAAGCACTTTTAGCATTTAGGTGCTTACTGTTCTACAGGAGCAGGCAGTATATAAACAGTCCAGTATTTTGTGAGTATGGATCCTACCTGTTTCTTCTTTGTCATCATCAAGCCCCACCGTGCTAGCAAATTCTGGCTTGTAATGATAATGAACAAGACGCATCTGGGAGATCCGTTTTAACTGTTCAGTTGTATCAACCTGAGAAAACATTCAGAGGATAAGTCAGAACAAAACAATGTGATCTCTGCACATTATACAGTAGATAGCTCCCATTCTATCTCAACCTGCTGTACAATGCTCAAACATTTTTTGCCATTATAATTTTATATTATCATTACATAATCACTCTCTCACCTCCTCAATGTCCTCCTTTGCTCGAATGTCAGAGGGATGCATTAGTGAGCCCATAATTTTTACATTTCCGTGTACCACAAGAGCTTCATCTGGTCTTTCTGTGTTGATGCCAATGCGTCCATGGTGGAAGACAGTATCTGGAAGCTGCCCCCTCTGCCAGAGCACTTCACTATCACTCTCAAACTGGCCAGGATTTGAGGCCTAATGAGCAAAAGTTTAGAATGAACAGCAGCAAAAATATATGGTACTGGAAAACATCCTACATAAATATACAGCGCACACCACTGAGGGTTATATCTAAACGACAGAGTTTGAAAACTATAAACCAAATTACTGACATTAGCAAGCCCTCAACTACAGAACAGTGCTAAGACCATATCCCAGGGGCGGGCATAATATTTATATGGACTGTGCAGCTGCACAGGAGCCCCCAGGGACCTAGGGGGGCCCATATGCACTGGGCCTGGATTCTTAACTAAATGTACATGAAATAATTGGATACTAACATTTATAGGTAAAGTTGATCCAGGGAACATCTGATTGCCTCTTGGGGGATCAGGAAGGAATTTTTTGCCCCTGCTTGAGCAAATTAGTTCATGCTTTGCTGGGTTTTTTTTTGCCTTCCTTTGGATCAACTGTGGGTATGGGATTGTGTATACAGTATAGGATTGTAAAATTTCCCCTTTTTATTGGTTAAACTAGATTGTCTTTTTTTAACCAGACTAACTATATAACTATGTGCGTCGGACAGCTGTTGCAACCCCACCATCAGATAGATCTGAACACTGCTTACTTTTAGAGTAGGTAAGAAAAGGAAGGCTTTCTACATGACGTCATGATGAAGCTCTTGGTTTATTGTATCCAAGTAGATTCAAAGAGTATTTGTTTCACTTCCTGTCATCTCATCTATCTATCTACAGTTTATAATTGTTTGAACCTTGACAAAAGCTGAATGGAGGACCCATAAATGTTCTCATGCAACAGTGGCAGCCTATGCATTGTGGGCACTGCCCCCCCCCCCCCATCCCTGCCACCGACTCCCTATGTGCCCAACCCCTTTCAAGATGCAGGATGCATGGACTCCTATGGCGGGGATAGGAGGGGGTGTTTTTTTTTTTTGAAGCACTTGATTAGAGCCAGAGGCTCTAATAGGCTTCAAAAAAGGGTGGGCTCAGGGCCCTGATCCCACCAAATTGTGTGACCATAGGGAATTAATTTCCGCTATTTTCACACCACAGTGCCTCCCGCCAATCAGCAATCAGGAGGCAGGTCAGTGAGACCTGTTTCCCAATTGGCGGAAGAGGAACAGAGTGGAGGAAGCATGAGGAGCGGACTCCTCCACTGCTGTTGCTGCCTGGAGGAGACACTGAAGGAAAGGAGAGGACACCACAGCCCAGTAAGTGCTGGACCTCCTGCGCTGCGGGGGGGGGGGGGGTGGATTTTTGCTAAGTGTCCTGCGCCGGGGGGGGGGTTGCTGTCAGTGTGCTGTGAGCCTCACGTGTGGGGGGGGGGGTGTTTAGTGATGCTATGTGATGCTGGTCTATATACTATCTGTGGTGCTGATCTATATACCCTATCTGTGATGCTGATCTATATACCCTATCTGTGATGCTGATCCATATACCCTATCTGTGATGCTGATCTATATACCATATCCGTAATGCTGAGCTATATACCATATCTGTAATGCTGAGCTATATACCCTATCTGTGATGCTGGGCTTTATACTCTGTCTTGTGATTCTGGGGCTGTATACTCTGTTCTGTGATTCTGGGGCTGTATACTCTGTCCTGTGATTCTGGGGCTGTATACTCTGTCCTGATGCTGAGCTGTATACTTCTGACAATATGGGTGGAAGCAAGTGAAATCCAGGGGACGGAGTGGGTGGATTATATCAGGAGTGGGGCTTATGAGAAGTGGGAGGGGTCAAAAAGGAAGGGAAGGGTCTGGCACCCCCCCATCCTAAAACTTCACCAGTCGCTGAACTGGGCAGAAAGGTTTCAACTTTGGATAGTTTAGGGGGCTAAAGATGAAAGCTGTGGGTTTTTAGCTTAAAGGTGAATTTATCATTTGAAACCTCAAAATAAAACACATTTTTAAAATATAATAGGAAATAACACGAGACCACAACAAATATAGTAAGAATTTTTTCAAGTTTCAAAAAGACCTCCAAAAAAATATCAAGACAATACTTTAACATGCACAAAGCTGCCAAGATATCTACTAATACTTTGTTGTGGGCCAAGCTATATTTAGATTTAAATCTGGTAACATAAATGTGCTTAACCTCAGTTAGCTTTTCACATAACATTAATACAAACTACTTATTATATAAAAATATTATATTGATTACCCGGACAATGATGCGTTCAGAGGAGTGTGCCGCCACCAGATATGTCTGGTTCTGAGCCTGGACTTGGAGAGCCACAACTAGGAGAAAATACCTGAAAACCAAACAAGCAGGGAACAACCAAAGGTATGTCATTTGATTGAGGAGAAGAGGACGGGGATTAGCAGCTAATGAGTGGCTGAAAATTCCAGTGATATACATATAACTAAACAAACATAATTATCGACGCAATAACCTCAAAAATAATCTTCTAAAAACATCAGATTCTTCATAACTATTTCATCATTTTCTTTGAGGCAGAGTGAAACTATCATCAACTACCAGTCAGATTAGAAAAGAATAACTCCTAAAATTATTTACAAGCCATTCACATGGCAAAATAAAACACAGAATATTTATAGTGAAGCATTAATATTAGTGATTATTATTTATAGTGAAGCAAACAGTATTGGAGTATTTTGCTTAAAGATGAGCTCCAGCCTTACCTCCAGTCTTGTTGCACAGGCTCTTCTCCTGTTCTCCTGTACTGAAATAGCTTAGAATGATTTCACTGCATACCATGAGCTTCTCGCAGTGTGCATCAGAAGCTGCAGCAAGTCAGATAGAGCCCCCTAATTTCCTGGCTAAAGGATGTTCAGCATCCTCTAGCTATTTCCTCTCCAGCCCTACTGTCCCTGGCCTACTCCTTTCATTCATTGAACTTTAGTTTTTTCAGTCATGGAAATGCAGTCTCCCATGTGGGCCTCACCTAGGGCAGTCTGCATGCTGAGTGCTTTTAAGAAAAGTGCTGAGGCAGGGTGCTGTGATGTTTTCAGATATGTACAATACCCTGCCAGCTCCACCCATTAGCTATGATCTGCCTGCATTGCAATGAAGAGCACGAGACCCAGTGATTATGTCACTGGGTCCAAAATAAGTTATGTAATGAAACAAAAAGGATTCATTTAACCGCTTGCCGAACGGCGCACGCCAATTTGCACGGGCAGGCAAAAGGGCGTACCTGTACATCCCATTGAATTTGCCACCTAGCGTGCACACGCGCGCGCCCATCATGCGCCGCGGGAACGTGCCAGCGGGTCCCGCAAACACGATTCCGGCAAGGAGAGGCAGAACGGGGAGATGCCTTTGTAAACAAGGCATTTCCCTGTTCTGCCTAGTGACATGATAGGGAGCTACTGCTCCCTGTCATCGGGAGCAGTGATCTCTGTCATGTTGTAGTGAGCCCATCCCCCCTACAGTTAGAACACATCCAGGGAACACACTTAACCCCTTGACCGCCCCCTAGTGTTTAACCCCTTCCCTGCCAGTGTCATTTATACATTAATCAGTGGCTATTTGTAGCTCTGATCGCAGTATAAATGTCACTGGTCCCAAAATAGCGATGTGTCCGCCATAATGATGCAGTCCAACGAAAAATCGCTGATCACCGCCATTACTAGTAAAAAAAAAATTAATAATAAAAATGCCATCTTTAAAAATAAAGATGCTATAACTTTTGCGCAAAGCAATCAATATACACTTATTGCAATTTTCTTTACCAAAAATATGTAGAAGAATACATATCGGCCTAAACTGTGGAAGAAATTATTTTTTTTATATATTTTTTGGGGATATTTATTATAGCAAAAAGTAAGAAATATTGCTTTTTTTCACAATTGGCGGTCTTTTTTTGTTTATAGCGCAAAAAAAAACAAAACGCAGAGGTGATCAAATACCACCAAAAGAAAGCTCTATTTGTGGGAAAAAAAGGATGTCAATTTTGTTTGGGTACAACATCGAATGACCGCGCAATTGTCAGCTAAAGAGACGCAGTGCTGAATCGCAAAAAATACTCTGGTCAGGAAGGGGGTAAATCCTTCCGGGGCTGAAGTGGTTAAAAATTGCTTTAGCAGGGGATGGGGGCTGGCTTTAACAATCCCTACTGAGACTGAAGGTGCATTGAGGGAATATACATGCATAGTACTTTGATGTGGAGGCTTCTAGGATACTCTTGCACTGATGTCATTATAATATGCAAAAATATAGTAGTTAAGTGGGAAGGGCGAGGAAGAGTTAATTAGGTCTGATTAGGGTAAACTATCAGCTAATAAGGGATAAAATAAAATAAAAACGTAACCTTTCTTTTTTTTTACTTGTCAGGTTGTTATACTAATATAATTTGCAAGTTGAGGTCCCTTTCACACTAGCAGAGTGATCAGGTCCGCCTGTCAGTTTTTCAGGCAAACCAGATCATACCCTCCAGTCTCCTCTATGGAGTGGCAGGTATCAAAAGACATGTGTCTGTTGATACCCGCCAACATCCGATCCGATCCTGTCCCTCTAAAAACAGACAGATGGGTATCCATGCCAGATGGCAGTTGGGTGTAAATGGGCAGGCTATCCGTTTACATCCGACCGCCCATAGGGGAAAGTGGGCTGTGTCCGTGCCCGCTCTGCATAGAGGAGCAGACACAGACCAGCCATCCCGCCTGCTCAGTGGGGATCAGTGGACAGATTCCCCGCTGAGTAGGCAGACTCCAATGGAGCCTGCACTGTGTGAAAGGGGCCTTAAGCTCATTCCTTTGAACTGCAGATGAATTAAACAATGTAAATACAACAATAAGAATGTTATTTTCAATCTCTCTTTCACATGGTTTCACATTTTTAAAAAAAAAACAATAGCTATTTCCAGAGCAAATTCCAGCTACCATTTTGACAGTCAGGAATTGCTGGTAAGTGCAAGAAGGTGGGCAACAGCTGGTCAGAAGGACAGGGTGCACTCATACGTCCTGTGTACTTTGATGAAAATTATTCAGACTTGTATAGTACATCTAGTATCCACAACTGGTTAGGATCCATAGCGGCACTCACCTCTGGTCTGGATTGGGTTTTCCTTTCTTCCTCATGTTATTTGCTGTAGTCTCACTGAAATGGAGTCGCCCCACTGTCACTTTAGTAACCTGGTCTGGAGGAAGAGTAAGCCTAGAAATACAATGTCTGTATATTATTGATAAGCTTCTATTGACCTCAATTGGGAAATTCTGCTAAAGGAAAAAGCCCCCTATTAATCTTCCCCATTACTTACGTAACAGGGTGGAATGGACGCTTGCTTCGGTCCGACTGCGACTGCTCAATACTGATGCTCTGGTTAATAGACTCTAACTGTAAGAGAAACAAAACATAAGTTATAGGAAATAGGACGAGGAGATGGTCGAGCTGTTTTCTTTTAAGGGCTGTACATTGACAGGCATAGGTGACATTGGGGGTTATTTACAAAAGGCAAATCCACTTTGCACTGCAAGTGCACTTAGAAGTGCAGTCGCTCTAAATCTAAGGGGTAGATCTGAAATGAGGGGAAGCTCTGCTGATTTTATCATCCAATCATGTGCAAGCTAAAATGCTGTTTTTTATTTTCCTTGCATGTCCCCCTCAGATCTACAGCGACTTTACTTCCAAGTGCACTTGCAGTGCAAAGTGGATTTTCCTTTAGTAAATAACCCCTATTGTTTTATGTGTATAGCGCATATACTTTACAGAATATTCAGCCATGGCCTGTCCATGGAACTAGAAACTGCTTCCTGTTACTATCGTTCTTCAGGCTTGCTACAATTACTACAACAATCTAGGTGACATACGGAAACTAGCTTTATAGTTATCTCCATCTTCTGTATGTAAATTACAAATCTACTGAAAACAAGAAATACTGTGAAATAATATAAAACGTCGGTGCCAATTCAAGTGAATATACATAAACATACACAATTAACGTAAAGTCACGTCATAATTGGGTGAATATATAAAAATAAAGTTCAAAAAACCTTTAAAGAAAGGTCCACACACCAAAAGAAGAGAATTCTATGTAGAAAAATAGTTGTAAATTGAAAGTTTTTTAGTTATCTGTACTCCACCATCACTCGTGCAGAAGAATAACAAACTCACCAGATAACTGAAAAAAATGTAACTTATATAAAATCAATTCCTTGGAAGGTAGGGGGTACCAGGAGGGAATGTCCTTGTAACTTAACACCGACAGCTGGTGTATCCTTAAGCACACGATCGGACTTTGCGACGGGAAATGTGTGATGACAGGCTGTTGGCGGAAAATCCGACTGTGTGTATACTCCATCGGACAATTGTTGTCGGACTTTCCGCCAACAAATGTTGGACAGCAGGTTTTCAAATTTTCCGGGGACAAATGTGTGTTGTCAGATTTTCCGATCAGACAAAAAGTCCAAAGTCCAAGGACGAGCCAGAAGCTGAACATTTGTGACGCGGCAAATTATGAAATCTTGAAATGCAGCTCACAATTCTCTTCTTTAATGGGATAATAATGAAGCTGCTCAGCTGGTGATACTGATGGAGTTATTGCAAACACATTTTCAAAGGCTTTTTTTTTCTAGTGATACCAGGAATAATATTCTTATGCTCTTTTTTTTTTTTATTTGTACAAGTTACTACAACACCATTATCTTGTAGCTTATAATTCAAAGATACAACTGTGTTGGTGTCCCTTGTTAATTTTACATTGTATTTTTTAAAATGTAACTGCCAACTCCCAAACTGTCATTTGAAGAAAAACACATAGCCAAGTACGGTATTATTTTACACATTTTTTATATTGTGCATTAAAAAGAAAAAAAAATTTAGACATGCTATATGCCAATAGAACTTAACCAAAAAGTGCATTCTATGCATCCAAAAATATAGAAAATATACCAAATCAAATCATTATTCAACCAAAAAAATAATGTCAATGCAATAACTCCAAGGCCAATAATAAATAACACGTTATCTCCTCCGATTCCGTTGACGAACGGCCGTTCAGAAACAAACTGAAAAGCACTAAATGAAAAGCGCAAAAAGAAAAGCGCGAATCAACACTCACTGAACTTCTACTAACATGAAATTAGCAGAAGGAGCCCAAAGGGTGGCGCATGACTATTGAACTTCCTTTTTATCGGCTCCTAGTATGTCTAGTAGGTCACTACGTTCGTAATTGTTGGCCCATATTTGTGTGGCCGTGTGTATGCAAGACAAGTTTGGGCCAACGCCCTTCGGACAAAATTCCATGGTTTTGTTGGCCAACAATCCGATCCCGCGTACGAGGCTTTCGATTTGTGAAAAAACAGGAGCTTGAAAAAAGCAAAGTTCATCACATAGCGCAATACAGCCTATAGAGATTTGAAGCCAAATTGCCATTTGTGGATGCTAATAGCCTAGCACTAGCATGTATGGTCAAACAGCAGGGATACACGCCGTTCCTGGAGCTCTCGGCGTGCGTTCCAAAACACCAGAGATAAGAACCGGACGTGACGCGCAGCCTCAATGCATTTCGTGTTTCAATGTCATCAGGAAGGAATTGATTTTATTTAAGTTACATTTTTTTCAGTTATCTGGTGAGTTTGTTATTCTCCTGCACGAGTGATGGTGGAGCACAGATAACTAAGAAAACTTTCATTTACACCAATTTTTCTACATCTTTTGGTGTGTGGATGTTCCTTTAAATATTTTTTGAATTTTATTTTTATATATTCACCCAATTATGATGCGACTTTAAGTTAATTGTGTATGTTCATGTATATTCACTTGAATTAGCGCCAACCTTTTATATATTTTTTCAATTTGTTTATAAGGTGATTTGTTCACTTGAAAAAGGGGCAGCTGTTCCCTTTATCACGTGTGTTGTTACACATTATTTTGAGTTTGGCGCCACCACTTGTTAATTACACCCACTATAAGAAATACTGTGAAACAACTACCTTGGTTCCTATTTTATCTTGTTTTTTTTTTCTCTTTTATGTTTTTTTTATACTATCTTTTTACATGGATTGTAAATAAATACATAGATCAGCTACAGATATGAAATCTACCTGCCAAATGAAAGTGTACTTCTGTCTATACAGTCCCAAAATTTACACAGCTCTGTCACACTTTAAGGCTGGGTTCATATATAAGCACGCAGAGGCTCACAGCAGGAGTCCGGTGCGTCCTCATTCACCGTTTCAGGTCTGATTTCAGCACAAATTTTTGGCTGAATTCAAACCTGAAACAGACCAAAAGACACACAGGGCTCCTATGCAAATCGCACCGGAGCCGCTGCGGAGATATGTGAACCGGCTCCAGTCTGATTTTTCTCTGCAGCTGATCAGTAAGTTCTCGTTCACACTGTCTGCACTCTAAACTGGAGCGGATTAGTGTGTGGGCAGCTGTCCATCTTGGCTGCAGTGAGCCAAAGTGAGGGGGGTGGGGTGGTTTGTATTTCAGCATATCACATAGTTCCCTTTTTTTCCCACAACTTTATTTGAAGTGCACAAAGTGACATTCCGTTCATGTCAAGACAGAGCAGCGCAGTGGTGCACATGCAGTGCCATCTGCATTTTATCGCAGCTCACTGCACCACAACTCCGGGACGCATTGCAGTGTGTACGAGGCACAGCACTGACTGGTGTTCTTCCAGTGCTAAAAAATGCCGGTCACCACACAATGTGTGAACAGGGCCTTACAAATCTTGTTTGTCTCCCATCCTGTAAATGGATAGTACAAGAAGAACCAGTACAATGGTGAGCTCTTCTTTCTGTCACACTGCTCTCGCCTCCTATCAGTGTGGTTTCTGCATTGCAGCAAAACCGATTGGCTTCTTGTGCTGCTTTTCATATCCCAGCCTAATATCTGCTGTACCAGTTTAAATGCAAGAACTTACACTGCTTGTATTTAAATAATACATTAAAGAATACATTACCGATTACAGAAATGCATTATTTGTATCTTTTATATGCACCTAGAGTTTAGTTTTAGTGATTAATACTACCCATTAGGGCCATAATGCAATCCACTGTTTGTATTTGATAAGATTACATGATTATTAAATTACTTTTCGGGCTAGTTCACACCATAGAAACGCAGTCCGGATGCGCTCCAGATGCTTTTTTCCATGCGCGGTTTTGATGCGTTTTTGATGCAGTCCAGTGCTTTATTCCCCCCTTTTTTTTCCTTAAATAAGAACATGGGTGTTCCAGTGCATTTCCGTGCGTTCACGTGAGTTTTTGATGCTTTTTACAGCCTCCCAGTACGATCTAGTGCAGGAAAAATGCAGCATGTTCTACTTTTTTTTCTGGAACTGGAACGCACTGGAAGTGCAAGCACTAGTGTGAACTATGCCATTGAAAACCATCAAACCTACTTTCTATGCGTTTTTGATACAGAAAAAAAAACGCACTGGACTGCATGTGGTGTGAACTGGCCCTTATGAAAAAGAGTATACTATACATCAGTGCTCTTTTTTTACTCACCTTAACTCCATTTAATTTCAAGAAGAAGCACTCCAGAGGTAAAATACCATCAGGGGTTTTGACATATTTAGGTTCTCCAATCATGCCGATGTATACTGTGACTTGAAAGTGGTTCTTCTTCTGGCATACAAACGCATCATCTCCCACCGAGAAGTTAAACCCTTTATCAGCATCTACTTTGTAGGTAGGCATTGGGCTGCAAGGTATAGAAACGTCAGTGCTGAACCCTTAATGCATTTTATTTTATTTACTTACATAGCACCATAAAACGCTGAGCTTACAAGGTACACAAGGCTTTTCTTCAGGCTACGCACACTGTGGGGGAGATTTACTAAAACTGGAGCACTCAGAATCTGGTGCAGCTGAGCATGGTAGCCAATTAGCTTCTAACTTCAGCATGTTCAATTAAAGGGTAACTCCACTTTCATGGGACAAAAAAAATTGCAAATTTATATATATATATATATATATATATATATATATATATATATATATATATATATATATATATATACATACATACATACATATATATACATACATACATATACATTTTTGCACATTTTTTGTCCCATGAAAGTGGAGTTACCTATATATATATATATTGTATACAATTGCAGTACAAGCCATATTGTAATTGAATGTTATTAAAAATTACCTTTCCTTTTCAATCTGCATCGCTGTAATATTCTGTAAAATGCAATGCAATATGGCTACCTGGAGATGTTCTGTACACAGATGCTGTACAGAATGCCCCCAGATATGAATTTTCCTGCTTGTGTGATTGGCTTAAGCTGGCCATACATTATCTAATTTTCTTATTCAATTTTCTTTAGATTTACCTTCAACTATGTGGTGCAAGGGCCTGCCTGACTGCATACAAATTTAAAGGGTTTAGGTTTGACCTCATATCATATGGTTTTGGTAAATCTAAAGGAAAATTGAATAAGAAAATTGTTTAATGTATGGCCAGGTTAAGCCAATCACACAAGCAGGAAATTACATATCTCAGGGGGCGTTCTGTACACCATCTGTGTACAGAACGCCTCCAGGTAGCCATATTGCATTGCATTTTACAGAAGATTACAGCAAAAGGAAAATTGTATAATGTATGGCCAGCTTTACTGATTTTCCCAGAAGTCTGCACTAAGATACAAATCAGATTTTGGGCATCCCCTGCTACAAGAATGTGATTTTTTGTGATATACTCCCAAAGGGAAATCGCATCTAAAGGGATGCAGACCCTGCCAATTTCCCTTTTCTTTAGAGCCTTCAAGGTGCAGCAGCTGACTGATAATTATAAAGTCACTCCCCTACATATTTACTCGGCACATGGACACAGACAAACAAACAGCAAGTCCTTCAGAATAACAAAATGTAGGAATCTGCAACAAAGTTTCTTAAATTATCTGCAACGTACATAGCTTTGGCAATATAACCTGGATGCTGATTGGTTTCTATGAAGAGCTGCACCAGATTTTGCACTTTTAGTAAATAAACCCCCAGTGTTCCATATATTCTATAAATTTGGTGGGTCAGTGCTGCAGAAGGTGTCTATAAAACATGCTGTAATGTTATATGACTCTACAATAACCTGTTTACTTACAGTTCTTTGTAGTTGCTGTCATACAGGGTCACCCATTTATTCTGTAGGTGCGGCTGCCATTTTATGGACTGATAGTTGGGATCCAAGTAGGAACCATTGAGACTGTCAGTGTCTTGCATGAGACCTTAAGGAGAAGTCAGAAAATGATCAGATTATTTGATATGAAACACCATCCCACAAACCTCCCACCTTGTCATTGTGTGGTGTGTCATTTTTTTCACTGCAATGTTGTATAAATGGTGTTTGCTCTGCATAGGTTTATGCAGATATGCAGTTCCTTGCCATTTCATCTCCTAATGCTTGTATTCAGTGGTGAAACCTTGATATGTGCTTTATCTCCATACTTCAGAAGTAGAGATTTTGTGTGCATCATCCCCTGACTCAATACATTTGGCTGAACTTGCATGTTGTAACATGTACCCTGTTGACAATGCACACTTTCACTAGACATATATGTGTGGGTGTATGTTTGTGTGCCAGTACCCGGCTCCTGTTTCACCATGCCTCCATTTGATACTTGATCCCTCAAGTTTGGAGAGTCCGAGTGTTTCCTCTTCTTTGTTGGGTGCACAGGGAGCCTAGAATACAAAAATATGTATCCATAAGTTGTCACAAAAAGAACAAAACAACATGGTAAAGCTGAGGTCACATATAAACTGTGAGCGCCGGTCAAAGCTGGAGGATGACAGATATCCCTGCCAGTGTCCAGGTTGTAGGAGCAGGCATCAGTGCTCTAATTCAGGAGTATAGGCATATGCAAGATGAGCTGCCTCTCAAACTGACCCAGTGCTTCAAATAGGAATGTTACTGTGTATGGCCTCAGCCAGAGCTGCTCCGGCCATGCCCCGGACGTGTTTCGCCCTGCTCACCGGGTCGGTTTGAGCGGTGTCTCATCTTGAATATAATAAAGCTACTTAATATTATGGACCCCTCGGCCAGAATGGACCGAAAGTAAAAAATGGCTTAACCGCTTCAGCCAGGGAAGATTCGGCTGCTGAATGACCGGGCCATTTTTTGCGATTCGGCACTGCGTCACTTTAACTGACAATTGCGCGGTCGTGTGACGTTGTACCCAAACAAAATTGATGTCCTTTTTTTCCCACAAATAGGGCTTTCTTTTTGCGATTTTTATTTTTTGCGCTATAAACAAAAAAAGAGCGACAATTTTGAAAAGAAAACAATATTTTGTTCTTTTTGCTATAATAAATATCCCCTTTTTTTTTTTAAAGAAGCAATTTTTTTTCAGTTTAGGCCGATATGTATTCTTCTACATATTTTTGGTAATAAAAATCGCAATAGGCCTATATTGATTGGTTTGCATAAAAGTTATAGCGTCTACAAAATAGGGGATAGATTTATAGCATTTTTATTATTATTATTTTTTTTACTAGTAATGGCGGCGATCTGCGATTTTTATCGTGAATGCGACATTATGGTGGACACATTTTTGGGACCATTGGCATTTTTACAGTGATCAATGCTATAAAAATGCATTTATTAGTGTAAAAATGTCACTGTCAGTGAAGGGGTTAACACTAGGGGGCGATCAAGGGGTTAACTGTGTTCCCTAGTGTGTGTTCTAACTAAAGGGGGGATGGGACTTGCTAGGGGAAGAGATAGATCAGTGTTCATACTTTGTATGAACAAAAGATCAGTGTCTTCTCCCCTCAGAGAGCCAGGATCTCTGTGTTTACACACAGAGATCCTGGTTCTCGCCGTGTAACGAGCAGTCACGGGAGGGACTCGCATCAGGTCCGCGGGCGCGCTCCCCTAGTGACCAAAAAAGGAAGCGACGTAACATAACGGCGATTCGCGCAGCCAAGCCATGTTACAACTGCGGCAGCTGGTCGGCAAGCTGTTAATGTGAATAGAAACCTTCATTGTGATAGATAAAGAAAATAGTCAGACTTCAAGTGACATCTGAGCTGCAAATTGCCTTAGTAATGGCAGCTCCCATATTTCTATCCTGACAGTTTCCTTTAAAGGCTTGCTCACAGCAAGCATACTGCCATGAATGCATCTTATAGCACTCTGCAGTATAGGGAAAATCCATAATAATAATATCTATAATACTGAATACTTCAAAATCACAGCACAGGTTAAGTTAAGGCCTGGATCTAAATGAAACTAGGAGGAGGGCCAGCATGAATGGGGCATGCAGAAGAGGCGGAGAGTTAGTGGGGTGATATTGTGTAAGATGTAGCGTGCTTACCAGATTGGAGGGTCCAGGGTGGAAGGTGTATCCAGTAGTGGGCAGAGAGGAGGGGGAATCTTGTCGGAGCTTGTGGCACATCAGACAGGTTTCTCCCACCCTCCCTCCCTTGTTTTGTTTTTGATTGGTAGGCGCTTCCTGCATTTTTTTTGGTGCTGGCGGGTATCTAGTGGGTTATCGGCGCTTAGATTTTAACTGGCCTTTAGCTTTTTCTGGGTCCATTTTAATCCTTGTCATAGCAGCTGGCGGGGGGGTCTTTTGGGTTTTTGAAGGAGGTGCTGGTTCAAAATTGTGGAGAATAATGAGTTGGGCCCATCTCAGGTATGGGTGTCCCTTCCTATTAATACGTTGGTAACATCGGGTTTCTAATTAGGTTGTATCTGAGAGTAAGTAGTCCCTGCAGTGTAATGGTGGCTGGGGGCCTTGTATTGGGTGGAAAATACAACCATTTTGTCGTGATTATATCAACCTTCAAAAATCTTAGACCTGGCAGTATTACTTTAAGGTTTGTTATTGGTTATGCATTGATTTTTATTATATTTATTAAAATATTCTCCTTAACATTGTATTTAAATTGTCTTGTAATAAAAAAGGCTGCTATGGCCATTCAAGTCCAAAAAAATGTAATGTGTCGTCTGGTCATTTCGGAAGGGGGAAAAGGTTTTTGCAGTTGCCTAATGCCTTACTGATAATCGGAGCCTCAACACTCTGCAGGTCCCGCAGTCATGTTGACTCACAATTAAGAAAGTACAATTCTGAAAGATGAATTTAATGACATGCTCTGTCTCTGTCTAAGGAATACGTACTCTGAGCTATGCTGCTGCTGCAGGAGCTGATGAAGCATCTGAGACTGCTGTGCATGGTGAAGGTCTGCAGGGGGCATTCCAGGTCCAAGGGGAGGGTACTGGGGCATCATTGATTCCACTTTCAGGTAGAGTTCCCGTTGCATGCTAGGATAGTGCTGCTGGTGAGCGGGGTGAGGAGGGGGCTGGCCTTGTAGGTGAGGTGGTGGGGGGTGCTCCAGGCGGGAAGACTGGGAAATGTGACAGAGGTTTTCTGGGGTCATAGTGCGAAGCAGATGGGGGTCTGTAAAATGAAGAAGACACACAATGAGGAGCAGTGACAAACTTTGTGATACATATCTCAATCTCCCAGCAAATTGAATTCAAAATACTAACCACAACATACAAAGCCATTCACAACTCTGCCCCGAGCTACATCACCAATCTTGTCTCCAAATATCATCCAAATCGTCCTCTCCGCTCTTCTCAAGACCTCCTACTCTCAAGCTCCCTCGTCTCCTCCTCCCATGTTCGTCTCCAGGATTTCTCCAGAGCCTCTCCCATCCTCTGGAACTCGCTACCTCAACCTGTCCGGCTATCCCCTACTCTTGCTACCTTCAGGCGATTATTGAAAACTCATCTATTCAGGAAAGCCTATCACGTCTCCAACTATTTTTCTACCATTTCCATCAGCTCATTCCCCACAGTTACAACCTTTTGTGCCACCTGCCCCACCCTATTAGATTGTAAGCTCTTCTGACTGTAACTAACTGTAACTGTATTGTCTCCTTTTTATATTGTAAAGCGCTGCATAAACTGTTGGCGCAATATAAATCCTGTATAATATAATAAAATATGAGTATCTCCCATTAAAAGGTATGTAAACCCTAACAAGGAAATGTTTTTGTTTCCTTTTGGTCCATTTAATGTGTTTTATTATATCTGTACTATAAGTGTAAAAAAATACAGGTTGATCCCGCGTTCTCTGCCCGTGCTACACTTTTATCAGTTACATTGTTCCCAGCTATTAATGAGGACTGCAGAATCCCTCTTCAATTCTGGAGAAGAGGAGACGGGGAGATAGTCTTGTTTTAGGTTCTCCATAGATACAGTATTGGAAGGCCTCTTTCACACGGGCAGTCAAGGGGCAGTATAAACAGGCGGTTGAACCACGGTTTTACCACACCCAACTGCCCACTAAAAGCCTGACATACAGTTGGAGCAAGGCCTTTTTCACCAGGCAGCTGGGGGCAGTAAAACCATGGTTCAACTGCCTGTTTTAAGCCCCCGCCCACCAAAAGCCTGCTATACAGTTGGAAGGGGCTGTTAACAGGGTTGGTCATGGCAAATTTAATGTGGCATGTTGCATTGACTTGGTAAACTCATCCATTCAAATCAATAAAGCCACGCAGTAATCATGAGCCAAACGCTTCGCTTTCAGTTGCAGCGCATTAGTCCTATTAAAAAATATCTTTTGGCAAAAAAAACAAAAGCGAAAAATAAAAACAGCAATTCAGGAGGCGGCAGGATCGCCTCCTGAACACCTGAAAGGTGATCCACTGCGGATTGCTATTCAGGGACTGAACAAGGGTGGATTCAGCCTAAGTAAGAATTGTCACCAAGGGACAGGAAATGTGTTAGTTAGGCTCCTTTTACACTTGAGGTGGTGTCCACCCCTTAAAAGTGATTTGTGGCAGATCACTTTTCAAAGGAAGGTGAAAGGAGGTTTGCAGGCGTTCGTGAGGCGATGCTGCCACCTCCTGATTCCTGTTTTCATTTATTATTGCTGAATTTTGCATTGCAGGACAGAACAAAAAACTGCCACCCAAGTGTTTGGCTTGTGGTTGCGGTGTGGCCCTATTCACTTACATGGGAGAGTTTGACAGGTGGGGCCACACTGCTTTGCAGCCGCAGCAATGTGAAACATCCAAGCATCACCATGTCTGCTTGAAGGTGGATGTTTGGGGGGGAGATAAAAATGTGGATTAACTGCCTATTTTTACCAGCCCCTGGCTGTCACTGTGAAATGAGCCTTACTGGCAGATCATAAGGCATCATTCCCACGAGGCGGATCCGCTGCCTCGGAGTTCGCCTCTGTCCGCCAGCTCAGCGGAAGATCTCTCCATTGATTTCCGCTGAGCCGGTGGATGACAGGTCCCTCTCTGCTCACTGAGCGGGGAGGGGCTTGTGGAGCGCCGCTAGTTACTATGGAGAGATCGGATGAAAACAGACAGCTTGTCCGTTTTCATCAGATCTCACCCGATCCGATCCGCCAGGGACGGATGCAAACGTAGGGGCATCTGTTTGCTTTTAGCGGATCGGACCAGGACATGTCACCGCTGACATCCGTCGCTCCATAGACTAGCATGGAGCGCCCGTTCAGGTCCACCAACAAAACTAACAGGCGGACCTGAACGCTCCGACAGTGTAAGGTGTAAATAAAGAAAAAAAATGCAGTCACCAATATTAACGACTTGTAACCTGCAAACATATTCTTTTTTTTTCTCTTGGGTTTTGATACACTAATCAAGCTGAAATTAAATAAACATTATTTTCTACATGAATAACTGCAAGCTGTATTCGACACAATAGATTTAGACAAAACGCTTTGGCAGAATTACAAAACAAATATAACTTTGAAGTGATTCTCCGGGTAGTGATGGTGAATTTTGTCTATAACACAAGAAGTGTCAATAAATCAGATCTACCATAGAGATTATTAGAACCAAATGTACGCTGAGAAGATCACTGCTGCTAAGATGCCCTTTGCATAAATATTTGGCTTGGAGGAATGCCAAATTACCGGCAAACGCACACAAATCTACCTGCGCCATTTTATAGGGATGAAATGTATTGTAAACTAACAAAGGTGTCAGCAATCTGGAATAAACAGGATTATTTCTCTTCCATTTTAACAAGAGATCTACTCCTAGAGGTGATTTCACGTAGAAGAACCAATCACAGCAATTGCTAGCCAAAGACATGACATGGGTGCTAGTAGATTGTGGTATAAACAAGTACGATGATATTGGCTGAGTGTGCATGTTATTGCACTGATCAGACAAGCCTTGGTGTCAACAGTATCTTTGGGGAACACAAGCAAAATTGTAATCAAATATGCATTTTAGATGATCAACTTCCCATAGAGCAGCTGGTCAGGGAATACCTGCCATCATCACAGAGCACCCACATACACTATATTACCAAAAGTATTGGGACACCTGCCTTTACACACATGAAATTTAATGGCATCCCAGTCTTATGCCCCGTACACACGTTCGGATTTTCCGACGGAAAATGTGTGATAGGACCTTGTTGTTGGAAATTCCGACCGTGTGTAGGCTCCATCACACATTTTCCATCGGGTTTTCCGACCCACAAAGTTTGAGAGCAGGATATAAAATTTTCCGACAACAAAATCCGTTGTCGGAAATTCCGATCGTGTGTACACAAATCCGACGGACAAAGTGCCACGCATGCTCAGAATAAATAAAGGGATGAAAGCTATTAACCACTGCCCCGTTTATAGTCCCGACGTACGTGTTTTACGTCACCGTGTTTAGAACGATCTGACTTTCGGACAACTTTGTGTGACCGTGTGTATGCAAGACAAGTTTGAGCCAACATCCGTCGGAAAAAATCCTCGGATTTTGTTGTCGGAATGTCCAAACAATGTCCGACCGTGTGTACGGGGCATTAGTCTGTAGGGTTCAATATTGAGTTGCCCACCCTTTGCAACTATAACAGCTTTAACTCCTCTGGGAAGGCTGTCCACAAGGTTTAGGAGTGTGTCTATGGGAATGTTTGACCATTCTTCCGGAAGCGCAATTGTGAGATCAGGCACTGATGTGGATGAGAAGGCCTGGCTTGCAGTCTCCGCCCTAAAGCCGCGTACACATGAGCAGAATGTCCGACAGAAAAAGTCAGGCGGAAGCTTTTCATCTTCTATTCCGATCGTGCCCAATTTTTGTGCTTATCCACTTCAGCCCCAGAAGATTTTACCCCCTTAATGACCAGAGCATTTTGTACGATTCGGCACTGCGTTGCTTTAACTGACAATTGCGCGGTCGTGCGACGTTGTACCCAAACAAAATTGATGTCCTTTTTTTTCCCAGAAATAGAGCTTTCTTTTGGTGGTATTTGATCGCAATATTTTTTAACTTTTTGCCATAATAAATATCCCCCAAAAATATATAAAAAACAAATTTCTTTCTCAGTTTAGGCCAATATGTATTCTTCTACATATTTTTGGTAAAAAAAAAAAAAAATTGCAATAAGTGTATAATGATTGGTTTGCCCAAAAGTTATAGCATCTACAAAATAGGGAATAGATGTATGGCATTTTATTATAATTTTTTTTTACTAGTAATGGCGGTGATCTGCGATTTTTATCGGGACTGCGACATTGCGGCGGACAGATCGGACACTTTTGACACTATTTTGGGACCAGTGACATTTATACTGAATGCTGTGTAATTGTCACTGGCAGCGAAAGGATAAAACACTAGGGGGCAATCAAGGGGTTAACTGTGTTCCCTCAGCATGTTCTAACTGTAGGGGGGATGGGCTACCTAGGACATGACAGAGATCACTGCTCCCGATGACAGAGAGCAGTAGATCCCTGTCATCTCACGCCTGTCATGGCATTTCCCCATTCTGCCTCTCCTCGTTGCGATTGCGGACCACTGGCGGACATCGATTCCGTCGGGCATTCCGATCGTGTGTGGGCTTCATCGGACCTTTTGTGTCGAAAATTCCGACAGACCTAAGAAATAGAACATGTTTAAAATCTTTACGACAGACTCGATTCCTATCGAAAAATCCGTTCGTCTGTATGCTAGTCCGATGGACCAAAAACGACGCAAGGGCAGCTATTGGCTACTGGCTATGAACTTCCTTTTCTAGTCCGGTCGTACGTCATCACATTCGAAACGATCAGACTTTGGTGTGATCCTGTGTAGGCAAGTCTGTTTCGTTGGAACTCCGTTGAAAAGTCCTTCGGAGTTCAGTCCGTCAAGAAGTCCGCTCGTGTGTACGCGGCATTAGGCACTATTTTTTGTTGTTTGGACTTTTTGATGATATTCACTTTTGTGTTATAATATTTTTCCTTTACCTGTTTAGACAGAATATTTATATTATTGCTAAATAAGCGCACCATTAATTGCATATTTGGACGGTTTCTATGCAGAGCTTCACCAGATTTTGCATGCTCTAGTGTTAATAAATTGCCCTCAATGTCTCATATCCAAGGGCAGCTTTCTACTAATAATCTCCAGGTGCTAAAAGTATAACTAAAGGCAAAACTTCAAGGTCGGAAAGAGTAGAGATGGATTAGAACACCTGTCAGGTTATTATTGCTGTCTGTGTCCCAGTTAGGGGGATTCCCCCTCTCTATTTGTCTTGGTGACTATTCTTACGGAGAATAAAAATGAAAGAAAATCCCAAATTTGGAGTGCTCACCAGAACAGTAATAGAGGGGAAATCTTCCAATGAGGACACAACTTCTGATAACAATTGGGGATTTCCCTCAATTTACAGGAATTTCCTCTCACTTCTGGTTTTGGCTGTGGGACAGGAAATGAAGGGAAATCTCCCTAATGGGACACAGATGGTCTTCAGTTCCACCTTAACACCTTCAGATCCGCGCTATAGCCGAATGACGGCTACAGCGCGGATCTGCTTTGCCGGGAGGGCATCAATAGACGCCCTCCCCTTTGCAAGCTGTCCATGCCCACCTGAAGGGCGCGCGCAGCGTGCGCTGTGATCACCCGAGTCAATGAGACTCTGGTGATCACAGATCAGAGTAAGGGGTCGATCCCGACCCCTTACCACGTGATCAGCTGTCAGCCAATGACAGCTGATCACGTGATGTAAACAGAAGACCGGTAATCGTTTTTAATTTCTTCTCACACTGACAGCATGAGGAGAAAAAAAACTGATGACCGGCTTCTGTTGAAGGGACATCGGTCCCGAAGAGGAAGAGGCGAAGCCCACCAGTACCACCTGCCAGTGCCACAAATCAGTGCCCACCAATCAGTGCCCACAATGCCCACCAATCAGTGCCCACCAGTACATAAGTGAAAGCAATCAGGGCCACCTATCAATGCCCACCAGTGGTGCCAATCAGCGCCTCATCAGTGCCACCTAGCAGTGCTGCCTATCAGTGTCCATCACTGCCACCCATCAGTACCCATCAGTGCCAGCTATCAGTGCCACCTATCAATGCCCATCAGTGCTGCCCATCAGTGCCACCTCTCAGTGCCCACCAATGCCACCTATCAGTGCCCACCAATGCCACCTATCAGTGCCCACCAGTGCTGCCTATTAGTGCCCATCAGTGCCACCTATTAGTGCCCATCAGTGCCGCCTTATCAATGCCCATCAGTGCAGCCTATTGGTGCCCATCAGTTTAGCCTCATCAGAGTACACCAACGAAGGAGAAAAATTACCTGTTTGCAAAATTTATTAACAAAATATAAAACGGTTTTGTATTTTTTTTAAAAACTTTGTTTAACAAAAAATAAAAACCCAGAGGTGATCAAATACTACCAAAAGAAAGCTCTATTTGTGGGGAAAAAATGATAAAAATGTCATTTGGGTACAGTGTTGTATGACCTCAAAATTGTCATTCAAAGACATCGCTAAAAGCTGAAAATTGGTCTGGGCAGGAGGGGGGTTTAGGTGCCCAGTAAGCAAGTGGTTAATGCAGTCTCAGCTTAGGGAAATTATGTGATGAAATGCTGAAAAGTTTAATTTAATTTCAGGTTTTAATCCTCATGTATAGCTAAATACAGCAAACAATACTTGTGTCGCACTGCCCGGCTTAGTGAAAAGTCGAGCTGACCTTGTAGCTGTCATAATCATACACAAATCAATAGATTAGGAGGTGAAGTAAATAGTGTGATGGGCACTGTCCACGGCTTTTTACGGTAGAAAGTAAACCTGCCAAACTACTGTAGGTTATCAGACTGTTTTTTTTTAAATACTTTCAAGTATATCTAAAGCCAAAACTTTTTTTTTTAAAGCAAGGAAACTGTTAAAGTTAAACTCCGGGCAGGAATTTCTTTCCCCATGCAGTGGGGCTGTGCCCACACGGGTCAAATGCTTGTTTTGTCTAGGATTAGTCACCCGATTCTTCAATCCTCTGGAAAATTACACTCCCCCACGGTCCAGCGGTGGACTGTTCCTGGTCTATGGAGCCTGCTCTGGGCGTGATGACATCAGGAACAGTCCACAACTCAAGACCTCCAGAGCGAAGGGGTGCCGGACCGGTCTTGTGCTGGGAGGATCAGAGGATTAGGTGAGTGTATCTTGGCTCTCCTCTCCCCTAGAAAAAAACGAGCAGTTAACCCATGCAATGCGAGCACAGTCCCACTACATGGCAAAAACATTTTTTTTGCCTAGACTTAACATTTAAATCACTGCTAAGTTTTCTTTGCCATCTGTGTCCCCTTGGGGAGAGTTTCCTTCATTTCCTGTCTTGTACATGGAAGAAGCGAGAGGAAATACCTTCAAATTAAGAAAATCCCATCTTATACAGTTGTCACCATTAAGACCCCTTTCTACACTAGGGCGCTTTGCAGGCGCTACAGCGCTAAAAATAGGGCCTGCAAAGCGCCCTGAAAGAGCCGCTGCTGTGTCTCCAATGTGAAAGCCCCGAGGGCTTTCACATTGGAGCGGTGCGCTGGCAGGACACTTAAAAAAGTACTGCTAGCAGCATCTTTGGTGCGGTGAAGGAGCGGTGTATACACCGCTCCTTCCCATTGAAATCAATGGGGCAGCGAAGCTATACCGCTGGCATAGCGCTAGCGCTTTGCAGTGGCTTTAACCCTTTCTCAGCTGCTAGCGGGGGGTAAAAGCGCCTTGCTATCGGCCGAATATCGCCGCAAAATTGACGGTAAAGCGCCGCTATTTTTAGCGCCGACGCACACACCACCCCAGTGTGAAAGGGGCCTTATGGGAAGTCATCCCATTCACACAGCCAGCTTGGGTTGTATGCTACCAAGAATCATATCTCAGGTGTCTGCTTCATCCAGTATTTATCTGCTTCATTCAGTATTCATCTGCTTCATGCAGTATTTTTAGTGCTTTCAGCCTCAGTCAGCAGCCTGTACAAATGAATGTAAGGTGGACAGGCACCGTGACTGTCCTCAGCTGTTTGCATATAATTGCACATCGAACAGTTACATGCATTTAGGGAAAGATGAGCGACTCTGGATGCAAACTGAAGTATCTATTACCAGCATACCTTGAATCTTCATCCACACGTGTAGTAAAGTGATCAAATCACAGCAGTAAAGATGTAACATTCCGAGGCCAGACAGACCCCTTCATCGGGTATGTGACATCACATACCTGATGAAGGGGCCTGCATGGCCCCGAATTGTTGCACCTTTACTGCTGTGATTTGATCACTTTAATAAATGCTGGGGTGTTTTTTTTTTGAAGATATATATGCTTCAACTTGTGATGATACCAGTTACCAGCTGGTAGTCGCTACAGCACCCATTTATTGCTTGACAAAAAAAAAAACGCTGCTTTTACACACATTTGAGCTTTTGTTTTTTTCCTCTGCCTCTAAATGCTCCTCCATGTTGGCCTATGTGACCATGCACACTATAGGCATTTACAGGAGTTTAGATGCAGAACCTCCCCACTCGCCACCAAGATACACCTTTTATTTACTCTTACCTGCTTTATTAATTTTATATTGTTTTTGTCACTCTTTCATTCTATTCTAAATTTTTTTGACAACATTTTTTTTTTTTTGATTTTCTTTTGACCTTCAATGCAATACTGTAAACTAATATATCAGAGGTTGCCTTCCAGGGATCTAAGTGGCTCGATGGTGTCAGGCTTGACCATTCGATCCCGAAAACTTGGTTTGGCTACTACTACTACTTGAAATTTGATTAACATCAGGAACTAGTATTTTTTTTTTTTTGATCCCTTGCCCTCAGGTTGTTCATGATTTGTGGAGCCTATGCCATGTTCTATCGGATTGTGTATTTTTAACATGTTTAAAACTTGTTCCTGGATCTGTAAAATGCTGTATTTACTTATCTTTCAATAAAAAACCCCCATCAAAGTCACATTCAGGAGAGGAGTTTGTGAGTATAAAAAAAAAAACGCATAAATGCGCATGAACACTAGGAGCATTTATGCGTGTTCCCATGGTAAAAAATTCTAATGGCCAGAATAAATGAACATTCTGGCTAATAGAATGCATTGCCCTTTCATTCCTACTATATTGAATTGTATTGTAGCTGTACTATCTGCCCTCATGTTGTAAAGTGCTGCGTCAACTGTTGGTGCTATATAAATCCTGTATATTAATAATAGTTAACGCCAGACGTGTGAACTTGCATGCAAAAATGCAGCTTTTTACCACATTTTCCTGTTGCTAAACTTCTGTAGGAGAAAAGGCGTCATAGAGAATACAGTGTGCATGTGAACTAATGTATGCGATTGGAATAATATAAGTGGCCTGGACAAGAACTGTTTGTGTCCATGACAGCTCATCGGTCCACAATAGCATGTAACTGCACATACGGGCAGTGCCATGCAAACACCTGCGGCGCCTGAATGTGCATGCAAAAATGCAGCTTTTTATGGCATTTTCCTGCTCCTAAACTCCTGTAGGAGAAAAGGTGTCATAAAGAATACAGTGTGCATGTGGCCTAATAAATACGATGGGAATATTATAAGTGACTGGATGTGAACTATTTGTGTCTAGGGCAGCTCATCTGTCTCCAATTGCATTTAACTGCATACCCGGGCAGTGCCATGCAAACAGCCGCGGTGCCTGGTAGTCAGATTTATGTTGATTCTTGGTGGTGTAGGGCCCAAATCAGTCATGTGAATGAAGCCCTGTTCTTGTTCTGATGACAATTAAAAATGTTGGAATGTCTATCACTTTAAATTCCTGAGACAAAGAACAGGGATGGGAAAACTCTCCATCGGGGACTTCCTTGCTCTATCCAAAACCAAAAAAAACTCTTTATATACAGATTAAATATGCAAAATACAATAACCTAAATTCCTGTTCTACAGAAACTGATGAAAAAGAAAATGGGGTTGTTATTTTGGGTTACTATACCCTATGCATCGTCATGTTCTTTGTGTTGCCCTGTTAGATAAGCTTGTAAATTTAGCCAATAAAATGATCAAATATCAGGACTGCATCATTCACACCGCATACAAAGCAGTTTCATAATAAAACTATTTTAGAGAAGTATTCTAATTTTTATATTATGAATAGTAATATGCTTACAAAACAACATTAGCCTTCCTAATACATGAAAGGTATAAAACATAAACTATAAAACAAGAACAAAATCTACATAAAATTTATAAAACAGAAAAAAAAAAAAAACAGAATAGGCTACAACTCTAGGCTGGTGCTGGGATTATATTCCAAAGGCGGAATGTGTGTGGGGCCAGAGACACCACTCTTGATAAATTTAGGGAGGGCAGCTAAAAAATTCCAGACATTTTTTAGCTCTGATAAACAAAGATCATGGCTCTAACATACTGGACACACTGCACGGTTCTGTATATTCCATCCTAAACATTCTCACCTGTCATTGTGTACACCTGTCCTATACCCTGCTGCATTAGGACACTCCCACCTGTCAAACCCACAGTGTGGCCAACCTTTTGTAAATAAGGAGAACATATACAATCACAAGTGATGACCTTGCTTCCTTCTGATCTCAGCAGGACATAAGCACAGGACTGCTCTCTGGTCCCCATAGGAAAATAAGCTGACCCCACCACCAATACCATCACCGCTCCTGATTTGTCATCGATGACCACTTTCTTGTGTCTACAGTAGTGTAGGTCTACACTACTCCTTGAAATCAGGTTAGGGTCCAGCGCCATTCTTTCTCCTTTAATTTCTGCAGTTCCTTCTTCTGGCTCCCAAAGACTTTGGGAACCTCCTTACCTTTGCTTCTCTGTAATCAATCCTCCTTGACCCCAGATTCTACAATTCTGTCGCCATGCATGGTGCTCCTGTTCCATATATTCCTCAACATTTTGAAGTCTAATGTTTCTCTCTTATTCTTCATCCATTGTTTCTTCCCATGCATGCCTTTAAAGTTATTCTCCATGCTCTCATTCTCTGGATCTCCTCTGGCTCTCCTTGCGACTCATGCAATCACCGCTCTAGCAATTCTATGCATAACTGGAGAGCTGGTGTATTTACTCACTGGTTATCTCTCATGAATTTCTTACCTTCTCTCTTCCCTGACCGATAACACCAACTGGGTAAAACCACGTCTGCTAAAGGTGGGGGGGAGAATACCTAACAGGCACTTACCATTGAGCTGCTGGGGGGAGTACGCCTCTGATCCAGAGTCTGGGGGAGAGTCAGGTAAAGTGCTAAGGAGGAGGAGGAAGAAGAACAATTTGTTTCAGATTCAGAATACTTTATTAATTCCAAAGGGAAATTATTGCAACACACGCCACACGCAACAAAGACAACACAAGATCACAACAATGAACAGAACAAGACACAACAAAATTCCCAATAACAGCCATTAGCACCAAATAAAACAAATTAAAACTACACTCTAATAAACCATCCATACAATTAAAAAACAACATAACAGAACAAATAACACATATTAAAATATAACACAACATTAAACTACCAAAATGCAAATAATACACCACTTTCTCTAGCATTGCCCCAAATAATAATTACCATAATACCAACATACTATAAAAGCTACATAAAAATCCTGAATGTAAACCATATTTCTGCACAGTGTGACTTCAAAAATTGTTCATAAATTGTTAGTAATAGTCTATAAAGCTATATAACAAAATACCAGCTGTATATTGTGTTTTAGATTGGGTTTCCTTACATGTTACACCTCATTTTTTAAAGTAGAACTAAAGGAAAAACTTTATTTTTTTCAGCGTTGGATAGAGTGGAGAGGGATTAGAACACCTGTCAGGTTTTTACTGCAGTCTGTGTCCCTGTAAGCCCACGTTCACATCAGGCCGCTTTGTCAAATCACATGTCAAATCGCCGGCTACTGCCGGCAACGGCACCGTCTGAATCAGTGCAACGCCCACTTTGCGTACTTCCTGTACTACTTTTGGTGACTTTGGGGGCGATTTGTATAGAAATCTGTGCATATACCCACACAGATGTCTGCCAAATCGGCCCCCGAAGTCAGACTGCATTGCCGGTTTGAAATCGTGCAAGTTCAACCGAACTTGCACGGTTTCCATCACGCCCTTAATGTGAACCTGGGCTGGGACAGATTCACCCTTTCCATAAGACACAAAGAGGTACGTGATTTCGCCCAGGAGGGTCGCCCTGCCACAGTATATATGCGTGGGGCAGTCCGGAAGAGGTTAATTGAACCAGGCGCTATCGCTAAGTATAAAAGAGTACATTTATGTATTTTATTTTAAAATTTAAAGGCAAACATTTTTTAATCATTCAAATTGTGTATACATTTTTTTGGGAGGGAGAAACTTCCAATGAGGACGCTACTTCTGGTGACTAACACGGATTTCCCCCTTGCCCTCTTTTGGCTATGGGACAGGAAGTGATCTCCCCAATGGGACACAGATCCCAAGAAAGCTGACAAACCCCTTAACCTTACCTTAAGGCCCATACATAAGATCAGAAAATCATACAAAAAATACCGCTTTCGAAGTGATCGTACGATAATCTGACTGTTAGTACACAGCTTTCGCCTAAAATTTTCCGAAGGGACAAACACAAAAAATGTTCTCGTACGATACCAGATTGTACAATTTTTGTTTGATCAGTATAGTTTTAGTCCAAAAATATGATACAAAACACTACAACACAGGCTTACTCCAGGCTGTAAGACTGTCCACAGCCCTGCATTGGAGGCAGCGAAACTGAGGAACAGTCTGCCAGAGCGTAAGAGAGAAAAGGAGAGCGACGACTGTCCAGGGGAAGTTAAAGCTGTTTTTTTTTATACCATAGACCAAAATGAACATTTAACCCTTGCAGTGAGGGGACTTTTTTGCATTTCACCTCAATTAGGGATGCACTGATACCAGTTTTTTAAGACACGTACGAGTACCGATACCACTTGCCGATACCTATTTTTAGTGTTGCGTGACACATTATTAAATGAGCTAAAATATTGATGTAACACCCTGAAGTTTAGGCAGGGTTGCTATCAAATTTAGTTGCCAGGCGATTGTTGCCTTGGCCAATTGTTAGGAGATCAATTGATTTCTCCCTAATTCTGGAATTGCTGCACTTTTCTCTTCTGTCACTAGGTGGCATTGTAGCTGGTGGCACTAGATAAGACAAGCGCATAGCAAAGACAGATTAGGAATGAATGGGTATCTCAGCCAATGGGCAGGGATTTTCTTGGGTCCCTTGGCCTGCTGGTAAAGCCAATTTATTTGGGTGGAGTCAGATGATCGGTGTGCCACCTGGACAGCTGTCTGGGTGGACGTGTGTTGTAGTGCCCCGGGCTACTAGGCCAGAAACCTAAGGCCTATCCAGGGGACATCTAGCTGCTAGGCTGTTTGAGGGCCTACCCAGAAGCAGGAAAATCAGCGTAGGGTTGTGACTGTGGGTTAGTAGTCCAACCAGAAGTAATGGTTCCACTGGCCAGGGAACCAGTTGTGGTCGGAGGTAGATGGGAACCTGTCGCCACTAAGGGAGCATCCAGCTTTCTACCGGAGACCACCGTGAGTAAGCTGAGGCCAGACCAGAGCAGACTTCTCGCCAGCCGGGGACGGTGAAGAAGTGGGAAAACTTCAGCAAGTGACAAGTCAGGGACCCAGTGGGACAGCAGAGGTAATGCCTGTGGAGCATCAGTGAGTGACAAGCCAGGGACCTAACGTGTCAGCGGGGTGAAGCTTGAGGAGTATCTGTGAGTGCCAAGCCAGGGTCATAGCAGGAAAGTGGGGGTGACGCTTGAGGAAGATACCGAGTGCTAAAGTGGAAGAGCTCAGGGGATCCAGTGGCTAGTGGATCTGAAGTCTAGTGAGAGAGACTGGGAGCTCATTAGTGAAGACCCTCAGTGAGTGATTATGGGGTAAGTTGAGAACTGTTTGTGTTGCAAATAGTTGAGTACAATTTAGTTAGTAACCGCTACAAGATTGTTGCCATAGGAGACAGCGGTCCTACCTATAGAGAAGTGGTATCCGGCTGGAGGCCTTCACCTGTATAGCTGGCTACCTATAGAAGTCTCAGAGTCTGCCAATTATCTTTGCATCTACTTAAGGGTGTCCTGGCCCTAACCCTCTCTCCCAAAGTTCTGTTTAAGAGACAATAAATCTCTTTGCATTCAAAAAGTGTCTGGCGCCCACCTGTTCATCTTGCATTACACCCACCATGCCTTCTAACCCACTCTACACAGAAGGATGTCAGCTGTCCCTAACTCTGGAGGTTACCATTAGGCCTTGAGGGGCCCGGGACTTTGCTACATTAATCTATTACTAAATACATTTTGTGTGGTTCTGTTTATGTTATTATTAAATTATTATTATATTATATATTGTGTTATGAACCACATCTGATTCGCATGACATGTGAACCAAACTGTCTTTCTATGGAGCCGGTTCACATATATGCAGGCCAGCCACATATTTAAAAAGAGTTAGGTAGGATTTTCTGTCCGGTTCAGGTGCGATTTCCAGTGTCATGCACTTTAAAAATTCCCAACTGAACCGCACCTGTACCGCTGAACGAAATCGCACCGATTTCTTTTTACAAATCTCACTGAAAACGGCCATGCACATATGTGAACCCGGACTTGAAGGTATCAGTTTTAGTATCAAAGCATTTGCTTAGTATCGGCACCAATACCGGTATCGGTGCAACGCTAACCTCATTACATTTTTGAGGTACATGGATGGTGTGCTAGCTATTGCATGAAATCAAGGTTTATTTGCCATTTGTGCCCATAAGAGATATTTCCCCTCATTTCCTGTTCATGGGACATGTCACCAGGACAGGATGAGAGCTGAAAACTCCCAAGAGGACACACAAAGAACAGTAAACACTCAAAAGAGGTTAACGGAAGTTGGATTTACTGTAACAGTCTGTTATAATGCAGGTCACATAAAACAAAAGCAAACTAATGAGGATACAAACAGTACTGACAGCCACCAGCAGGGCCGGGACAAGGGGTTGGCAGAAGGGGAAGCTGCCCTGGGCGCAGTGGTTTATTGCAGTGATGAGGGTGCCTTAACACTAACCCTAAGGAAAGGGGGCATAGCTTGGCATCTTTGCCCTGGGCACTGGATGACCTTGTCCTGGCACTGACCACCAGCACTATATACAGGCAGCGATTGGTGCCTGCACACACCTTTAAAGTTACACTAAAGGTTAATTTTTTTTTTAAATAACAAACATATCATACTTACCTCCACTGTGCAGCTCGTTTCGTTCAGAGTGGCCCCAATCCTGGTCTTCTGGGGTCCCCTCGGCGGCTCTCTCGGCTCCTCCCCACATCAGATAACCCCCTGGGAGAAGCGCTCTCCGGGGGGTTACCTTGCGGGCGCGCTCCTGAGTCCAGCATTCATTGTGCATAAAGGCCGAGTGCAGGACTCGGCCCCGCCCCCCGGTGGCCGCGTCATTAATTTGATTGACAGCAGCGGGAGCCAATGGCTGTGCTGCTATCAATCTATCCAATCAACAGCCGAGAACCCCCTAGAAGAGAGACGGCATGTCCCCATGGGACAAGTTCGAGGGTTCAGGTAAGTAAAACGGGGGGGCGGCTGGGGGCCGGTCACTGACAGGTGTTTTTTCATCTTAATGCAGAGGATTCATTAAGGTGAAAAAACGCAAACCTTTACAACCCCTTTAAGCAGGGTATATTCCAGTAGAATTTTGAACGAAAATTTGTACGAGAATTCTTAGTACATTGGAATGTCCAAAAGATTTCCTTTGCTTTTAACATTTAATTTTGGAATGAATGGACCAAACAAAAACCAAATATATTGCTAAAAATTCGTACATTCGAGAACATTTTGCATCATACTCCTTCAAATTTTATTGTCACTGCGGTCAAAAACAAACATTGATTTGACCCCACTAAAGATTAGAAAACCAAACAAAACTTCTTACAAGATTTGAAATACGTTTAACAAAATTCTTCTAGTGTATACCCAGCTTTAGATGCACTCATCTGCAGAACACATTGCTGAAAATCTCGGATGTAACCAGCAAGTTTCAACATCTCCTGGTAGCATTGTGCTGGCCGTGCCGCAATATCACTCCTACAGTCCCAATGTGATGTCCCATCATTGTAATGGGCCAAAACAAATATGTAGGAGGAGAAAGGGCCAGCATTTTGCTGTACCATGAAATGTTGAAACTTGCCAAATATAGGAATCCTTACCAAAGCAAAAATGTCATTTAAAAACAAAGAAAAATGAATGAAATGGACCCCAATAGAACACAGTACTTTATTACAAATAATTTAAGAGCGTAGCACTTTAGCATAATCCCCCTATCAATTGTCCCCAATAGGGAGACTGGAAGAAATATTTTCGTCTCATTAATCCTACACACACATGAGATAAATCAGCCATGCCAACTTACCATAAAATCTGTCCCTGTCTCTGATTTTCGTCGGAGGTGGGAGGAGGAACAGTGACATCATGATCTCCACCTTGTCCAATCAGATAACACCTTGTATTCATTGAGAAAAAATACAAAGCTCTCCATGAATAGTGGACCCCTTGTGGTCAGTGTACAGAGGGGAAGCCGAGCATAACTCAGATTATTGCAGCTATCACTGTAGTAACATTGACTACTACATCGATTTCTATTTTCTTCAGTGGCCCATCAGGTATGAGGTATGGCTACTGAATCCAGCCATAAATGGTTTGAATCTCACCTGGTTCCTGCTGAGCTTCGAACCGTGTACGGACAGGCTGAATGTACCATGTTGATCGATTAATCAACTTGGGTACAACCAGCCTGTCAGATTTTACATACGATTATTGCTAGTGGCTGTTATAGCTGCTAGCAATAATCATTGTGTTTCTCCCGGTGGGAGCAGCTTCCCCCGCCCCTCATTGGGAGGACACAATGGCTCCGCGGAAGGGATTTCCCCATCAACACCGACTGTGTTGATGAATCGCGCAATTTTCTTTCCTGCAACCCTTGGTTGTAGGAAAAGAAAATCGCTCCATCTATGGCCGACTTTGTACTCCGCCAAGCTGATTCAATGTAATTATGAAATACAGTTACATAGTAGGTTACATAGTAGGTGAGGTTGAAGTCCATCAAGTCCAACCTATGTGTGTGATTATGTGTCAGTATTACATTGTATATCCCTGTATGTTGTGGTCGTTCAGGTGCTTATCTAATAGTTTCTTGAAGCTAGCGATGCTTCCCGTTAAGACCACCGCATGTGGAAGGGAATTCCACATCCTTGCCGCTCTTGCAGTAAAGAACCCTCTATGTAGTTTAAGGTTAAACCTCCTTTCTTCTAATTTTAATGAGTGGCCAGGAGTCTTGTTAAACTCTCCTCATACCTGGAATTAAGCTTTAACTTCCACCCGTCCAGGTCTGTCTCAGAGTCCCCCCTCCCAAGAAGGGGGGGGGGCTCTGTATAAATTGTGACTTTCAGCTTACACAAGACTTGAGGACTTTCTCCCCCACCACAGGTAACAGCAACAATCATAGATCCAACACTCCATCTTATCAACTACTACTTTAACTTACCTGGCTGCATAGCTGGTTTTAGGTTCTGCTTTGATGGGAAGACCAGGTCCGCTCATGCACATGGCAGGGCCAGGGTATCCTTTGGGATTAAGCATGGCGTTGCTGTTACTGCAATTGGCATGTGATTGGAAAGGTGGGCCTGCACATTGGCCACCCATACCAGGCCGTACTGGCATTTGCTGTCCCATATGAAGAACACCACCTGAGCTGGATGTTCCGACATGGCCAACATTGGAGATGACAGCAGGTAAGTGGGCTGCAGCAGAAGTACAGGGCTGACCTGGATTTGCATATCCGGAGGGAGGGATATCTGCAAAACAGCTGCAAACAAACGGTAAAAGAAAAAAAAAGTTAAATATATACAGCATATATATATATATATATATATATACATACAAACTACCTGAATCTCAATGACTTCAAACCATATTTGCCACAGTGATATTACATCAGATTGCTGTTAACATGTACATGTGATTATAATAAAGCGATAAAATAACTAAACGCTGCAACAGGCACCTCCAGATACCTTTATAGTGACTCCACATTCCTGCAGAACACCCCATAAGCATTAAAACAAATAGTGACCAGCTCCTGTGGTTGTGAGCACTCACACACCTACTATTGATTGATGAGTACATCCACAACCAAGATTGGCTAATTGTGAGATGCAGGTGGAATAGACCGCAAACACGGTCCCTTTTTGTATAACGGAGAGCCTGGATTGAGTGGTTTGCACTGTACCCTACAGGAAGGCAGAACTGCCATGCATGCTTCTGGTGGTATATACTATGGCACATGGGGGGCAACTTTATAGATCTCATTTGATTGAAGGTTTGCTTTTATTTTCTCATATTTATGTATGTATCAAACTGTTCTTGAAAATGACGGAAGATGAAGTCCACTGCTGTGTTTCAACATACAAACTACACCTTATAGAAGCTTCTTAGGCTGACCATACACTATACAATCTGATTGTACAATCCCTTTTAGATCATCCATCGATTATGTAGTTCAAGAACCTGCTTGATTTGATATAATTGAATTTGTTGTTTAGGTTTGTCCTCATACTACATAGTTTCGGTAACATCAAAAGGAGGTTATAGTGAGAATGTACAATCGGATTGTATAATGTATGGCCAGCTTTAGATCCATGCTTTCCTCTCAGCTGCTATGCAGCCAGCAACATTCTGAAGGGTAAGGCCCCTTTCACACCGATGGACAGATCGCGTTCGCCTGTTGGTTTTTCATTCGGACCCAATTGGACCATCCATTGCTCCCTGTGGGGAGGCGGAGGTCAATGAACATGTGTTGACACCCGCCGACATCCAATCCGATCCTGTCCGCTAAAAACAGACAGATTGGGATCCAGTCTCCATCCCTCTGGCGGATCGGATGACGGTTGAATGGAAATAGACAAGCGGTCTGTTTCCACCTGACCATCCATAGACAACAATAGGCTGTGTCTGTGTCTGTTCTGCATCAGCGGAGCAGACACGGACCTGTGATCTGCCTGCTCAGTGGGGGTCAGCGGAGAGATCCCTACTGAGCAGGCGGATCCGCTGCTGGAGTCTGTCCCATGTGAAAGGGGTCTAAATGTGTTGAATAAAGTGCCCAATAAATTACAACCATGGCAGCATAGTTCTTGGTGCATTTAGTACATAGCTTGCGGGAAGCTAACTTCTTGCTGATGTGATTTGCTTGCAGTCTTCTCAGACATCTGAGTAGAATAATATTTCAAGCATTTATTACATTGGTCCTTTCATCTCTAGTGATAGTTTGACCAGCAGTTTTGGAGATGCAATGTTTCACTTACTATAACGCAAGGACCAATCAAGTGATTATAGCACAAAGATCCTCCTACACTAAGTATGAGAAAGTTAGTGGAGTGGCCTGTCTTGATATCTTCAGAGCAGAAGCAGGTAAGAATCTGCAATTAGTTTTGCAAAATCCTTGATTCTGGAATCAAGATGGGGCTAGGTCATGTAACCATACTGTTCACGCCATCCAAGGAATGTTTAGCCCTTTGTTCAGCCTGGCTGCACAGCGTCATTGGTTCTTATGGTGCAGGTGCAATATATGTACCAATGACGCTGTACATCCTGTCCACCTGCATCCTAGCAAATAATGAGGCTGTGGGGCCACCACAATGCACAAGAGTGCACTACCATGAATTGTAGTGTAATATAATAAACTTACAAAAGAGCAAACCAACTACAAATAAAGTGAAAATAAGGTACTAAAACAGAAATAAATCAAAAAGCAAATACATCAAAAAATGATAAATACATTGAGCAAAATTATAAATGCAACACTTTTGTGTTTGCCCCTATTTATCATGAGCTGAATGCAAAGATCTATGACTTTTTCTATGCACACAAAAGGCCTATTTCTCTCAAATATTGTTCACAAATCTTTCTAAATCTGTGTTAGTGAGCACTTCACCTTTGCCGAGATAATCCATCCACCTCACAGGTCTGGCATATCAAGATGCTGATTAGACAGCATGATTATTGCATGAGTGTGCCTAATGCCGCATACACACGAGCAGACTTTCCGGCAGACTTGGTCCGGCGGACCGGACTCCGTCGGACAATTCGATCGTGTGTGGGCTCCAGCGGCTTTTTTCTTCCCCAAAAGTCCGACAGACCTAGAAATAAAACATGTTTCAAATCTTTCCGACGGACTTGAGTCCGGTCGAAAAATCTGCTCGTCTGTATGCTAGTCTGATGGACAAAAACCGACACTAGGGCAGCTATTGGCTACTGGCTATCAACTTCCTTATTTTAGTCCGGTCGTTTGTCATCACGTACGAATCCGTCGGAATTTGGTTGATCGTGTGTAGGCAAGTCCGTTCGTTAGAAAGTCCATCGGAAAGTCAGTCGGCAAGACTGTCGGACCAGTCCGGTCAAAAAGTCCGCCCCGTATGTACGCGACATTAGGCTGACCACAATAAAAGGCCACTCTAAAATGTGCTCAGTGTAGATGAAAATAGTTGCTTGTCATCAGACTTTAATACAAAGCCCAAAAAACATATATCTAAAATCCCAATAGTTTTGGGATATGACCGTGCTCTCGTATGTTAATTTAAAAAAAAAAAAAGGTCCAAAATATGTGACAAGATTTTGTTTATGGAGAGACGCCATTCAATGATAAAAGCGTGATTTGACTTCCTTTCATTTAAAGGGGTGAACAATTTCTGGTGAGTGGGGTGTGTACACAGTGGGTGCAGAGGAAGGTGCTAGTTGGTGTTACAGAATATGATCACATATTTTGGACTTTTTTTTTTTCGCACAGAGCCCTTTTTGGTGTATTTGATTGCACTATATGGACATTTTGTAGTTTAATTTGATCACACTGTATGGATACTTTTGGTGTTGTGATTATATTGAATGGATATTGTTAAGTAACATACAGGAAGGAGGTACGTTCCTTAATGGAGAAGTCCAGTCAGAGCTCGTTTGGCTGGGCTCCTCCTAAGGTTCACAGGAGTGCAAACCGTTTTGCACTGCTGTGATCCGTTTTCGGCAGAGAGTGGTCTGAAGTTCACTCTCTGCTGACGTCACACAGATCAGTCCAGGCACCGCATCATCCCAATTCTGGGAGTCTGGACCCACCAGGTGCCTGGACTGATGGCCGTCTCAGCCTCCCAGCAAGCCGCTGAGAGCCGCTCCCCGCCCCTCCACAGCTCAGCGCTCCATTGAGCATGGAGGAGCAGAGCAGGAGAGCTGCTGTCTGACAGTCAGCAACTCTCCTCTCGGGGAGCCAAGAGAACCGAGCCATCAATGATGTTCAATGGCTCGGTTCTCAATGCAGAGATGTCGGGAGACAGATGCAGCATCTGACCGATGCTGCATCCACCTAGGTAAGTATGATCGGGTAAAAAAAAGCCAAACTCATACTTTTCTTTTAACTGCTTCCCATCCAACCGCCGCAGTTATACTGTGCGAGCCTCGTAGCTATACGTCAGCTCGCGAGGACGGGATAGTGGGCGTGCGTGCCCGATGCACAGCGGGGGTGCCGATGCTTGTGGCCGACGGTCGCGATGACCGCCGGCCATGAGCGATCGTGACCAGGAGAGACAGAACAGGGATGAGTGTGTGTAAACACACACTTCTCTGTTCTGTTCTGAGAGGAGTGACAGATCGTGTGTTCCTATTAGCTAGGAACCACGATCCGTCACTTCCTCCAGTCAGTCCCCTCCCCCTTCAGTTAGAATCACCTCCCAGGGAACACAGTTAACCCCTCGAGCGCCCCCTAGTGTTAACCCCTTCACTGCCAGTGACATTTTTACAGTAATCAATGCAATTTTATAGCATTGATCACTGTATTAATGCCAAAAATCCCAAAAATGTGTCAAAATTGTCCGATGTGTCCGCCATAATGTCGCTGTCACGATAAAAATCGCAGATCGCCGCCATTACTAGTAAAAAAATAAATAATAATAATAATGCTATAAATCTATCCCCTATTTTGTAGACGCTATAACTTTTGCGATAACCAATCAATATAAGCTTATTGCGATTTTTTTTTTTTCCAAAAATATGTAGAAGAATACATATCGGCCTAAACTGAAGAAAAAAATAGTTCTTTTATATATTTTTGGGGGATATTTAATATAGCGCAAAAAATAAAAACTGCGGAGGTGATCAAATACCACCAAAAGAAAGCTCTATTTGTGGGAAAAAAGGATGTCAATTTTGTCATCGCACGACCGTGCAATTGTCAGCTAAAACGACGCAGTGCCGAATCGCAAAAAGTGCTCTGGTCAGGAAGGGGGTAAATTCTTCCGGGGCTGAAGTGGTTAAAGATGTTCTTCAGTCAGTTTGTAAAAAATTAAAGTCAGCAAATACTGTAGCTGCTGACTTTTATTAAAAGGACACTTACCTGTCCAGGGATCCAGTGCCATCCTCACCTGGGCCGGCTCTTCACCAGTCTTCGGGTCCCTGGCGCTGGCATGTTTACTATGGAGAGTTGGCTTTGATTCTTTGCAGCTTCGCCGTCGACTCCCCACTGCACATGTGCGGGCCACACAGCGCTAAATGAAGGGTCCTGCAGACTCTGGGGCCTGTGACGTGTCCTAAGAGGTTGTTGTGGGCAGGGTGGTGGTGGAGAACATCTCCTCCAATCACCTAAGAGGTCGGAGCAGAAATGGGGAGCGGGTACCTGTCAAAACTGGATATCTCCCCCCCCCCCAAAAAAAAAAAAAAACATTCCAAATATGATAGAGGAGGGGATGAAGTTCCACTTTAAGTGCATTAGGACACCATTCAAAATGAACGAATGAATCGATGTAGACGATACCATGCATTGTGTGCTACCGCATGTGTTACTGCAATGCTTTGGTGAGAAGTTCTAAGAAGGTCTAATTCATAAGTCAACAGCTTTGAGTTATCTGCATACACACTGCAAAGCTAGCTGGTGAAAATACTTCTATACCTATGCAGTTATGCAAGGCTACACATGCTATGACCTATACTCTCACATAGTGATATAAATATACTATGGGGGTAAAAAGCATATTGACTTACCCTCTTGACACTGCACAGTTACACCTCTGTAAACACATAGAGATAACAGCTGCACACGAAATACCAGTAGAGGCGTGCTAAACAGGTAAAAATGTGTCTTTTGCCTAGACCAGTGATTCCCAACCAGGGTTCCTCCAGAGGTTGCTAGGGGTTCCTCCAGCATTGGGCAATTTCTGCCTCTCAGATAAGTTGCCACTGACACCACTGATCTTTTTTAGCTATCTGTAAGGAGGTAATTCTTCCCAATGACCTCAAGTGTAAGGACCATTCTTCCCACTGACATCGCACTAATTTATTATTTATTTCAGGTACTTATATAGTGGCGTCAATTTTACGCAGCGCTTTACATCTACATTGTACATTGACATCAGTCCCTACCATGGGCGTCCGCAAATAGAGGCAAGGCGGGGCAATTGCCCCCCCCCTTGGATTGTCCCTTAATTCTGATTTTTGTCCCGTGTCCTGGGCACCTTCATTCTGGGACAATACAGTGTCCCGGAATTTTTAAAAAAAACACACCGCTAGTCCGCCACCCTGATAATAATTTGCCGAAGCAGCCAAACTGGTTGCCAGGCTAAGGCCGCCCCGCGTCTAGCAACCAGTGACATCGGCTGACACGTGGGCAGTGGGCACCCTATGGCTGAGCAGCGTGCCTCCGAGTCCACCCACCTCCTCCCTCCTTTTCCGCCTCCGGCCTCAGCAGCAGAGAGAGAGAGCAGCCACACCACAGCGACGAGGCAAGCGTCTTCATTCTCAGTCCTGACTGGTAGTGGCACTGCTGGTAAGCCAGGATCCAAGCCTGTGCCCAGTTTGTGACAGTCCCGGGGCGGCCACCGCCGCCAACTACTCCTGCAGCCGCTGCAGCACATTGCCAGCAGCCCGACTTCTCCAGTTCTCCTCCTGAGCCTCCTCCCGCCCACGAGGGCCGAGAGTTTTGAGCCGCCAGACAAACTTCCAGGTTAGTGTTTGTTGTGGCAGCAAATATCCATCATGGCCAGCTCTAAAATGTGGTACAGCAACTTGCTGGCAAATACGACCTCAGTCTTTACACTTCCCTTCATTCTTTAGTCACTATTACATTTTTAAAATCTGCAGACGCTCCACTTCTGTGATAGTGTGATTACATCTGCTACATCCTCTACATTAAAAAATAACTGCACTTTTTTTTTCTTTTTTTTTTAATTATGCCCCCCCCCCCCCCCCCCCCTGAAAAAAGTTCTGTAAACACCCATGGTCCCTACCCTCAAGGAGCTTACAACCTAAGGTTCCTAACACACATTTATACATACTAGGGCCAATTTAGACAGGATCTGATTAACCTACCAGCATGTCTTTAGAATGTGGGAGAAAATCCACACATGCACAGGATGAACATGCAAACTCCAGGCAGATGGTGTAGTTGGGATTCAAACCAGCAACCCCTTTTGCTGCTAGGTGAAAGTGCTACCCATTACACCACTGTGCTGCCCATATCATGAGGTGTAGATTTCTAATTTTTAGCAGGGGTTCCCAGAGACCAGAGAACTATTTCAAAGGGTTCCTCTGTGTTGAAAAGGTTGAGAAAGGCTGGTCTAGACAGTAGTTTAAAAGGGTGCAGAATGTTAGATTACTGCAAAACGTTAGATCGACCACTAGAGGGCACCTTCTAAGTACAAAACAGTAGATAAAAATAACCTAAAATTAAACCACCGGCACACATCCTTTATATCTGAAGATATATATATATATATATATATATATATATATATACATACATACATACATACTGTGTGTATGTGTGTGTGTATATACTATTCATACCCCTTGACATTTTCCACATTTTGTCATGTTACAACCAAAAACGTAAATGTGTTTTATTGGGATTTTATGTGATAGACCAACACAAAGTGGCACATAATTGTGAAGTAAAAGGAAAATGATAAATGGTTTTCAAAATTTTTACAAATAAATATCTGAAAACTAGTGGAACCGATTGCCTTCAGAAGTCACCTAATTAGTAAATAGAGTCCACCTGTGTGTAATTTAATCTCAGTATAAATACAGCTGTTCTGTGAAGCCCTCAGAAGTTTGTTAGAGAACCTTAGTGAACAAACAGCATCATGAAGGCCAAGGAACACACCAGACAGGTCAGGGATAAAGTTGTGGAAAGAAGAAAAAAAGAAGTTTAAAGCAGGGTTAGGTTATAAAACAATATCCCAAGTTTTGAACATCTCACAGAGTACCGTTCAATCCATCATCCGAAAATGAAAAGAGTATGGCACAAATGCAAACCTACCAAGACACGGCTGTCCACCTAAACTGAGAGGCCGGGCAAGGAGAGCATTAATCAGAGAAGCAGCCAAGAGGCCCATGGTAACTCTGGAGGAGCTGCAGAAATTCACAGCTCAGGTGGGAGAATCTGTCCACAGGACAACTATTAGTCTAGCACTCCACAAATCTGACCTTTGTAGGAGAGTGGCAAGAAGAAAGCCATTGTTAAAAGAAAGCCATAAGAAGTTTGCAGTTTGCGAGAAGCCATGTGGGGGACACAGCAAACATGTGGAAGAAGGTGCTCTGGTCAGATGAGACCAAAATTGAATTTTTTGGCCTAAAGACAAAACGCTATGTGTGGCGGAAAACTGACACTGCACATCACCATGAACACACCATCCCCACCGTGAAACATGGTGGCGGCAGCATAATGTTGTGGGGATGTTTTTCCTCAGCAGGGACAGGGAAGCTGGTCAGAGTTGATGGGAAGATGGATGGAGCCAAATACAGGGCAATCTTAGAAGAAAACCTGTTAGAGTCTGCAAAAGACTTGAGACTGGGGCGGAGGTTCACTTTCCAGCAGGACAACGACCCTAAACATACAGCCAGAGCTACAATGGAATGGTTTAGATCAAAGAATATTCATGTGTTAGAATGGCCCAGTCAAAGTCCAGACCTAAATACAATTGATAATCTGTGGCAAGACATGAAAATTGCTGTTCACAGATGTTCTCCATCCAATCTGACAGAGCTTGAGCTATTTTACAAAGAAGAATGGGCATAAATGTCACTCTCTAGATGTGCAAAGCTGGTAGAGACATTCCCAAAAAGACTTGCAGCTGTAATTGCAGTGAAAGGGGGTTCTACAAAGTATTGACTCAGGGGGGCTGAATACAAATGCACGCCACACTTTTCACATATTATTTATTTGTAAAAAAATTTGAAAACCATTTATCATTTTCCTTCCACTTCACAATTATGTGCCATTTTGTTTTGGTATTTGACATAAAATCCTAATAAAATACATTTACATTTTTGGTTGTAACATGACAGAATGTGGAAAATGTAATAGGGTATGAATACTTTTTCAAGGCACTGTATTATATTACAGCTTACCATATCTTAAATGTGATGGCTGCATTCGTTTTCTTTTTTAGACTTTCTTCTATTTTCATCTGGTGATCCAGCCAGTAAAATCTGTTGTTTTTAAAAGAACAAGCTCTCTTCCTGATGTATCAGTTTACAAAAATGGGACATACTATTTAACACTGGTGGGGTGCTTACAATGATTGGGTTTATTCATTTATGTAAAACTTTTATCCCAAAAGCTACAGTTTGGCTTCAATTTGTGGTAAAAACAGAGGTAAAAGGCCTAAAAAAAAATGAATGCAGCCAGCATATCCAATGATTGGTAGGCTGCAATATATACAGTTTTGGTTTTGGTTTTAAAGTGTTACTAAACCCACAACAGTAAAATCAGTGTGTATATGTAGTAAAACATGCACTGTGGAATCTAAGGGGTTAATCCTCTGCATTGTGTAAAAAGGCTGTTTTATCCTGACTTCTCTGATCCTCCCCTTCTTCCACTGTTCCCAATCCATCTCCTGCTAGTGTAGAGCCTTGGGGGCACTCTGCACATACTCAGTTTGGTGTGTATTGCTAGGAGGGTGCATGTGATTGGCACAGGGCCAATCAGCACTGTCCAGACAGAGGAGTCATGCAGCCTCATAGGACAGTCAGAGGAGAATGAAAACTCCTCCTACAAGCTTTAACCAGTGCTCGGCCAGACACTGATAAAAGTCACAGGACATCAATATACTGCTGATAAAAAAGGTATTTAGCAGTTTATATTTACCAAAATAATTTAATTTCTATGTTCTGTGTACTGTGGGAGACCAGATATAGTGAATGCAGGGTCCTGGGTTTAGAAAAACTTTATTAGCACTTTAATATGCTTTACATGAAAGCAGTCTATTAAAATAAATGGGCTACCAACGCACTCTGATATGATGAAAATCGGGTGTGACCCTTTTTTTGTAATGCAATGCAGCAGAGTGCAGTACTGTATATTGCTGTGCATTGTGGGCCTGCAGCAATGCAGGTGCATTGGAATGTCATTAAAAATGATGCATGTAATGTGCAAAATGGGCCTTAGAGTAAAAAGGGCAATAACAAATAATAACAAAGAATCCGAATGATCACTGTCAGAGTGGCTTTGGTTACAGAGGCAGCAATCAAAGCCACTCTGACAGTGATCATTTGGATCCTTTGCTAATAACACACCCGACTGGGAACCTTCCCCATCTTTTAGCATGCAGCAACAGCCATGAAGAAGGGGGAGTTCTTGTTCCCCCAAATGCATCTTTCTAACTTACCTTTCAACTTGCATACTATTTGACACTGGTGGGTGCTTCTTTCTCCACCTACCTTTCTAAGTCTACATGTGGAAATTACCTTAAGGCCCAAGCCCAAAGAGGGCTCACCACCACAAACTGGGCACAAACCACTGGAAGGGACCTCTTCCTGCTCGCCCACGCAATCACCCAACCACGACCTGTGACTGATTGCGTTAGTCCAGCGCTGTCTCCAGCCCTAAAGAGTTACAAGGATGTCAAGGCATCTTAGAAAGTCGAGGAATATTGGGGCAATCCAGGTATTCATATTAGCAGCGTTGATTGTAGAGCCAGGTGGTCAGTTCCTCCATACGTTGCCATAATGTATGTGCTTAAATGTAGTCTTCTAACCTTATATGAGATCTTCACATATCTTCCAATACCATATGTGGTCTTCCAATGTTGGGGATAACTGCCCCAGCGGTTAACATGAAGAAGTGGAGAAGGCCATTCTTGGCTGTAGCCCATGTACACAGAGAGAAGGGCCATTTCTGGAGTCATAGTGATGTCTGAGCCCCTCACTGCCTTATATGTGGTGAAGACGAGGAACCAAAAAAGTCTGATCCAGAGACAAGGCTACCATGTATGTAGCATAATCCTTCTACTCTCTCACAGCACCAACAATTAGAAGCAGAAAGGAAAATTCTTTGAATATCGTAGAGACCCCTTTACCAGCAGGTCAGGAACTCATAACGCCGCTCTTGAGCAGTGGAGGCTATGCATGTCTTGTAAATAAGAATGAATATCTTTAGGAGATCCGATTAATGCAGCTTTTTACCAAGTTCCCTTCCCAAGGCTTTTATATAATGGGGAGGATTCGGACTGGGATAATTGTTTAAAAAAGCACCCAGGAAGACGCAAACACCTAGTGCATTACCACAGGATTTATTAATAAAATGAACGAAAAGCCAAACACATACTTACAAAAGAGGAAAAATCATATATTATATTATATCACATCAAATCATGATCCAGTGTGGCATCAAGTGACCTGACTCATGCACCACCACATTGGCAAGCTGACTGTTTCGGGGGATGCACCCCCTTCTTCAGACCTTATAGCTCTGAAGTAGGGGGTGCGTCCCCCGGAATGCATTAGCTTGCCGATGCGGTGATGCATGAGTCAGGTCACTTTATGCCACACTGGATCATGATTTGATGTGATACAATGCATTAATTGTTCCTCTTTTGTGAGTGTGCAAAACGTTCATCAATACGCATCATAAAATGTGTAAAACACATGAACAAGTGAACATTTTTATTTGCTTACATGACCTTTTCTAGTGTTACACAAAATTAAAACAGAAAGAATACCTTTATTTATTTCTTAACTACCTTACCCTGGCACTATAACCAGCAAAATAATTTTAATGTGGTAATAAATAGATGTTGCACAAAAAAATATATATATAATATATAAAAATATATATTCTTTATATATAAAATGATACACAGGAAAAAAAGTGCACATCAAATTCTACCTCTGTTTGATTTTACAGTGCATAGAAAACATAAACATGGGGTGGGCTGCCCTTCAGTCCATTTATCCATTAGAATGTATGTGCCTCCACTGTGGGGACACTCATATTTTAGTGTTAGGACCACAGATATCAGGGTGCTGTGACGAGGCTCTGTGGCTTACGCATGCGTTTGCAAATGCGTGCGGACTAAACCCCTGTTTTTAACGCATAATGTTATGCCCTGTACACATGGCCAGATTTTCCGACGGAAAAAGTGCGATCGGATTGTGTTGTCGGAAATTCCAATCGTGTGTGGGCTCCATCTGACTTTTTCCGTCGGAATTTCCGACACACAAAGTCTTAGAGCAGGATATAAAATCTTCCGACAACAAAATCCGATCAATTAAATTCCGATCGTGTGTACACAAATCCCACGCACAAAGTGCCACGCATGCTCAGAATAAATTAAGAGACGAAAGCTATTGGCTACTGTCCTGTTTATAGTCCCGACATACGTGTTTTACGTCACCGCGTTTAGAACGATCGGATTTTCTGACAACTTTGTGCGACCGTGTGTATGCAAGACAAGTTTGAACCAACATCCGTTGGAAAAAATTCATGGATTTTGTTGTTGGAATGTCCGATCAATGTCCGATTGTGTGTACAGGGCATTAGACAGGTCAATTTGGTTGTCTGCGAGCTGGTGGTAAGTAGGCTTGGAATTTTTTCCTGGGCATTCCCCAGGTTTTGTTTGCATAGAAAACATAAGCATGGGACAAAATAGTACTAAAAGAATGCTTTGCTTGTGCCCCCCCCAAATATATATGTATCCAGTGACATTCACCAAAGTATCACTGCAGGTGAATCAATTAGGCCTCTTTCTCACGGGGCAGATCAGTGATGATCCGCCCCGTGAACATCCGCTGGCTTTGTTGAGCAGGAAGATGACAGGTGCATCGCTGCACACTGTGCAGCGATGGACCTGTCAGAGTGCCGCTCTCCCCTATGGGGGATCGGGTGATGACGGACCGTAGTGTCCGTCGTCACCCGATCCGATCCGAAAACTGATGGTAAAACGGACATACGGATCGTCCATGTGAAAGAGGCCTTACTGTAAATTATAATGCATGCACCAGAAAGAGTAAATGTTTGGTGAATGTTTCATTCACTGCTATATATATATATACCCCTTGATATCATACATACAGTGAGGGAAAAAAGTATTTGATCCCCTGCTGATTTTGTACGTTTGCCCACTGACAAAGAAATGATCAGTCTATAATGTTAATGGTAGGTTTATTTTAACAGTGAGAGACAGAATAACAACAAAAATATCCAGAAAAACGCATTTTTAAAAAGGTTATAAATTGATTTGAAATTTAATGAGTGAAATAAGTATTTGATCCCCTATCAGTCAGCAAGATTTTTGACTCCCAGGTGTCTTCTATACAGGTAACGAGCTGAGATTAGGAGCACTCTCTTAAAGGGAGTGCTCCTAATTTTAGCTTGTTACCTGTATAAAAGACACCTGTCCACAGAAGCAACTAATCAATCAGATTACAATCTCTCCACCATGGCCAAGACCAGAGAGCTGTCCAAGGTTGTCAGGGACAAGGTTGTAGACCTACACAAGGCTGGAATGGGCTACAAGACCATCGCCAAGCAGCTTGGTGAGAGGGTGACAACAGTTGGTGCGAATATTCGCAAATGAAAGAAACACAAAATAACTGTCAATCTCCCTCGGTCTGGGGCTCCATGCAAGATCTCACCTCGTGAAGTTTCAATCATCATGAGAACGGTGAGGAATCAGCCCAGAACTACACGGGAGAATCTTGTCAATGATCTCAAGGCAGCTGGGACCATAGTCACCAAGAAAATAATTGGTAACACACTACATCCTGATGGACTGAAATCCTGCAGCGCTCGCAAGATCCCCTGTTTAAGAAGGAGGAGTGTTTGGAGGAGGAATTCTGCCTTTGACCCCAAGAACACCATCCCTATCGTCAAACATGGAGGTGGAAACATTATGCTTTGGGGGTGTTTTTCTGCTAAGGGGACAGGATAACTTCGCCACATCAAAGGGACAGTGGACAGAGCCATGAACCGTCAAATCTTGGGTGAGAACCTTCTTCCCTCAACCAGGGCATTGAAAATGGGTCATGGATGGGTATTCCAAAATGACAACTACCCAAAACACATGGCCAAGGCAACAAAGGCTCAAGAAGAAGCGCATTAAGGTCCTGGAGTGACCTAGCCAGTCTCCAGACCTTAATCCCATAGAAAATATGTGGGTTCGAGTTACCAAACATCAGCCTCCATACCTTAATGACTTGGAGAGGGTCTGCAAAGAGGAGTGGGACAAAATCCCTCCTGAGATGTGTGCAAACCTGGTGGCCAACTACAAGAAACGTCTGACCTCTGTGATTGCCAACAAGGGTTTTGTCACTAAGTACTAAGTCATGTTTTGCGAAGGGGTCAAATAATTTTTTCACTCATTAAAATGCAAATCAATTTATAATTTTTTTGAAATGCGTTTTTCATAATTTTTGTGTTGTTATTCTGTCTCTCACTGTTAAAATAAACCTACCAATTAAAATTATAGACTGATCATTTATTTGTCAGTGGGCAAACGTACAAAATCAGCAGGGGAGCAAATACTTTTTTCCCTCAATGTAATGACAAAGTTGACATCACACCAGCTGTAAAAATTGCTCAGCTCCATAAGGCTCTGTACGCACCGGACATGTCGCAGCCTATTTGCGTCCTTTGGAACCATCCAAATCTGTGCGACTTAGACTTGCTCCGACTTGAAAAAAATTCCTGCACTATTTTTGGCGATTTCATGTGCGACTTGCAAAGACATCTCTGCATGAAGTCGCACAGATGTTGGCAAGCCACACATGAAATCACACTGACGGGCTTTCACTTGGATTAGGTGGCCAGATAAGTTTCAAATAATCACTTTACTCACTTTTAAAGTTTCAAATAATGCTTAGCAGTGTAATGACCCGTACACACGGTCGGACTTTGTTCGGACATTCCGACAACAAAATCCTAGGATTTTTTCCGTCGGATGTTGGCTCAAACTTGTCTTGCATACACACGGTCACACAAAGTTGTCGGAAAATCCGATCGTTCTAAACGCGGTGACGTAAAACACGTACGTCGGGATTATAAACGGGGCAGTGGCCAATAGCTTTCATCTCTTTATTTATTCTGAGCATGCGTGGCACTTTGTCCGTCGGATTTGTGTACACACGATCGGAATTTCCGACAACGGATTTTGTTGTCGGAAAATTTTATCTCCTGCTGTCCAACTTTGTGTGTCGGAAAATGTCCGATGGAGCCCACACACGGTCGGAATTTCCGACAACACGCTCCGATCGGACATTTTCCATCGGAAAATCCGACCGTGTGTACGGGGCATTATCCTTTAAATAGTGTTTGCACAAATTAGTGTCATGTAAAGGGGTGTGCTGTGTAAAGTATTCTGCTACTCACATTTCAGGAGAGTCCTCTTTGCTGATGTATTCCTCTAGGATACTGGTGTCAATTGATGGTTCCAGAGCTCCATTAATATCATGTCCTGAAACATAAGATATACAGTTATGAGTTGTTTGTACACCAGTAATTGATATGTAAGGACAACATCTAGTACAGCACTCTTCAGAAGCATCAAAGCATAGACCTGAACAGAGCAGGGAAATAATTTACAACAAAATCATCATTTAGTTTAACCAAACTTTTCAAGAGTTCAGTCTCACAGATACCAAAAAAGTGGCAGAGTGGTTAGCACTTCCACCTAGAAGCTCAAAGATCACTGGTTCAAATCCCAATCACAGCACTACCTGTACAGGGTTTGCACATTCTCTCTGTGCCTGCGTAGTTTCCTCCCACACTCCAAAGACATGCCAGTAGGTTAAAGTGGAGCTTTAATCTCTCCAAAAACTTTGACTATTTATAATCCTTATACTGCTAGAATTAGTAAATAGATAGGAAAGGATATTGTTGTTTTAACCATTTCTTTTACATTTCTTCAGCTACTTCTTTAGTTTCCACGCCAAGGCAAAATTATGTCTTACATCCCAGGAGTCTTCAGGAGGGAAGGAGGGGCTTTCTCAGCTAAGCCCACCCTCCTGCCTTCATGCCTGAGCTAAGGGCAGATGGATTCCAGGAAGTTAATGCTACATAAATCATTTGCCCTTACTCAAGAAGGAGGCAGCTTAAAATGCCAGGAAGGTTTTGTTCAAAGTGATTTCCCGGCAAAATAAGGCACGGAGACAGGGATGGATGGGGGAGTTTGTTTTGAATATTAAAAATGATTTAAAGTTTTTTGTTTGTGGTGCTCAGATGCAGTGTAGTTCCTCTTTAATTGTCTCCTGTCCAAATTGACCATAGTATAGTATAGTGCCAAAGTCGCGCTGAAATGTCGGCTTGTGTGAACTGGGCTAAATCCTTTATAAGCCATTACAGCAAACAGTTTTTTGGGGGGGATAAAGGTTTTACATAAATAAATAAAAGCTGATCTTCATAAGCACCCATGTCAGTAAATGGTGTGTCTCATCTCTAACTGATACAGTCTGCTGGGGTGCTTGTTCTTTTAACAACAGACTTACTGCCTGGATCAGAAGATGAAAATACAGCCATCACATCAAAGAAATGGTAAGCTGCACTATAATAAATGTTTGCTTTTGGGTTTACATACATAGTTACATAGTTAGTCAGGTTGAAAAAAGACACAAGTCCATCCAGTTCAACCATAAAAAAAAAAAAAAAAATATTGTACAATCCAATATACCCAATACTATACCCACAGTTGATCCAGAGGAAGGCAAAAAACCCAAGCAGAGCATGCTCCAATTTGCTACAGCAGGGGAAAAAATTCCTTCCCGATCCCCCAAGAGGCAATCGGATTTTCCCTGGATCAACTTTACCTATAAATGTCAGTACCCAGTTATATTATGTACAATGTAATACCGCTTTAACCAGCCTGGCACAAATAAAATTATCCTGATATACAATACATATTTGAGTAAAGCTATTTCAAAGGGTATGTCATTCTAAAAAGATATCCTAACCTTGCATATGTAATGATGCTACTCAATTGTTGAATATCTTCAGGTCGCTAAGTAGATGCTTACTTAAAAATAAGCATAAGGTGAGAACACATTGTGCACATATCACAAAGCTATATGTGCTCCTTGCAAATGATTAGTTAATTTATCAGTATACATTGGAGCAGGCTTTCTCAACCAGGGTTCCATGGAATCTTAGACTTCCCCCATAGGTGACATGGAGTTCCTTGAGCAATGACCATTGGTGGACTGATCTCCAGCCTAATGGTGACGGGCTCAACCTCACTTGGCTGAGCCCCTGGCGTGGTTACAGTAGATCCTTTCCTCTCATCTTCTCAGGTAAGAAACCAATACCAATGATGCTTTTTGCTGTCTGTAAGGGGGGGCCTTCTACAACTAACCACCAATCTAAGGAGGTTCTTCTCCTAATGACCACCAAAGTAACAAGGCACTTCTCCACTGACCCCCAATGTAAGAGGATGTTTCTGTACTGACCACCAATATAAGGGGAATGTTTCCTTACTGACCACCAATTTAAAGAGATATTTTGCCATGTACTAATTATTATACCAATGTACATTGAGCTGTAGATATAAAATAATTTAAGCAGGAGGTCTGTAAGACCTAAAAATAATTTCTAGAGGTCCTGCTTGGTAGAAGGTTGAGAAAGGATACATTAGAGCTCCAGCCCCAAAGATCGTACATTAACTTATAATAAGTTATACACTGCGTTACAGGCAGGCTAAGGTTTTTCTATGGTTTTATCTTATTAGATGATTCGGTGGCATGATAACTGGACACATAAATGGTGCTATAGCTCAGAAATGCAGTCATTGGAGCTTTCAACGACTCCAATGACTGCATTTTTTATTTTCTAAAGTCATTATAAAAGAAAAGCAGTGGTGGAAAAAAAAAGTATTTATGGCTTTTGCCAATCATAATTTTTTATAGTCCACCTAATTGGAGGTGTGGAAGGGGTGGGTATGAGTATGAATAGGAAGCCAAATACAAGACTATAGATTTCTGTACTGGTGCTAGAGATAGAAGAGAGGCCCAAAGGCAGTAAAAGACTGCTAGGCCTCATTCATATCTAAAGTAATTACATGCAGTTTTCTGCATTCTGAACTGCAGGCAACCTCCGAGTCCATTGACATTAGTACGGTCTGTTCTCATCACAGTAGTGAATTTTGCAAATATCCTACAAATTGCAGTTTGGATTACATTGGCCTGTAGTTATCCAAATAAGTCAACTGAATGGAGGCAAATTCAAAAATCGCATTGCCACTCAATTGAATATGGCAACGCATGCTAAATCACAATTTTTTTTTTAAACCATAATTTTAATGGCATCTGTTGTGAACAAATCCTTATTATATTTAATGTAATATTTCCTAACAAGAAGGAATTTCCATCATCATTTTTTAGTCCTCAAGTATTTGCAACAGGATGAAACAGCTGTGTGTAATTATTGAGTCAGTGATGCGGATTATGTCTTCTGTGGAAGGTGATGGAAACCCAGAGAACATGACCTTTTGGAGGTCTGGAATTGAGAAACCATCATTTAGATCCCTACTCATGGAGAAAGAAGTGGGCTATGTTGTCATCAATCAAAAATCAATAGAAGCTTAATTTATAGCATTAAGCTGACCATACGCGACTAGATTTTCGTACAAGTGTTCATATTTGTCAGTACATTCGATGATGCCTACAGAGACTTAAATTAATGTTGTTCAAAAGTACTTCAAAATTTAGATTTCTTTTAACATTTGAGTTTGGAATAAATGTAATTTCCCAAAGAAAAAATAAATTTGCTGTTAGAATTTTGTTTGTTCACGAATATGAACATTGTTTTGACCCAATTAATATTTAAAAAATCTAACAAACAAAAAAAATGTTTGAACAAAATTCTACTAGTGTATACAGTTACATCTTTTTTTCAGATTAAAAAAAGACACAAGTCCTTCAAGTTTAATCAACAGAAATAAAAAAAAAAAATAGAAAACCACCATATACACTATTCTTTACCCATAGCTGATCCAGGGAATTGCAAAAACCCCAATAAAGCATAATACAATTTGCCTGACGTATGAATAAGTCAGGTATGACGAAACATGTCGGGGCGTGGCTGTACGGCATCCATCAGTAGCAGAGTGTAACGGAGGAGACGCTGCATCTCATCTCCATGTGTCAGCGGAAGATCCTTGCTCGATCAGACGGGCTTTAGCGAGTGGGGGTGAGAACCTGTTTCCACTTACCTTGGGTCCGCCGCGACCATCTTTTACATTGGTGCTGGGCGTTTCACATAGGAGGATTGATAACTCGGATTGCTGTGCTCGTTTGGCTTGATTTAAAGAGTTTGTTATGTGAGTGCAATGGTTAAAGTTTACACAGTTCAATAAATTTTGTGTTTTACGGTATCACACTATTTGCGCATTTTTATTTGCATATGGAATGAGATGACACTGGGACGGATGGAACTTGGATTTTTCACCTTAACCTGATTATCCAGTTTACCATGCTTATTTGCCAAAACACGAGAGTGTGAGGCATATTCATCCGGTGAGTGTTGAATCCAGAGGGAGAGGAATCACTAACACGTTTTGATTTGGTGGACATTTCAGAAATCTGCACACTTCTTCACGGTGTTCTCTCTATGGATATTCCTATGGATGGACTGCACTAATTTTTGTTTTTGTTTTTACATATGATGCATTATAGTTTTGTTGTATGTATATACATTCTTCTTTTTTGAGTGATACACATAATTGTTACTCAGTACCACCACAGTGCAAAGGTCACATACTGTGAACCAGAGGCGTTGCTAGGGGGTGGCTATTGGGGCTATAGCCCCGAATCTGGGGCCCATAGCCCCGAGTCTCTCACTGGGGGGAAGCGATGCCATCAGTGGCGGATGTGGGTGCCGTGCAGATAACTAACATCTCAGCCATTTTACTTTGTTCTGCCACTGCACTGGTTGCTAGAGCCGCCCAGGGTCTAGCAACCAGTGATGTCACGTAACCTGAGTGACACAGTGGGAGCCCGAGGCAGTGGTGTCGCTGGGGGTGTGGGGGCCGCCTTCCCCTCCTCTCTGTTTACATCCACACAGGAGGAGGAGGATCACGAGGGACACATCACTGTGTAAAGTATATCCATCAGCGCTGTTCTCAGGTCTGTACATTTTTACTATACAGTATCTAGGTGGACATGTGCAGGGGGCTATGGGAGGGGAGAGGGGTGCCTATACTGATGGGGGGTCTGCACTGAAGGGGGGTGTCTATACAGATGGGGGCCTGCACTGAGGGGGGTGTCTATACTGATGGGGGGGTGTCTATACTAATGGGGGGTCTGCACGAAGAGGGGTGTATATACTGATTGGGGGGTCTGCACTGAGGGGAGGTGTCTATACTGATGGGGGTCTGCACTGAGGATGGTCTATACTGATGGGGGGTCTGCACTGAGGGGGGGTGGCTGCACTGAGGGGGTGTCTATACTGATGGGGGGAGGTCTATACTAAGGGAGGGGTGGTCTGTACTGAGGGGGGTCTGTACTGATGGAGGGGGGTGGTCTGTACCATGCACGCAGCCTCTGACATCTCTTGTACCATGCCCGTGGCCTCTGACATCCTATGTACCATGCCCGCAGCCTCTGACATCTCCTGTACCATGTCCGCAGCCTCTACATCACCTCTTGTATAAATATATACACACACATTTTTATTATATACATGTGTATGCCGCCCAAGCGTATGACTTTCTTTACTTCGCTGCTATGGGCTCTAGCCCCAGATCTTTAGTAGGCCTAGCAACGCCCCTGCTGTGAACACTAAGTTGTGGTATATCACTGGTAGTAGCGCCGCTTATATTAATTTTCTGTTTTTTGCAAATTAATAGAGGTATTCATTTTTCACATTTAAAGTGGCAGCTTTAGAAAACTTCACGGAGTTTCACACATTTCACAGTTTTTTTCTTGATTTATACACAGGGGTGAGATATACCTTTTCTTTGAGCGCAGTGGTAGGGACTCAAAGAGGGCGCAGTTGTTTTGAGTCTCATTATTTATACTAACAAATTCACGCCAAACTTTGGGTAACACTTTTTAAGCAGTTACTGCAACAAATTTTCCTTTTGGGATAAAGGTTTAACATAAACAAAAGCTGATCATTGTAAGCACCACTGTTAGCGTTAAATGGTTTGCCTCAACAATGTAACTGCAGGATCAACAGGTATTTTTTCCTGTGCTTATTGAACAAAATGCTTTCAATTGTATATTTAAGAGACCAAAAAGGAATAAACAGATCATTGTTAAAGTGGTTATAAACCCTGACATACTCCCACTGAAGTAGCTAGCTTCAGGTGAAACACAGACATGAAATAAATCCTCCTACATATGTTGTACATGTTTGTCTGCAGCCTTCTCTTCTCGAAAACACACAGATCAAGGGCTAGTTCTCAGCAGCAGACAGCAGGGGGCAGAAAGCAGAGGTCTTACACACACTGCGGAGCTAGGGCACAGAGCTCAATGAAATCTGAAATCTAAGTGATGGAAATGGACACACCCCCTCTATACAGAATCATTGGGAGATATACACAGCTGAGGCTGTCAGTCAGCTGATGTATGCTGGAGAGGGAGGCTGGCAGTTGGGATGCTGAGTCAGCATGGACTTATCAGTGAAAGTGATTTATAAAAATTATTCCCCTGTTTTTTGTTCCTTACTTTTTTATTGTTTGGCACACTTCCATTTTTTATCTATTTTTAGGAGCCCTCATTTTCCTTCTGCTGATTTATCCCTTGTACTGGCCTGTGGGATCCATAGGACCTTTCTTGGCACTGCCGTGAGCCTGAGACACAGTTCATTCCTCTCTCTTATACACAAGTACATTTATATGACTCAGCTGAAATTTGTAAGTATTGATATCTGCAGTATGGAGTTTGGAAAATACCCACATTTCTATATTTTCATGTTTATGTTTATTTTAGGATATTACTTTGTATGTATTTTTCCTAGATATCTTCCCTAAGTGGACATCTTCACCCCCTGAAGAAGACAATGTGTTGAAACGCGTTTGGGTCTTTATGTCCGCCAATTTCAGCACTATCCAACATGTATTGGGTTTATCTTTAATGTATTGCTACACTGGCACTACTGTGTGATTTTGTATTTTAATACTTTTGTGAAATGATTTTCCTCTTGTGAGGTTTTTTAATATTATGTGAATACATTTTGTAATTTTTTTTACTTCTACATCATCTTTAACTTTTTTTCCTTTCACTATTCCGTATAGACCCATCCTATCGTATAGTTCCATCCCCTCTCACATCCCCCTGTGGGTTTTCTGTATTGTATTACAGGGATAGATACCCCCCTCATTTTTGGGTCTAGGAACATAGCTACATTTATTATCAGTGACTCATGCAGATAGCAGAGGGAAGAGACAGCAGAGATAAATGACTTGGTGCTCTGGATTGAGACAATTCCACACTATAGAAGGATATGCTTTGTTCAGTTTTTATGTTAGAGGTTTACAACCACTTTAAAGGGTAAGTTCACCTTTACAGAAAACTGTAAGGTGAACTTACACTTGACCTCCTTCCCATCACTCCTTGGTCCCGTTGTACTGGTTTCCCATGATCCCTCGCTGTCAGACACCGGTACGTCCCTTTACCGCTCTGGGGATTTAAAATCCTCCTGGTTTTCTCCCCTCTCCTCTAGCATTGACAGGACGGGCTAGGCAGATTCTCGCATGGCGCTCAAAATTTTTTTTGAGGGGGGGCACAAACTAACATCACCCCCCATGAGAGACGGACAGCGGCGATAAATTCCCCCCCCCCCACGCGGGAGACGGACAGCAGCGATCACCCCCCACAGGAGACGGACGGCGGCGATTCACTGTGAATGTGCCCTGAGAATGATGCCCTACCTTATAGAGGCAGGGGGGGAAGGAAGAGCCAGGGCCGCTCTGACCGATTCTCCAACGAGCACACAATGAGACATTCTCCTACTGGCCGCACAGGAACAGGAAGTGTGTCCTGAGACACGATTGGCCAAGGAGTCCTAAGACTCCCTGGCCAATAGGGGCTTCCTGATTGACCAGGAGGAGAATGAGGAAGACAATAGTGAATAGTCAAGCCTATTAAAGCCTCAGGCTCTAATCATGTGCTTAAAAAAAAACAAAACATTGGAATCCATGCATCCGGCACCCTGCATGTAGATTAGGGGGCCGGAAGCATGGATGGGGGTGGCGCCCCCTCACCCCTTATGGAGCGGCCGCAGGGATTTTAAATCTCAGGACCGGTGAAGTTGTGTCCCTTTGCCTGACAGCAGGACAGGGGAGGGGGTCAGGAGGGGGTCCAGTGTAAGTTCACCTTACAGATTCTCTGTAAGGGTGAACTTACACTTTAAGGTTTACATATCCTTTAAAACATTGCTGGTTTCTAGCTGGAGATAACTGTGAGGCTCTATGAGGTGTCCATTGAGGAGAGGAGGAAAAAGGAGGTATTGAGCTAATGGTATAATACTGATTCATTACCTGTAAAAAAAAAAAAATACTGATTCCTGAGAAATAAAGATTTTTGTTGGCTATATATCCATCTTGAGTGGAAAAATACAGATTCCATACCCGTGTAATATTGTTTGTGAATTGAACATCTTGTTGGAAAATATATCATAAGGTGAAATAAAAATTGTAGTTAGCAATTGTAGTTAGCAAACTACAGCTAACTAAATTATTATATTAATATTATTATACAAGATTTATATAGCGCTAACAGTTTACAATGTATAGGGGGGGCAACACAATTACAGTACAATTCAATACAAAAGGTACAGGAGGACCCTGCTCATAGAGCTTACATTCTAAAGGGAGGGGGTAATGGTACAAAGGGTAATAGCTGCAGAGAATGATTTGATGGGGGTTGATTTGAGAATGATTTTATGATTAACTAAATTGACCTATTTGTCTGCAATAAGTAACATTAAAATATTTAGCAGTGCTTCATACAGTTAAAGCTGAACTAAAAAGCAAAAAAATCATTTAAATATATTTAATAGCCACAAAGGATATAAATCCACTTTGTGAGCACCAAAATAGCTTTGTAAACCCAGATATAACCTTGAGAACATAGCAATGACATCATGACGGTATTAGCAGTAATCAGCATCTATTCATGAAGAATTGTTCTTGCCAAACCAATCAATTAACCTTCTATGAGGAGGTGAGTTGCCATCTAGATAAAGGAAGGCCCGTAGACGTGGTGTATCTGGATTCTGAAAAAGCATTTGACACAGTTCCCCATAAATGTTTACTGTACAAAATAAGGTCCGTTGGCATGGACCATAGAGTGAGTACTGGGATTGAAAACTGGCTACAAGGGTGAGTTCAGACGGTGGTGATAAATAGGGAGTACTCATAATGGTCAGGGGTGGGTAGTGGGGTCCCCCAGGGTTCTGTGCTGGGACCAATCCTGTTTAATTTGTTCATAAACTACCTGGAGGATGGGGTAAACAGCTCTCTGTATTTGCGGACAATACTAAGCTAAGCAGGGCAATAACTTCTCCGCAGGATGTGGAAACCTTGCAAAAAGATCTGAACAAATTAATGGGGTGGGCAACTACATGGCAAATGAGGTTTAATGTAGAAAAATGTAAAATAATGCATTTGGGTGGCAAAAATATGAATGCAATCTATACACTGGGGGGAGAACCTCTGGGGGAATCTAGGATGGAAAAGGACCTGGGGGTCCTAGTAGATGACAGGCTCAGCAATGGCATGCAATGCCAAGCTGCTGCTAACAAATCAAACAGAATATTGGCATGCATTAAAAAGGGGATCAACTCCAGAGATAAAACGATAATTCTCCCGCTCGACAAGACTCTGGTCCGGCCGCACCTAGAGTATGCTGTCCAGTTCTGGGCACCAGTCCTCAGGAAGGATGTACTGGAAATGGTACAAAGTACAAAGAAGGGCAACAAAAGCTCATAAAGGGTCTGGAGAATATTAGTTATGAGGAAAGGTTGCGAGCACTGAACTTATTCTCTCTGGAGAAGAGACACTTGAGAGGGGATATGATTTCAATATACAAATACCATACTGGTGGTCCCACAATAGGGATAAAACTTTTTTTGCAGAAGGGAGTTTAAGAAGACTCGTGGCCACTCATTAAAACTAGAAGAAAAGAGGTTTAACCTTAAACTACGTAGAGGGTTCTTTACTGTAAGAGCGGCAAGGATGTGGAATTCCCTTCCACAGGCGGTGGTCTCAGCGGGGAGCATTGATAGTTTTAAGAAACTATTAGATAAGCACCTGAACAACCACAACATACAGGGATATACAATGTAATACTGAAATATAATCACACACATAGGTTGGACTTGATGGACTTGTGTCTTTTTTCAACCTCACCTACTATGTAACTATGTAACTATATGACTGTGCTGTTCACAGCCTGCGCACAGGGAAGAGCTGTGGGAGGGGCCCAGCAGGCCCAACCCACTACAGGCTGTCAATAGAAAACGACAGAAGGGGGCGGAGACCAGACCAGTCACCCTGCACGAGGAGAGAGAGAACAGCAGTGACCAGTCTTTATTACAGGAAGCTCCTGCACAGAGGAAACATTTCACACTGGATTACTGCACAGATTTGTTAGAAATACACACATCACACTAAGGGGTTAATTTACTAAAGGCAAATTGGCTGTGCACATCGCAAGTGCAGTTGTTCCAGAGCTTAGTAAATGAGGTGAAGCTTAATTTTACATAGAATACCCAATCACATGCAAGGAAAATAAAAAAAACAGCATTTTTGCTTGCACATGATTGGATGATGGAAGTTAGTAGAGCTGCCCCTCATTTACTAACCTCCGGAGCAACTGCACAGTCTATTTGCTGTTAGTAAATCAACCTGAGATTCAAATAAGCATTCACATGACTTTTGTATTTAGACAATATTCACTTATCCCAGAGTGCAGCTTTAAGATTGCACAACTAACTAACGATCCCATGTACATGTATGGGATTAGAACAGTTGTCATTCCCATTTCCAGGACAGGTTGCTAACAACAGATTTTGTGGCAAAACATTTGTAGTAAGGAGAAGTCGGCCTGATCACCGTCTAGTCTTCTTGTTCTAGTCCCTCTTTTTGCTGCTGTTTCTTTTTTTTCTGTTTTTCACTCTGTTGTTGATACAATGTGCTCTGTTTTATCTATCTTTCATGGGTGGGATGCTTACAACCCTTCAAGGCGTGTGCCAACCTTGGATACCACACAATTTCCAGAGAACACATAACGTCTCCCCCACAAGGGCAAAGGAAAATGTCATCCTTAGCTCTCCAACACAATGTGGGTGTAGGAGTACTAGGCCTAGTTGAGGACTTAAAGCATGACGTGTAATGTTACACGGAAACACAAACCTTCCTTCTCCACATTACCCCGGGTGAGCAATCCAAGGCAGTAGAAATAATAATGTATAATTTTGCTTTCCTAGCATTTTTGGCATACAAACCTGTACTTTCTTTCTCATTCTCGTTCTGCTATTGGGCCAATGGAAGGAGCTGGCCATAGGGCATACCAGACATTTGCCGGTGGGCTGGGGCTACTGGGTTGCATGTCCTGGCAAGAGCGCCTGTTGGTGACCAGGCCGCCCAGCGGGAGGTGGTCGGTGGCCTCGGTCCGGACATGGCTGATGCTGGCCGCGGTCACCACTCATCTCCCGCTGTGCCGTCATGCCTGTGTCCTCCTTCCGCAGTTAACTCCTTACATGCCAAATGGGTGGCGGGACTCAGGAACAATCATTTAACTTTTTACATGCCAAATTTTCAGCGGGGATACAGGCACAACACAACCTTGGGCACCTTGACAGCCAAGCAGGGACACAGTCACGAGTCATAATTATTAACAGTGGGGATACACCAGGGGATACAGGTCTTCACAGTGGCTGGAGCATGAATATCGGGTGGGGAGGGTTTGGGGATCTGTCAGTGGAGGGAGGGGGTGGTATTTAGGGGGATTGAGGGTCTGTTAGTGGAGAGAGGGCATGGGGTGGGTGGAAGTGCAGTAGTTGTGAGGGTTGAGGGTCTGTCAGTAGTGGGAGGGGGCAGTAGTTGGGGTGGGGGGAGGTAAAGTAGGTAGGGGGATCTGTTAGTAGGGGTCTTTTGGGGGCGGCAGTTGGTGAGATTTGCGTTGCAGTGCGGGGGCCTGGCTCCGTGGGTGTCCTGTCGCAGGCCGCCCCCCAGTCCCTGGAGGAATTGGCTGCTCAGTCTGCAATACCCGGGCCTGTTTTTTGTCCCAGTCCGGGACTAGAATATGACCCACTCTATGTTTGGCTTAGTGCGTATCACACGTGTAAGCTCCATCTATGAACAACTCAGAGCTTACATGGGACTGTCTTTCTTTTTCTCCAAGCAGTTATACAGAGACAATTCATCAAACTATAACACAGATATCTATAGATAACCCTTGTGAAGGATGGGTTCTTGGCTTTACGGTGGTACCATACAGAGTGTGTACGGTGGTTTGTGTGTTTATGGTGGTACCATACAGAGTCCTGCAATAAAGAAAAAGCCAGCACACCAAAAGGATTCTGAATCAGGATTTACTTAAAGCGGAGTTCCACCCAAAAGTGGACCTTCCACTTATTTGCTTCCTCCCCCCCTCCAGTGCCACATTTTGCACCAAACAGGGGGAGGGGGAATGGGTACTTGTTTTTGGCAGGTCCCTGTCCCTACTCCCGGGAGACAGCACCGTGGTGCCGTCCCTTGGGAGTTCGGCTCCCCTCCTCTGCTGCCAGGACAAATAGAAAGCGCAGCGCTCTTCGCACATGCACAGTAGGGAACCGTCTGTGAAGCCAAAAGGCTTCACTACCGATTTCCCTTAGTGGAGATGGTGGCGGCAGCACCCGACAGCTGATCTGAAGATTGGCTGGGGTGCTGATACCACAGGCTCCCTGGACAGGTAAGTATACTAATATTAGTATTTGTAGTTGCTGACTTTTATTTTTTTTCCCCAGGCTGGAACTCCTCTTTAAGTCCCATATCGCCAATAAAGTTACACTAGTGATTCAGGGTAGCACAGTGACCCTCTTTTTCAGGCTGACAGAGATACAGGGCTCAATTCACAATAAAGATATTACAAAATTTTTCTAAATATCCAATGCGATACTGAAAATGTAAATTCACTAGCCTTATGCAGTATTTACCTTTATAAATGTTAACACAGTGGTAAAGTCAATTCACTATAAAAAATAAATGCGTTAAATAAGTAGTGGTCCAAGCATGCAATATTTAAGGAATGTATTAAATGTTTAAAAAGGCACTATTTGTTCTCCCAGATCCAGGACATTGGGCTTCACTGCAAGGTTCCTCAGGACTATCCGCCATCACTGCAAGGTTCCTCAGAAGTGTCTGCTAGAAAAGAAATAACGCCCGCTGGTGTCATCATGTGTCTAAATACCTAAATATCGGTTTCATGAGAGAAATACCGCACATTTGGAAGGAATAACGCATGCGTTTTTTTTTAAAAAACGTTTTTTGTTGCATGGCAAAAAAAATTTGGAAAAGCAATATGCACCATTTTACTGCTAATCTTAAAGCAGTAATACAGTTTCATGAATTGAGCCCAATGTGTATAAAAACAATGGACATATATGCAGTACTGAGCTCTACAGAGAGGTGGTTACAGCGAAGGAAAAGTGAGTATGTGCTGCTGTGGTGGGGACATTAAAGTGAACCTGTTGCCATACCTGGGATCCTACTGGAATTGACCAGGTAATGCCAGAATGGTGAAACAGTTTTCAAGTTATTACCGACTTTTCCACAGGCCACTAGCCTGTAATATTTGAAAACCTAAAGGAAGAAGGCATGACATCATTCTTGTGAGCCATGCATGCTGCGTTTTGCACTGACTGGCTGACTGGAAAGAGGAAGAAGACAGGGAGGAGTGCTGTGCAGGCATCTGATGCAGGATGGAGGTGGCCAAAGATCTCACTGTAGCTCAGGGGGTAGACACAATGGGCTTGGGGTTGCCAGCAAGGGACCCAGGGAAATGGTTCACTTACCTGGTGGGGGTGGATGGCTGAGAGCCAAGTACATGGTCAGTGTCACTGGAATAAAGGATAGGTGGGATCCAAGTGCACTGTCAGTATCACTGGAATGGTGTACGCACGGTGCACTTGACTCCCCCTCATCCACTTCTCCATAGCCTCCAGACCTATCCTTTAAACCTTACACACTTTTAGCACAATTTGGCCATGTCTTTCTTCAGCACAACATATTTTGCAATTTCCAAAATGAATGGCTAACTCCGCCCACAGATCCAATCACAATCTCAAGAATTACAATGTCTAGAAGAGCTGTCATCCTAATGCCCCGTACACACGATCGGATTTTCCGACAACAAATGTTGGATGTGAGCTTGTTAGCGGAAAGTCCGACCGTGTGTATGCTCCATCGAACATTTATTGTTGGACTTTCCGCCAGCAAATGTTGGCTGGCAGGTTCTCAAATTCTCCGCCAACAAATGTTTGTTGTCGGACTTTCCGATCTTGTGTACACAAGTCCGTCGCACAAAAGTCCACGCATGCTCGGAATCAAGTACGAGCCGGAGATATAACTAGCATTCGTAATTGAGACATCATGTACGTCTTGTACGTCACTACAATCGTAATTGTTGGCCAACATTTGTGTGACCGTGTGTATGCAAGACAAGTTGGAGCCAACGTCCTTCGAACAAAAATGTTGTCAGAAAGTCTGTGTGTATGGGGCCTAAGGCTGAAAGTGGGTTACTGGCAAAAATCACCAGGTGAAAGTAAAGGAATAACAGTTTGAAAAAGAATGGAATATATACCGTATATATATATATATATATGTATTAGAGATGGGCTCAGGCGTGTTCGAAACCTCACATGCCCGATCCCGCCAGGAAGCCAACACTGCACAGCACTAATCACAGGCAGTGAGACAATTTGTGGTCCGCAGCTGCACAGATCGTGAAATGTCACAGTATATATATATATGCACACACATACTGTACATTAGAAGTTGCATTTTTTGTGCCATGTGTACATGACAATTACAAGCTACGAGCTACAGAAAATTGCCTGCCCTTGGCTTTGGTTGCTGAGGCTCCTGAGGAATGCGGGAACTGTGCACATCACCAGACGCAGCCTTTCCTCTCTCACTGCTTCTCAGCATCCACCTAAAGCCAGCTTTACACGATTAGAAGAAGCTAATACATCGCTTGATGGTCACGGGACTCAACAAGGGGATTAGGAGAAAAACAAACTATAGAGGTCCTGACCAGGCAAGGGAAGCCACAGACTGAAAGGGTCTTATTACAGGACCACCATGATTAGGTCACACTGCAGGACAACAATGATCAAGTCACACAGCAGGTCTAAGTAGACAGTTTCCCAGTGTAGGATAACACAGAACAGCTTTGCCAAAAACTGATGTACACTAAATATTGGGGGTACAGAACTTTACAAGAAAATAATTTCTGGGCCTTATTTCAGATGATTACAAAATGAGCAAATGTTATGGACAGGCTGCAGGGAACACAAGTAGAATTCTTGGGGGTCATCTCTAGAGGGCCCACCAGCAGTATGTAGGAGGTCCCGATTCCTGATTCCAGACCTCCATTTAAAATAATGTGTGCAATGCAGGAGACCTCACTTACAAAGTTATAAAAAAAAGATAGAGCAGATGCATGTCTGGGGGGAAAAACATATCAGGAGAAAGTGGGTTTGTACGGTATTGAGGAAGGAAGGGATAGGGGGGCATTGGTGGAAACCTTTAAATACATAGGGTGTCACTAAGGTTCAGGGGGACAGTATTTTCAATAGGAAGCTGAGATTAAAGCCCAAATCCATGAAAGTGAAAAAATCCACCCTCTGCATTCCCCCCCACTGCAAGGGTTAAATGCTAGGGGTAGAGAATTAATGTGTAAATTCTTGCCTTACTCCTCGCTCTAGTAGGCTCCTTCCATCACTGTAATTGCCCCCCCCCCCACCCCCCACCCCGCAGCCTGCTCTGTAACCTGTGACTGTCTTCTTTCCCCTTCTACAGGTTTTATGTCCCTGTATTGTACGTGATAATGTTGAGGCTTAGCCCAGAGACCAGAGCTTCAAGCTCAGGAGTAGAACACTAGAGTGGGGTGTAAGGTAAAGCAGGAAATAGATGGAGTGATTTTCTTTCCTGCAACCATGGGTTGCAGAAAAGCACATCATTTGATTCTTCCTTCAACACTGTCAGTGTGGATGGGGAATCCCTCCCGCGGAGCCATTGTGTTCTGGGGGGGCTTGGGAAACCTTCCCTGCCGGGTGAACACAGTGATTATTGCTAGCAGCTATAACAGCCGCTAGCAATCATCGCATGTAGAATTTGACAGGCTGGTTGTACCCAAGTTGATTGATGTACCCAAGCTGCTCATGAAAAGCTTCCGTCGGACTTTTTCTGTCAGACATTCCGCTCGTGTGTACACGGCTTAAGTATTTGCTTCCTAAAAAGTACTGAATGCTTGGAACAGAGACTATCAGTAGTGTTATTGAGTTAATCAACAATGAATTTAAAGGTATATTATTGCTTTTTTTTTAATATAATACATGCAGACACAATAATAAAAGAAAAGCATGCATTTATTACATTGGCCTTTTTTGTGATCAGTACATCACAGGTGGATTGCACAGGCTTCAGGTTTATACAGAGGTACAGACCTTCTGTTATGGGGATGGAGGAAGTAAATAATGATCGCGCCACCGCAGTTGGCACGATCTGTGAGTCCTTCCTCCACAGTTGCAGTTGGGACTTGTGGTCTTCCTAGTCACAGATACCCAGGAATGGATGACATGACTGTGTGGACAGAGACGGCTGTGCTAAATGCGAAACAAAACAGATATTGGCAAGGAGAATCACCCTGTGATTAAACTAAGTGGTGGATGGCTGGTGTTTTTTTTTTCATTTTGGATAGAGTATGGGAGGGTTCAAACTACTATCATTTTCTTTTTGCCATTAGGAAGAGTTCCCTTCACTTACTGTCTTGTAGACTCAATGGGAAACGGGAGGATATCTTTCCAATGTAAGGGAAATGCCCTCTTAGCTGTCATGGGAAAATGTCCTCTCTATTCCTGTTCTGGTGACAACTCATAATTTGTGAGTTAGCCTCACTTAAATTCCTGGTGACACTGGTGATGATCAGGACAATTAGGGAATGCACTCTCTAGCAGGGACGCAGACAGCAATGAAAAACTGACAATGGTTCTAACCCCTCATCACCCAATCCAAATAAAAAAAAATGTGTTGAGTTACACTTTTAGGGTATTATAATATTCCAACTTTCAGCAATGACTCTATGACCAGAATTTCCTGGTTTCTGAGGGGGAGTCCTTGTTTTGTGGAACCGAAACCAGTGTGCCCAGTGACAATTTCAGTGACCCTTAGAAAATGTGAATCCAATGCCTTTTTTGTTCTTGTGTTTGGTCTATGGCCAGAATTACTTTATTGGAGATGTATACTAGCATTAGAAAGTAAGAGGATATGAATACTAAGAACAAGCAGAGTTAGAACCCTAGTTCCTAACTCTCAAAATAACCTGGAATATAAGGAGGTAAATGATTTAGGTTTATAATTTAACCACTTCCTGTCCTTAGGCCATTTACAAATGGCCTTGGGTTGAAGTGGTTATAGCTATAGCTGCAGCTTTAGTCATGATCCTGTTATTCTCTTTTAGGTAAAAGGGATCTGAGCGGATATACAGTCACTGGATCACTTTTACAGGTGCTAGAAGTGGCTCCCCCCTTCCCACCGCCGCCTTTATCAGGCTCTCCCATCCCATCAGGGAGCCCAGATGCAACCAGCAGCATTGGCTTCCCTGGACACAGTGAGAAGAACTAATGTTGTTTCTTCCACCGTGTGAAGTCAGAAACCAGAAGTCATCTTGGTTTGATCAGATGATTTGGAGGCCAGAAGAGAGATGTGGAGTCTAATAGACCCCAGACCTCTCCATTTAGACCCTTCACAGCTCATGCACAAGGAATATTTCTCAGACATAAAAAAAAGATACAGTGTAGTATTATAATAGTTTAATGTAAAATAAAATAAACAATAAAATGTAAAAAAAGCGCCCGATTTCCCCGTGCTCACGTGAACATAGGTCCCGTATGCATATGCTAACGGTAATTGCATTACATATGTGAGGGATCGTCGCAAACGTCAGACAATAATACTACCACCAGACCTCCTGTGTAACTCTAAAGTGTCACCTATGAATATTTTTTAAGGTACTGTAGTACTGTTCCACAGGCGTATGCAATTTTAAAGAGTGACATGTTAGGTATCTATATGCTATTCATGTTTTACCAAAAAATTGGGTATTATATTGTGCTTGTGTTCATTAAAACTCATTTAAGTGTATTATTTCCTGAAAATTTGCTTTTAATAAACCGCTGCGCAAATATTATGCGACATTAAAAAAACTGCAACAACCACTTTATTCATTTTATTTTATTCTCCAGGGTCTCTGCTTAAAAAAATAATATAATATTTGGGACTCTAAGTAATTTTCTGGTAAAAAAATGCAGATTTTTACATGTATGAGAGAAATGTCAGAATTGGCCCAGGCTGGAACTGGTTAAAAAGTTAGCAGCAGCAGTAAGATGAGGCATATTCCCATGGGCCCTGGCCATATTTGTGGGTGCTGCCACCTTGGATCCTATGACACTAATGGCAGCTCCTGTAGGATATCAACATGGACCAGCAAATCCCAGTAAGACATAGTATAGATGGATGAAGTTGTTAGTGCACAGAGCTTGGCAGGAATAAGACTAAATGAACATACAGACCCTGTCTGCCAGGTCTCTGCTCATCTGTTTTCATAAAAAGCGGACAGGTCTGTTTTTCTTAACTGCCAACCTTTTAAAGGTCTTTACAGGCTGCCAGATATGTGCACGTCTAGTAAAAACAAAACTATTTTATTAACCTGTTCAGCGGATTATTGGTGTAATATCAGGCAGTTGTCACTTAAAATTCATTTTGCAAGATTGGTGCAATTACCCCTGACTCTGTTTTGAAGCCCACAGTAGAGCTAATATGACTTGATGTTTCAATCTGTATGATAAGTCAGCACATGTGGGGATTGGTGTGCTTAAAAGAAAGAGGATAGGTTCGCCAACAGGTGGGCATGATCCTATTTGGAAGTTTTGTTAATGATCAGAGGTTTCTTGAATACATTGCAATATTTTTATCCAAGATTTCAACACCCTACAGAACTTTCATGTTGTTCATAAAGGCCAAAACTAGAAAATGTGAGTCAATGGAGTTCATTTTTGCTGTCCGATCGCCGCTTTCATCTTTCTCATAATATACACACATCATGTAGATGAGACTGATAACGCAGTGCCATTTAGACAATCACCTGTGCCCCCCAAACCCCCCCCCCCTCCCCTCAAGCTTTGGCAAACTCACATCTCATAGTCATGTATAATTCCAATGCAGTCACCCCTTAGATGTGGACAATCCCACCCTGAAACCCCTTAACAAGAAGCAGATGTGTGTATGCGAAAGGGGAGCAGGGTCAGGCATTTTAATGAGCTGAGGAGTAGTGGTGAAAAGTAGGGTGGTGCCTCTACAGAGGAGGATTTTTTAAATTCTTTTGTTCCCAAGGAGTGAGACATCAGACAAAACCTAGACTTGCATCAAGAGTAAGCCCATTTACAGGAAAGAGATTTTAACAAGTTGAGATTTTGAAGATAGCATACTTTAAAAAAAATTAGAAAATAAAGTACAAGCCCAAATTTTAACTTGATCTCATACAAGGTGCTTGCGCCCGTGAACAAATGTAGCGGAAGGGGTTTATGCTAGCTAAATATCAAATGCATCTCTGAGGCAGACTCAGATGTTGTCCACCTTGACTAAATGCCCGTACACACGATCCGAAAATCGGTTGAAAAATACTGCTTTTGAATCGATCGTATGATAATCGGATCGTTAGTACAGAGCTTTCGAGAGCCGACCACGACAGTTCATCCGATATTATCCGATCGGACACACACGAAAATTTTTCTCGTATAATACCAGATCATACAATTTTCATTCAATCAGTACAGTTGTCGTCCGAAAATACGATAGAAATACATTGACATCACTGATTTTTTATTCTGTCGTACGAGAATTTTCTTATCTTTAGTAACCTCTCCATTTTCGATATGCGACTAGCATGCAAAAAAACCGGACGATCTGTCGTCCGATTTTCGGATCATGTGTACGGGCCATAAGGATGGCCATAGATGGAGCAATTTTTCTTTCCTGCAAGGAAAAAAAAAATGCTTGGTTCCCCCATCAACATAGTCAGTATTTATGGGGGGATCCCTCCCAAGGAGCCATTTTCTGTCAAGGTCAATGGCACAACCCACCCCCCAATGCCAGGGTGCTAGGTGTTATCGTGGACTCTGAACTCTCCTGTCAGCCCCACATCCAATCACTTTTCAAAGCTATCCAAAACTTGCCGCCTCAATCTCTGCAACATCTCAAAAATACGCCCCTTCCTAACCAATGACACCACAAAGCTCCTAATTCACTTACTGGTTATCTCTCGCCTCGACCACTGCAACTTCCTCCTCATTGGCTTACCTTTACATAGGCTATCCGTTATTCAGTCCATCATAAATGCTGCTGCCAGACTCATCCGCCTTACCAACAGCTCAGTGTCTGCTACCCCTCTCTGCCAATCCCTCTTTGGCTGCCACTCACCCAACAAATTAAATTCAAAATACTAACAATAACTTACAAAGCCATCCCCAACTTGGTCCCCAACTACATCACTAACCTCGTCTAAAAATACCAACCAAATTGTTTTCTTCACTTTCCACTTGGACACAAACAGCTGTTTCTTTGGAATAACAAAAGTTAGGAATCTGCAACAAAGTTTGTTAAACTCCTTGCAATATACTGTATATAGATCATGGGAATGTTTTTTTCCCAAGAAAAGTGGAGTTACTCTTTAAAGGAGAAGTATAGCCAAAGCTCTTTTGCTGGGGATCACAGGAGTGCACTTTTGTGACCAATTTTCAGTTAAAGTGGTGTTCCGGCTGAAATTACACTTTTTAAATAAAAATACCCCTATAATACACAGGCTTAAGGTATTCTAGTAAAGTTAGTCTGTAAACTAAGGTCTAGTTTATAGCAGTAGAGAGCTGTTATTTTATAAACTTACAGCAGGCCGTGGCCATCTTAAGTGTGGGCATCTGAAGCCAGACTGTATTTCTTCCTGGATCTCATCCTTGCAGATCTCGCACATGCTCAGTGCAGCACAAGCAGTGTAATAGGTTTCAGGTCAGGTTTCCATAGCAACGGCAGTGTCAGAGGAAGTTGCCGCCCCTTCCCAGAAGGCATTGCAAAGAGGAAAGGATGCGATGGACCACGGCCAGGGAGGAGGAAGTGAAAAATGAATACAGAAGATATACAGTAGGTGCTGAGAAAAAAAAATAAAAAAATATCCAATTCGTTTACGGTGCACAGTTTAGTGAGGGATGCTGAAGAGTTGTACAAGTGGGTGGAACTCCACTTTAATAGCGGGCTAAAGTCCGCTGTTGGGTAATGTCACTCAGCCAGTCCAGGCTCGGGAAAGATCCCAAAAATATGATCCCTCCTGTATTATATTTTATTGTAATTGTACTGTTTTCCCCAGATGTTGTAAAGCGCTGCACGAACTGTTGGAGCTATATAAATCCTGTATAATAATAATATGGTCGGGATCCCCCCAGATGCCTGGACTGGCAGCTAGCGTAGCCACTCAGTGAGCCGCTGAGAGCCTGGCAGCCAATTGCTTCCACCCCTCCACAGCTCAGCGCTCCAGTGAGCACTGGAGGGGCAGAGAAGACAGCCGATGATAGACAGTCCCTGACTCTCTGCTCATGGAACACAGTCTTATGCCGTGTACACACAATCGGACTTTACGGCATACTTAGTCCGGCGTACCGGATTTCGTCGGACAATTCGATCGTGTGTGGGCTCCAGCGGACTTTTGTTTTCTCAAAAGTTTGACGGATTTAGATTTGAAACATGTTTCAAATCTATCCGACGGACTCGAGTCCAGTCGAAAAGTCCGCTCGTCTGTATTCTAGTCCGACAAAAACCGACACTAGGGCAGCTATTGGCTACTGGCTATGAACTTCCTTGTTTTAGTGCGGTCGTACGTCATCACGTACAAATCCGTCGGACTTTGGTTGATCGTGTGTAGGCAAGTCCATTCATTCGGAAAGTCCGTCGTAAAGTCCGTCGAAAAGTCCGCCGTGCAAAGTATGCCGTAAAGTCCGCTCGTGTGTACACGGCATTAGAGCCAGTAGGGCATCCACCTACAGTAGGTAAGTATCATTTTTTTTTTCATTAACCCCATACTACTCTTTTAAAGGTAAAGATATTGAATATTACTTTGCCACTGTATTGGCTCAACAAGTATAATTTGTATGTGCACATTTTTTCAATAAACTAAGTTAAAACAAAGGTAAATATATTGCTTTACTCAGTCTGAACAAAACACGGGGTTACTTTAGAACAGAATGGGCAGAGACAACAAAATGCTGCAGCTGGACGCTTTAGAACAGTGGTTCTCAACCTCAGTCCTCAAGTACCTCCAACAGGTCATGTTTTCAGGTTTTCCTTTATCCTGCACAGGTGCTTTAAATCAGGAGTTAATGGCTTGGTATTTTGGACAGCTATTTTATGTAGGAAAAATCCCAAAACGGCCTGTTGCGGGTACTTGAGGACCGAGGTTGAGAACCACTGCTTTAGCTGCAATTTGCTCCTCTGGCTTTAAAAATTGCAACAAAATTGAAAATCGGTACTATTTAAAGATCCAAACAGCAAATTTATGATCACAGCATACATTTACATTTCATAACATCAGCATTATAACAGCAAAACAAATAATAGTTGGTTTTGACAAGCCAGTATAAGCTTACTTGAAAAATCTCCTTTCTTGTTGTAAGTAATACCTATCAGCTGGCCATTTATTTATATAGCTTCCTGGATTCCCTGCATGCTTTGCAATTTCTAAGGACTACATATCCCATGGTACCTTGCTGCCTGCTGTGAATTCTGTACTGACTCCCGTTCCTGAAACCCCTCCTCTCAGCACCTCTGTAGTTCAGAAGGCAGGCTCTGTGAAATGTGTGACACACCAGTGTCTGCTCACAGGACATTGTGAATATACGTCACAGAATTCAAAGAAGTAAATGTGTGGAAATCTTTGCAAAGTAGGTTTAGAGGTCATTCATCAGTAGGCTAGAAATACAGTGTGGAAATGGATATATGATTTTACATTTTGACCATAGATACACTTTAATGTGATATTAAATCCTTAATTTTTTTAGCACTGTTGGCATTTGATTTAATCACTTACTGAGTATGCAGCTTATTTATCTTTCAATCCTTGCCTATGCTCCAAAGCGGGGTTCCACCCAAATTTTGAACAATATCTGTATGTGTTCTCTTCCTTGCCTAGATGCTGACATGCCGTTTAAAAAAATCTAAATCGCCGTAATTACCTTTTATTTTTCTATTCTTTGCACTTCCTGGTTCTCCTCCCGTGGGAGTAGGCGTGTTTCTAGCCTCTTCCAGACTCCGCACAGTCTCCTGGGAGCTAGTCTCAGGCTTCCCAGGATTCCACTGAGCATGTGCGGGAACGAGCGGTGAATGCTGGGAGCACAGTGTTCACCGCATCCAGGAAATAAATGCTTGTGGGCTTCAAATGCCCACAATGAAGATGGAAACCGCCTGCAGTGAATAATATAAGTTATTCTTTCCGACGAAATCTGACACAGGCGGACATATAATACACAATATGTGAGTATGTAATGCTGAGAAGAAAAGTTTTTGAATGAACTCAAAAAAAGGTGGACCCCCACCTGCCATTACCATTGCCCCAGGTTTTCTATTTCAGGGTGGCTCCTTTCTCTTGCAGCATCCTATGCAGCCACCCTTACATGCAGTGCCCCCCTACACTGTGTGCATCAATATAAACACTCAGCCCCATAACCTAGGTTGGCAAGGCACTCCCCTAATCCACTCCTCCCACTCCCTTCTTTAACCACTTAACGTCCAGGCCTTTTTCAAGTAAAAAGCTGTATTTTTTGCTAAAAAATTACTTAGAACCCCCAAACATACATATATATATATATATATATATATATATATATATATATATATATATACACACACACACAGTATCTCACAAAAGTGAGTACACCTCTCACATTTTTATAAATGTTGTATTATATATTTTCTTGTGACAACACTGAAGAAATGACACTTTGCTACAATGTAAAGTAGTGAGTGTACAGCTTGTATAACAGTGTAAATTTGCTGTCACCTCAAAATAACTCAACACACAGCCATTAATGTCTAAACCGCTGGCAACAAAAGTGAGTGGAATTGCCCAAATTGGGCCCAATTAGCCATTTTCCCTCCCCAGTGTCATGTGACTTGTTAGTGTTATAAGGTCTCAGGTGTGAATGGGGAGCAGGTGTGTTAAATTTGATGTTATCGCTCTCGCTCTCTAATACTGGTCACTGGAAGTTCAACATGGCACCTCAAGGCAAAGAACTCTCTGAGGATCTGAAAAAAAGAATTGCTGCTCTACATAAAGATGGCCTAGGCAAGTGATGGCGAACCCTAGCACCCCAGATGTTTTGGAACTACATTTCCCATGATGCTCATGTACTCTGCAGTGTAGTTGAGCATCATGGGAAATGTAATTCCAAAACATCTGGGGTGCCAAGGTTCGCCATCACTGGCCTAGGCTATAAGAAGATTGCCAAGACCCTGCAACTGAGCTGCAGCACAGTGGCCAAGACAATACAGCGGTTTAACAGGACAGGTACCACTCAAAATAGGCCTCGCCATGGTCGACCAAAGAAGCTGAGTGCATGTACTCAGCGTCACATCCAGAGGTTGTCTTTGGGAAATAGATGCATGAGTACTGCCAGCATTGCAGAGGTTGAAGGGGTGGGGGGTCAGCCTGTTAGTGCTCAGACCATACGCCACACACTGCATCAAATTGGCCTGCATGGCTGTCGTCCCAGAAGGAAGCCTCTTCTAAAGATGATGCACAAGAAAGCCCACAAACAGTTTGCTGAAAGCAAGCAGACTAAGGACATGGATTACTGGAACCATGTCCTGTGGCCTGATGAGACCAAGATAAACGTATTTGGTTCAGATGGTGTGAAGCGTGTGTGGTGGCAACCAGGTGAGGAGTACAAAGACAAGTGTGTCTTGCCTACAGTCAAGCATGGTGGTGGGAGTGTCTTGGTTTGGGGCTACATGAGTGCTGCTGACACTGGGGAGCTACAGTTCATTGAGGGAACCATGAATGCCAACATGTACTGTGACATACTGAAGCAGAGCATGATCCCCTCCCTTTGGAGACTGGGCAGCAGGGCATTATTCCAACATAAAGACCTCAAACACACCTTCAAGGCGATCACTGCCTTGCTAAGGAAGCTGAGGGTAAAGGTGATGGACTGGCCAAGCATGTCTCCAGACCTAAACCCTATTGAGCATCTGTGGGGCATCCTCAAATGGAAGGTGGAGGAGCGCAAGGTCTCTAACAGCCACCATCTCCGTGATGTCATCATGGAGGAGTGGAAGAGGACTCGAGTGGCAATCTGTGAAGCTCTGGTGAACTCCATGCCCAAGAGGGTTAGGGCAGTGCTGGAATATAATGGTGGCCACACAAAATATTGACACTTTGGGACCAATTTAAACATTTTCACTTAGGGGTGTACTCACTTTTGTTGCCAGCGGTTTAGACATTAATGGCTGTGTGTTGAGTTATTTTGAGGGGACAGCAAATTTACACTGCTATACAAGCTGTACACTCACAACTTAACATTGTAGCAAAGTGTTATTTCTTCAGTGTTGTCACATGAAAAGATATAATAAAATATTTACAAAAATATGTGAAGGGTGTATTCACTTTTGTGAGATACTGTATGTATATATATATATATGAAAAAAATGTGCTTAGTGTGCTCAAAAGTTAATAAATGACATAGCAGCAGCACTCAAAAATAAGTACACATTATATAAACAAATTATATAAAGAAAAAGTGTAGCGCTGTAATAGATATGATATGGTGCTTCCTCAATATAATGATATCAGAGAAAGAAACAGAGAAAAACACTGAAAAGTCCACCATAATGATCCAAAAACATTTAAGAGAATAATATAGTGAAGTGAATATCCCAAAATCTGCAAAAGTCCTTGAGTGAAGAAAAAAGTAGTGTCCTTCCGATTATGAACATGTGCAACACCCCGTACTCCCCAAGGGATAGAAACATTTTCTCCTATCTTCTTACCAGATAATTAGACCTTTCAAGCCCTATATACGCATTAGTGATTAATCACCCCTCACTTCGGGTATATGGCAGCTTTACTGTTCAGCCTGTTTAGGGACGCCAGTGATGCTGATATTGGTCTTATAGGAATCTAAGACCCGATCATGCGATATGGCAGAAAGAAGAGAAAACACACTCATTGCGCAGCGTTCATTTAAAAACACAAGAGTTTAATAGCAAATCTACTCACAGCAAAGATTAGTTTCACAGGCATATCGGAAAAACATCAGTCAAAAACCCTCCATGAGTGCTAAGACGTCACCGCTATTCCTTGCCTTTTCTGACGTACGTTTCGTCCAATAGAACGTCTTCTGTGAGGCAGTGGGGGACAGCAGTGCTCACATCACTTCCTTAAATCAAATGATGGTACTCAAATCATCCTGACACGCACCGCCATATTGTCATAGACCATACAATATAATGCAGCGGCCATATTCTTGAGGATCCACTGTGCTCCAGTGAATGGTAAACCATTACGATTATCATAATGCTTATACCATACAGTTGTGCTCAAAATTGTGAAATTTTGGCATTAATATTGAAAATATGACAGGTCATGCTAAAAAACTGTCTTTTATTTAAGGATAGCAATTACATAAAGCCATTTATTATCACATAGTTTTTTTGGATCCCTTTTAAATCATAATGATAACAGAAATCACCCAAATGGCCCTGCTCAAAAGTTTACATACCCTGGAATGTTTGGCCTTGGTACAGACACAGAAGGTGGCACACACAGGTTAAAATGGCAATTAAAGTTTAATTTCCCACATTTGTGGCTTTTTAAATCACAATTAGTGTCTGTGTATAAATAGTCAATGAGTTTGTTAGTTCTCACATGGATGCACTAAACAGGCTAGACACTGAGCCATGAGGAGGTAGAAAACAACAGTCAAAAGACCTGCATAACAAGGTAACGAAACTTTACAAAGATGGAAAAGGATATAAAAAGATATCCAAAGCCTTGAATATGCCAGTCAGTACTGTTCAATCACTTAATAAGAAGTGGAACATTTGGGGATCTCTTGATACCAAGCCAAGGTCAAGTAGATCAAAAAAGAAGATGACATTGTACGACTGCGCCGTTCTGTCCAGAGGTTGGTTTAATTGGCGTCAGGTTGCTATGGCATTCACTTTATAATGGAGCGGGTTGTCTACGTTACTCTGAACCCACTGAGGAAGTCCCGCTCCATAGGACATAACGCGTATGGGGGAGGAGTTACATATGACGTCACCCACAGCCATCTCCTTGGTTTAAAACAATACCATTGCCATCACGCCTGCACTTGGTTTGAAGTGCTATATTTGTAAGTGGATTTTTTACTTTTTTTGCTGAAATAAAACATAAAAGCATTAGATCTCTTTCGTTTATTTGCATACCGACCCGGTGGCGGGAGCATTTTCACATCATTGCTTGAGCGCTAGATGTTGATGCCCCATGGTGTGGGATACATGCTATGTGACCTGTTCATGTCGTATTTTTCAGGTGTGGGGCTAGGACTATCTGTGGTGGACGGGCTGTATTCACCCTTATCACTGTCTGGTTTGATATCAAGCACTATGCACATGAAGGAGGATCATCTCTCATATTGGGAATGCTTGAATCATTATTCATTGTTGCGCTGCACTGATTTTGTTATAATTGTTATAATATTTTATATCACACTGTATTTGCGCAGTGGTCTTTTAAACGCATTTTTTTTTTAAATACAATTAATTAAATAATAATAAAAAAACAGTAAAGTTAGGCATTTTTCTTGTAGAATGTGAAAGATGATGTTACGCCGAGTAAATAGATACCTAACATGTCATACTTTTAAATTGCGCACACTCATGGAATGGTGACCAACTACAAAAAATCTCCATAGGCGACACTTCAAAAATTTTTACAGGTTACCTGTTTAGAGTTACAGAGGAGGTCCTGTGCTAGAATTATTGCTTAGGCTCTAACGATTGCGGCAATACCTTACATGTGTGGTTTTACATATGCGAGTGTGACTTACGTATGCGTTCGCTTCTGCGCGCAAGCACAAAGGAATGGGGCGCTTTAAAGAAAACATTTTCTTGATTTTTTTTACTTTTTATTTTTTATTTGTACACTGTCAATGTATTTTTTTTTTTTTTATCGCTTTTATTTCTATTACAAGGAGTGTAAACATCCCTTGTAATAGAAATAAGCATGACAGGTCCTCTTTAGTGAGAGATCTGGGGTCAAAAATACTCCAGATCTCTCATTTACCCTTAAAACAAAAAGAAAAAAACTTTTTTTTAACACTGACTTAAAAAAAAAAAAATCATGTGTCCGATCAGTTATCAGTTAAGGGCTTACCGACGGCTCCGGTAAGCTCGGAATCGACCGGGGGGGGGGGGGGGGGGGGTGTAGACACCTCTCCTGCCACCTTTAAAAATGATCTCGCTGCAAATCCACCATTGAGATCACTTTTATCTGCTGAAAGCCGGCTGCCTAAGGGAAAAAACAATACCAGGGGTTATGGCAGCTAGCTGCTGCCACAACAACAGTTGGAAGGTTGGCAAGTGGTTTTAGGTTAACAGATGTGTCCCAGGCTGCCCTGTACACTGTTACCTCTTTCCTGTGAAGTTCAGGGAAGCAGCACTGAGAGAGCAGGACCAAACAACATTGAAAACTGTAAACTGCAAGTGCTGAGATAAGAGTTAACAAATACTTTACTGGGGGATATGTATTTTATTGTGCTCTTTGTGTTTAAAACTGTGAGGGTTTAATACAATTTTAAGTACGAAAAAAGTCTAATTTAAATTGGATTTCCTTCATGTGGAGTTTTATTTTAGCAATTAGGGCATAGACTTTCACAGAACAAAGTGCATAGTAACATACAGGGAACAAAGTAGTGCTACACCAAAAAGAATCCAATGTTTAGGATGATGCTGCGGGTCCTGTGACATTGTAATTGGACCGGTGTGTTACCATAGTGATCCTGGCTGGCACAGTGTTCCCATGGATATGTTCACATTATGACACCGGGCTTAAAAATGCTGTTTCTGCACATTCCACCGTCGCCCTGTCCCCCAAGCCCCCCCAACCCTGCTCTAATCTTATCCCTGACTCCCCCTTCACCTAATATGTTTATATTACGCTCTCTGCCTATTGGCTCAGAAGCTGAGGCCAGAAATTTTAAGAAGGTCCAACAAGGCTTCTATCTAAACACTTAGTAAGCCCATAGCCTGGAGGGGGAAGGGATGACATGCAGACAGGCCAAAGACTCTCTGATGCTTAATTCAGTCTGCCCAGCTAGACCAAGCTGTCATTTCTCCACATTCCTGCTATCCTACCCAGGATCATCAGGAGCACATGTCCTCCTGTCAGCAAGAGATTAATCCAGGACATCTGTACTCCAGTAACATGACCCATGCCAGGACATGAAAGGCTCACTTACAGGTGACTTGATGGACTACTGTGATATCTGCAGTACCATGGCAAGTCATAGACGGCTGGACAAAAACCAGGACTGAGCCAAATGATAGAATCTCTAGAAAATGCCCAACACAAATAAACGCTGCCAGGAGAGAAACATGGAGGCTGCCACTGATGACATGACATGGAGGCTTACACTGATGCCATGACATGGAGGCTGCCACTGATGCTATGACATGGGGGCTTCCACTGATGACATGACATGGAGGCTTCCACTGATGACATGACATGGAGGCTTCCACTGATGACATGACATGGAGGCTGCCACTGATGCCATGTCATGTAGGCTGCCACTGATGCCATGACATGGAGGCTTACACTGATGCCATGACATGGAGGCTGCCACTGATGCCATGACATGGAGGCTGCCACTGATGCCATGACATGGAGGCTGCCACTGATGCCATGACATGGAGGCTGCCACTGATGCCATGACATGGAGGCTGTCACTGATGCTATGACATGGGGGCTTCCACTGATGACATGACATGGAGGCTGTCACTGATGCTATGACATGGGGGCTTCCACTGATGCCATGACATGGAGGCTGTCACTGATGCTATGACATGGGGGCTTCCACTGATGACATGACATGGGGGCTTCCACTGATGACATGACATGGAGGCTTCCACTGATGCCTTGATATGGAAGCTGCCACTGATGCCATGACATGGAGGCTGCCACTGATGCCATGACATGGAGGCTGCCACTGATGCCATGACATGGAGGCTGTCACTGATGACATGACATGGAGGCTGCCACTGATGCCATGACATGGAGGCTGCCACTGATGCCATGACATGGAGGCTGCCACTGATGACATGACATGGAGGCTTCCACTGATGACATGACATGGAGGCTTCCACTGATGCCATGACATGTAAGCTGCCACTGATGCCAGGACATGGAGGCTGTCACTGATGCCATGACATGGAGGCTGCCACTGATGCCATGGCATGGAGGCTGCCACTGGTGTCCTGAAATGGAGGCTGCCACTGGTGTCCTGAAATGGAGGCTGCCACTGGTGCCCTGACATGGAGGCTGCCACTGGTGTCCTGACATGGAGGATGGGCTGAAATCTCACTGCAACAAAAGTAGTGCATGCATTTTGAAACGCAGGGCAACTGCATCACATGGTACTTTTGTACAAAGCGATATGGTGCGACCAAACGCACTGCATTTGCGACCTTCGTTTGGGGTGTCGTTAATTTTGAACTGACCCCCTCAGAAGATCACAAGGGCAGTGCAATTACAAAGCAGTGAGGGAAGCAACACAGGAACGCTGCTCTCCCGCACTGCATTTTAGTGTGAACAGGCCCTAAATTAATCTCTGGCCCTTTTTTTTTTACAAACAGAACGAAGCCACAGAGAACTGACATTTACCAGCAATTTACATTTTTTTTTCTTTGTAAATGTGTTCTCTGCAGTAAGTTGTATACATTGCACAGATGTGCCACTTCACGGGCAGGATAAGGGCATCCCCCAGGCAGGTTATTTAAAGGAATTGTGCATTCTTAATGTTTCCCTTTAAAGCGGAGTTCCACCCTATTTTACAACTTGTGCTTAAAGGAATGACCACCCCTCCACCACTCGTTTTTGGATAATGAATTATTTTTGTTACTTACCTTATGTGAAGTACTGAGTGTACTTCTGTCCTACCTGGGCCGCAGCCCAGGGCATAATTTACGTTGTCTCGAAGGGTCCGGATAGCAGGCGCGCACCCGCTGCACAGCGGGGGTGCCAATGCTTGTAGCAGACGGTCGCGATGATAACTTTTGCGCAAACCAATCAATATACATTTATTGCGATTTTTTTTTTTTACCAAAAATATGTAGAAGAATACATATCGGCCTAAAATGAGAAAAAATTTGCTTTTTTTTATAAAAAAAAATATGGGGATATTTATTATAGATCGCCTAGCAGTAAGAATGGTCGCTGGTTCGAATCCCAACCATGACACTACCTGCCTGGAGTTTGCATGTTCTCCCTGTGCCTGCGTGGGTTTCCTCCGGGTACTCCAGTTTCCTCCCACACTCCAAACACATGCTGGTACATTAATTGGATCCTGTCTAAATTGTCCCTAGTATGTATGTGAGTTATGGATCTTAGATTGTAAGCTCCTTGAGGGGTAGGGACTGATGTGAATGTACAATGTATATGTAAATTGAGGGCGCTATATGAGTACCTGAAATAAATAAAATAAATAATAGAAAAAAGTACAAGATATTGTGTTTTTTTCAAAATTGTCGCTCTTTTTTTGTTTATAGCGCAAAAAATAAAAACCGCAGAGGTGATCAAAAACAACCAAAAGAAAGCTCTATTTGTGGGGAAAAAAGGACGTATATTTTGTTTGGGGGTGAAATGGGGTAAACCAGTATTAGCCCCTTTCACACTGGTGCGACCCAAAAGCAAACATTTATTATATTGCAGCTTTCCAATTCTTAGATGTGATGGCTGCATTCATTTTCTTTTTTAGGCTTTCTTTTTTCTATTTCCATTGGTGATCCAGTCATTAAGTCTGCTGTTTTTCAAAAGAACAAGCTTGTAATTACAGGGATGAGGCAAGCCATTTAACACCGGCAGGGGTGCTTACAATGCTCAGCTTTTATTTATGTAAAACCATTATCCCAAAAGGAATTAAACTGTTGTTATAACTGATTACAAACTATGAGCTGGATTTTGGCTTCAATCCAGCTCAGCTTTGGTTTAAATCTGCTAGTACAGTGGTCTCCAAACTGCAGCCTGCAGGCCAGATGAGGCCCTTTGCTAGCCTTTATGTGGCCTTTGGGGCACTATTCGTCCCACTGACACCAATGATGAGATGCCATTTCTTCCACTGACACCAACGATGGGGCACTATTCCTCCCACTAATACCAATGATGAGGCACCATTTGTCCCACTGACACCAATTACGGGGCACTATTCCTCTCACCAATACCAAAAATGAGGCACCATCCACAGGTGCTATGTAGTTTTCTTACTCTCACTGGCAACCAAGTCTGAGGCATTGTTTACTCGCGCTGACACAGGGGCATTTTCTACTTCTAAAGGCCAAAGTCCAGCCCCCTTGGGGAAAAAGACACTTTCATGAATTTTAAAAAAACGAAACAGTAAAGTTAGACCAATTTTTTGTATAATGTGAAAGATTATGTTACGCTGAGTAAATAGATACCAAACATGTCACGCTTTAAAATTGCACACACTCGTGGAATGGGGACAAACAACGGGACCCAAAAATCTCCATAGACAACATTTTAAAAAAAAGTAACGGTTACCAGGTTAGAGTTACAGAGGAGGTCTAGTGATAGAATTATTGCTCTCACTCTGACGATCATGGCGATACTTCACATGTGCGATTTGAACACCGTTTACATATGCGGGCGCAACTTTTGTATGCGTTTTCTTTGCTGCACGAGCTCGCGGGGACAGAATCGCTTTAAAACATTTTTTTTTTATTTCATTTATTTTTATTTTTTTACATTGTGTTTTTTTTTTTTTATCACTTTTATTGCTGTCACAAGGAATGTAAACATCCCTTGTGACAGTAATAGGTGGTGACAGGTACTCTTTATGGAGGGATCGGGTGTCTAAAAGACCCCAAATCCCTCCTTTGTACTTCAAAGTATTCAGATCGCCGGAAACGGCGATTCTGAATACTGTATATTTTTTTTAAAACTGCGCCATTGGCAGCCGAGTAAATAGGAAGTGACGCCATTTCCGGCTTTGTGCCAGTCTGTCTCTAGCTGCCGGAAGTGGCGGATCGAGGATCGGGTCTCCTGGTGGGACGGGAGGCCCGGTAAGAGCGGCGGAAGGCGGCGGGAGGGGGGATGACCCCTCCCGCTCCTCGGGGATAACAACTGAGCGGCTTTTAGCCGCATCGTTTGTTATCCCTGGATAGCTGATCGTCCGCTCTAAAAAATGGTACTGGAATGATGCCTGCAGCTGCGGGCATCATCCCGGTATAACCCCCTAAAGCCGAGGCCGCATATCTGCGTACGCTCGGCGGCAAAATGAAAGGCAAAACATTTTTGTATAGACATAAAACAAACATTATAAATACCTTTTTTCCTTTTTTTTTATAAGTGATCACATTCCCTGTGTTCTCAGCTGCATAATAGCTAGAGGGAGGAGAAGCAACAGCACACTGAGCTTCCCAGTGAATGGCTGTGCAGCGGGGGCATATCAGGACAAGTCTGATCATTAGAAGAAAGCAGGCTGAGTTCCCAGCATAGCTGGAGAACTAATCACGGTGTGCTCCCCTGCTTAGTGTAGTCAGTTTCTAATAGGGAAGTAAGGGACTGGCAGGAACACCAGGGACTTCACATAAAGGAAGGAATACAAAGAGAACAGGAGACTTTTTATACAAGTACATGGTACAGCAGGCACATATCAGGAATATGAAGTGTTGGGGTAACAAAAGCTTTTACTTATAACCTAAAATATTGTAAAAGAACAAAAAGAGGGCGCACCAACCTTGCGTATTACCCAAGTGATATTTATTGAAATCAAAAGGAAGGAAACATACTCACAAACAAATGGATAATAAAAGCATATCAGAGTCCACAATGGACACAGAGCAATCAGGTTTACCAGGACTGTGTCCAGCATGCCGGAGGACCATCCAGATGGCTGATGCGTTTCGAGGGGCGATCCCCACTTCCTCAGAGCAACCAGGTCACCAGGACCGTTTCCAGCACGCCAGATGACCTTGAAATGCGTCAGCCATCTGGAAGGTCCTCCAGGGTGCTGGACACGGTCCTGGTGACCTGGTTGCTCTGTGTCTATTGTGGACTCTGATATGCTTTTATTATCCATGATTTCAATAAATATCACTTGGGCAATGTGCAAGGTTGGTGCGCCCTCTTTTCGTTCTTTTACAATGTTTCCATTGGCTGTCCCCTGACCCTTGGAGGGCAGCAATACCTGTGCATTTACCGGGAACCATAGGAATTTTAGGCTATTTTCACTGCCATCGCACCATTGTTGAGCGCAGGAGATTTTGTTTTTTTGTTTGACTGTGATAACTTAAAATATGTACTCACTGGAATCATACTATACTTTCCCTGTGGCAATAGGAAAGTAATGGAAGCAAGGTGTACCTATCCTTTAAAAACAGTAAATACTTTTCCTGCTGTTAAATTACCGCTCTGATCCTGAGACATCTTCTGATGAAGTTGGTAGGGAAATTTGAAGTAGCATTGCTCTGCCGAGTCATCTATAGAACTCACTGGTTCTTCCGGCTAATTTCAGTAAAACCTTGGTTTGAGAGTAACTTGGTTTGAGAGCGTTTTGCAAGACAAGCAAAATTTTTTTTTTTAATTTGACTTGATATACAAGCGATGTCTTGATATACAAGTAGTGTCATATCACAACTGAGTTTATAGTCCATATAAAAAGATTGTAGCAATGTAGCAGGTTGCGTACCCATTAAATGTCCAACCACAAATGAAAGCCTCCACAAGGGGATTAGAAGCAGAATCCAGCAGGAGCTACAAAGTATAAGAGAGAACAGAGGAACCTCTAAGTATAGCAATATGGTTACATCTAATGAAGGTCATAGGTGTGCGCAGCCTATTGCATTAGGGTGTGCACCCCAAAGCTCAAACACGTAGTACCAATCATTCACGATAAAAGGGAAGGGGCCGGTAAGTTACATCTTTATCGGCCCCTTCCCCTACTCATCCTAAAACATCCCCACAGCAACAGCCGGAGGAAGAGGAGAGTTGGGAAGCCAGCAGCACTGCGAAGGGAAGGAGGGGGGAAGCCAGGGCAGTAGGGGGGATCTGTGCTGCAAAGTGTGATTAGGGTGTGCCTCGGCACTCCCGGGACACCCTGTGCACACGCCTATGATGAAGATACAACATTTAGCAACTCACATGGTTGATGATTAAAAAAAGGCACATCTAAGTATGCAGGCATCCGGGGTAAAGCTGTCCACATAGACCATCCCCCTCACCGCCATCGACGTCGCCCCTTCCACACTGCGCTCCACGAGCAGTTCAAGACTTGCTTTCAGATCGCTCTACTGCAGGGTAGTCTTCCCGGCCATGATTGCAGATTGACAGCGGTGAGAGCCAGCGGTGCAGGGGATGGTCTATTTGGACAGCTTTACCCTGGGTGCCATGTGCCTCTTTTAACCATCAACCATGTGAGTTGCTAAATGTTGAACCTTCATGAATGTAACCATATTGCTGCACTTAGAGGCGCCTCTCTTATACTCTGTAGCTCCTGCTGGATTTTGCTTCCAATCCCCTTGTGGAGGCTTCCATTTGTGGTTGGACATTTTATGGGTATGTAACCTACCACATTGCTATAATCTTTTTATATGGACTATAAACTGAAGGGTTTATAAATAAATGGTTGTGGAATGAATCATCTGAGTTTCCATTATTTCTTATGGGGAAATTTGCCTTGATATACAAGTGCTTTGGATTACAAGAATGTTTCCGGAACAAATTATACTCGCAATCCAAGGTTTTACTGTACAGTGAGATGAAGATTAGCAGGAGGATTAATACTCCTGGAAGTGTCGGTTTCTCTGTTGACTTCAGCAGAAGAGTTCTCAGAATTGGAGCAGTGGTGCAGGCAGCTGGAAAGTTTTCATTTACAGGTATGCATTCAGTTACTTTTCTATAGTGATAAGGTTACCTAAAGGGTAACACAGACAGAAGATGGTCTTTCGATGATCTGTTTCATTTCAACTGGATTGAGAAACAACTGTAGCCTATGAGCACTATAGGATCTGTGCAGACAACCGCTGGCTGGCCCACTATCTCAGGTGAAGAATCTCCCTGACAAACACTATTGTTACTACAGGATAAGGCTGGTGCCAGCAGTGCCTGTACAAGACTTCAAAGTCAGTAAAAGAATGTCTAATTATGTATTAACTGTCTTCAAAAATGTTGTGTCCATAGCAGGTAAAGCCCACAATCCAATGTCTGTGAAAGTTCTTATGTATCAAGGTATTTCTAGTAGTAGTTAGTCACATTCACCTGGTCTTATTCTGTAATTTTGAATACGTTTTGTAGCTTGTCAAGCCACTTCTTCAGTTCCTAGAATGTCAGGAAAATATCCAAGCATATATACTCACACCTTAGGATACCTTCAAGTGATTGTAAGGGTTTTTTTTTTTTAAATAACAAACATATCATACTTACCTCCACTGTGCAGTTCGTTTTGCACAGAGTGGCCCCGAACCTTGTCTTCTGGGGTCCCCCAGCAGCACTCGTGGCTCCTCCCCACATCAGATAACCCCCTAGGAGAAGCGCTCTCCCGGGGGGGGTTACCTTGCGGGCGCGCTCCCAAGTCTAGCATTCGGCGTCCATTGCCGCCGAATGTATGACTCGGCCCCGTCCCCCAGCGCCCGCATCATTGAATTTGAATGACAGCAGCGGGAGCCAATGGCTTCCCTGCTATCAATCTATCCAATCAGGAGCCGAGAACCCCAGGCAGAGAGACAGCATGTCCCCGCAGGGTCAAGTTCCAGGGCTCAGGTAAGTAAAAAGGGGGGGGCTGAGAGGCTGGTCACTGTCAGGTGTTTTTTCACCTTAATGCATAGGATGCATTAAGGTGAAAAAACACGAAGGTTCACAACCCCTTTAATCCAATCACTATGGAATGCGTAAATGTTGAATATGACCTACTACTAGACATACCCACCCAATGCAAACTAGAGTGGAATTGGTCGGAGAACATACTCTACGCTGCTTTTCACAGAGTAATCTAAAGCAGGGCTGGCTTTTCATTTAAACTACACCCACCATGAAGGAAATACAGCCTACCACGAGCAAGCACACAAAGAAAACAATTTAAAAAGGTTTACTACCAAATTTTTATATTCAAGTATTAAATCCACAAGTATTTACCACCAATTGGATGAATTGCAAGCTCTTTTGCATTGCATACATTCTATACAGCAGGAATGAATGGCAATTTAGCAAGGGAGGTTAACCACTTAAGGACCAGAGGGATTTACCCTCCTAAAGCGGAGTTCCACCCTAAAGTGGAACTTCCGCTCATCGGATTCCTCCCCCCCTCCGGTGTCACAATTGGCACCTTTCAGGGGGGAGGGGGGTGCAGATACCTGTATAATACAGGTATCTGCACCCACTTCCGGGAATAGCTAGCCGCAGCTAGCCACAAAAACAACGCCCACCTCCGTTGTGTTGTGGGAAATACACAGTTTCCACAACACAACGGGGACCAGTGCAGAAGCTCAGCGTGACTCGCGCATGCGCAGTAGGGAACCGGCAGTGAAGCCGCAACGCTTCACTTCCTGATTCCCTCACTGAGAATGGCGGCGGCAGCACCCGAGGATCGAGGGACGGTACGGTCTCAGGTGCCGACATTGCTGGACCCCGGGACAGGTGAGTGTCCTTATTTTAAAAGTCAGCAGCTGCAGTATTTGCAGCTGCTGACATCGAAAAAAAATTTTTTCGCGAAACTCCGCTTTAATGACCAGGCCATTTTTTGAGATACGGCACTGCGTCGCTTTAACTGACAATTGCACGGTCATACGATGCTATACCCAAACAAAATTGATGTCCCTTTTTTCCCACAAATAGAGCTTTCTTTTTGTGGTATTTAATCACCTCTGTGGTTTTTATTTTTTGCGCTATAAACAAAAAAAGAGACAGTTTTAAAAAAGGAAAAAATATTTGCTATAATAAATATCCCCCAAAAAATGTAGAAAAACAAATTTCTTCTTCAATCCCCACAACCTCTCCAACTACAGGTGACCTTATAACTGATCCCTGCTTGTCATTAAGCCCTGCCAGGTCTCCCTCACAGACTGCTACACTGTCCCCTAGCCATGATTCCCGTGCTTCCCCAGCCATAGACAAAGAAATGGCAGACATCATCGTCAGCCAACCTAGCAGCCAGGAACCTAATCTGGATAGCACTGCTGATTCACCTGATTCCCCATCAATTCAGCCACAATACTCAGGGGATCCAATACTACTTGCCCGCTTTGCTGATTTACTACAGAGGAAATTAGCAAAAGCCACAAATAAATTGTCATCTGAGATAAAACAGGACTTTCAGGAGTTGGGGAACCGCTTAGAGAGCATTGAATCAAAGGTGGATGACACCATTCACAGAGTGTCCCAAAATTCTAATATGATCACCGAGCTACCAGACCGCCTTGAAGTAGCCTATACGAAAATTGATGACCTTGAAAATCGCGCTAGGCGTTATAATTTTCGTATCAGAGGTCTTTCAGAAGCTGAAAAAGATATTACTTCCATTGCTCCATGCTCTTATGCAATCTGCCGTACCAGACATCGACGAAAACCATATGGAGATAGATCGTATACATAGAGCTCTTGTTCCTCCGAAACCTGAAGGACCAATCTGAGATGTGATCGTGAAGCCCCATTTTTTCAGAATTAAAGAGGCGGTCATGCGCTATGCTAGAGAACATCCGGATCTTGAAATTAATGGCTATTAAGTCCAAGTCTTTGCTGACATCCCCCAGGCCACTATTCAAAAATGAAGATCCTTCAAACCTTTACTTTCACCCTTGATTGACCGGAATATCCACTATAGATGGAACTATTCTTTTCGGCTTCAATTTACTTACAACGGCAAATCCTACTCCTTTTCAACCTTTACTGATGGTGAACATATCCTTTTGAAGCTGGGTTTTATCACACTCAGCCCATCATCTCGGAACCAGCAAAGATCCAGCGGCCCTCCTCCCCCGCTTTCTCCTCTCTGGTCTCCTCAGCCGATTAAGAAATCGACGACCTCCCGTCAAGTGACCTGAAGACTTGACATCTGCTTACTTTTTCTTTTTTTTTTTTTCCCCCCTAGCGGTGGCTTCTCAGTGGTCCTTCTATGGACATTAGCCACTCCACTTATTCCCCTGAACCCCCTCCTTTTTATTGGGGGGAGGGGAGGTATGTTTGTTTCCAATGTACCTTATATAGAGCAGTTTTGGTTGTCTAGGTTTTGTTCTTACACCTAAGCCGGACATTTTAAAATTGATCGACACATAAACTGTGTTTTATATGTTTATTAATGATATTAACGTTCTCCTTATTTAGGGAGCAAATGGGCACTTAACTTTCAAAGTACACTTTAGTGCTGGGAGGAGTCTATGCACTCTCCCTACCTAAAGGACTCTTTCCATGACTTACCATTACACCCAGAGTTTTGGTTCTGGGACATTGGATTATTGGTTATTATATGCTAGTAATACCTTGCATTACTCTTACTTTAACCCCTTTTACTTTTCCTTCTTGAGGGTCACCCAGAGACTCAACCAATCCCCTTGGATTTCTCGAATTTCGGATGGAGTGGTGAGTTCAAATGTTGATATTTACGCTGCATACTTCTCATGTCTAAAGTAATGAACACTGTCCACCTACTCTCTCACAACGTTCAGGGCTTAGGGTCACCTTCGAAACGAATTAAGGCCCTCACATATTATCGATCTATGGGTGCTGATATTATAGCCTTACAGGAGACGCACTTTACTCCCTCATTTACCCCACGGTATATTCATAAAGATTATTCTATTTGCTATTTTGCCAATGCCTCGGAAAAAAAGAGGGGGGTGGCTCTCTGTTTATCTAGATGGCTTTCATTCACTGAAACTAAAGTCATTAAAGACCGGGAAGGGCGATACCTCTTAGTTAAGGGATACCTGGGAGAAAATGTGGTGACCTTTTTGGTTTATTATGCCCCTAATACGAATCAAGCAGCGTTCTTTCGCTCATTACTACAAACTTTGGCCCCTGAATTTGAAGGGGATGTAATATTAGCGGGTGATTCCAACTTGGCCTTAGACTTTATAATGGACAAGTCACACATGGCTTCTTTAAGATCCCCTCCTAAGCAAAGTCGTAAATTTGCACAGTTGCTATATCACTATGATCTTGTAGACGCTTGGAGGGAAGCTAACCCCACCTCTAAAGATTATTCTCATTTTTCAAGAGCTCATAACCACTACTCTCGTATTGATCATGTTTTTCTCCTCTCGGGACTCTTACCTAAATTACGCTCAGCCAAAATAATCTCTACTCCATGGTCAGGCCATGACCCTATAATATTGTAGCTCTCAGACTTGACAACTAAAATAGCCAAATCGCATCGGCGTCTAAATGAATCCCTCCTTAGTAATGAATCTTACTGCCTTGATGTTTCTATCCATCTGAAGACTTCTTTTGAAATTAATAAGGTGGAGGATACCACCCCCGCAATCAATTGGGCAGGACACAATGCGTCCGTTAGAGGGTTCCTCATTCAGTTGTCTTCCAGGCTTAAAAAAGCATGAGGCAAGTTGATTTCTACCAAAACTATGGAATATGAAGCTCTTGCCACCCAACATAAAAATTCCCCATCCCCTGACCTATTAACTAAGCTTGAACAAGCCCACTTGAAACTCAACATTTGCCCCACCACAAAAGCTGAGAAGCAATTGCGCTGGTCCAATCATAGGTTTTTTTACTTGGCGTGATCGCCCAGGATCCTTGCTGGCACATAAGCTCATTCCTAGATACACTCATCTGGCACTGCCCAAAATTAGAGTTTCAGGGGGTCACATTTCCCAAAATCCTCAAAAAATCCTTCGAGAATTCCACAATTTCTATGCTGACCTATATGGACAGTCCTGGGAGGCTGCTTCTTCATCCATCAGGGAATTTCTGGGGAGCCTACCTGTGCCCTCTATTGAGGAGGCACACAAGATTAAATCTCTGTGTGCCTCTTCAATAGAGGGCACAGGTAGGCTCCCCAGAAATCAGCCTTTCACTTGTGAAGAGATCAGTAACACCATCAAACTGATACCACTTCATAAATCGCCAGGACTGGATGGTCTCACTAACATTTATTACAAAAAATTCTCAGAACAGCTGGTCCCACACATGGCTCTTTATTTTAATTCCTTGCGGGATGGAGGTGCGGTTCCTCTGGATGAAAATAAGGCCTATATTAGTGTTATTTCTAAACCTAATAAGGGCACTACCGATGTTCTTAATTATCGCCCAATCTCGTTAATCAATTGCGATCTAAAAATCCTTACGAAACTCATGGTCCTACGTCTTAATACTTTCTTGGCAGAATACATTCATAAAGATCAGTCAGGATTCATAGCTGGGCGCCAAACACTAGACACAATTCTATTGCTATTCTCCCATCGTACCTGATGACTTTTGTTGGATTTTAAACTTTTTTGGAATAAAGATGACCGTCTTCAGAGTGCAGCAGTCCGGGTTTTCTTTCTTACACTAGACACAATTCGTAGAACCATAACTGATTTCAGCTGTACGTGCTAACTGGGATGCCCCCCTTTCTTGGGAGCTTCTCCTTCTATCATTAGACCTTCATAAGGCTTTTGATAGCATGAATTGGAATTATTTATTCGCTACTTTAGAGACTTTCAGGTTTGGACCTAGCTTTTTATCCTTATTGAAAACCTTATATGGATCTCTGTCAGCTCAGGTTTCCATACGAGGTTACAAATCGTCATCATTCACTATCAAACGTGGTATGAGACAGGGATGCCCTCTCTCACCCTTACTTTTCGCATTAGCTATCGGACCTTTGACCATGGCAATCCGGTCCCACCCTAATATTTCTGGTATCGGCTGTGGGCAACAAGAACATAAATGTGCCCTATTTGCCGACGATGTTCTTATGTATATTACAAACCCTCAAGTCACTCTACCTTATTTACTCTACTTATTGGACCAGTTATCTTGGCTTTCTGGCCTCTCCTTGAACCCTCACAAAACAACAGCCCTTAATGTCCCGCTTCCCCACTCAATGGTACGGACTCTTCAGGATAGCTACAACTTTCAATGGGCATCACATTCCCTTTCATATTTAGGGATTCAATTAACGCCTTCTATTGAGACTCTTTATAAAGCTAATTGCCCCCCGTTGTTTAAAAGACTTAAAGAGGACCTTCGCTGTTGGGCAGACTATTCATTATCATGGTTTGGCTGAATCAACTGTCAAAATGACACATCTGCCCAGGATACTTTATTATTTTAGAACTGTACCAGTGACAGTCCCGAGAGGAGATCTGCAGCATCTACAAGCCGAGGTTCTTCCTTTCATCTGGGGTAATAGAAGACCTCGGCTGAACATACAGATCCTATATGCCCCAAAATTAAAAGGTGGGCTTGGTCTCCCTAACTTACTAAACTACTTTCAAGCCTCTCAGATTTCCCAACTTGCCCATACTATAGCTACAGTTCCTGCACCTCTTTTGGTCTCCCTTGAGGTGCTCTCCTGTCACCCCTTGGCCATAGGATCACTGATGTGGCTTCCCAACGGGTTACGACCTGCCATATTTTGCCCTTCCTTATCACATTCATTGGTGGTTTGGGACAGAGTGCATCACCAGGCATCCCTGTCATCCCCACACACACCTTTAGCTCCCATCTTCTGCAATCTGGGGTTTCCACCAGGGTTAGTGCCACAATCATTTCATCGGTGGCTCAATAAAGGATTGCTGAGAATTGGCGACTACCTTAATGGTAACCAGGTATACGCTTTACAACACTTTAAAGACAAGATGCAGATACCTACCAGTGAAATATTCCAATATAACCAAATTGCATCCTTTGTCAGATGCAAACTTGATCTAATAATTGTACCGCTTACACTTACAATGTTTGAGTTATCTTGCCAGACAAGGGGTCCTTTGAGGGGACGACTATCTGCGGTTTATGCTTCCCTCACTGAACCAAACTCAAAACTCTCCTGTATGAATCAATAGGAAAAAGACCTGAATCTTACTTTTGACATGTCTGAATGGCAGGATATTGCTTATAATTTATCCAAAATCTCTATCAATACCACGCTAATTGAGGCCAACTATAAAACACTGTTGCATTGGTACCTGGTCCCAACTTGGGCAGCTAAAACCCATCCACCCACATCACCTAACTGTTTTCGACGCTGTGGTCAATTGGGGACAATGCACCATATTTGGTGGCAGTGCCCCCTGGTGATTAGGTTTTGGATTAGGGTGTTTAATTTAATAAATTCAGTGACAGGGGTGAACATTCGTAGATCCCCAGAGGTGGCCTTGTTCCATAGTACAAAAAAAAGGTCACTGCCCCCACCTATAACTGGTCTTCACAGCAAGGAGCACTGGAAAATAAAACCAAAGAATTTCCAAGCTCAACTTACCAGCCAGCCTGCGACCAACCGAATGAACCTGCCTAACAGTATGCGTTAAAACAGGGGTTTCGTTGCACACATTTGCAAATACATGCATAAGGTGCAGGCCACGGCAAGACACCCTGTATCCTGCAGACCCTAACTCTAACTAGCTGCTGCGCCTTTAAGGAGGGTTGGGCTCCCTCCAGTCATCTGCCCTTCATCTATCCATTAGAATACATGTACTCCCACTGTGGAGACTCTTCAAAGTTAGAGTTAGGGTCTGCAGGATACAGGGTGCCTTGCCGTGGCCTGCAGCTTATGCATGTATTTGCAAATGTGTGCAACTAAACCCCTGTTTTTAACGCATACTGTTAGGCAGGTTAATTTGGTTGGTCGCAGGCTGGTTGGTAAGTTGAGCTTGGAAATCCTTTGGTTTTATTTTACAGGCCTTATTCCATAGACTACCCGAAGAGGTGCCCAGGAAATCAACTAAATTAATCACATATATACTGTTAGCAGCAAGGATTACAATGGCCCGGCATTGGAAACAACTGGTTATTCCTCTGGATTATGTTAAAAATAAAGTCAACTGGATTATGGTTAATGACAAACTCACTCACACACTCCATAATAACTCTAAAAAATTTGATAAAATATGAGACCCGTGGATCCGTCACATTTCGGTTCCCTAAATGAGCTCTGGGCTGACCTTCTTGAATTTCTCTCCTTTCATTTTCTTTTTTTCCTCAATTCTGCTTTCCTTCTTTCCCTCCACCTCTTTCTATATGTAGTTTAAGCCCAATACTTATTGGGATGTATTAGAACTTCATTAAGTTTTGACATCGATATTCTAAGGAAATGGTACGAAAGTCCCCTACTATGTCTTATCCATTATTCCCCCCGACCCCTCCCTCCCCTTCACCTGCCTCTCTGTACCATACTCAGGTTCTGGTATGTTACTACACATGGTTACGATTTTGAGTACTGATTGGAACTGTATGTTGTTAGATTAACTATACGTTTAATACCTTTTGATATTATCTGCTGGGTTTTCTTTGGTTTATCTGAGAACATCCCATGAGTATTGTTTGTTCCTTTATATTCACGGATCATGTAATACTTTGTTTGACTATATCTTATGTACTTTGTCATGGCAAGTATCTGAACATTGACCTATGCTTATCTGATAGTCTCGTTATTTCTAGAATCTTTCAATAAAAACATTGAAATATAAATATGTTCCCTGGGAGGTGTTTCTAACTGTGGAGGCAGGGGACTGACTGGGAGCACAGAGAGATCGCTGTTCCTGATCACTAGGAACAGACGATCACTCTGAACTCCCCTGTCAGAACAGGGATCTGTTTGTTTACATTGACAGATCCTCATTCCGGCTCTCTGTGGAGCGAATGCGGATGGCCGGCGAACATCACAGCCACCGGCCACGCGCATTGGCTCCCTCGCCACGCTGTGCGCGCAATTGCTGGAGCTGTAAAGGGACCACCGTCCAGCTACGGCGATTTGCAGACACAAGCTGACGTGCCGCTGTATAATGTCGGTGGCTGGTCGGCAAGTGGTTAAAGTAGAACTGTAGGCAAAGTAAGGGGGGGTTGAAACCCCTGTCAGTTTTTTGGCAACCTGTGTCTCTTTGGGGAGATTTACCTTCACTTCCTGTCTCATATCCAAAACAGTAAGTGAGACTAAATCCCTGCAAATTAATTGATCAGAATTCCTTGGGGCACCCCAGGTCACCAGAACTAGTGTCCCCATGTAAGATTTTTCCCTCTATTACTTTTCTTCAGACAATCCAAATTTTGGGATTATCTTTTACTTTCATTTGCAATGATAATGGTAAACAGGACAAATAAAGAGTTGAAATCTGCCTAATGAGGACATAGACAGCAATAAAAACTGATTACGTGTTCTAATCCCTCTTCACTGTGTCCAAAACGTAAAAAAGATGTTTTGCTTTTAGCATAGCTCCCAACTGTCCCTGAATTGGAGGGACTGTCCCTGATTTGGAGCAATGTTCCTCTGTCCCTCATTCCACCTCATTTGTCCCTCATTTTGGGCTGATCTATATAGTTGTATATAAAATGCACTTTTTATCTTTCGAAAAGTGTTTCCCAGTGCTAAACCTTTCATCCAATTTCTAAATTGCTGCATTTGTACAAAAGCCAATATAAAGGAATAAATAAATAAAGGTAAAAAAAAGTCCTTGTAGATTTAATTAAACCTTTTTTTTGGTTATTCTCCTTTAAGGGGGTGTGGCAGGGGGCGTGTCCTATGCCTACATACATTTGTTAGTAGGTATCCCTCATTCCTATCTCAAAATGTTGGGAGGTATGGTTTAGTTAGACTTTAATCGTTAGCGTGGTCATATTCTGCTACCTCTAATACGTATGAGCATCCATATTTGTGATTAAAAAAATATCTCTTCTGTATTTACGAAACAAGGCTTTATTCTCCTCTGTCCCTACTTTGCTACTCCTGTCATCACACTTAGATGGGCATCTTTCTGGTTTACATCAAGGCCAGCACTTTTATACTTCTAGTAAAGGAAGACATACATAACCCACATTTCATGCTAAGCGGCCTCCCAGGCACTACTAGGATTCCACTAAATGCTGCCCTCCCGAACTGCACATACATTCCATTTGCTACCCCATAGCTTTCATTTGCCACTGGGGATGCTAAAAAGAAGCCCTATATACGCTTCTAATTCTCATATTTTCAACAATGATAATATTTTTAGGTTGAAAAGGTGCTCTAGTCTATTTCTATGAACAAACAGAATTTGTAGGCATATGCAACATAAATTGCACTCAGTGAAAAAAAGGGAACCTTGTCAGATCAGCATTCACCTATAACTGCCAAACCTCCAGTACTTAACCTTTTATAGCCAAACTTCCCATCTAAAGTATCACTTATCTCAACCAGACTGCCAAATATACTATTCATTGCTTCAGCTATCCTAGCCAAACATCCCATCCAGTGCTTTACCTATTATAACCAAACCTCCCATTCAGTGCCTTACCTACCATAGCAAAACCTCCCATCCAGTGTTTAACCTATCATCAACAAGCCTTCCATCCAGTCCTTCACATCATAGCCAAACCTCCCATCCATTGATTCACCTATCATCAACAAACCTCCTATCCAGTGCTTCAGCTCTCACCACCAAGCCTCCCATCCAGTGCTTCACCTATCACAGCCAAACCTCCCATCTATTGATTCACCTAACATCAACAAACCTCCCACCAAGTCCTTCACTTCATAGCCAAACCTCCCATTCAGTGCTTCGCCTATCATAGCTCAACATCCTAACCAGTGCTTCATCTATTACAGCCAAACTTACCATCCAGTGTTTCACCTATCATAGCCAAACCTCATATCCAGTGCTTCACCAATCATAGCCAAACCTCCCATCCAGTGCTTCAGCTATCATAGCCAAACTTCCCATCCAGTGCTTTACTTATCATAGCCAACCCTAACATCCAGTGCTTTACCTATCGCAGCCAAACCTCCTATCCAGTGCCTCACCTATTATAGCCAAAATTCCCATCCAGTGGCTCAGGCTTCTGCTGTCCATCTTCCAGAAGTGGTGTCAGTTATGGAGCAGAGGACATCCATGCAGCATAACACACACTGATATGTCTACCCTGAAAGAAGCATTGTAATCAGGAGTCATAGCATCCTCCAGTACAGGATGGGAGTTTGGCAGGTATGAGCTATTTTCACATGTTGCCCCTAAGCTACCAGTGTCAGCATGACCTGCCCAAGATCCACTGATTGCTTAGTATTTATTACAAGCATAAATTACAATGTCATAACCCATGTTAACTAATTAAATATTGATTAAATTATTGAGATACAACTTTTTTAAGCTGGGACCTCGTATGCCATGATAAAGTCAGAGTTTAGTATTCTGGAACCCCAGAAGTGTTGTATTCAGGGAATTGCAAACAGAAGACATATTCTTTCACTACAGTAGCGTTATGATCAAAGCCAAATTTTTATCAGGTAACACACTTCTGTCACAGTTTTCAAAACAAATCATAAAATAGCTAATAAATGATTGTCACATATCCACGGCCTTCTGTATAACTGAGTGTAGAAACAAAAAACATTCCTGTTCACCAGATAGACAATGATGTCTACACAGATGAAGATTCAGCTATTAGTGGTCCCAACAAATTGAAATATATTGAATTATGAAATCAAATTAAGCTTCACAATTAACATACATGGGGTTGTATGAACCGACTGATTTAAAGTGATGCTAAACTCTGGTTTAAAAAAATATATAGTCTATTGTCGTATGTATTCCTAACTCAGAAAAATACCTTTTATTGTTGTCAGACTCTTGCAAAATTCCCTGTTAGAGGGTAGCTACTGTAACTGACTGACCGTAACTGTCAGTCACCGATCTGTGCTCTGCCCCTCCAGCGCTCAGTGGATCGCTGGGCTGTGGAGGGGGCAGGAACAGTTGGCTTAGGCTCACAGTGGCACGCTGAGAGGTTGAACCAGCTGCCGGCCAGGCATCTGGCTGGATCCCGACATCATTGACCAGCTCCATGATGTCAGCTGACAGCGGTCTTTAGCGCGCTGTTGGCTGAATCTGGGTCACAGGAATGCAGAACTAGGTGCACTCCTGTGACCTGCAGGAGAAGTACAGCCAAAATAGCTTTGGATATACTTCTGCTTTATATTTTTCACCTTTCTAGTTTTTCCTTAGAACAGGCCTTTGGGCAGACCACAAACTGCTCTGAACTGACAGTGAAGGGACAATGTGGGGATAGGCTGAGTTTCCTCTTATTATTATACAATGCAGAACCCAAGCCTTGAGAGCTTTAACCTTTTCTTATGACAGATAATGTTAGGCCATGCACACTGGTTCCAGCTCTTTCGAATGCCTCCTGTGTTTTTCAAGTTATTTAGGCGCATTTAGTTGCGTTCAGGCACATCAAGTGTTATTAATTTATTATTATTAATTTATTCTTGCTGTTGAAATGAATGAATGCGCCTTTACATGTACACAAGTCTGGCATTTTTTTGCCCAAATGCACTTCTCCTGAACACACAAATGTTGGATTTATTTTTTTCAGCCTCTAAACGCCTGTAAGCATCTATGTATGCAAGGACACATAGGGGTTGATTTACTAAAACTGGAGAGTGCAAAATCAGTTGCAGCAGTGCATGGTAGCCAATCAGCTTTTAGCTTTAGCTTGTTCAATACGTGTTGACAAGACCTGGTAGCGGATTGGTTTCTATGCAGAGCTGCACCAGATTTTGCACGCTCCAGTTTTAGTAAATTAACCCCATATGCTAAATTTAGAGGGGCATTTAGGAGCAGAAAATAACCCCTGTACGGTTTATTTTTGCCATCTTTGTCCCTTTGGGGCAATTTACCTTCACTTCCTGTCCCATAGCCCAAGTGAAATTTTTACAAATTAAGGGAATCTCTTGGGGACCCGAGGTCACCAGAACTAGTGTCCCCATTGGATGATTTCCCCTCTATTACTTTTCTAGGGACAACCCAAAATATGGAATTTTCTTTTACTTTCAATGATAATTGTAAACAGGAGAGATAGAGAAGATGATTCTCCCTAACAGGAGCAAAGACAGCAATAAAAACCTGACAGGTCTTCTAATTCATCTCCACTCTATCCAGAACTAAAAAAAAAGATTTGTTTAGTTATACTTTAAAGTGGACCTTTCTTCCTTTTCACTACAAATCACAACAGCATACAGCTCTGCATGCTGATATGAAATCATTTTACATTCATTAAAGCGGTTGTATACCTGCACATCAAAAAAAAAAAAAGAAAAAGAAAAAAACCCTGCAAGGCAAAGGCATAATGAGCTAGTATGCACAGCATACTAGCTCATTATGAAATACTTACCTTAGAACGAGGTCCCGTATCGCAGCCCGGTCCATGCCGAGGGAGCTGACATCTTGCCCTCTGCGTTTCTTCCGGGTTCGCAGCTCCGGCACTGTGAGTGGCCGGAACCGCAATGACGTCACTCCCGAGCATGTGAGTCTTCTTCACCTGGGCATTCAGAGCGCGTGTGCCGCTGATGTCAGCGACTGCATGCAAAGGGAATATCTCCTAAACCGTTTTAGGTTTAGGAGATATTAATTTTACCTACAGGTAAGCCTTATTATAGGCTTACCTGTAGGTAAAAATGACAAATTGGGGTATACAACCACTTTAATTAATGAAACATGTCTGCTTTTACTTACAATTACTGTTTTTCCACTTCCTTGTTTCTCCAAGGCATTGGTGATGTCACCCTGGCCTTACAGCTACATCCTGGGAACTTCTTGTCACATGTCCCAGGAGGAGTTTTAGGGTGAGTTCCAGGAAGTAAAGGGAGATGGATTCATCTGCCCTTAGTAAAAATGGACACCGCGAGAAAGGAACTGTTTGCAGATTGACATTACTAAATATTTTTAAAGGTGTGTTTGTTTTGTGATTTGTGTTTCTAATAAGGGAGAAGTTCATTTTTAACCCTTCCACTGCCAGTAATTCTTGTGTTTTTTTGAAAACATGTTTAAAAAATCATTTTGGGCCTGAGGATTACATAAAACCCCCTAAACATTAAATAGACACCCTATAGTAAAAAAATATTGGTGTGCACCCTTGACACCTGCATTTACATTCATAAATGTGTGCGCGTGTGTGTGTCTGTGTGTGTGAGGGGGGGTTTTAGGAGTCAAGTCCATCCAAATCTGCTAATGCATCTAACACTACCCTCTCCATAGATTAACAATGCTGCTGTCTAAGGATTCCTCCATCCATACACAATGGTGGTGCAATGGGGAATCCCCGCCCCCCAAGAGATTGTATTCTGACAGCAGGACTCTCCGCTGTCAGAATACACTGATCAACAAATGTTTTCCTGCTTGTTCGTTCGTCAGGAGTCGATCTAACAACACTGCAGTACCACTTTAATTCAAACCATTTACTTTAGGCTAAGTTCACACTGGCATTAAAAATGCCCCTCAAACACCTATGCACAGGATAAAATAGACAGCACACATTGCTGTTCACACTATTATTATTATTATTATTATTATATATACAGTATCTTTTATAGCGCCAACAGTTTGTGCAGCGCTTTACAACATGAGGGCAGACAGTACAGTTACAATACAATACAGTAGGAATTTAGAGATCCCTGCTCATTAGAGCTTACAATCTATGAGGTAGGGTCAAGTGATACAAAAGGTAATAACTGTGGGAGAAAGTAAAAGTACAGTTGTTAGGTAAGGGCAAGATTTGCTTCAGAGGAAGAGAAAGGTTTTCGGGGGTTATCTAAAAGCTAATAGAGTAGGAGATAGTCGGACAGATTGGGGTAGGGAGTTCTATAGAATAGGAGAGGCTCGGGAAAAGTCTTGAAGGTGAACATGGGAGGAGGCAACTAGAGAGCAGGAGGTCTTAGGAGGAATGAAGGGAACAGGTAGGTTGGTATTTTGAGACTAGGTTAGTGATGTAGCTGGGGGCCGAGTTGTGGATGGTTTTGTAAGTTGTTAGTATTTTGAATTAAATTTGTTGGGTGGGTGGAAGCCAGTGAAGGGATTCACAGAGAGGGGTAGCAGACACTGAGCGGTTGGTAAGGTGGATGAGCCTGGCGGCAGCATTCATGTCGCTATTAAAACATGAAGCGTTAGCGCCACGCCACTTCAAAAATGAAGCCTCACATCGAGTCAGGAGGCGTTTGAAATTTTTCAATGCTTCCCATTCAAGTCTATGGTGACGCTTCGCAAATGGAAAAAAATCAAAAGTTGGTGTTGCGCTCCAAAATAAATGAATAAATATAAAGTGCTGGGATAAATGACAGTGTATGTTATAGGACTAGCAGACTGGCATATAATGATATGTAGAAAAAATCAACTGCTTCAACATAAATACAATGGTGATCAGTGCAATATTAGCAAATAAAGTGACTGTAGTGCATTAAATGTTCATGTAATCACAATGCATAAAAATAATCATATAGCAAAAGTCCATATATATCAAAGTGCAAGTATTGCAAGTAAATCACAATCCGGAAGAGATCTTCCAACCATTAAACCATGCAAGGTGCAGATCATAAGGTGCTAACTGGCATCAAACAGGTGACGTTGTGACTTTTTGTGTTGTGGGTCTTCAGTGCAAGATAACACCCGCTGGTGGACTAACTTCTTACCTTACTGCTGTAAGGTAAGCAGCATTCAAAGAAAACAGGGAAATGGTTGGTTATCCTAGGGGGAGAAGGAGATCTGTCATCGGTTCCTCCTGAGGGGTTCCAGAGCCTAGGGGATGGTGGCTTCCTCCAGGGCCAAATGAAGAGCCAAGCACCACTCAGAGTATGTAAAAACCAGATAAGTTGGGGAAATATAGAAGAAACTCTATAGTGTAGTATGTTTTTAAAACTTGATGCGTTTATTTAAATAGACAAGGTCAGGTACTCACATTAAAACATAACAATTGTGCAGAGTATCCAAATGAGCTGAGAGCTCGCGGCGAGACCGTCACTTCCGGTGTCCGTTTCCAAATGCTCTGGCAGGCAGTTGCGGAGCGGTTGTGGGGCGTTAAGATTAGTTTATTTACTATAATGGAATAGGCATTTATGGAGCAGTTTTAACGTGCCTATAGACCCCATACACACTATTCGATTTTCTGCAGATTTTTGTCTTCAGATTTACCAAAACCATGTGGTGCAAGGGTCTGCCTGATTGCATACAAATTGAAACTCTTAAAGAGGAGGGCCCATTAAAAATAATAATAAAAGTCAGCCGCTACAAATACTGCAGCTGCTGACTTTTATTGGAGACTTACCTGTTCCAGGGTCCAGCGATGTGGGGGATCGAAGCCCCGCTCGTCTCCCCCTCCGTTCGGCGGCGCCGGCATTGCAACTGTGGGCTCCGGGCTGTGGCTTCACAGCCGGGCACACACTGCGCCGCGTGCTGTGATTGGCCGCTCAGTCACCTGGGATCTGTAATGACAAGAGGGAGGGAGCAGAGCTGAGCCCTTCCTGTGCCAAGGGGAAGTGATGTCACCAGCCCAGGCACTGAAAGAGGCAGACTACGAGGGACCCCTCGTTGCTACCCCTCGTAGCAACAGGCATTTAGAGGTGAGTAAAAATTTTTAAAAAATTCCAATTTTTTTTTTTTTTTTTTCAGGCACATTCAAGCATTTTTTTTTTTTTTGGGTGGAACACCACTTTAAGGTTTGACCTCATATTATATATTTTGGTAAATCTAAAGACAAAAAATCTGCAGAGAATCTAATAGTGTGTATGGGGTCTAACGCTCATCAAATGCTTCAAAACTGTCCATAGGGCATTTGGGGAGCATTTTTAACTCGTCATTAACCCTTGGAAAATGCCAGTCTAACGGCCATACTAAAGCTCATTAACGCGAGTCTAAAGTCCATACTAACACTATAGGAGCATTTGTTAGAAATTTAGTTAAGTGTGAACAAGCCCTAAAGCAGTCCATAGATTATGCAATCTTCTTTACTTCCACCAGGGGTGGGAGGCTGGTGGAAGGAAAGAAAATTGCTTGATTCCCCCATCAACACTGACTGTTGATGGGGAAATCTCTCCCGCAGCGCTGTTGTTTTCTGCTCTCAGGAAGCCTTCCCTGCCAGCAGAACACAACGATCCCTGCCAGCAGAACACAATGATCACTGCTGACAAGCTGGTTGTACTGAAGCCAATCGATGGATTAACTTCAGTACAACCAGCCTGCCCATAGATGGATCAAATCTCAGTCGGTCCCTGCTGAACTGGCCAAGATTTGATCCATCTATGGCCAGCTGCAGACATTGCTAAATTCACTGTTTTGATTTTAGCTTTACAAAAAAAAAAAAATGAACAAGAGTACAACTAAATGCTTCCACGTAGAAATTAATAATTCTGATTGTTCTTATATATGTCAGATAAAAACGCTTTGATTTTACCGTCTACTGTTAGTATCTGTTGTTATGAAAGATATTTAGTTAATTCAGTTAGCCAGTTTACTATATATATATATATATATATATATATATATATATATATATATATATATATATATATATATATTATAATAATGAACAAAACCTTATTTTTGTCAACCAAAAATATGTTGATTGTATGTGATTACAGCAGCCAAGGGCTCATATATCCCAGCTCACACACGCTTAGCATTCCTACTTAATTAGGCTCTTTATTATCTGTTTGTAACAAAGACCAGTTGCTCACAGACATGAGATATACATACCTCAGACCGCCACCAATCACATAACCCCCCTCTCCGTCCAGGCTTCAGCAGACACACAAACCCCCTGGGATTACTCCCAACTCAAAGCACTTTAATGAGTGGGGTTAATTGGAAAGAAAACACATTAAAGGTTAATACAATTCAAGTAATATGGAGTTATTCCATAGGGAGTTGAATTTCTACAAGGTTAATAGGATCTAAATTGACTATTGACAAAAAGTTATAAAGTAGGATACTTTTAGATGGAGATGCTGCTCTAGGGGGCGGCATGTGAAAATGTCATTCCGTATTCCAAAAATGCAAGACAATGGAGCAGAATCGTGTTTTGGGATCAAATAATCGTCACATCCTACAACAAACTAAGAAAGGATTGAGGAACAGAGGACTACGTACAGCCATGGACCACCTTGACTGTCAACTGTAAAAGATAACGCTACAATCCAGCCTAAAGCTGGCCATAGTTGGATCGAAATTTGGCTAAATAATTAAGAACCACCCGAATTTTAATCCATATGGCCGTTCCCGTTTGTGAGTCGATCACATGGGCTTGATGGAAAATTTTTGTTCGATTGGCACTGCAACTGAGTCAGGCCGATCAGTGTATTCTGACAGCGGAGGAGTCCCTGCTGTCAGAATATAATAACACAGTGGGGAGGATTCCTCTATCCACCCAACTTGTGTAGATGGAAGAATCCAGCAAGTTTTTTTTACAGCCTGCTGGCTGATTAAAAAAAAAAAAAAAAAAGATTAATGGACCTGGATAAAAAGTGAGACATTCAACTTCCAAAGTATGATTCGTAGACACTTATTAAAAAGTAGCAACATGTACATCAATCAAACGCGTTTCGGGGGAATAGGTCATCCCTTCTGGGCTGTTGCTGCTTACTATTTAATGGGAACAATTCCCATGAATGGGATCAAGGCTTCAGAAAGCAGGATGCTGGCATCCTGCCAATCTGGTTTCTGAAGCCTTGATCCAACATAATTCATGGGAATTGTTCCCATCAAATAGCAGGCAGTAACAGCCCTAAAGAAGGGGGAGTCTTTTCCCCCCAAAACGCATTGGTTTGATATACACATTGCTACTTTTTAATAAACGTCTAAAAACCATAATTTGGAAGTTGCATTCCTTTGGACACTGAGCACTCCTTTCTTTTTATCCAAATCTACATGCTGAAACAAGGGTAGGATCTAACAGAGAAGGCTGCAGCCCAATCCCCAAGCGGGTCCATCGTCATCATCCATCACGGGGCACTATGCACCAGAAGGCATTCCTTCCTTTTTGCCTACATGAATACCTACTCAGGATCTCAAGACCAGTGACCAATCCAGTCAGTCCAGTGTGGTCTCCAACACAAGCTGTCATAGGCACTCATCAAGAGTGTTAACTATGCTTACTCTTTCCATCCCTTCTTCTATTCATAAAAGCCGTATATAGCTTCCAGGAAAAAAGGACCCTATAAATGGAGGACAGGGGATTATTGAAAGATCCGCCTCCTTCATTCATAGGGTGCTTTTCTTTCATAGAATCCTTTTTGGTGGTCATCACAGTAAGAATAAAATCTTCCAATGGGGACTTCTGATGATTCTGGTGACAGCCAGAGGGATTTCCTCACTTTGGAGTGAGTTTCCTATCACTTTCTGTTATGACTATGTTTGCCAAAGCATTTGCAATATTTCCTAGCTCATCTAAAGATACTCGCATATGTAAGAAAATGTATGTCTGAATGTCACATATTTTAGCCTATATACAGGCTATGTGTAGGCAGTGCCCTGTGAGAGATTCTGATTAGACAGTAACATGATGTCGTGGTATACAAGGTGCAGCCATGGTGTAAGTCTTCCCATAACACATTTCTAAAGTCCAATACATTGGAATGTGAAGTTACAGCTGGAAGAGGCGTCTTTTATAAACAGACGTTACATATCTGTCCATCTTATAAACACCTCATTTTTTATTCCCATGAACTTGTCCATTCTTTTTAAAGTACCGTGCCTTGAATTGTATACTGGGGATTTATCCTTTAGACATCTCTCCGACTACCTCCCTGTATGTAGTAGTTAATGATGACGGAGCAGTGAAATGAACAGGTTTCTCATCCTCTGAGATGTAAACAAAGAGTGATAAGTAAAGTGCTTTCTCTACAAAAACATTTTACTTACGTCCAGATACGGACACCTGATGGAAAGCAACTTGTAAAGGCCACCAAAAAGGCAAGTTTGAGTTATGACTGATGTACCTTTGTGGTCCTGTCACTCAGTCTGTGTTCACCAGGTCTCTTCAAACATAGAAGGTAATGAATTATATGGTTTTATAGTGCAATGGCTTATGGTCTGCTACTACTTTCTAAGTAAATACTCAGAAATTAATTATATCAGGAATGTTGGTAGTAATCAATGGCAATATGTTATATTTATAACAATACTTGTTTATTCATAGATAATATATTCTCTCCAGCTCCTGAAGAAGTATTTACGAAACGCATCAAGATGAACCCTACCACCAACCAACGATGAAAGTCTATATTGTAGATTGTTGAATAATATGACTAATGGTGTTATGGGGGGATGTATGTAATAAGGCATTCCTCAGGACTATGTCAGCCTTTAATTATGGTTTATAATCTATAACATGGTTTCTCAACCAGGGTTCCATGGAACCTTAGGGTTTCTTCAGACGTTGCTAGGGGTTCCTTAAGCAATTTCTGCCTCTCAGACACCAATTATCTTTTTAGCTATGTGTAAAGGGTAATTCTTAACAATGACCACAAGTAAAAAGAGCATTCTTCCCACTGATCATCACACTAATGTATTATGAGTTAGATAGATATAGTAGATAGAGTAATTTTTAGCAGGGGTTCCCTGGGACCGGAAAGTTATTTTAAGGGTTCCTCTGAGTTGAAAAGGCTGAGAGGTGTATTACTGTGGTGTTTGCTACACAGTAGCTGAGTACTCTATTCTACAGAATGTGACTTAGTATTGAAGGGTACCCTAGCCTGTTGAGGTTGCCCGTTTGGTGTGCCCCAGGTCCTCTTTGGAGGATGCTTTTCCTGGCTGGTCCCTCTTGGCAGTCAGGCCTGGAGGTTGTGGCTTTAGGAGCCAGTCTTTTACACCTGTTATCCCTTCCACTGGAGTGCATCCGCCGATGAATAGACCTTGGTTACAGAGGAGAAATATATCTGTGTTTATGAGCACTCTCATGCTCTTGCTCCTATTTAACTCATGGTCAATTATGTTATATTCAGTGATATACATGTACCACTGTTATTATGTCTGGTGTAGTTTGCTTCATTTTTCTTTCTGTATAGATATTCTACCTTTTAAAATAAAATAAAGATTACATAAAAAAAGAAAATGTTGAGAAAAACTGATCTATAAGCTTTAACAGGGTTCTAATAAAACAGGTCACTAATCAATTTGGTTGACCTCTATTCAATACCTTAAAAATCCTGAATAGTTGGATTCTACTTCCTTGTATGCCTAGTATAAAGGGATGCTGGTACTTCCCCTCTAAGGGGTTATTACCCCCTGCTTCTCTTATAATGTACTTTTTTTTTAGTTTAAAGACAACTTGCAGTTTTCAGCATGTTACTAACATAGTAAAAAGCATCTTTCTGAAGACATCTAAGGCTCCGTTCACATCTCCGCGTATGGGGGTGACATTAGTCGGTAAAAACGCGCAAATAGAATCGCAGGACGTCCGTTGCTTGACTGCTGAGGTACAATAAGCCCAGGTCCCAAACCATAACTTACCATGACAACTTATACCATCTTACCCTTTCTTCCCATCCAAAAGAAGACCACATACAACCATTAATGTTGGAAAGGGCAAGGCCACAGCTTTATTAACTCAAAACACAACATTAAATATTTAAACCGTGCCAGTCACAGTTGCACTGTGAGCACACAATTCCAAATGTAAAAGGGAGATGAAGGAGGGGCCTGTCTTTACCATAAGTGCCGGACCAGCCGTCTATCTCCCAATTACCATCAGGGCATAACCAATCTTCCATGTTTGCTGGCAAGGTCACCAAAACCGCAGCACGCTGTGACATACCATCCGAAATAGGGCGGGAGGGTGGGCAGCTCTTCCATGCTTCCGTTCCAAAAGGCCCAGAATCCCCTGGGGTGCCAAACTCCTGAGCTCAGGCCCAACCCCTATCCCCTCCTGTACCAATCCCAAGTGACCTAATAGTCACCTTAACTCCTCCCTGGCCATGCCCCCATCAGTCAAGGCTCTCTTTCCCGAGGGGCTCAAGAGACCTTCATGAAAGAAGCTCCTGTATTTCTTTTGGGAAAATCGCGCCGCGTTTCAGGTGTTATTAAAATCAACGGAGAATAAACGTGGTGGCTCCAAGAATGTTTTTTAGTCCTAGCTACTTACAGGTAGTGGTGCCCATGAGGCCAATAGAGGCAGCCACCTTAGGCAGCACTAAGAGGTGGTGGCAGCACTAAGGACAGACTCCATTCTCAATGCATTTTCAGGAGTATGTATGTTCAGCACCCAGACAACCAACTGCACCATAACAAACAACTGTTCCAGAGATGACTGTATAAGAGTTTGGGGAGATTTCCGCACACTTCCTGTGGCACCTCAGAAACAGGAAGTCAAGGGGAATCCCCCTAATGAGATACAGGAAGCCAAAAATAAGCTGTCAAAGGGACAGAGCACGAGGGAAAATCACCAGAACAGTAGACGATAACCCTTCCAGTGGGGTCACTTATATCAGAGGCATGAGTCAAAGGTGCGATTTAAAGACATTTCACCTCACTTCCTGTTGCATTTTCAGTACAGGAAGTGAGGGCAAACCTCTTCAGTAGGGACACAGATAGCAATATAAATGTAACAGAGGTTATAATCCCCTGGTGCAGGGGGGTCACATGAGGCCATTTGGTGCATACTGTGTGGTCCCCGGGGGGGCCCTGCAGACAGTAATCTGTGTTATAGTGCTTACTCAAGCCAGTGAAGGAAAAATAATCTTCAAATTTGTCAATTTGATTTATTTTATTCATACTATATTGCTTTTTTTCTGTGCTAGAGATTTAACAATAAAACACTGCCCCAGGTTGGTCCATTCACTTTCACACCACACACACACTCCGATCGGGTGCCAGCCCTGCTCACAATGCCGTACATATAATTGAAAGTCCAGATGGCTGCACTCCAAAGCCTTGATCCACCTTTATTTCTACAAAATAATGCAAAGCACAAGGCCCATTTCACACGGGCATTCAGTCTAGATCAGTCTGTCAGTTTTTCAGATGGCTCCAGACTGAACCACAATGTATGTGTACGGGAGGGCGGATGTAAATAGATGATCATCCGTTTATATCCGCCTACATCCATGTTCATTCAGGTCTGTTTTTGTTTAAACAGGGCAGCCAATGTTCAGATCCATTGAAACAGAATGGAACAAATGTAAACAGATGCCATCCGTTTACAATCTTTCTGTTTATGTATGTTTTTAAGCAAACATTTTTTTGCTTATACTTTTGTCACCTCTTACCATCTCTTGTAGCACGCCTGTAGTCCCTGACCATCTCCTGTAGCATTCCTGTAGTCTCTTGCTGTCTATTTTAGCATGCCTGTGTTCTCTAACCATCGCTTGTAGCATGCATATAGTCCCTGACCATCTTCTGTAGCATGCCTGTAGTCTCCCACCATCTCCAGTAGCATGCCTGTAGTCCCTTGCTGTATTTTTTAGCATGCCTGTGTTCTCAAACCATTTCTTGTAGCATTCCTGTAGTCTCTTTCTGTCTTTTTTAGCATGCCTGTGTTCTCTAACCATCTCTTGTAGCATGCATATAGTCTCTGACCATCTCCTGTAGCATTCCTGTAGTCTCTTGTTGTCTTTTTTAATATGTCTGTGTTCTTTGACCACCTCTTGCAGCATTTATATAGTCCCTGATCATCTTCTGTAGCATGCCTGTAGTCTCTCACCATCTCCTTTAGCACACCTGTAGTCTCCTGCTGTCTTTTTTAGCATACCTGTTCTCTAACCATCTCTTATAGCATGCATATAGTCCCTGACCATCTCCTGTAGCATTCTTGTAGTCTCTTGTTGTCTTTTTTAATATGTCTGTGTTCTCTGACCATCTCTTGTAGCATTTATATAGTCCTTGACCATCTTCTGTAGCATGCCTGTAGTCTCTCACCACCATCTCCTGTAGCATTCCTGTAGTCTCTCACCATCTCCTGTAGCATGCCTGTAGTCTCTTGCTGTCTTTTTTAGCATACCTGTTCTCTGACCATTTCTTGTAGCATGCATATAGTCCCTGATCATCTTCTGTAGCATGCCTGTAGTCTCTGATCATCTCCTGTTGCCTGTTTGCCGTTTCTGACCAATTTCTGTAGCATGGAATTCACTGAATATTAACAGCGGTCCTTAGGTGATCTCAGGGCCCGTAACTGAGGTCCCCTATATCGTCCCCTATATAGTAAGATGACCACCATTCTTATCCCTTGGGTCAGGTTATCCCCTTTCCACACTATCCAAAGCTAGAGTTCCACTTCAATTGAATCCATTGAACGACACCATTGTATGAGCTGCTTATTGAACATTTAGCCCTGTGTTTATCATAGATTGAACCGGGCACGTGCGTAGCACAACATCAAAAATGGCGCCGGCCAATGTATTCTTGATTTGTTCCTTCGTCCTCGCAAACATTCTACCATTAGAAATGGGGAATGCTAATGCTAAGGGCATTTAAACTTTTACACTGACCTGCATCTGCTCCACCACCACCTGGCCCTGCGTGCCTCTCCAGCTGTGCGGGTTGGCACGGTTGCGGAGCGCTGAATTGCTCGCTCATTCTGCAGTGTGTTCAGCAGAAGAGACAACACTGAGCCTTGTTTGTGAAATGTGCCCAAACTGAGCTCTGTCAATGGGAAGCCTCTGAGTGCAGGACCACAATGTGTCATTCTCATCGGTTCTCATAAAACGGCACAGTGTCCTTTTAGCGGGATGTGAAAGACTGCAGTGTAAGGAAAGCTTCATGTTGACAAACATCGCTAGCATGAAATGTGTAAGGTTATGTTTGTTTCGCTCCGCCACGATGCGATTCAATAGAAATTGTATTCATAGTAAATAAAATCTAAAATTCAATGGGTTCAGATGAGGTTAAGAAGTAGCATTTTAATAACAAAAATCACCAACTGCTTGGGAAATATTTTGTTATTTGTACCGCAGAATGTTATTGGCATCGATGGAATTATGGCTGTGAAGGGTTTAAAGTTGAACCCTATTATTAGCAGCCCCTTAATCATTAATATATCAAAAATATTTTCTAAATCCAAGCAGTGTAAGTACCTGAATTTGACCAATCCTTGGGCATCAAAGCTCAGACTGGGAGAGGACGTTGCAGTGCAAGGGGCCAATCAGTTTCTTGTGCTGACAAGAAGCACGCTGATAGGAGGAGAAAGCAGAGTGACAGAGAGATAAGCTATTCACTGCCCATGTACTGGCTGCGGTGAGTCCAGGACAGCCTGGGCTATAGAGGGAATGGGTTGAATGATGCCAACATTCTGACTGAGGTCCTCTAGCAGCAGAAAAAAGTACTATTGGCAAAATCATTAAACCATTGGCTGCAGTTCTGCTACGATGGGAATCTATGGTCACAGCATACACTTTGATTTTATAACATCAGCATTGTAATAACTATACATACATTAGTTATTTTTGACAATCCAATATAAGCTTACTTGAAAAATCTCCTCTCATTCTGTGAGTTCTGCCAGGCTGCTGGCCATCTCTTTCCACAATTTCCTGGATCCCCTGCATGCTTTGCAACTTCTCTGCTGTTTACTTTCAATTTCTAAGGACTACATATCCCATGGAACCTTTCTGCTTGTAAGCTGTGATTCCTGTACTCACTCCTCCTCCTGAAACTCCTCCTCCCAGCACCTCTGTAGTTCAGAAGGCAGGATCTGTGACATAGCAGTGCCTACCCACAGCTCATAGTGACTATGTGTTATAGAATTCAAGGAAGTAAATGTGTGGGGATCTTCACAAAGCAAGTTTACCAACTTCAAGATAGTCCAGATTAATAGGAGTAGGCTAGAAATAATTGATATGCAATGGAAATGAATATAATGATTCTACCTTTTGATCATAAATGCGCTTTAAAGGAAACCTGTCCTGGCAGAGCTATACAGGTTATCATTGCTGACCTTCTTCTGAAAATGCTTGTTGCCTGGCTTTAAAACTGACATGCAGTGAGTGGAGTCATATAAAATCAGACTTCCAGATCTGCTTCAAATTCATAATAGAGGTACATGGAGCGTCCGTTCAGGTCCGCCTGAAAAACTGACAGGCCTGAACGGTCCGCATGTGTGAAAGAGTCCTTAATGAGCAAACGCCAAAACAAGTTATTGCATTTTGTCCCCCCTCCATCTCCCTATAAACTATCTTTTCTGGATTATTTTTACTTTTGTTAAACTTTGGTTATAAATAGAGAAACTGCACAGAGCTGATTTAAAAAACATGCAAACTTTTCAGAATCAATATCTCTCCTAAATAGCATGGTTCAACGTACAGTGCATGAGCATGGATAATACAATGAATGAAAATAGGCAAATAAGTGTAATCAAAGCTTAGGTTAAATGGCGCCTTCTGTGAGATTTTTTTTTCTGGCGCCTTCCTCCTCCCAAAAGCTGGGTACACATAGATTGAAAATCAGACGGGTTAGCAGGGACTGGCCAAATTCGGATCTGTATGTAGCCCTCCCTGTTCAACAGAAGGCAACTGTTAGATTGGCTTCTGACGAACAGGCCTGCTGGTAAATTTTCATTCGATCAGCATATTAGCTACAGTAAGTGGTGTGACTGGCATATTTAAAACCTGGAACACGTTATTTGTTAACACCCTCTATTCTAGTCAATGCAACATTTTTGCAGTAATAATCATAAAATTAAATGAATATTAATGAGCAGAAAATAAACAGAGTTGACCATTTTCTTTATCTGACTTTTGTATATATAATATGACAGTGTAGCACTACCCCCAGAGGAGCTGCTTGGTTTGATGGTTCCTCTGTTCTGCCACGACTCCTTAAACCTCACTTACACACCTGGTTATAGATTGAAGGCCCCTCACACCTGTGCAACCTAAGTGTTAGTATATTATTATTCTATAACAGTACACAGAAAATATGCCACAGACTGCTGGATGTTTAATAAAGTAAGTATATTGTGGTAAGGCAAGTCGAACATAATGCATAAACCATTAGACAGGCAACTGAACACAAGTAAAGATGCTGTATTAGATAAGGCAAACACTGACCTATTAGATGGCAATGAACTGAACTGTAGTAACGCTAAACCGAATTTTAACTGGAAACAGGGTTAAGAGTAACAGCATTAACTAACCCTAAAAAATAAAAGCCCTTGTGCGCACACTATGCATACAGTTCCAATAGTGGGTGGGTGTATGTTTTCCTGAGAGGGGTACTCCTAGGAATGACTGTAACATACCTGGCGCCTTAACTGGCACATTTAAGCTGGCTATTGGCTATCTTTGGGGCTCATCTGTACAGTGGTGCACATCTTACTGTCTCTTTAAACTGTATGCAGTGGATGACTGTTGGGTTGCTAATTAATGGCAGTCTCCTCTGGCATTAACTATGGGCAGTAAGGGGTTAAGCTCAATTGTTCCGCTCACCACTTCTGTATGCAACGGATCCGGTCCAATATGCTTGGTGGTCTGTTGTCTCAGAAGGCTCGGTCCTCAAGATCAGGTCCTTACAAGGTTCAATCCCAGCATTAGGCTTTCGCCAGCTCTCTCAGGATCAGTTACTCTAAAGGTGAGCACAGACAGGTAGGAGCAGCAGATCTGTGCCCCACAGTCCACATCACAAGAGGCTCTCAGTGACTCAGTCCTCAGCTTCTATGGACACAGCACACAGCTCCAGTCCCCACCAGGCTCTTTCCCAGTGTAGGCATGCACAGCAGTAGGTCCACACACTCTGGTTTCCCTGCACTCTCTGCCCAGATCTCTCTGCAGAATTGCCCAAGGAAAAACTGATCTCTCCTCATTTTAGAGCAGGGAATCTTGGATATCGAAGTCCACAGTGAAATCAGCCTTTATTCACTTGTATTGTGGGGCCTTGCTTGAGGACTACATGTCTCAGAGTCCTCAGTGGTTGCATCACCACTGATTGGATTCCAGCTACTCCTGCCAGGAGGGAGGGGGAAGAAGCAGAAGCAAGGGGGATGACACCCAAGCTGGCAGGGGGAACAACACACAGCAGGCAGGGCACCTGGCTACACAAGTTTAAAAAATAAATAATTAAAACTCAAGCATTTACAAGGCAAAACATGGGAATAGTCGCACAGTTGTTAAATAGTTCCAAGCCTCTATGGTCCTCTAAACAGTAGTGACTTAAAGTAGAACTATAGGCAAAACTGTTTTTTTGCCATGTGTGTCCCATTGGGGATATTTACCTTCACTTTCTGTCCCATAGCCAAATCAGGCAGTGAGTAAGAATCCCTGAAAATCAAGGGAATCCCTTATGACCCCTCCAGGTCAAAAGAACTAGTGTCCCCATTGGAAGATTTCCCCTCTATTAATATTCTGGGGACAACCCAAAATGTGCGATTTTCTTTTACTTTCACTTTTAATGATAATGTGAAACAGGACAAATAGAGTGTACGAATCTCCCTAAGACCCCTTTCACACTGGAGCGTTTTGCAGGTGCTATCGCGTTAAAAATAGCGCCTGCAAAACGTCCTAAAACAGCTGCTCCATGCACTCAAGTGTGAAAGCCCGAGGGCTTTCACAATGGAGTAGTGCGCTGGCAGGGCGTCAGAAAAAGTCCTGCCAGCAGTTTCTTTGGAGCAGTGAAGGAGCGGTAAACTCATCTCTCCTCCACCACTGCTCCCCATTGAAATCAATGGGACAGCACTGCGATACCGCCGGCAAAACGCCGCACCCGCAGCGTTTTGCAGGTGGATTTAACCCCTTTTGGGCCGCTAGCGGGGGGTTAAAACAACCCCACTAGCGGCCGAATAGCGTTGCTAAAACGACGATGAAGCGGCGCTAAAAATAGCGCCGCTTTAACGCTGACGCCCGGGGCGGCTCGGTGTGAAAGGGCTCTAACAGGGGCACAGAGAGCAATAAAAACCTAATAGGTGTTTTAATCCATCTCTACTCAAAACCAAAAAAAAGTATTGTCTTTAGTTATACTTTAATATGTAGCCAAACAAGGGCAATATACAAATACAAATGGAAAATCATATACAATACTGAGGTAACAAAAAGTAAATTGTTACAATGCATTGGCAACCAAAGAGCAACCATTATAATGCGCTGCCAACAAACAGGCAGCCTTTGTATACAAGGGTATCAAATGAGCAATCATGATAATATCCAGGCAGCAAGTGGGCATTTTTTGCCAATTCTGGACAACAAATGGGCAATAGTGACAATATGCAAGAAACAAATGGACCCTGATGCCAATTTATAGGCAATCCCATCATCACCAATTCAGTCACACCCAGGCAAAATTCTCACAACTTAACCCTAAAGTACTAAAGTACCCCCAACTCACAGCAAAAGTTCAACCCTCTCTCAGAAAAAATCTCCCCCTTCCCCCAGCAAATATAAAAATCCCCCTTACTCAATGCAAAAAAACAGACCTTAGGCGAAAAACGTAACCAAGACTTACCCTTGACTTTGTGTCATGTGACATGTCAAAGCTAAGAATGAGTCTGGGAGTGTCACCCTCCATTCTACACCACTGTGCATCAGGCACATCTCCATTATCTGGATACTTCTGCAGAGCAGTGGGCAACACAACCCTTGGCTTTGCAGGGAGCCAAGAATAGTGGTAATATACTGGGTGGGTGTCTCCAGGGCCGAGGGTCCCTCTCTCATAGGGCAGGGGTGATGCCTCCAGCATTAAAAACACAGGTCACACACCCCAAAGGCTGACCCTGCGTGTAATATTCATATGTTTTTATACAGTGAGCTATCATTCGGTCAAACCAACCAAAGAAATGCCTGTTAATTTTCGCATGTTGGAAGATAATTCCGTCTAAAACCTTTAGCATAGCAGTGATAACACCTAGAATAGCTAGGCTAGCTAAATCATAGGATCTAATTGGTGCTATTTTTAAAGCCTCTTGGTTGTGTTAAATAATACATGAAAAGCACAATTAGGAGTTCATATGTGAACAAGACCTAAGCCTTAATAAGATTATGAGAATCTGATTAAACAAATAGCAAAACAAATGTTGTTTCTTTGTTTCATTTTGCTTTATACACTGAACATTTTGTACACTCAGAGAAAGAGTAGATCAGTGGTACCATTTACTATGGCCTTCCTATGTGCTCCTCCACCTATTGGAAACCCAAATTTGTCCGAGCACTGATCACATTGATCTTTTTTTTTGTTGGGGTATGAAAGGTTTAGAAGAATTTACTGGGCTGCTCTGATGGAACCCTGGTTGAGAATGGCTGATTTATGGTCACCTTTAGGCTGGGATCAGACATGCTGTGGCCACGACTCACAGCGGGGGGTCCAGTGCGTACCTGTTCTCCGATTTAGGTGCGAATCATGTGTGAATTTCTGCCTAAATTTGCACCTGATTCAGAGCGAAAGATGCACAGGGTCCTTTCCAAATCTGGACCACAGCTATCCCGGAGGTGTGTGAACTGGCTCCATTGGGTGCCGGTCACACTTTCCTGTCATGTGAATTGGAATCTGAGAAATTTGCATCCGATTCGCATAAGTGTAAACCCAGCTTTAGGAAGACCTATCAAATGTGACAGGTAGAAAAATAAATACATGGATAAAACATAAGAAAAGAGTTAACATGCAACTGAATTAAAAGAGTGAAGGTTTGCCATCTAATAAAAACAATATATAATTGTTAATTGTGCCTAAGTAGTATCTTTAATCTTGTATTCCTCATGATAAATAACAATGCACTTCCTGACATATAAGTGGACCTAAGACCTCCATTTTTGTAGCCTCATAGCTGTATATGTGCAGCCTCATATCTGACTTTTAATCTCAGCAGATTTGGCAGTGATGTCCCAATTGTGCTGCTCACTGTTCTCCTTGCTGGAGTGGAAGCTGTACATAAGGGCCTGCAGTAGTAAGATCCCCTTGCTTCTGCTTCATTCATTCTGTGGATCTGTGTTTTCTGAGCTTCTATTATTACTTACCTCTCCAGTCATCAGAGGGGGCGTGAAAAAGCAAAGCCTTGCAGCTCTACAAAGATGGCAGCTTCCACAAAGAGACAAGATATGGTAAGTCGTAATTGAGAAAGGACCAACTACAGGGCACCTTCAGGCAATGCTAACGACTATTCCTTTTTTTCTGCTTGCTTTTTTGTGCAAAGTTTCCACAGTACAGGCTATTTATAATCGTATAGCAATATGTGTCTGCATGTACAACATACATTTTTTTATATTTCTGAACACTGGGCAATCAGTATGCTAATAGAAGATTATATTTCTGAAGGCGGGGCTCTGACATGCAGCCACCCTTTTAATCTATCCGACTGGCAGGGAGGATCATGCCGCAAAGGGGGAATGCCAGAGCTCATACTTTAGAGTTAGTATTTATTTCACACTAAGAACCCCAGGTTTGAGGGCTTCTGCACTTAAAGTGTTTGTACAGTCAGATTTTTTTTAATAACAAACATGACATACACACCTGCTCTGTGCAATTGTATTGCACAGAGGAGCCCCGATCCTCCTCTTCTTGGGTCCCCTGCTACTGGCTCCACCTCTTCTCGGTGTGCCAACATAGGAAGCCACTTCCTTTTGTGGCACACCTGCAGGCTCAATCCTAAGCTACGCTGCCTGCATATAGACACAAACAGCGAGGCTCAGCCCCCTGCTCCCCCCTCTCTTGTCACTGGATTTAATTGCCTGCATATAGACACAAACAGCGAGGCTCAGCCCCCTGCTCCCCCCTCTCTTGTCACTGGATTTAATTGACACCAGCAAAGCCGGTGAGAGCAGGAAGAAGAGCAGAGAGCCACTACAGATGTGCACAGTGCTGGATCAAGATCCGTCTCGGGTAAGTATAAGGGTGGATGAGGGGGCGATACTCATCCTGAAACATTTTTTACCTTAAAGGAGAAGTCCAGCCTGAGCTCATTCAGCTGGGTTTCTCCTATGGGTCACAGGAGTGCAATTCGTTTTACACTCCTCTGACCCATTTTCAGCAGAGAGTGGTCTAAAGTCCGCTCTCTGCTGACGTCACCAAGATTAGTCCAGGCACCGCGTCATCCCGACTCTGGAAATCAGGATCCGCCGGGTACCTGGACTAATGGGAGTCTCAGCATTCCAGTGAGCGTGAAGGAGCAGAGCGGAGAGCTGCTGACTGACAGGCAGCAGCTCTCTGCTCGGGGAGGTGAGAAAACTGAGCCATCAGCGGTGTTCAGTGGCTTGATTCTTAGTGAAGAGGCGTGGGGGACCGATGCTGCATCCACCTAGGTAAGTATGATTATGGGATAAAATAAAAATCCCACACTTTTCTTTTAATGCAAGGAATGCATTGAGATAAAAAAAAAGTGTTACTAAACCCACAACAGTAAAATCAGTGTGTATATGCAGTAAAGCATGCTTGTTATACTCACTGTGGAACCTAAAGAGGTTTATCCTCCACATTGTGTAAAAAGGCTGTTTGATCTTGTATGCACATATCCTCCTTTTCTTCCACTGACTCCAGAACAGGTCCGGATAATACAGAGCCTTTGGAGTCAAACTGCACATACTCAGTTTGGTGTGTATTGCTAGAGAGGTTTTTTTTCTTGGAAGAGTGCATGTGATTAGCACAGGGCCAATAAGCACTGTCCAGACAGAGGGTCAGGGGTCCTGGATCCTGATAGCTCAGTGCAGGGTTCTGGGTTTAGTAACACAGTAGAGAGAGATAGAGAAATGAGCTCATCAGTCTGCTGCTACTCTTTCATCATCCAGTCACAAGACAAGGGAACTGGAGAGACAAAAATCCAAATCCTTTTTCTTCTGCCTTATATTTCATCTTTGTGCAAACCGACTGTTTGCGGAGGGCACAAACTTCCTAAAACCTGGTACACACTATGAATTTTTTTTCTCCGACGTTATTACAGCGATCTCCCCCTCTGGGCTATTGTGTTCTGAAAGGGGGACACACCCGCCAGAACACTCCGATTAGTGCTCACAGTCATTGGCTAAGAGCACTGATCATGAGCCGGTCAGCTGCTGGTCTTCCAACATTCTCATTCGACAGAAGTCGGACAAGCGGCTGGCTTCTGCGGGACTGTCTGCCACACACACACTAATACAACAAAAACCCTGCTCCTAGAGGAGTTTAGCGTTTTACCTGTAGAAGTAACTAATCTTATCCTATGTATCCATGCACATTAACTATTCTAGAGGTGTTATTTTTAAGCTCAGCATTTAGAGGCAGAAAAAACCCTTCTGTTTTTGAGCAGAAAAAAAACGCTATACGTTATTACAAAAAACACTCAAACTTAGCATTTTTTTTCTGGCAGGAGCAATGGCGTCTTTTTTAAGCTAGTGTGCATGGAGCCTTAATAAAACTTTTATTCGTCCAAAATTACATGTCACAATCTGCACACTAATAAATCTTGTATCGTTATGAAACGCTAATGCTGCGTACACACGACATTCCGACAACAAAACCGTGGATTTTTTTTCCGACGGATGTTGGCTCAAACTTGTCTTGCATACACACGGTCACACAAATGTTGTTGGAAATTCCGAACATCAAGAACGCGGTGACGTACAACACGTACGACGAGCCGAGTAAAAATGAAGTTCAATAGCCAGTGCGGCTCTTCTGCTTGATTCCGAGCATGCGTGGACTTTTGTGCGTCGGAATTGTGTACACACGCTCGGAATTTCTGACAACAAGTTTTTCAGAAAATTTAAGAACCGGCTCTCAAACATTTGTTGTCGGAAATTCCGAAAGCAAATGTCTGATGGAGCCTACACACGGTCGGAATTTCCGACAACAAGCTCACATCGAACATTTGTTGTCGGAAATTCTGACCATGTGTATGCGGCATAATTCTGTTCTAGTTTAGGTAACACACATTGCACTGCAACCAAAACCAAAAGATGTTTAAATTACAACGCCTAAACCTATGACATGATTTTACTGTCAAGCAATTCTGTAGTGCAAATTCCCTACCGCATTGTTCAGAAGCATTCTGTTAGGTAGGAATTCTAAAATAAACACAAGATGGAGCTGTTAGCTGTTCTTTATAAAACGAAGACTGCAGAGTTCACTACATCCTGTGTACCCAGAATCCCCTGCCAGTGACGCCATGTTTTAGTGAGGTGTAGGGTTGGGTTTACAGTTTTTTCCATGCTCTCATGCACACCTCCTCCATGGCAGTAAACACAATAAGCGTTAATGATTTCCTAGCTTTGTTATACTCCCTGGGTGCCTGTTATCAGCCCTGTCCAAAGTCCAAGGGCGAGGCGGGCTCTGGAGGTGTGAGGTTGGCTAGGCCAGGATAACCCAGCACACGGTATATGGCAGACATTAGCATTTCCGCACCTGTACACCTAGAAAGGGGAAGCGGAAGGCAGCCCATGTCCTTGACTTTACAACTGTGGGGGACTTCTTTACTGTCAAATACACCTGCCAGATAATTTTTTTTCTTATATCAGAATGGCAGATTGAATATTTGCTAACAATCAGACAAATATTAAAGGTCATCGTTAGAAGTAAAAAAGCAAATGCAAAGACTGTATGAATATCAGAAAGATAAGACCACTGGTGAAGCAAACAAATTAAGCACTTTATAACAACTTGCTGTCGTTGTGCAGATGTAGGGAGAGCTCTTTGTGGTTATCATAAGAGCTTTACAGATATGACGTTTTCTAACCAAGGATGTTATGTAATTTGTGATGAAAGAATTCTGATCTATTCAGGTATAAGGTAGTTCCACTGAAAATACTGTACAGTACAGAACTGAGCAGGTGAACCTATTTTCACACTTAAGCGAATGTGTGTGTTGGCCATGCGGGGCAAACCAGGGTCACATCAATGAAGACCTCTACATACATATATTTACTCAATTCATTACCATGCCATGCTGTTCAAATGCTGGGCGCAAGTCAAAGCCTTGGAATCAAAGATTACGTGGGGATATGGTTTCTATTTATAAAGGATTTGCCACATGATTCACCAAGCACATGTTTTCTGGATATTCACCTGATTGCATTTTATAGAATTCACTCATCATGTTCAAATAGGGCTAGCCCATCACATTAAACAAGATTCCCTTATCAACAGAAACATACGACATAATAGATAGATTCCAATAAAAACACGAACCACCTATCACATTTTCCAAGATTTCCCCTTCAGCATCCACATACAACTTAAGGCCTGTACACACGATACAAAAATCGGATGGAAAAATTCGTACGACGAGCTGTCTGCCAATTTTTGGATCGTTAGTATTGTGCCTTCGACAGCCAATTTAGCTTTTTTGTCAGACAAAAGCTGGATGTGCAGACTATAAAATTTTTACTATGCATGCTCAGAAATAAAAGAATACATACAAAACTTTTCAACACATTACCTCACTTCTGACGTTGTTTTCTGTCTTATGTTGAAAGCGAAGAGGGTACTCACAGTACGAAAATTTTCATGAGACTAGCATGCCACAAAAAACGAACGTTCGGTCGTCCGAAAATCTAAGCGCGTGCACGAGGCTTAAATAAAGGGATTCCAATAACAAACAAAATTGGCCTATCTGCCGCCGCAATAAATATTGGGCAAACTGCCCTATGATGTCTGCATAGAAGAATCTTGGGGAGAAACCTCTCAAATGAAGCCCCAGATAGCAATGAAAAGACAGGAGTTCTAATCCTTCACCATCATTTCCAAAAGCTAAAAGAAGGTTTGGTTGGATATAAACTTAAAGTATATGTAAAGCCAAACCACATTTGTTTGGGATGGAGTAGGGAAGGTTCAACCTATCCAACTGTGACCATTGTCACTGCGACAGAATGTGATGGGAAATCCATAATTCTATAGTTATCACTGGAACAGAAGGTCAGGAAAAATACTCCAATGGGGACACCTATCCTGGCTGGAGACATCTCTATATGGGGAAGTCCTAGAGTTGCCACCTCATCCCTTTAAACCCAAACACATATTAATTACACAAGTTCTGTGGCTGATTAAGGTGGTAATTAATCTCACTTGGTGCCTTATCTGCATTAAATTAGCCTCAGAACCTGTGTAATTCATATGTGTTTGGATTTAAAGGGGTGAGGGGGCAACCCAGGGAAGTCCCCTCACATTAAAGAGATGATTTCCTTTTGGTTAGTGTTGAGTCTCCATAGATGGGAAATCTTCCCAGCGGTAATCAGGAAGCAAAAATAAACCTGACAAGGGTTTCAAACATTTTCTACTCTATCCAACAAAAACAAAAAAAATACATTTTGACCTTAGATATACTTTAACACACAGGAAGTGACGGAATATTTGCTCTGTCAGATCAGTTCTACACGTGAATGCTTTACTAGATATCTTAGGATTCATTGCTTGGATTGTAATACACCAGTAGTGAACACAGTTCACAAAGGAACCACGAGTGGTATTTCAAGACTCAAAACAAAGTATATCAGAGACACAAACAAAGATCTATTACCCAGGGCCAGCTCAGCCATATTACTTAGCTGGTTGTCCCATAGTTACCTTATTTCCTCTTAAAGGAAACCTATTATAGGAAAAATATGCAAGCTACAATTGCTGACCTCTCCTGGAAGCACTAACTACCTGTATGCCATAATGCTGCTCTAGCTTAAATACTATCTGAGTCATTATTAAACAGAAACAAGTATAGAGATAAGTAGTTCTGACTTTTCACAGACTTGCTACAAGCTTGTTCCTGGTCTGTGACTAATGCCTCGTACACACAATCGGATTGTTGACCAACAAAACCGTGGAATTTTGTCCGAAGGGCGTTGCCCCAAACTTGTCTTGCATACACACGGCCACACAAATGTTGGCCAACAATTACGAAAGTAGTGACGTACTACGTTGTTTTTCAGCGCTTTAGCGCCACCCTTTGGGCTCCTTCTGCTAATTTTGTGTTAGTAGAAGTTCGGTGAGTGTTGATTCGCGCTTTTCACTTTGCGCTTTTCAGTTCGTTTCTGAACGGCCGTTCGTCAACCAGTCATGTTGCAGAATCGGAGGAGATAACGTGTTATTTATTATTGGCCTTGGAGTTATTGCTTTGACATTATTTTTTTGGTTAAATAATGATTTGATTTGATATATTTTCTATATTTTTGGATGCATAGAATGCACACTTTGGTTAAGCTCTATTGGCAGACAGCATGTCTAATTTTATTTGTTTTCTTTTTTTAATGCACAATAAAAAAATTGTGTAGAATAATACTTGGCTATGTGTTTTTATGGGTGTTCCAGACATAAATTTGTTTTTTTAAAAGTCAGCAGCTACAAACACTGTAGCTGCTGACTTTTCATAAGGACACTTACCTGTCCAGGGCGCCCGTGATGTCGGCCCCCCGAGGCCGATCTATCCATCGTATCATGTACCGGCGCCGTCATCCTCACTAAGGGAAACAGGCAGTGGAGACTTGCGGCTTCACCACCCGTTTCCTACTGCGCATGCGCAAGTCCCCCGGCGATCTGGGAATGGGCGGCTGTCCTCTGTCACACGCACAGGTCCCAGAAGACACCGCGCCCAAATTTCCCAGAAAACAACGCGAGGAGGAGAAGACTAAAGATCATCACGGAATAGGAAGTGGCAGATTAGGGCGATCTGCCTAGCAACACGCATTTCTGGTAAGTAAAAATTTTTTTACTGTATTAGTGTTTTCTAATGTATTTAAAGGAGCGTTTTTATGGTTTTTTTTTTTTTTTTTTAGGGTGGACCTCCGCTTTACTACAGGATAATAGTGTTGTGGTAACTTGCCCAAAAAAAAAAAAAAAAAGAAAGCATAATAATATTATTCTTGATATCACTAGAAAAAAAAAGCCTTTGAAAATTTGTTTGCAATAACTCCATCAGTATCACCAGCAAAGCAGCTTCATTATTATCCGATTAAATAACAAGAGAATTGTGCGCTGCATTTGGAGATTTCATAATTTGCTACGTCACGAATGTTAATTCTCCATTACGAACACTAGTTTACAAGACAGACCGCTTCTGCTTCCGAGCATGCGTGTTTGTAGTTTGGACTTTTGTCCGACGGACTTGTGTACACACGCTCGGAAAATCCGACAACACACATTTGTCCGTGGCAAATTTGAAAACCTGCTAGCCAACATTTGTTGGCGGAAAGTCCAACAACAATTGTCCGATGGAGCATACACACGGTCGGATTTACCGTCAACAGCCTGTCATCGAACATTTCCCGTCAGAAAGTCCGATCGAATCAAATCAGTATTCCCACATTTTGATCCCTTCAGTCACCATTAAAGTTACTGACCTCCATAACACTACCAAAATAAGTCCCTTCTTAAAGCAGAGTTCCACCCAAAAGTGGAACTTTTGCTGTAAGTACTCCTTGCCCCCTCACATACCACATTTGGCATGTCATTTTTTTTGGGGGGGGGGAGAGGGTACCTGGTTTTAAGAGGGACTTCCTGTCCCACTTTCTCCTTCTGTCTCCTGGCCGCCTAGGCGACTCCTCCTCTCCCCCTAGGTGAACCCTCCCTCCCTGCAATCTTCTGGGACAGGTTACAGGTCCCAGAAGATTACCTTGCCACTGTCAGAGCGCAGTGCAACTCGCGCATGCGCAGTGCGCTCCCGGCTGTGAAGCCGCAAGCTGTCATAATTGGGCGCCCACACTTACAATGCCAGCGGCGTGGAAAGGCAGGGGAGAGGAGCGAGGCATCAGGCAGTCGCATCGCTGGACCATGGGACAGGTGAGTGTTGGTTTATTAAAATTCAGCAGCTATACTTTTTGTAGCTGGTTGTTAATAAACTTAACAACCAGTGGAACTCCACTATAACTAATAACACCATCAAGCTACTCATTCTCTAAGGAGAATGTCCATTTTCATCCGATCCCTCCATAGGCGGCAGTGGCGCCTGACAAGCCCCTCCTCGCTCAGTGAGCAGAGAGGGACCTGTCATCCACCGGCTCATCGGAGATCAACTGAGAGATCTCCCGCTGAGCCGGCGGACCGAGGCGGGCTCCGTGGACGCGGAGTCCGCCTCGTGTGAAAGGGGCCTATAGCTCCAACAGTTCTCAAAATGCTATACAAAACAAAAGGAGATGGTACAGTTACAAGACAATTTAAGACACAAGTGTTAGTAGGGCACTGCTTGTAAGAGCTTACAATATAAAGGAGGGGTATGTGGTACAAAAAGGTATAGCTGCTGTGTGGGGATGAGTTGATGGAGAAAGTAAAAGTTCAGTTTTTACGGTAGATGCATGATAGACTTTCCTGGAGAGAATAACGTGATCATAAAGGTTCAGTTTTTTTAAATTAAAATAAAAAACATGTCATACCTATCTTCTCTGTGCAATGGTTTTGCAAAGAGCAACCCTCCTCTTCTCGGGTCCCCTGCCAGCGCTCCTGGCTCCCCCCCCCCCCACTGAGTGCACTAGTGCAGGCTCGCTCCCAAGCGACCCTGTATGCATCTATGGCCACAGACAGCAGGGCTCGACCCCACTCCCAGTCCTTTGTCATAGGATTTGATTGACAGGAGCAGTAGCCAATGGCTCCCACTACTGTCTGCCCAGCGGGGAGGGATAGACCGGGGAGAGCCACTGCTCTTGTGCACATCATTGCATTGAGATCGGCTCAGATATGTATGAAGGAGGGCTTGGGGAATCCTCTGCAACAGAAGTTTTTTACCTTAATTCATTGGATGCATTAAGGTAAAAAACCTTAAGGCTTTAGAACCATTTTCAGGGATCACCTAGACCAACACTGCTCAACCTTTTTTCAGTCAAGGCACCCTTTAAAATTCTTGAGTCATCCCATTCTACAATTTATAAAACAAAACAAATAGTTTTACATAACACAGCAACACCCACAAATGTAGGGCGTCCAATGTTAGAGGTGATTTATTCTTCCAAAGCAAATACACCTTTGCACATTGGTACTGACTAGTACTCCAATGTTTCTCAGTTTCTCTCCCTCGCTCTGCTAATGTGACCCCAGTGCTGATGGAGAGGGGCAAACAAGGAAGCTGTGCAGGCACCCGACATTCCCCTCACCGATCCTGCCCATTGAAATCAATGGGGCAGCGCGACTACACCGCCGGCATAGTGCAGCTGCAGCAGCGCTTTGCAGGCGGTTTTAACCCTTTTTCGGCCGCTAGCGGGGGTTAAAACCGCCCACTAGCGGACGAATAGCGCCGCTAAAACAGCGGTAAAGTGGCGCTTTACCGCCGACACCGCCCCTGCCCCAGTGTGAAAGGGGCCTAAGAGCTGTTTTTTTTAAAGTATCATGTGGAAGGCAATGAGAGCAACAGTTCTTTACAATTTCCAATAATGCTAAAGTTGTGGTTTAAATTATACAGAAATGCGTAGCAGTACAATTGATAAAATTATAAATCAAGAAAAATATGAAAGGAATTTTAACGAAAATAACACTAAACTAGTCTTTCGCCTGTTAACCCTGTAACACAACATCAAATCAGATATGTTAACACCTAGGTTATCACTAATTAGTGCTATTCAAAGATCAATTCCTCTGGTATTTATAGGAATAGAAGATAGCAAAGGATCACAAAGACAACAAATCAGAACATGTTTTCTGCATATCATGTTTACTTGGTATATTCCAAATTTTATTTATAGCTCAAATTAAATCTTTTTTAGTTTTGAATAAAATAAAGAAAGTTTACAGCCTCTTCTGGGTGTTTACTTTAACCCAAAAGAGTTTTTATTAATATTGAAATGGGCATAAAGTAACAACCCGATGCTAACTTAAGGCAGCCATCTGATTCATTTTTTTTTTGTTGAACCAATGGGAAAAACAAGAAAAAGAAAAAAGGGAAAAAAGGACTTTAAAGGTTTCCACTGTGATTCCAAATAGGAAAGAAAAATAGTCTTGTATTATAGTAAAAATATATAATTTATCTAAATCACATTAAAAAACATACGATAAGGGTAAAAAAACATGAACATGTTTGAAAGGTACACTGTCTTATACAAGAGAACAGATCATGTGGCTGAAAAGAGAAATCACATGGAGGATTCCTTCTGGCTAGAGGCCAATCATACAAAATTACAATGTCAGCGATCCATTGGCACTGATATTGCAATTTCCTATGATTGGCCTCTAGCCAGAAGGGATCTTCTAGCAGGGACGTGCAGTCAAGGGAGGCAGGTGAGGCAGGGCCTCACCTGCCATGAACATTAAAAAAAAAAAAAAAGATTAAGCTTCAAGGGTCGTAGCTCGGCGACCTGGGGTCAAAAAGACCCCAAATTTTGGGGGTATGTAGCCTAAGTGCTACCACCCTAATTTGGGGCTCTACGACCTATGGTTTCAGAGATTTGGGGCTCCTTGCGCAGCCTGTCCGAAACCAAATACAGAGCGGCCAGTTTAAATACAAGCTGACACACTCTGTTTGCAGCAGACTTAGAGGATGAGCGCACAGTGCCTCTCACTTCTTGTCAGAGGCACTGAGCTCAATAAACAGCTTGGAGTCTTGGACCAATGGTAAAGTACCATAAAAATGCTGCAGTGGAGGCACGCCTCTTACTGCAGTGTCATAGAAAAGTGTCTAAAAGACAAATGTTCCCTTACAGCCCAGCCCTCTTAACTACAAGGAAAGATTTACCCACAATCCCATGTTTTTCTCACACAGTTAAGAGGGAGAATAATAATCTGCGGTCTGCTGAAAAGGTATATTCAAGCTAAATCATATATTTATATGCTATGTTATAACATAATAATTTATTATTTATCTATTTACTATGAAATTACTGGTTGGAAGTTATAGCTTCAAACTTCAGTAATTTGTCCGTTAAGCCACCTGCTTGAGTACAGATTTTGAAAAAATAGTAAATTACCTTAAAAACAATAATATTTTTTTTGCTAGAAAATTAATCAGAACCCCTAAACATTATATATATTGTTTTAGTAGACACCCTATGGAATAAAATGGTGGTTGTTGCAACTTTTTATGGCACACGGTATTTGAGCAGCAATTTTTTTAATGCGTTTTTTTTGGGCTGGGGGGGGGACAGTTTCATGAATAAAAAAAAAAACACAATACTAACGTTAGCCCGTTTTTTTTGTATAATATGAAAGATGATGTTACGCTGAGTAAATAGATATCTAACATGTCACACCTTAACCACTTATGGACTGCCCGCCGTCATTATATGGCGGCTCTTTGAAGTGGAATATCGTTGTTATGGCAGCAGCTAGCTGCCATAACCCCGGTATCCACTTCTTCAGCGGGCGGTCCGCTTTCAGATAAAAGTGGTCTCTTTTATCGGTGGCGGGAGAGGGCCGGCTTTAGACATGAACCTATGTTGTACATATTTAATCAAGGAATAGGTAAGACAAGGTTTCTGCAATATACAACATAGCATAAACAGAAGGTATGTATTACATAGACAATTGGCAAGTTATCAAACTGCTAAAAAAACAAAAACAAATGAGAGACCTAATATAGTAAAGCCCATGCAATTAAAGTGGTTCTAATGGCAAAAAGATTGTTTTACCTTAATGCATTTTCTGTATTAAAGCGGGAGTCCCGCAAAAAAAATTTTTTTAGATGTCAGCAGCTGCAAATACTGCAGCTGCTGACTTTTAAAATAAGGTCACTCACCTGTCCCGGGGTCCAGCGATGTCGGCACCCGAGACCGAACCATCCCTCGGTCCTCGGGTGCTGCCGCCGCCATTCTCAGTGAGGGAATCAGGAAGTGAAGCGTTTGCGGCTTCACTTCCCGATTCCTTACTGCACATGCGCGAGTCGCGCTGCGCTTTCTCAATGGTCCCCGCTATCTCCTGGGACCTGTGTCTTTCCCAGGAGACAGCGGAGGAGTGCGGGAGGGGGCGTGACTCCCATGGGAGTCTATTCCCGGAAGTGGGTGCAGATACCTGTCTTAGACAGGTATCTGCACCCCCCTCCCCCCTGAAAGGTGCCAACTGTGACACCGGAGGGGGGGAGGAATCCGATGAGCGGAAGTTCCACTTTTGGGTGGAACTCCGCTTTAAGGTAAAGAAAATTTCCAATGCCTATTCCTCAATTCTTAAACACTTACCTGAGTCCCCTCTTGATCCTACGCTATCCCATGTGCAGCAGCGCTGCTTTTCTCAACCTGCATTCACAAGAATCTCAGAGAGCAGCAGGAGCCACAGGTCTGTCAGTCAAATCCTGTAAGGAGGAAGCAGGGACAAGGCTGTGGACGCACACAACCTGGCTCGAGAGCGTACCCACACAAGTGCCCCCTCAGCAGCCGGCTTGGTGACGGGACACTTGGAAAAGAGAAAGAGCCAAGAGCATTGCTAGGAGACTCCAGAAGAGGAGGTAAGGGACTTGCACTTACATTAAGAACGCCTCCCCCCAGAGCCTCCTCTATCTATCTTCCTTTCTCTCTTCTGGGTTTTTTTTTTCACATACCTGGATTATTAATTTTTATTTTTAGTTTTTATTTAATGTTTTTTGCATTGTATGGTGTGTTTCTCTATGCATATGTCTATACGTGTATAAATGTATGCAAGTGTGTACATGCGTGTGTGTACATATATGTGCATAATATTTTCACTACAAGGTGTGTGAAAATTAGTGGCATACACATGGATCACCCTATATGTATTGCAGCTGATTCTCTTTTTCGGATAATTGCCTGCGGTCAATTAAGACAATCAATAGGTGGAGCCTGTGATCTTTAGAGCTACTATTTATTTCAAAGTTTTATGTCTGTAATGTGGTTATGACTAAGGCCTTATAGGCTGAAACGCGTCAACTGACTTAATCTGCGTTTGTTCACTGTGGCTATTCAATAAAATTAAGAAATTGTAAGAGCAACAACCGGAGTGCGGATCATTTTTTCTACATTACTCTACTCAGCCAGCGACTGTGGATCGAGCACCTGGGAGCTCTGCTGTCTATGTGTTGTATGGGTAGTAGCACTGACTTTTTACTTTGGAGGTAAGGGACCCCTCTGAGCAATACCCTTGCAGAAGGTAAGTATAACATGATTATTATTTTAATATAAAAAAAAATGAGCTTTACAACTTTTAGCGTATAATCAGTTGAGAAACTATAGAAACCTAAACCAAAAGTGTTGTGTGTCCTCTCGTATAAAGGGATATTTATAATTTAGTAGTATGTTTAGACATAACAGATCAGAAAAAAGTATGTGACACTGCAGCCAGAGTACATCAGACCTAAACACAAAAGATTCACTGCATCTAATCGAGAGCAAATACAAGAATCTGCTTGTTACAACAAATTTGCTGATTTTTTTTCAGACAACCTCTGCAGTCATAGATACACAAACGTTTTATTTTTCTCTGCTTTCTGTTGCTGTAAGGTAGGCACCCCAGCTTGGATCTGCACCTTAGATATCAGCCTCTTGGCTGTAAACATCTCTGGTGAAAAGTGTGTAGATAAATGTTTGAGTTTAAAGACTAAGGAGGACCCAGCAGGCATAGCCAAGGATCTAGTTGTACCAAGGATCCCATGATGTCCATCGAAAAGGGTATTCATTTCTACCAGTACGCTTATATCTGTAGGCAGGACCAGAGCAGGTTGAAAAAGTAGCCAGAGACCCCTTAACATTTACGATCTCTGCCCTTTTATGGAGTCGTCTCTTCATTTCTTGTATGGTCACTGGAAAAGGACATGAGGGGTAATCTCTGCAACAGAAAACAAGGAAATGGCTAGCAGTCCAGAAGGAGCTTGAAAATCCATTTGACCAAAACATGGTCACAACAACCAATCCTTCAGGGACATAAAAGACCTATTTTTCAAGGTTCATGTCACTTTGATGAAGTAGTACTTTGAGTCCTCCAATGTCGGGTGCTGACTGCAGAGGTGTTTTAAATTAGTAAAGAGAATTTTCAAGCTCGTTGTGGCATTCTGTCCTTGTTATATTTTTGCTCGTATGGTGGCACTTTTGGCTACAGCACTCTATTCTCCAATAGGTACATATGCTGAATCATTCAGGATAAGAGAATCTACTCGGGTTCAGTTCGCCAACAGTTTTCACAGTTCTTACTCAAAGTTTGCAAACTTTGCAGAACCCCATTCAAGTCTATGGGAGGTGAATCTTGTAATTCAGTTCTGATGATTTGTAGGAATAATAAGCAAGCTAATGTCAAACAAAACGCATGTGAAGCCAGTCATTTCCATGGGGACATATACCAATGCTAAAATAAAAATGTGTCTCTCACCATACAGAATTGCCATCCCTTCAATACAGCTTTCACACACACTGGCAATACGGCTGCTGTGAGCTCACTTTTTTATGGAAAGGCGGCTGGGTTATCTATTTCTTCAAATTCTTGGATCTTGTAAATCATCTGAAAAGGGGAAATGGCTATACACTGTGTCATAAATAATTCCTTATTTCTGGGGGCACACCTGTATACTTTTTGGACAAAATTGTATGATTTGTGAACCCTGGAGATCTGCTGTGAGCCCATCATAGTGGAAAACCTGAACTTCATCCTTAATTATCACAATAGATATATAACCAGCAATAAATACCTCTATAGCATTGGTTCTCAACCTGGGGGTCTGGACCCCCTCGGGGGTCGATTGATGATTTGCCAGGGGTCACCGAATCCTGGGCTGTTCCTGAAGCATGCACTGCTCCCCCAGCCTTTGTTGCGGCCTCCCAGCAGGGCTGTTCCTGGAGCTTTTGGCCGCCCAGCTGGGCAGTTCCTGGAGTCCGTGGCTGCCCACTCAGCCTCTTCGCAGCCACCCATTCAGTTCACAGCATGGCTGGGGGGGGGGGCAGAGACTAGAGGTCAGCTGACTGGTGAGAAATGTGAAATGAGAGGAGCTAGGGGAGACCCTATCTCCCGATTTCGGCATAGGTGTCACTGCTATGAGAAACCACAAAGTCGGAGACACAGTGAAACCGGAGACACAGTGAGTAACACTAGCTGCGATTATAGTTGCCATTAAAAAACCCCACTATAGTTCTCAGATCAGCAGATGACCCCAATGAAGAGCACCTAAGTTGGCTGATCAGAACTCCCCGCCAGCACTGCCACTGATCCCACCCCCCACCAAGGAGTAAGAGAAGGAATAAAAACAGAGAATACATGGAAGAAAGAGGAAAAGAGGGGGAGGAACAAAAAAAAGGGAGAGAAAGAATAAGAGAAAGAACAAGAAAGACAGCTAGAGAGAGGGATGTTAAGAAAAAATAAGAAATTAGGATAGAGAGGGATAAAAGGGAAAGAAAAAGAGAGAGTGGTACATCCTAAAATGTACCATAAGGGGTTTTAATACTGTACGAGTGGAAGGGACTCCGTGGATTAGGGGCGCAAATTACTTGTCTTGCCTTGGGTGCTGACAACCCACGCTACAAAAATAATTTTACTGTTAGGGGTCCCCACAACTTGGGAAATTTTATCAAGGGGTCATGGCGCTAGAAAGGTTGAGAACCACTGCTCTATAGAATAAAGCCAACACACCAGGTTCCTGATTGAAAACTTTACTGAAATTTGATGGAAGACTGAGGTATCGTTTCAGAGACACGGCGGCCCCCTTTATCGGGGTGATGCACACCTTGATTAAGGTTTGTCATTTTGATAAAAGGATTCTGAAATGATAGGTTACTCTTACATGTAACTCCAAAAAAGTTCTCAAACTAGAACCTGGTTTGCTTTCCTTATTTTATACTGACTTTGTACAGTACCATTGTTTGCCAAGTACTCTCCTAAAGCGGATTCTCACCCTCCATGTCATCATCCCACCTCTCCAGCCCTCCCCCAATCCTCTGCACGATTAGGAATCTTTTTTTCTCTTTATTTACTTTTTTCTATAAAATTGTCTGGCATTGCCTCCCCCCCCCAATGTTGGCATTACCTCCTCAATGTTTCATTGAGAAACATTCTGGCTGAACCCAGAACAGCCCCTCAATGACATCACGGCAAAAAATGGCGGTGCAGGACCGAGCGCTGCCAGAATAGAAGAGAGTGTGTAAAATGTGCTGATCTCAACACCATAGGTAGGGTTAATAAAAAAAATGTGGGGTGAAAAACCGCTTTAAGGCATTCGTGGAATAAGTGTCGTACAAATTGTTTAATGTTAGCAACAAATACCTGACAATAGTTTTAAAATGTAAAAATATGGAGTTCCACTCAAAGTCTGAACAATATCAGATACCTCATAATCAGGGTTCCCACGAGCCTACAAGCAAGTTCAGACTAACCATTATCCATGCCAAGTGGTTACAAAACAAATTTTATTTTTGTTTTTTGCCAACTGTGTACCGTTGGGAAGATTTCCCTTCACTTTCTGGCCAAAACAGGAAGTGAGAGGAAATCCCTCTAAAGTGAAGGAGTTGCTGGTTTTCACCAGGGTCACCAGACCAGTGTCCCCATTGAAGGTTTTTCCTGTTTTCTGGTGGCAATAATGGTATGGTATCCTGGTGATAATGGTAAACAGGACAAATTGAGAAAGTGAATCTCCCTAACAGGGACACAGCAATAAAAAGGTGTTTTAATCCCCTTGCCTTGAACATTTGATAGATAGACAGAATGGCAAATTTTGAGATTTGAGCCAAAATTACTAAGTAACCATGCAAATGAACAAAGGTGGAAAGCCTGATCAGACTTTAAACGTAGAAGACAATGTAAGTAAGTGCCAGGCAATTGGAGCATAAACTGGGGCAACTGACAGCGAGGCATATGGGGTGCACAAGAGCCTTTGCTCGGCTTTGCCATATAAGATTGTCCAGCAAGGGCAAATACTTTATCAGATAAATGGTGTCAGAGGGGAGGTTACACCCTGATAAACACCAGATGGAATGACAGGTGATGGAGGACAAACACCTCTAAAACAGATCTTCCAAATGATAATGCGACATATTAAAGAAGGAATGCAATGTTTATCTTGGTTTTATGTTAATATGAACACAGTATACTAAGGGAACAGATTAGTTTGTCTAATATATCTTTGACTAAAGACTATAGATAATATGAAAAAGAATTTGTCTACCGATCCACAACAAAGCCTCAATCTTTTTTTTTTTTTTTGACAATGTGTAGAACCTTTGTCAGTTTTTTTTAAATAATTACCCCGTCAAATGATTTGACTAGTATTTGCCATTATACCCTTCCTCTTTCAGTCAATACTGATTTAAGTACTACTCTACATTCTCCTCAACCCCCTGGTCCACGCTGTACTTACCTTTGTGGTGAGCTCTCATTGATCAGAGTTATTCCAATTGGTCATAGTGGTCACAAGCCGGCTCTGACCAATCAGAATGACTTCCGTGGGTGCCTATGCAGCCAGTGTACCGGCTTAGGTATTGGAAATCCCCGCTCTTCTTTCTCTTCTTTTTGTAGGGATTCTGGGATGGATCAGAGCCATTTTGATTGGTAAGTGCCAGCTTGTAAGTACTTTGGCCAATCAGAATCATCAGCACAAATCTGAATGTAGCATTTTTTATTTTTGGCACCTGTGTGCATGAGCCAATATGAACACTGTAAAATGAAGAGTTGATGTCTCAACTGTTCAATGTAACATGTTGTCAAGAGTTGACTTCTTCCTGCTTAAATAAATATATTTAAAATAAAGCAACATATACCGAAGCAAAACGAAACATTCACTTCAACTCCTTCCAGAGATCTAGGCCAGTGTTTCTCAACCTTTTTTCAGTCAAGGCACCCTTTAAAATTAAAAACGATCTTAAGGCACCCTTTAAAATTATGGACAGTTTTGAGGCACCCCATCCTAAAATGTCAAAAAAAGGATTCTTATGCCGTGTACACATGAGCGGAATTTCCAACAGAAAAAGTCAGACAGGAGCTTTTCATCGTATATTCCGATCGTGTTTATGCCCCATCGGACTTTTTACGTCGAAAATTCTGACGGACCTAGAAAGAGAACATGTTCTAAATTTTTCTGACGGAACCAATTCTTAGCGGGAAAACCGCAAGTCTGTATGCTGTTCCGATGTACCAAAAACGACGCATGCTCTGAAGCAAGTACGAGATGGAAGCTATTGGATACTGGCTAATGAACTTCGTTTTTCTAGTCCCGTCGTAAGTGTTGTACATCACCGCGTTCTTGACGGTCAGACTTTGGTGTGACTGTGTGTATGCATATGCTGCCACTGTGCCCATCAAATGCTGCCACTGTGCCATTGAATGCTGCCACTCTGCCCATAAAATGCTGTCACTGTGCCCATCAAATGCTACCACTGTGTCCATCAAATGCTGCCACTGTGCCCATCAAATGCTACCACTGTGCCCATCAAATGCTGCCACTGTGCCCAAACACTGCCACTCTGCCCATCGAATGCTACCACTCTGCTCATCAAATGCTGCCACTGTGCCATCAAATGCTGCCACTGTGAATGCTGCCACTGTGCCCATCAAATGCTGCCACTCTGCCCATCGAATGCTGCCACTGTGCCATCCAATGTCGCCACTGTGACCCCCCGTCTGCCCGCCACTTACCCTGTCATGGTGGGGCAACGGGTGACGGCGGTGAGTGGTGTCCTCCGAGCGGTGTCTTCATGTGTCTCTTCACGTCCTCTCCTCCCGTCCTCTCCTCCCTTCAGGCGTTCAATCACAGCGCCTCTTGTTTCAGCCAATCAGGTGACAGGTAACAGACCTGAGCACCTGATTGGCAGAGAGTCGGTTCATTCGCTGTTCTAACACACCTGGGTGACCTTTTTTGACGCCTATTAGAGCCTATGACTCTAATCAGGTGCTTCAAAAACACCCTCCGCTGCTGTAATTCAGGCGCCCGGCGCCCGAAAAGGGTCCGGTGCCTGAATAGGGGGTGGCAGCAGGGGTCGAATCTATCCATTGGTCAAAGGGAGGGTGGCTGGAGAGAGGGGGTGGTGCCCGTGCGCCCTTATGGACGCACCACACTGGGTGGGTTTTTTTCCAAAGCAAATACACTTTTGCACACTGGTACTGACTAATATTCCAATGTTTCTCTTCTCCCTCGATTTCTCCCCATCAGTCAACTAATGTGACCCCAGTTCTGAGGGAGAGGGGCAGAGGAGGGTCAAACAAGGATGCTGTGGAGGGGACAGACATCCTCCTTATCAACTGATAACATTATTGGTTGTTATGATGTCAGTGTCCAGAAAGTCGTAATGGTGCATAATGAAAACTTGTGGCTTTGTGTAACTAAAGGGCAGGCTTTATCCACCTGCTGGCTTGTATACGAGTTTTGATAGATTTTTAGGCATTTTGCCAAGGTACCCCTGAAGAAACCTCAAGGCACCCAAGGGTGCCTGGGCATCCTGGTTGAAAAAGGCTGGTCTAGGCAATGACAACGTCTCTGCACTGAAAACGACTCTGCACTAAGATATTAATTTGGTATTTAGGGCTTGTTCATGCTTGACTAAATTTCTTACGCTTAAGAAATGCTCCAACAGTGCCTTGCAAAAGTATTCACCCCCCTTGGCTTTTTACCTATTTTTTTACATTACAAAAACTTTTCTTTCACTCATGGTCAGTGTTTGTCTGAAGTCATTTATTATCAATCAACTGTGTTTACTCTTTTTAAATGGCAACAAAAACTACCCAAATTATCCTGATCAAAAGTTTACATACCCCAGTCCTTAACCACTTGACATCTGCGCTATAGCCGAATGACGGCTACAGCGCGGACCTGAATTCCCAGGAGGCCGACATGTGACCGCATCCCCTGTGCATGCGCCCTGCGCGCGCTGTGATCACTGAATCACTGAGATTTGGGTGATCACCGATCCGAGTAAGGTGCCAGTCCCGATCAGCTGTCAACCATTGACAGCTGATCACATGATCAAATGAAAAAAAAGCCAATCACCGGCTTATCAGCAAGGGACATCGGTCCCGAAGAGGAAGAGGCAATAATGCCTCACATGTGCCACCAGTACCCCCTGCCAGTGCCACCTGCCATTGCCACTTGATAGGGCCCACCAGTGCCACCTATCAATGCCCATGAGTGCCACCTATCAATGCCTACAAGTGCCACCTATCAATGCCCACAAGTGCCACCTATCAATGCCCACCAGTGGTGCCAATCAGTGCCACCTAGCAGTGCTGCCTATCAGTGTAACTGATCAGTGCCCATTATTGCCACCCATCAGTGCCCATCACTGCCACCCATCAGTGCCCATCACTGCCACCTATCGATGCCCATCAATGCTGCCTCATCAGCGTACATCAATGAAGGAGAAAAATTACCTTTTTTAAAATTTTATAACAAAATATTAAAAAAAAAAAAAAAATTTAGCTCACACATCCCCAACACATCAGCGATCCACCTCCATACCTTTCGTCATAGTCCTTGTTGATTCCTCTCCTAGCGTTTATGGTTGTGACCAAAAAGCTCAATTTTGGTCTCATCACTCCAAATGACTTTGTGGCAGAAGGTTTGAGGCTTGTCTCTGTGCTGTTTAGCTTATTGTAAGTGGATTACTTTGTGGCATTTGCATAGTAATGGCTTTCTTCTGGCGACTCGAGCATGCAGCCCATCTTTCTGCAAGTGCCTCCTTATTGTGCATCTTGAAACAGCCACACCACAATTTCAGAGAGTCCTGTATTTCCCCTGAAGTTATTTGTGGGTTTTTCTTTGCATCCCAAACAATTTTCCTGGCAGTTGTGGCTAAAATTTTAGTTGGTCTACCTGACCATGGTTTGGTTTCAACAGAACCCCTCATTTTCCACTTCTTGATTAGAGTTTGAACATTGCTGATTGGCATTCTCAATTGCTTGGATATCTTTTTATATCCCTTCCCTGCTTTATACAGTTCAACTACCTTTTTCCGCAGATCCTTCGACAATTCTTTTGATTTCCCCATGATTCAGAATCCAGAAAGGTCAGTGCAGCACTGGTTGAAAGATGAAAGGGTCTGTCAGGAGTCCAGAAACTCATTGACCTTTTATACACACACACTAATTACAAGCAAACAGATCACAGGTGAGAATGGTTACCTTTAATAGCCATCCAAACCCCTTTGTGTCAACTTGTGTGCATGTTATCAGGCCAAAATCACCAGGGTATGTAAACTTTTGATCAGGGTCATTTGGGTAGTTTCTGTTGCCATTATGATATAAAAAGAGTAAACACAGTTGACTGATAATAAATGGCTTCAGCCAAACACTAACCACGAGTGAAAGAAAAGTTTTTGTGTTATCATTCATATGCTCTAAAAAATGGCCAAGAAATCATAAATTCTGCCAGGGTATGTAAACTTATGAGCACAACTGTATGTAGCTGCTGAAGTCAGTGTGGTGTATGAACTTGATCTGAACACTTTCACTCTGGTTCTGTGACTCAAACTATTGAAGTCACTGGATCAGAAATACAGCCAGGCAACAAGTATTTATGATTTTATGAAACTAAACTCATTGATTTAACAGTTTTCCAAAACAGTTACATTGAAGCATGCCAGGAATGATAACTGTCACAGTTGCTTGTGCTCTCGGTCAAACTGTTGAGTCATCAAATGACTGGTGTCATAAGAGATCATATGTGCAGCACCATGGCAGCTGCAGATCAGGGGCTAAGATGGCAGCTTCCTTGGCGGTAAAGGATAGGAAGGTTTTGTTTTGCTTTTATCTATTCTTTCAACCAAATCTTACTGTAGCCATTTTGTTCGTATTGCAAACAACACATACTGTATGTAATTAAAAAAAAAGTTTTGATGATGAATCTTGATATCTCTTAAACAATCAAGCGATAAGGATCAGGGAACATATAATGTTATCATGCCAATGATCTAAAGTTCATGACAGATGAAATAGCTTGGAAATGTTCGGGTTCAACCTGATTTTCCATGATACCTTGTTTATTGTTAAAAAAGATTTGATTCTAGATAAGATCTGTTTCTCTTGGCTGCAGAAGAGAGAACAAAAATGCACAAACAGCCCTTTTAGAATGACCCTAATGCTACCAATATATGTCATTCCAGGTGTCATTATCTTCTCAGGGATAAGAACACTTATACTGTACTAAGAAAAGAGCGCTTAGAACGGTAGAGATGAATACTAGGAAGACAAGATGGTTGCAAAGGATTACCACTGTAAGTACATTAGAAGACTTGGTTTCTCTTATTAAAGTCAACTTCCAGTAGAAACTATTATTCTACCAAACGATTTGTAATCTGTCCAGCCATTGTGATTCCTTCACCTCGAAAAGACAGCACAGCCAACAAGATAAAACTACTTTCTATGTTAAAGAGGTTGTAAATCTCCGAAAAAACAAAAAAACAAAACAAAACAAAAAAACAACCTGCAAGACAAAAAAACCAAAAACCAAAAAAAAACTACCTGCAAGGCAAAGGCATGCGATGCATACTAGCTCATTATGAAATACTTACCTTAGAACGATGCCCTGCAGTGCCGTCTGCAATCCGCTCCCACGGCCAACATCTTTCACCGGAGTTACTTCCTGGTTCATCAGCCGGCTGTGATTGGCTAGAGCCATGATGACGTCACTCCCGCACATCCGTGCGGCTGCCGCCAGTCACGGCACGGGTACTGAAGAAACGTCACGAGTAGGCCGTTTTTTTTAGTGCGTATGCGCCGTTGACGTTGGCAGCAGCGCATATAGTGAAAATCTCCTAAACTGTGCAAGTTTAGGAGATATTTACAGTACCTACAGGTATGCCTTATTATAGATTTACCTGTAGGCACAAGTGGTGTAACAGGGTTTACAACCACTTTAAAGTGTCATTAAATCCACATCAATAAGAACTATCAAAAAATGGTGTATTACATGCTGTTCATACTCACTTAGTCACTATGTAATTCGTTCTCTGTGTTCCTGGTTGATCTTGCTGTTCTCTACCTCCCCCTCCTGTCTATGTCCCCACTGCAGTTGGGGATTTTGCAGAGCAGTGTTGGCAGCTCTGCACATGCTCAGTTTTCAGTGTATTTTCTACCCTGAGCAATACCTCCCTATTACGTCTTTGCAGCCCATGTGACTATAGAGTCACACATGTGGGCATATATACAGGGGGAAAATTACAGCCCACTCCCTCCCTCCTCCTCCATGCCCACTAACCAGCTAAACACAATGGGGTGGGATATTACATCTTGATTGATGGAGGCTTCACCTCCCTGTTATTCTAAGACACGTGTAACACAGCCTTTGACTGGCAGAAATCCAACCACAATATGTTTGCCAAATATAATAAAGATTTGATTTCAAATATACAGTATATTTGTGTGACAATTTAAAACAGTTTATTGATTCTAATTATTTATATTTACTCTGTATCCCAAACACTGTTTTTTTTAAACATTTGGAACATGTGACCAGCAGCAAGCTCATCCTGCCACTGTTTCCCTGCAGACACGCTGGGAAAGAGCTGGGTCATGTGCCAGCTGTATATTGATTAGGAAAAAAGGTACTTGAATGTTGTTTTTTTTTTTAATTAAAATAATTACAGTGCTATTATCCACATACAGAAAGAGAATGTGTGTGTGTTTAGTATCATTTTAAAGAAGACACTGGTGTTACCAAGGCTGTGCCGGGGGCTTATGTTGGCTGAGTCATCCAGTCATTGCTTGCTAGGAGTTAGGCATCCAGGCTGCAAAGTGCCGTTGGCTACTGCCTGTACCATAACAACCAGTAAAGCTGTGTGGAACAGGGACTGAATACACACAGGAATTAATTACATTTGAACCTCTATTTCCGCCTCCCACCATGCCTCCATGAGTGCCACCTGAGTTGGTCTCATGGGTGCCACAGACCTCGGTGTCACCTCCATGCCTGTAGACTCCTGAATCTTATTGGAGTTTGCAGCCATTTTAGCTTGGTTGCCGCATTCTCTCGCATCCGCATATATATATATATATATATATATATATATATATATATATATATATATATACACACACACACACACTTGTTTTGTCATTTTGGGTATATTAGTATTAAAAAATGTAATGTATTGATGGTATGCTAGACCATTTCTTTTCTTTTATCTGTATTTTGGAGCACAAATTAGAACTCCCCTAGGCCTATTGGATGTTCAACACCCAATTCTATTATTTTTCTTTATATTGCACTTATATATACAGTAAGTGTACAAAGGTTTTATTCATGTAATGCAGATTCCTGATTGGTCAGTAAAGGAGCAGCTGCACACTGATAAGTCATCTAAGTAATCTATTCACTTCTCTCTGCTCTCTGCTCCTGTCCATATGTTTCCATCCAGCACATGTGCATTGAATAGACCAATTCAAGTCTAATTGATTCTTAGTACTGCCACTTTGTCTCCCACGAGTGGAGTGCTTTTGTACATGAAAGAGGCTACTATCAAGGCGTATTCAGGTTTGTCGCATGGACAAATACTTTTAAATGGCTAAAAGCAAAACCTTTTTTTTTGCTTTTGGATAGAAATGATTAAAAAACCTTCTCATTTTTTTTCTGCATCCCATTGGGAACATTTTAGTCCTGGTATATAATAGTCAACAACAGGACAAACACAGAGGATAAAACTTCCCATCAGCACAGGCAGCAATAAAAACCTGAGAAAGGTTCTAATCTTTTCATAATTTCTAAAATAAAATAAAAAATGGTTTAGATCAACTTTAAATATTGTAAAGGAATACACAACTACATCAATGGTGTCTCTGTTTTAAACAGAGACCAACAGATAGGAATGACTATTTCCACACATAAGGACATTTTAAAAAGCAGTGAATGTAACTTTCACAAAACATTTACTGGTGGTGAATTAGTCACTGCAATGTAAAGCCTTGTACACAAGATCGGATTTTCCGACGGGAATTGTGTGATGACAGGCCGTTGGCGGAAAATCCGACTGTTTGTACGCTCCATCAGACAATTGTTGGCCAACTTTCCGTGGACAAATGTTGGATGGCAGGTTTATAAATTTTCCGCGGACAAATGTCTGTTGTCAGATTTTCCGAGCGTGTGTACACAAGTCCGTCAGACAAAAGTCCAAACTACAAATACGCATGCTCGGAATCAATGCTCACCAAACACAACATTAGCAGAAGGTGCCCAAAGGGTGGCGCTAAAGAGATGAAAAATCACGTAGTACTTCACTACGTTCGTGTTTGTGTGCCATTTGTATGTAAGTTCCTGGCCAACGCCCTTCGGACAAAAGTCTGACACTTTGTCTGCGGAAAATCCGATCGTGTGTATGAGTTTTAAAACACATGCATCTGGAAGATTTACCTGCAGTGAATGTCAGATTCACTGCTTTATTATCATACTCCATAATGTTCCACAGCTGGTGTGCTTCTATGCTTGAAACCCTATCTTAATCTGCTGCCAAGGTTATCAAGCCCCAGGTTTTCGGTTGATGTAATTCTACCTAAATGCAAACTTCTAATGCCGCGTACATAGGACCGGACTTTCCGGCAGAAAAGGTCTGACGGAATCATTCCGTCGGACATTCCGATCATGTGTGGGCTTCATCGAACTTTTTCTTTCTAAAATTCTGACGGACCTAGAAATAGAACCTGTTTCAAATCTTTCCGACGGAATCAGTTCCTATCGGGAAAACCGCACGTCTGTATGCTATTCAGACGGACCAAAAACAACGCAAGGGCAGCTATTGGCTATTGGCTATTGAACTTCCTTTTTCTAGTCCCGTCGTACGTCATTGTGTTCTAAACGATCGGACTTTGGTGTGATCGTGTGTAGGCAAGTCGGTTTCAGCGGAACTCTGTCGGAAAGACCGTCGGAGTCTATTCTGACAGAAAGTCCGGTCGTGTGTACGAGTCATTACGGGCTATGTGTGACAACCCTAGCTAGAATCTGAACAATCCAAAGGCATGTCAATCTTCTGTTTACTGACTCACACCAACGGGAAACAAAGGGGAGTGGGTAATTGTGTGTGGTTAGGATGGGGCTCTTGGGATATTGCATAACTTCCAACTTTCTGAAATGGGAAAGAGAGACAGCTTTTAGTACAGCCTAGAAAAAGGCACATCCTTACCTTGTCCTCTGTTAGGAAAACCATAACGAATCAATGTCCACATAATAATTAGTTAAATACCTTAAAAATAACATCCTTGCAGTCCCTAAATCTTGATGAGTCTTGATGAGCAAAACCTATCTTTGTTATTGCTAGCAGAATTCCAGCTGGGATTGAGACTGCAAGAAGCTTTACCTAATGTCCAGCTCCGTCAGGTCAACAATGATTTGACCTCCTATAAATGCCTTTATGCAATAATAGTAATAAGTGTACATCCTACTCCAAAAACAGTTCACAAGACATAATAAACAAGATCTAATATATTTAAATATATTATATTACATGCATAAAAACACCAATGGCATCTTAGCTTCACAAAACTTTCCCAAATTATACTAGGATATTGTCAACCACACAGTTGGGCTGATTTACTAAAACTGTAGGGTACAAAACCTAGTTTTGCAGCTTGCAGTTTTTGTTTTGTCAAATGTTAATTGAACCGCCTGAAGTTAGAAGCTGATTGGCTACCATGCACAGCTGCACCAGATTTTGCACTCTTCAGTTTTAGAAAATCAGCCACACAGTGTTTTAATGTCACTAAATTGTTTTCTAAATAAAGTTTGCTGACTCCTTTGCTCTTTTCCAATTCATGCCGTGTCCAGGGTAATAGCTTATGAAATATTGCCTTATTAAACATCACACATTGATCAAAGGAAACAAACAATTCCATAAATGCTCTTGTCCGCAAGGCTGTTGACCCCCGTTACCTGCTCTGATCCAAAGCATCCTGGCCTGCGCATCAGATTGTGACCTCTCTCCGCACCTGCTCCGAGCTCTGTCCTCCTGGCTAGGCTGGAAGCCCGGGCCCCCTCCATAGGGGCGTGCTACTGCTGCTGCCACTTGTTTCTACAGTCTTGAGAGAGGATTTGGGTTTGGGAGGGGATTACATTAGGGGCAGTCATGTGTTACAGCTGTACCAGGACGCTCAGGTTCCCTCTGTTACCAGCTCACGCCAAGAGTACAACTTCTTGAAAAAGCTTCTTAGGGACTGAGAAACACCTTACTTCAACAAGGTGACCGTGTCGAGAATCTGAGGCAAGCTGTAATAAAATGATCCTGAAAGGGGATTCATTTTACACAAACATGTGTAAAGGAAATGAGCAAAACAGGATTTTTGTTTGCACATCATTGAATTGTTATTCAGTAAGCTAGATAACAATTAAACATTTGGTAAATCAATGCCCATCATTCGGTTAGGGTTGCCAGCTCATCCCTTTAAAACCGAACACAAATTAATTACACAGGTTCTGTGGCTGATTAAGGTGGTAATTAAACTCGCTTGGTGCCTTACCTATGTAGCAAGGGCCCCGACCCCTAGAGGCCTAATGATGACCTCCAGAGTCAGGAGGAGCTGACATCCTTCTTTGTAAAGTGCGTTACTAGGTATGGTGGGTTTGATGCAAGAAGAAATGCTGGCCGCCAGTCACTTTTTGAATGCGAACAAGAGATTTATTGTCTCTTAACCGAACGGTGGGAGAGAGGACACCCTTGAGTAAATACAATGCTAATTGGCAGACTCCAAGTTTTCTAAAGGTAGACAGCTATACAGTGGAAGGCCTCCAGCCAGATAAAACTTCTGTATAGGTATGACTGCTGTCTCCTATGGTAACTAATCTTGCAACAGTCAATAAAAGGTAGTTGTACATAGCTCTTGGTAACACAGAACAGTCTGTTTCTTATGTCACAGTATCTCACTGCAGATCTTCACTCACTAAGCTCCCAGTCTCTCACTAGACTTCCAGATCCCAGTCGTCACTGGATCACCTGAGCTCTTCCACAGCTATCCCGCTGTATATTCCTCAAGCGTCACTCCCGCTATCCTGCTGGGTCCCTGGTTTGGCACTTGCTGAAGCTTTCCCACTTCTTCACCATCCCCAGTTGGTAAGAAGACTGCTCTGGTACTTGCTCAAGTGACAGCTTCCCTTCTACGTCCAACCACAACTGGTTCCCCATCCAGCTAAACCTTCTCAACTTGGTTGGACTTCAATCCTGCAGTCCCAACCCTATGCTGCTTCTCCTGTTCCTGGATAGGGCTCAGGCAGCCTAACAGCCAGGTGTCCCCAGGATAGGCCTCAGGCTTCTGGCCAGGTGGTACAGAACCCTGATCACCTGACTCCACCCTAATAAATAGGCTCTCCCAGCAGGCCAAGGGACTAAAGAAACCCCTGCCAATTGGCTGAGACACCCCAACCATTCATACTCTGAGTTTGCGAAGCCCCCGGTCATTCTAATGTCACCAGCCACACTGCCACCTAGTGACAGAAAAGAAAGGGTGCAGCAATTCCAGAATTAGAGGGGAATCAATTGATCTTCTATCAATTAGCCAGGAAAATTACCACCTGGCAAACTAAATTTATTAGCAACCCTGCCTAAACACCAGGGTGCTACATCTACATTAAATGAGCCTCAGGACCTGTGTAATTCCAATGTGTTTGTGTTTAAAGGGATCAGGTGCAACCCTACATTTAGTACTACAACAGAATGGACATAACTTGGGCTTTCCTCTCTCTGACACATTCTACAGTGCTGACTTGCACTGTTTCTTCAGAACAGCCTGCGTGGGCCATTCATTAGGTATACTTCCTTACCAATGCATGGTCAAACAGTGAATCATGTAGCTGCCAGTCAACATGTAAGGCATGCAGGTGGGGATCAGGCTTTACAATGGGGAAGCTGAGTCATCTAATTGATTTTGAACATGAAATCATTGTTGGTGGTTGCAGCATCTCAGAAACTGCTAACCTCTTGGGATTTTCATGCACTCTAGTTTCTAGAGTCCTAGTGCCCATTCTGTGGCCCAGGGGCCACATACAGCCCTTTGACACATACTGTGCAGCTTACAGGACCCCTTTAGGAAGACGATTATCTGTGTTCTTGTTACTTAGGTTCTTACTCATGCACATAGGCGTGCGCACAGGGTGTGCCAGGTGTGCCTGGGCACACCCTAATCACCCTGTGTGGCACAGATTTACTCTGTTTAAACCCCTGATATTTCACCAAAGCCTCCTAATGGGGCTCCTAAAAATGTTTTGCAAAAAAAATAATAAAAAATAAAATAGAAATAAAAACTACTGACACCATCCACTGCCTTACTGACACAAATCTCACAAATCTGCCCTACTGACACCATCCATTGCTCTACTGACACCATCAGTATATATACACATGCACACACATATGTGTTTGAGCTATGAGGTGCACACCCTAATGCAATAGGCTGTGCAGACCTATGCTCATGCATGTAAAGGAAAAAAATATTTTAGACTCTCTTAGGCCACTTTCACATGGGCCGGGTCCGGTTTTGCTCAGCAGGGGATCTGTCCGCTGATCTCCTGCTGAGATTAGCAGAGTGCTTTGATGACAGAGTTCTGTGTCTGCTCTGCTTATGCAGAGCGGACATGGACACAGGCTGCTCTGCTCTATGGGTAGTCGGATGTAAACGGACTGGCTTTCCATTTACACCTGACTGCCCTCCGATCCAATCTGACCAGAAGGAGGGGAAGGGATCCCCTGCCATTTGTTTTTGCCAGCTTGGATCAGAGGTAGCTGGGTGTAAACAAATTCATTTACATCTGACTATCCATAGAGGAGAATGGTTCAGGTCCACCTAAAAAACGGACAGGCGGACCTGATCGGACCCTTAATGTGAAAGGGGCCTTAAGCTGGCCATAAACGGATTGAAATTTTGCCAACTCAGCAGGGACCAGTTGAATTTCAATCCATGGGCAGGCTGGTTGTACAAAAGTTGATCCCTTGAATGACTTCTGTATAACCAACCTGTTGGAAAATTCTCGATCAGTGTTGAACGAAAGAAAATGAATCATGTATTTCCTGCCTTTATATATTTCTTCTACACCATGTTCTGTGCTGTCCAGACTTTTCTCTTTATTTATTTTCCCACTCAGATCTTTTTTAATGGATCTTGCTAAGAATTCTATTTTTTTTGGAATATATTAAAATGTGGCACAAGTAAATTTAAGAGGGTTATAGGTAACACAAATGTGGGAGTACTGATTTGTAAAAAAGCTATATAGCAGTGATCTCTAGCAGTCCCATGTTATGTTTCTCCAGGCTGTTTCCTGAAGCATGTCCCCAGTCTCCAACAACTGTCTGCAGTCTATGACTATCTCTTGTAGCATTTCCTATGTCTTTGGTGAGCTGCAACATGACAAAGACAGTTGGGACTGTCCAGAAGTTCTAAAGCCATGGGATACAAGGATCAAAATTTGGCAGGTTCAGCATGGGCTGGCTGAATTTCGATCCATGTCTGGGCACCCTGGTTGTACAGAATTCAATCTATTGATCAACTTCTGAAAAACCACCCTGTCGTTTTTTTTCAAAATGATTAGTGAGGTCAGCTATAGCTGGTAACACTGATTGTTGCGTTCTGATGGCAGGGAAGGCTCCCAACTGTGAGAACACATTAACACATGGGGAGTCATTCCCCCATTCATATTAAAAAGATGGGGGAATTGGTACATTTTTTTTTCATTCAAACGGCTGGCTGAATGAAAAAAGATGTATAACATATGGCCTGTCTTAGAATCAGCCTTGACATCATCTAAAAGGTAAGAAATACCGTATTTATCGGCATATAACACGCGCCGGCGTATAACACGCACCCCAAGTTTAGGAGAGAATTTTAAGGAAAAAACTTTTGGGAGGGAAGTTTAAGGAAAAGAAACTTACATTAAAATGCCCATCAATGCAGCCTCATCAGTGTTCATCTGCAGCCTTGTTAGTGTCATTGCAGCATTTTCAGTGTCAGTGCAGCCTTGTCAGTGCAGCTTTGTCCCAGTGCAGCCTTGTCAGTGCAACTTTGTCAGTGCAGCCTTGTCAGTGCAGCTTTGTCCCAGTGCAGCCTTGTCAGTGCAACTTTGTCAGTGCAGCTTTGCCCCAGTGCAGCCTTGCCCCAGTGCAGCCTTGCCCCAGTGCAGTCTTGCCTCAGTGCAGCCTTGTCCTCAGTGCAGCCTCGTCCCCAATGCAGCCTTGTCCCCAGTGCAGCCTTGTCCCCAGTGTCCATGCCTACCGCCTGCTGCCGCCAACATACACATGCATGTAGTTTTAAATATGGCGCCGCGGAGTTCGGAGGGTCTCGGCCCCGGCGGAACTGAACAAACGCCGCCGAGATACACATAGTCAAGTGTATTCTGCTCTTTCTGGCGCCGCTCACAGTCCCGCCCAGTCCCGCCCTATGATGGACATAACACAGGTCCAATGGCGGGACTGGGCGTGACTTTGAGCGGCGCCGGAAAGAGCCGAATACACTCGACTATGTGTATCTCGGCTCTGTGATTTCGGCGGCGCTTGTTCAGCGCCGCCGAGTCCCTCTGAACTCCGCGGTGCCAAATTTAAAACTACTCGCTATGTGAATGTCGGCGGCGATCGCCGCCGATAGCTCACAATTAGTGGGGATCGGCGTATAACACGCACCCACGACTTTCCCCTGATTTTAAGGGGAAAAAAGTGCGTGTTATACGCCGATAAATATGGTATATATTTTTTCATTTTTAGGTATGCTGTGTGAATGAGAACACATACTGTAAATACAGTAGGTATAGAAAGGAATCACCCCTCTTTAAAATAATCACACCTTAAATGCACCTTGAAGATTCTGAGACCACATGGAAAAAGGCATTATGGTCGGATGAGACTAAACTTAAATTATTTGGCCTCAACACCCAACAATATGTATGGCGGAAATCCAATACAGCTCACCATCCAAATAATATCATTCCTACAGTAAAGCATGGAGGTGGTAATATCCTGTTATGGGGGTGTTGCTCTGCAGCAGGGACTGGAGCACTTGTCGGGATAGAAGAAAAATGGGTGGGGCAAAATACCGTCAAATTCACAAACAGTCCACAAACGGTCACCATCAAATTTAACTGAACTTGAGCAGTTCTGCAAAGAAGAGTGGACAAATATTGCAAAGTCTAGATGTGCAAAGTTAGTAGAGACATATACCAACAGACTAAAGGCTGTAATTAAAGCATAAGGGGGTGATCCCTTTTCCAACTCAGTGATTCTGTTTTTTTTTTTTTCTGACATGTTGGTGTTATGTCTTTCGCTTTGATGTTATACGATTCACTAGTAAATACAGCTGAATAAAACAAAAACTGTGTCTGTCTTCATTTCAGGGGGGGGGGGGGTGATTCTTTTCTATACCGGCTGTATATAGCTGGGTTTTCTCAAATTTGACCATAAGAGTGGAAATACACTTCAGGTTTTCTGAATTGTGCCCTAGAACATTATCTCTCTACAAATCTACATTGATAATGGTGAAAATGTTTACTCCATTAGTATAGCTGTTATATTTATGATAAAGGCATTAGTGATCAGATCCTGAGAATGTACAGTGTGAGATGAATCCAGGGCTGAGTGCTGCCTAGTTAAATCTAGATGGAGGAGATATTTGCTGAGAAAATATACAATGCATCCCCCCCACTGAAAATATACACAAACACCCTGACCCGGGCATCGTTCATTGCCAAAGTACACAGAACACCACGCTGAGTTGCTCTTCTTTACTGTACACCATACACTCCTACACACATGTACAGTCATCTGTAGAAAAAACTTCAGGAACTGTAAATTGGAACTCCGGGGCAAATATCTAAATACACAGATAATATACATAGAAAAGTTGTTTTAGCAACAAAGGATCTTCATTTCTGTCTATACAGTCCTGAGATCTAGACAGCTCTGCCACACTACACAGCCCTGTGTGATAGGACAGGAGACCTGTATTTTCTCTGCTGCAGTCCAATTAACCCCTTCATGCCAACCTAACACAAATATGCGGCCCCCTAGGACTGGGATTTTTTCCGTGGGGCTGCATATTTGTGTATCTCCCTTTGTGCTGGGAGCCTGCCGCAGCCCCAGGCCCCGTACTAAAAATCGAAAGCCTCTGATTGGCGATTACACTAATCAGTCACTGTAAAGCCAACCCTTGTGTTTTCTTTCTCCTTGCAGAGAAAAAAAAAATGTGTGTAGAAAAAATAAAATAAAATAATAAAATACAACAAATAAAATACAAAAAAATAGTGCCAGGGTTAGTGTTTGGGTCAAGGTCAGGGTCAAAGATCAAGGCCAGGTTTTTTTTTTTCTAAATTAGTATCAGTTAATGTCAGTGTGTTTTAGGTAGGATAAGTATGCTAGTTTTATTATCATTGCCATGTACATTTGTTTGTGTTTGTTTTTCCTTTTTTTTTCTTTCCCTCAGAGATTGTGTTTTTCTTTGTTTGTTTTTTTTAACATTTTGCTAAAACTTTTGTGAGTTAGTACTGCTGGGACCTTGAAGAAAGCTTGTCCTGAAAAATTGTATGTTAGTGCAAATAAAAAAATGTATCACGGACGGTACTCAATTGTTTCTGTCGCAAGTGCACTAATATGGCTACAATCACCTCAGGTAGGATAAAAAAAAAGCAAAATGCGCACTATTGTTTCTGGGCTGTACTACGGGTACACATACCTCCCAACTTTTTGAGATGGGAATGAGGGACACCTATCAGCAAAAGTATGCAGGGATAAGACACACCCCTTGCCACGCCCCCTTAAAGGAGAATTGTATTAAAAAACAAGATTGGGTAAACCCACAAGTGCTTTTTTTTTACCACTACTATTCCTTAATATTGGCTTTTGGAATTTACAAATGCAGCAATTTAAAAATCGAATGAAAGGTTTAGCGCCGGAAAACACTTTTTGATAGATAAAAAGTGCATTTTACATACATCTATATAGATCAGACCAAAATGAGGGACAAATGAGGGGGAAAGAGGGACAGAGGGACATTGCTTCAAATCAGGGACAGTCCCTCGAAATCAGGAACAGTTAGGAGCTATAGGTACATACAACAACTAACATACACATATTTGGTATCACTGCGATCGTCAGGAGCAGGAGAATTTATTTGGGTTGTTCTTTGGTGGAAGGTAATGGTAGTATCAAGAAATATACAGCTTAGTTGTAAAAAAAGATATATGTTTTACTATTTTGGGACAGTTTTCCTTTGATAATAAAAAAAAAACCAAAAGATTACTATTTACCACCAAATGGAAGCCCAAATTGTCCTAAAATGTTCTCATAATATGTATAGTTTAGTTTTACTAACACATGTCAAAGATGCAAAATTGTGCTTAGGCATTTAGATGTGTTTTCCCCTAGTCGCGAAGGGGTTAAGCAGGGCATACACACATAGCAGGTTGAAAAAAAAAACAAAAAAACTCACAGATCCCCACATCAACACAAAATATGTAGATGAAGGGATCTCTCCCACTGTTCTCTTATATTCTGAGAGCAGGGATTCCACTTCCATCCCGGTCAGAATACACAGATCATTACTGCAGCAATTGGCTGCATGCACTGATCACATGCTAATTTCCCAGCAGGACTGTTCAACAGAAGCTGGTCTAATGACTGCCTGAATTTCAGTACGTGTGTTCCCAGCTTTGCACTCACAGGTCTTGTCCCTCCCCCAGCCTGTGACTGGACAGTGAAAGGAGAAGTAGCTGATAAAACAATGCTCTCACCTCCTATCAGCATTTTCTTTGGGCTGATGTCAAAAGGGCGACTCTGCCGCTAGTGACCAATCACCAGCAGCAAAGTGTCTTCCACTTACCTCTATAGAATTGCTCACTCACTGGCCCTGAACACTGCTGAATCCCAACTAGCAATAGGAGCAACATCACACTGCTATTACCTAGCAAGGGAGCAATTTCATAGATACAGACAGACAGCCTTTTAACGAATATGCCTCCAGTAATGTGTCGTAGTGTCAAATAGAATGCCTATTAGAAAAAAACTATTATCACTTGGAAGTCTTTTTGAAGCGTTAATTGGTTAAGAGCATCAAACAGAACCAACACGTTTTGGGGAAAAACCTCCCCTTCTTCAGGGCTAACATGCAAAAGAACAAAAAAAAGTGAAACATACCATGATTATCAATATCATATAATCAATGTAGCGATATATGTTCATAAAATCCACATAACGATATAATATATACAGTCGTATACTTGAAAGTTAACACATACTATGAGAGTAAAATCTAATAATATGTTTTATAACCATAGGCTGAACATAAATATGGATCACACTGATTATAAGGTATTTATACAAATATTGATTCACCTTGATTGTCAAAATCACCACCATGTTTTTGGCATGGAGATAGTATGGATACTATACACCAATCAGCCATAACCACTGACAGGTAAAGTGAATAACATTGATTATCTTGTGACATGGCATCTGAAAGTGGGTGGGATATATTAACAAGCAAATTGAAGTTAATGTGCCGAAAGCAAAAAAAATGGACACGTTTAAGGATTTGAGCGACTTTGACAAGGGCCAAATTACAATAGCTAGACAACGGGGTCAGAACAACTCCAAAACTGCAGCTCTTGTAGGATTTTCCTGGTCTGCAGTGGTCAGGCCCTACCAAAAATGGTCCAAGAAAGGAAACCAGCAAAACTGCAACAAGGTCATGGGTAGACAAGGCTCATGGATGCACATGGAGAGCGAAGGCTGGCCTTAGTAATCTGATCCAATAAATGATCTATTGTAGCTCAAATTGCTGGTCAATGCTGGTTCCAACAAAAGGGTGTCAGAACACACAGTGTATTGCAGTTTGTTGTATATGAGGCTGCTTATCAGCAGACCAGTCAGGGTGCTCATGCTTACCCTAGTCCACAACCAAAATCGCCTACAATGGGCACATGAGCATCAGAACTGGACCACTAAGCAATAGAAGACGGTAGCTTGGTCTGATAAATTCAAGAATGGTTTTAAGAATGCACCAAGGAGTTTGAGGTTTTGACTTTGACCTTAAATTCTCCAGACCTCAATCCAATCGAGCATCTGTGGGATGTGCTGGAAAAAAAAGTCCAATCCCTGGAGGCCTCACCTCACAGCCTACAGGACTTAAAATATCTGCTACTGGTGCCAGATACCACATCATACCTTCAGAGGTCTATTGGAGTTGATGCCTTGATGGGTTATGGTGGGTGGTCATACTGTTATGGCTGATCTGTGTATGTTATATCATTTTTTGGACATATTACTACAATTTTTAATGCACGTTTTTGTTTGTGTTTTTAAGCCTGAAGAATTCTTCTCCTTTTATAGAACTGCTCTCCTCCCCAAGCCAGAGGAAACAAACACCTGAAGCTTGATACATGTGTAAAAATGACGCCTGAAAGAATGCGCTCTGCTTACTCTCTTTTTAGGTGCAGGCTTAGCATCAAAATTGATTTTTTAAAAATTTCAAATATTTTATATTGATGTATATCAAAATGGGAATTCCCCTCAAAAATTAAAAACAACACAAATCTGGTAAAATAGGTACTAGTAGATTTTTTTGAACAGATGTCAGAACACAGGAAGTTTTGGATATGCCTTGTTTTTAGTTTAGTGTTTTTAGTTTTATGCTAAATTCAAGGTAAGGCTGCTTTCACATTGCTCCTTTGCAAAAACGTGGTAAAAAAACATGTTTTTCTGACACATCTTTGCCATGTTTTTGCTTCATTTGCGGTGCGTTTTGCACCTTTGAAAAAAAGGAAATGCGACTCAAAAAACACACCAAAAATGCGATTTTCCCTGACTGGTGGAGATGCGATCATATGATGCTTCCCTTGGGTTCCAACTGAGACTGTGTTTGGATCTGAACCCAGCTTATCTCTACTAACGAATGTGGAAGGTACCTCCACACAGGTAGCACAGACACCTTAACAATCATCATGGAATGGGTAGATATTGATTGTCCAAGGGATGGGAGGTGTGGAAGTTGTGGAATTGCCCTGTCCTAGTAACATAATCCCATTTTGGGGACCAGAAAGTATGCATAGGTGTTAATTCATTGATTTACATGGCTAAAGGTGTGCATTCTTTTAAATTGCCGGGGAAGAAGTGTTAAAAAATCTTTATGGGTATCAACCCCTAAGCCTAGTACACACGGGACAAATGTCGGCCGGCTTCTGTCGAAGCCTTATGACCGAAAAAGGTCTGGCAACCGACTCCCGGTCAGCGTTCCGAGTGTTCTGGCAGGGCGGCCGTCCCCCTGTCAGAGCATAATAGCACAGCAGGGAAGATCGCTGTACTAACATCGGATGGTTAGTACAGTGGCTCCGATCTGAGCTGTGAGTTTTTTTTCAGTCAACCCACTGGACCTAGTGGTGTGTACGAGACTTGAGCCAAGTAAATTGAGAAACAGTCAAGGAAAGAACAGAAACATAAATACAACAATAAAAGCATACGTTTGTACTTGCAATAATGGTACATTAATTGTGCTGTCAGGGGTAAGGAGATTGTTGGCACACCTCTTCACTTAGTTTAATATCTCTTATCTTGTAACATGAACTATTCAAATACTTATATAACTACTTTGTTTTCAGTTTCGTCAAATTCAGAATTAACTTGCTTGGGCCCAACAGGGTTTGTTTAAACCGGAAAGATAAGAGAAATATAGAAGAGTTAGGAAAAAGAGATAAGGGAAAGAAAAAGGGACAATGTGAGCAGCCAAGCCTTTACTATAAATCAACATTTGCTTCTGTATATATAGAAGTGATTAAAGTGGAGCTCCACCTAAAAGGGGAATCTCCACTTGTTTGCCTCCTTCCCTCCCCCTCCGCTGCCACATTTGGCACCTTTCAGGGGGAGGGAGAGCAGGTTCCTGTCAAAGACACTTCCTGGAGACCACCGTGGCGAGGTCCCTTGGAAGTTCAGCCCCCTCCTCCTTCCCTCCTTCACAAAGAGCAGCGTGCTTTGCGCATTTTTGAAGGGGTTGCTGGAGCTCCTCTTTAAAGTTAGAATGTTTTCAAACAAAAAAAACAAACGCATAATATTTTTCAAATGATCAGTTATTAAATGGGGTGACTGCATTCTTTTTAATTAAAAAATGTCAACAAGTACGGAAAATTTAGCTAAAATGCAGTATCCTTGTCACTTCCTGTAAGCGGAAAAGAAAGCACTAACAATGCTATGTTCCTTCTGTAAACGACTAACTTCTACTCTCCATGCAATGGCGCAGAAAAGAAGACATGTTTGAAGTTCAACTTAGTGACAACCATGTCTCCCTCCATAGATACAGTGTGGGGGTAAGCATAGTCATCAAGGGACAGAAGTGTGTTGTTTGCAGAATTTATTTCTTTATTTTCACCTGGTGATCCAGCCAGTAAATCTGTTATTTTTTAATTCCCTTTCACAGACCAAGCAGACCAGCAAAAAGTGGCATTTGTTGGGCTGAAACAAACCATTTAGCACTGACAGGTGTGCTTACAAATGGTCATCTTTTATTTATTTATGTAAAACCTTTATCCCAAAAGGAAAAAAACCTGTTGCTGTAACACCTTAAAAAGCTTTAGCTGGAGTAAAACTTTAACTTGTTAATCAAGTGCATCTAACACTACCCCCTCCGCAGGCTGAAATTGCTGCTGTCAAAAGGTGTCTCCATTGTTCATCCTAATGCCGTGTACACACGGTCGGACATTGATCGGACATTCCGACAACAAAATTCATGGATTTTTTCAGACGGATGTTGGCTCAAACTTGTCTTGCATACACACGGTCATACAAAGTTGTCAGAAAATCCGATCGTTCTGAACGCGGTGACGTAGAACACGTACATCGGAACTATAAACGGGGCAGTAGCCAATACCTTCTGTTTCTTAATTTATTCTGAGCATGCGTGGCACTTTGTCCGTCGGATTTGTGTACACACGATCGGAATTTCTGACAACGGATTTTGTTGTCGGAAAATTTTATAGCAAGCTCTCAAACTTTGTGTGTCGGAAATTCCTATGGAAAATGTGTGATGGAGCCTACACATGGTCGGAATTTCCGACAACAAGGTCCTATCACACATTTTCCATCGGAAAATACTATCGTGTGTACGGGGCATTAGAGTGGAGAACACTAATGCAGCTACCACATTTAAGAATTGGTAAACTGCAATAAATATTTTGGGTTTATTTTAGGTTTAGATACGCTTTAAGTGAAAATAAATTGGAAAAAGCCTGACAAAAAGAAACCTAATGCAAGTCTCTTCATCTAAGACAGTAGTCTCCAAACTGTGGCCCGGGGGGGCCAGTTGCGGCCCTTTACTTGCCTTTATCTGGCCCTTTGGAGCACTGACACGCTATTCTGTCAACTGACATCAACAATGGGGAACCATTTCTCCCATTGACACCAACAATGGGGAGTTATTCCTCCCAAAGATACCAACGATGGGGCACTACTCCAAATAATACCCAATGCGGTGATGCTTACTCCCACTAATACCAGCAAAATATCCACTCCCGCTTTCCACAGTCCGGCCCCCCTAAAGTCGGAAGAACAATACACTGGCTCTTTGTGTAGAAAGTTTGGAGACCCCTGATCTAAGGACTGGAAAGCTGTATTATAATATTCTTTTGTCTTTGGGTTTAGCTATACTTTATGTTGAGATGCTTGTTGGACTGTTTAGTTACCATCTGTTAAAAACTGTGCAGTCAACCTTACAATTTATCTTCCTTTTCAACTGTCCTACCTGAGAACGATATCTGATCTAATAACTGGTAAACAGGACCATTACTTCCAAAATGACTTTGCCTGTTTTAAACAATGTTTACATTCTGCCAGACATCTCATGACAAAATGGAATGTGCATGGAATCTAGAAACTGAAAAATAATGGGCTGCCGGTAGCACTTTCAATCATAGCTCTGCAAAAACTCAGTAATTTCCCCCAAGCTGACATCAAGCAAAGCAAACAAGGCCATATATTACACTTATGGTAGAAGCATACAAGAAGCCAGATGTACAAGGGTAATACCTGCATGAGTAAGTTAGAACGGCCAGAAATATCACTTTAATCTGGAAAAGATAATATGAAAATCAGATATGTCCACCAAAAAGGAGAACTGTTGAGAAATAAGCAGATTATTTTGCATTAGGTTCCTATGGCTTTATTTATTTAGGCTGATGTCAGTTGCAATCTATGAGCTGTTAAAAGTTCACCTTTTCAAGAAAATTATCTATACAGGCAAGGGGCCTACGCAAAGTGTGGAGCTTTAAAAATGTTGATTAAAGTAATTACCATACCTGTAGGCCATTTGTCCTATCAGGTCCACTCATTAGACCCCTGTAAGATTTGATAATTGCAAAACAAAACAGCTAAAAAAAAGGCATTATCCTTGTGCTAAAGTTTTGTGAATTCAGGCAGCAAAGAATAATTATATATAATATATAATTATAATATACCGTATATATAATATATATTATATATAATCATTCTTTTGCTGCCTGAAAACCCCCCTGGGGAAATCTTTCTATTTTTCTGTATGCTTATGGGTTGTGCAGCCACGGGGACTCCCATATATGTGCTTTCCAATTCTAAGTTTTGTGAATTGATCTCATAGTGTGCCTCAGCTCCGTACCACCGCCACATACAGCACAGCTGGATTCTTACCTCCAACAGCTCCTCCAATGTCCCAGAGACAGCGACTTTCTTCCCAGCCGTCATGGACCGATCACTTGCGGCAGGGACAGCTAAATTCATACTTCCTGGGGACCCGTGGGCAAGGCCGTGAGGCTTCCAAGATGGCGCCAACTGGGAAGGCCCAGAAGGCCGCAAAATCCTCCCAGCACGCCGCAGCTCAGCTCCAGAGAACCACAGCTTCCCCGGTTCCCTCCCTGGGGTCGGTGAGTGAATCAGCCCCCCCTGCCTCCCTTGTCTCTCTAGATAGAGGCTCTGAAGTGCCTGACTTCCTTGGGGATGAGGACATCAGGAGTCATTGCTTGTCCCTCCCCACCAGAGAGGACCTGGAGCACTTCACTAGCAGGGTAGAGAAAGCCTTTACAGAGGACATTGCACAGCTAAAGGCTGATACCTCACATCTGGGTGCCAGAATGGAATCTTTAGAGGAGAGAATTGAGGAAGCTCTCCCTGTTATTGCTATGCTACAGTCTAAATGCCTCATGCAGGATCAGCAAATTGATACCTTACTATGTCAGTTGGATGATATAGAAAACCGCAGTCGGTGGGCAAATATCAGAATCCGGGGGCCTGCTGGAAGCCACAACTTCCAGAGACATTATCCCCACTCTGGTGGATATCTTTAGGGAAATACTGGAGCTACCAGCCTCTGCTCCCACCGAGATCGATCGTGCGCATAGAGCACTCAGATCACCATCTCAAGATGTGGACAATCCCACTACCAGACATCATTTGTAAGCTACATAGGTTCACGCTTAACCGCTTGCCGACCGCCGCATGTACTTATACGTTGGCAGAATGGCACGGCTGCGCAAATGGATGTACCCGTACGTCCCTTTGAATTTGCTGCCGTGCCATCGTGTACATGCTGCTGGCAGCGCGCACGCACTCCTGCTGCAAGCTCCCTGAGTAGGATCGCGTCCATCCTGACCCTAAGCCTTATATAATTTTATCAACGGATGCAGAAAAGGCTTTAAACCGAGTTGATTGGTCATACCTGCGAGCGGTGTTAGAGGCCCAGGGGTTAGGATCACGTATGTTGACATCAATTATGGCCCTATATTCCACTCCTAGCGCACAGGTAAATGGGGTGCTCTCCTCCCGATTCCCAATCAGGAATGGCACAAGACAGGGGTGTCCCCTTTCACCCCTCCTTTTCGCCTTGGTACTAGAGCCTTTACTACGTTACGTAAGAGCGAATGCAGATATAAAAGGTCTGAAGGATGGCAATACTGAGCATAAGCTATCAGCATACACTGATGATGTGCTATTCCACCTTTCAGATCTCGTTGCCAAACCTGATGAGAGAACGTAAGCATCTTGGACTGCTTTCCAATTCCAAGATTAATTTCTCAAAATCGGAAAACCTGCCCTTTTAATTGACCCCCTCCTTGGCAAGTAGCTTGCAGGCTGCTTTCCGTTTTACCTGGGCCAGGTTCTCTTTTCGGTATTTGGGCATACAGCTAATGGATCATTTTGATACCCTATATGCTGCCAACTACCCCCCCCCCCCCCCCCCCCCGCTTGACGCGGTCAAGAGAGACCTTTCACAATAGACTAAGACCACCTTCACATGGCTAGGTCGAGTAAATTTCATAAAAATTAACGTTCTGACGTGCAGCGCATACTTTTCTTCCTGCAGATGATACTGGTACCCCTGCCCAGAGACTTCTTTACCTGAATGTCTGGTATGCTGTCTGGGTTTGTGTGGAATGCATGGAAACCCAGAATAGCTTTGAGAGTGCTGAGCCGCCTGAATCAGGCAGGTGGATTGGGAGTCCCGGACATAAAAAAGGATCCTCAATTGGCGTTTCCACACTCATTTCAAGCAATGGGTTTCCCTGGAGAAGTGCTAGGCAGGGAGGAATCTAACATACGCACCGTGGTTGTACCGGGAACACAGGGGGCTGTCTGACACCACTTCTCCACTGACAGCCCACGCTCTTTCAGTCTGGGACCGAATCAACCCAATCCTGAACCTGGCCCTCCCTGTGTCCCCGCTGGCTCCATTGGGTGGATTTCTGTGGTTCCCACCTGGCGAACAAATGGCCTTTTTTGGCCCCTGGGTGGATGATGGCAATGTCAGTTGTGGTAAACTCATGAGGAATGGTAAGCTACTGAGTTTTGAAACCTTACAGACCCTACAGGCCAGACATAGCGGTTCCCGGATGGATTTTTGGGAGTACAGACAGCTTCACAATTTTTGTTGCGATCCATGACTACTCTATAAGAGACATTTCCTCTCTCACACCCTTCGAACGCCTCTTTGTGGAGGATAACCCGATATTCCACATGGTCTCAGAACTGTACCATCTGCTAGGTTTCACAACATATGACTCTAAACCTACAAACACGCGGGCATGGGAGCGAGACCTAGGGCTTGAATTTACCACAACTCAGTGGGCTCACCTATACCAGCTCACTCATTCAAGCTCTATCGAGTCTAAAACACAAGAAACGAACTATAAAGTTCTGCCCCGCTGGTATAGGGTGCCAGCAGACTTGGCGCGCATCTACCCTTCTGTATTAGACCTATGCTGGCGAGACTGTGGACACCGAGGCACAATTTTACACATATGGTGGAATTGCCCTCGGATTAAGCTTTATTGGGAGGACATTAGATCCCAAATAAAAGACATCCTGGGCCTGCATATCCCTCTATCCTCAGTCCACTTGCTCCTACATGTCCCTCAGATCCAGATTAGCCAATATAAGAAAAGCGCACTACCCCATTTGCTGAATGCGGCCAGACGCTTGCTCCCAATTTATTGGAAAGGGGGGCTTGTCCAGGATGGCAAAGGGAGCAGACGTGCTTGTCTGAGCTCCCTGAGACCGGATGATTTAATCCTGAATTACAAGGTGCAGACCCCACAATCTTGCCCACACTAGATCCCTCTTGGTGGGGAGAGCATCTGGGACCGTTTTGGGTCGAATCGGCCAGCAAAAAGCCTCACAATAGGCGACAAGGCCACACCTCGCAGACTAGGCCGAAGCCGCGGCCTCGCCTAGAAATTCCTGCCCGCGGCCTTGCACGGCCGGCGCGGTCCCGGTCCAGGAGTCGCCAACGGACATTCCAAAGGGCTCCCCCTATCCCTCTCTACTCCTGGTGCCTTCCCTGGGTTATGCAAAGAGGGAAGAGTCAGCCCAGATCCTGGAAAAAGGCCACAAAGCCCGAGTTCACAGACAAGGCCGCAGCCGGGGCCTCGCCTAAGACTCAGGCCAGGATGGAGAACCAGGCTGAAGACCCTGACAGGCTACCTGCCACGGCGGCCGATTTCAAAGCAGTTCTGCAGGCCATAACCACTTTGACCGGTAAGGTGGGCCATATACAGGCGAATGTAGAATTTATTCGGAAGGATTTTGACGCCTTTAGGGGAAGAGTATCTGAAGTGGAGCAACGGGTCTCCCAGGCGGAGGATACCGTGCGTGACCATGGGGCCGACATTAATGCACTTAAAGCCAGAGTAAAGACGCTCGAAGATGCAGAGAATCACAACAGAAGAAACAACTTGCGCATATTGGGACTCCCTGAGGCGGATTATTCGCTGGAAACCCAAAAACGAAGGAAATCCTTTGACGCTGTTAGAGCGAGGCTTCGCTCTCATCATATTAAATACAGCATGCTGTTTCCGGCCAGACTGAGGGTGGAAGACGGGGAGTCTGTGCGTTTTTTTGTATCCCCGGAAGAGGCCTCCTCCTGGATTGACACACTCCCGCCCAGATAAGTAATCTACTTGTCCACCCGCTTAAGCGGACTGATATTTCTGCTGTTCTTCCTGTATCGTGCCTTTTTCTACCTGTCGGGCTGGGTCTTCTTACTGGATTTTAATACCCTCCACATGTTATGTTTTTTACTACTGAACTCTTGAGGGTCAGACAACTAGGCCTAGAGAAGGTTTTTTGAGGCCTCACTACTGCAAAGGTGGCTTCCAGGCTGTATCCTACTTCTCCCTCCCTCCTCCCCACTTTTGTACATTCTGGACCCAGGCCCATTATCGATCTCGAATGGAAAACAGATACTTAGTTACCACTACCCATAAGGTTGGGAATCCGGCCCTCTCCATACGGTTGGGAATACAGCCTTTAACTGCTTTAACCATAAGTGACCTTATAGACGTGTCTCTCTTATGCATTGGGCCAAACAGGGCCTCCTGACCTATATTGTCCACTGCCACTCTGTTTTGTGCCCTTTGGAATGGCCGGAGCATTTGGTTTAACTTTGCAACATTCATGTTTAAGTTTGTACCCCTGGCGGCTGCCGGGAGCCTGCACCTGCTTTTTTACTAATCCGGTCTCCAGCAAGAGACTAGATGTAAGATCTAACTGCTGAACTGCGGATGCCGTTTTGCACACGTTCCCCCTTCATAGGCGTTTTCGCCTTGGTTCGAAATTGGGATCCTGAGCCTCCCCAAAGTTGGGGCAGGGGTTGGTGGGTGGGGGGGTTGATTGGGTTTATTTTGTTATGTTTGGTTCCTATGTTGTTTTTTCACAAGCAATGTACACATATATGTCACTAGATGTTTAAGATGCCACGTTCTGATCTGTGCGGTGACCCAATTTATTGGAAGCAACCACGAATCCCTACACGAGAGGAGTAGATTGGCAGGGTGAATGGCATTCGGGAGGCAGAGGACTGGATAGCGACCTGTAGGGGTTCTTGTGAACGCTTCAATAGTATATGGGCACCCTGGATGGACTATGTTTCCGGCCCAGGGCACATATCCTCTGCTCTAGACTTAGCACTGCTGGAGCTGACAGAACCATCCCTTAGAACCCGCCCGCAAATAGGCACTTAGGGGGTAGAGATACACCCTCTTGTTGCAATATAGCCTTCCCCATTTCCACAGGAGGTTGTCCAGCCTCGGTGCGGCTCGCTCGATATAGATCTGGAGATTTCAAATAAGAGTACAGGTATGTTCAGGTCTCCTCTTTTCTATAATTTCTTCTCTTCTCTTTTCTCTTCCCCTCTTTAGTCATTAGAACAATGTAAACACTCCTTGTTATGTGAGTTTCGATTTCCACCTCACTCACATTGCAATAGCTGGATTTATGGCTCTAGTGCCTTGCCACTGGAGGGGAGGCCTTCCTACCAAGGGATGGTATCGCTTTTCCCTTTCAGCACCAGATGTTAGCCACAGGCACTCCTGACTCGGGTGGAGTGGAAGAGGTTAGCTGGAGGCTAATTTGGCCCCCGTTTCCCGGTGTCACTGCCGACAGGATGCCCCTATATCCTTTCTAGAATTTTCCGCAGCATGGGCAGTCTCAGTGCTGGCTCTAGGGCTTGCCACAGCCCCCATATATATCCTTATGTATTTTTAGGATGTTATCCATGAATGTCGCTGTCACACATTGGCAAGCATTGTTCTCCTTCCCCTTTACGCTATTCCCCTGCTTGTTTGTATGTACCTTTTTTATCTTTTTGATACATGCTTATTTAGGTTCAGTCCTTGACTGTCTGAAAATGTTTGCTATAACATGTCATTTTTGTCCTAAATAAAGATTACACAAAAAAAAAAAAAGGACGTTTTCAAGGGACTCTTATTCTTATCCACTCAAAATTAGATTTTGAAGTATATGTGTCCTGTGGCATACGTTTTTGTTCAGTCTCACTGTTTGCTTTGCTGGAAGTGTACATCTGAAGATAATAAAAAAAAAGTATTCAGTACATCTCTGCAATATGTGCCTATACCTCCCTGTGTTTCACTCCAATAAAACACTGCAAGGACAGAAAAATACTTCCCTGGCAAAAGTCCGTTGAGTGCATAACTTCCTGTTTGAGCTGACAAATTGCTTCTGTTGCATTGAAATCCAAAGGATTTTTATTAGCCCTGCCCAAGTTCTCCTCTGTGGACTACAGAACACCTCCCCCTTATGTTTAGGAGATGAGATGAGGATGAGCACCTTTTGCTTTTTTTCTTGCTTTTGCACCAACAAACACACTGAATGTTTAGATATGTGAGGGTGTCATTAGGAATGAATGGCAGCCCTGTGCATTTGTAAAAGAGCAGCGCATTTGGCTGGGTATAGTTTTAGGTGTGGGAACAGGTGTGATCCCCGCACCCACAAACAGCCGCACTCGTGTGAACCAACCTAATGAGCGATTATTCCCTTTTTTCTATAGAAAAAGAAGCATTCCTTTAAAATATATGTTAGTGGTTATTACTGTTGTCTTCCATCTCTGGTTTTTAGGGGTACAATTTGCATGTAAAATGTAACAAATAATTATGCGCTACCCAAACCACAAGCAGCTAACACAGCTAGTAGGATGTAAGCAAAAACAAAATAACAAAAATAGTGTAGCGCTAATGTGAAAACAACCATGTGTGGTATAATGTAAAGAGCAATAGATTCCTCAGATGCACAAATCTCACATATGAAAAAGAAAAAATGGAAAAATACAAAAAGTCCACAAGGGATGTATCTTGCAAATTGATAGTGGTCCTCAATATGTATATGACTTCATATTGCACATATCCACACGCAAAGAAACATCCGGTTCAAAATGCATCACCACCGACATTAAAAAGGCTTACTGGAAGGTATGGACCCAATAAAACCTACGTTAAACTGGGTCAAACGAGCTTGAGTCCACAACGGCTGATGGACTTTCCTGGAGGATGAAAGAAGATCCAAGGTTGTGTATGGAGCGGGGTAAGCCTCAGGGGTGATGTCCTCAATAGTTTGGTTATGATGGACAAAGAAAAACAAAAAGAGGCCACATAGTGTAATCCCGTATGGAAAATGTATGACTAATTTATTATAAAAGGAAATACACTCACATGTAAATAGGTTAAAAACAGCGCTGTAAAGATAAAAAATGGTGGCAGTGGGGTCCTACCTGATGTGTTTCGTCTCTTTGGACATCGTCTGGGGCAAACGACGATGTCCAAGGAAACGAAAAGCATTTTTGTATTTTTTCTTTTTCATATGTGAGATTTGTGCATCTGAGGAATCTATTGCTCTTTACATTATACCACACATGGTTGTTTTCACATTAGCGCTACACTATTTTTGTTATTTTACAATTTGCATGTAGTTAATATGATCTCCCCATGTTTATGTAGGCTACTTCTGGGTTCTCCAGGCCCCCTCCCTGTCCCAATGGACTACAGAACACCTCCTGGGGGTTGATAGGGGCTCTTTAGAACTGGCCCCTTAGTGTATGTAGTATAACTGTTTAATTGTAGGCTCCCCAGTGGGACAGGAATTAATGTAAAGCATTGTATACTATATTATACTATATCAGTGCTATAAAAAATACTAAAAATAATGGCTCTGGGTACCATATCTACCATAGGTAGATTTAAATTTCAGAATTAGAAAAACATAGCAAGTTTGACAGTGCGGTGATCAGAACGGTGATCAGAACGGTGATCAGTAAATCACTCAACTTCTATCTTTATTGATGTTCAGTTATGTGCTTTGTTCATTCAGAGGATCATTTAATGGGCTGCTGTGTTTAGGCAGTTTATATGTCTCATCCCATAAAGTTAGCTTTAGTGTCTTTTATAACGTGTTTTCTCTGCCATTAGCAGAGAAAACACAATAAAATGAACACACAGACTGACATTTGCCCAGTTTATGTCATGAAACACAAAGAATAATGCTTGGCAAACATAACATCTGCAAAGTCAGATATATGGCCTTGTTAAAGATTATTTGAGAAGATAGCAGAATCCCAGGAAAACAGACATGCTTATATATTCAGTCAACGCACGCATGTACTTAACCAGAAAATGCTATTGGAACAAAAGATTTAATACATGACACGCTGGATGGATCTATTCCTATAGACCTGCTAAATGAACCTACAGCTTGGATGGGGGAAAATACCATTAAAGGGTCAGTGTACCCAAAACTACTATTTCAGTTTTTAGGGAGGTTTGAGGTAGGTTTTAACAAGATCCTTTTACTTTGTCCTGAATGGACAGTATGACAGGGTCTCTTTTATATCCTTGGTCCGCACACCTGCTGTGGCAATAATAATGGGGTCCCAGTCTTTGACCAAAATATCACCTTTAGCATAGCTCCCAACTGTCCCTGATTTCGAGGGACTGTCCCTGATTTGGCGCAATGTCAGTGTCAAATGTCTGTCCCTCTTTCTTCCTCATTCGTCCCTCATTTTGGTCTGATCTGTATAGTTGTATATAAAATGCACTTTTTATCTTTCATATAGTGTTTCCCAGTGCTAAACCTTTCATCCAATTTCTAAATTGCTGCATTTGTAAATTTTAAAAGCCAGTATAAAGAAATAATAATGGTAAAAAAAAAGCACTTGTGGGTTTAATTAACCTTTTTTTTGGTTAATTCTCCTTTAAGGGGGTGTGGCAGGGGGCGTGTCCTATGCCTACATACATTTGCCAGTAGGTGTCCCTCATTCCCATCTCAAAATGTTGGGAGATATGCCTTTAGGTGTACTGACCCTTTAATAAGACGGATTGTAAAAATTAAACATTAAGAGGGCTACAATACTGTACCTTACGTAACTGTGGATTGCATGTCTGTGATTAAAGTGCATGCAAACCCAAATTCTATTTTTCAATGTTTGGCATCATCTTTGTTAAGCAAATACTATTTTGTCAATCTGTTGTACAATTTCTAACCTGGAGATGTTAGCAGGAGCTTCCTGTTGCAGGCAACAATGCCAAGCCACTGCCTCTAAATTTGCAGTGGTGTTGTCAGCCTGCCATGTGAAGTCATTCAGTTGGCCATTCGGCATCCTATCTGATAGAGATAAAAGGCAGGCTAGACATAAAAGGCATTCCCAATGGTCACATAACAGAAACCCAAAAAAGAAATGGAAACCACAAAATACCAGCCCATAAACAAAATCCAACATTGTTTTAGACAGAAGCCTTGCAGAAAAAAAGTTGCTGGGGACAGGACAGCAGCTAAATGTGGCTGCTGACCTCCAGTCCACCACAAAATAAAATTGGGGACAAAAAGTTTCTAATAACATAAACAAAAAAGAGACAGCAAAGGGGTTGATTGCCCAGAGAGCTAGCAATCAGAAAGTACAGTTTTCCTACTGATCTTTATCTCTTTCTATGCAGTTTGACAGCTTTCCATACCCTTTTGCTACAGCAACATCCAATACATTGACAAGATAGCAGTTCTGAGCCCCCTCCCACCCAACAAAATCCCCCTTATAGTGAAGGGGCTGGATTATCCAAAAGCCTGCTTATTGGCCCCTCTAAGCTTGCTGGCCATAGTTCAAAGGTCATGCAGTGCATTATGGTTTAAAAAGTCCTCCCAAGTGGATCTACACATAGATTCACTGGGATTGCAAATCTTGAGCCCACAGAATGTTAGCAGCAAACCTGAATATCATCCTTGGTAACTGGAACAAATGTCCTCACTTAAAAAATTCCCCTTTCCTTCTCCTCCAGTGACACCCAAAAATAAAGACAATGGTCACCTCACCAGTACAAAAAGAAAGTGTGAATCTCCCCACCAATAACAAAGACAGAAAGAAAACTGGACAGGGATTCTAATTCTTCCCCACTCTATCAGAAACTAAAAAAAAAACAAGTTGCATTACCTACATAACATGCTGAGATATAAGCAATACAAGTTAATGCAGCTCTGTAGTCAATAATATATCATGAAATGTGGTTTTCAAATGCAACCAGTGTAAACGCTCAAATTTGACTTGGTATTGGCCTCTTGCAGACACTGTACTGCAGGACTCAAACAGAGAGAGGGAGAAGCAGTGCAATGAGCCAGTCAGTAGAGCTAGGTTCAAGTTTGGTACAAGTCATTTTTTGACCGTTTTGGTCCGACAGGACGAATCCATCGGACAATCCGACCATGTGTGAGCTTCATCGGACCTGCAGCGGACTTTTTTGGTCGAAAATCAGACAGACTTTAGATTTGGAACATGTTTCAAATCTTTCCGACGGACTCGAGTACGGTCGAAAAATCCGCTCGTTTGTATGCTTGTCCGACGGACAGAAACCCACGCTAGGGCAGCTATTGGCTACTGGCTATCAACTTCCTTATTTTAGTCCGGTCGTATATCATCACGTACAAATCCGTCGTACTTTGGCGTAATCGTGTGTAGGCAAGTCCGTTCGTTCAAAAGTCCATCGGACGTCCATCAAAAGTCCGTCAAAAGTCCATCGGAAGTCCGTCAAAAGTCAGTCGAAAGTCTGTCGGAAAGACCATCGGACCTTTGATATCGAAAAGTCCGCCCGTGTGTACACGGCATAAGTGCTACTAAACTGCATCAGACAAAAATCAGGTCTCCTTTTCTATTAGACAGAGCTGTGCTGTGTGGCAGAGCTGTATAAATTTTAGGGCTAGATAGACAAAAATACTAATCCTTTAGCAGATAAATATCTCCCTTGTATGTGTTTTATCTGTGTATTTAGTTGTTTGCCTGGGGTTCGGCCTTAATGCACTTATGAGATTACTTCAATTTTGCTATTTTTCAACTTACAGTGTATTGTAAATCTTAAACAAATTACAAGGGCTAAAGGTCCTCTTATGGTCTAGTTATAGCTAAATCTGCTCATTCTAAATGATCCTCCTGTACCTGGACTTTTTTTGGTCTGCTCCACCTGCAAAATATGACTACAGCAAAAAAAAAATAAAGAATATAGGCAAAGGGCATGACTAGGTAAACAGTGGAGGCAAAGAGATATAGGGTAACATCTGCAGTCAGGAGAGATTAAGTTACTTACCAGGATTGGTGGGATTGAATGTTTAGAGGGGCTTCAAGAGTGTTAAGGAGGGATTGAATAAATTTCAAGCGGTGTTAGGGCAGCAGACAAAGAAGAAACTTCCTACCCTCCTGCCCAGTGGTATGGATTGGTGCTCATCGGTGGTCGTAGTGGCTGGGTGGTTGAGATCTTTTGAGGCACTTAAAATTAACAGTGATTTCACTTAATAGGGACCCATCTGTGGTATGGTGTCCTCAGCAGAATTTTCAGTTACTGGTGGGCTAACTGGATGGGTGGGAGACGGACATATCTGCAGAGAGTTGGGATTGCCCCCGAGGCTGTGTGTTGTGGTTGGGGACCTTTAAGTGATTCAAGAGATACATAACTAAGGTTGGTTCTGTAATGCCTTCAATGATTGGCAACCTTGATCATTATTGTTATTATCATTATGTTTCTGTTTAAAGAATGTTTTATATTGATGATTTTTTAATAAATGGCTGGTATGGCCAATTTTCACTCCAAAATGTTGTAGGTCTGATTATTTTAGGTCTATTTGGTAAGAAAGATATGGGAGCATAGAGGTCTTTGGGGTTAGTGGTTGGCAACATCTGTGTTTCCCTAGTCAAGATTTTTTTACTCTATTTTATATTCTCCTCGTAGAGATGGAACATTCTCCATGTCATCCAGGTCAATTTAGTTCTGTGTTGTGTGTCATGTACATACCCTAGTGATTTTTTTCCTAAATCACACTTGCTACGAATACCATATTCCTTAATCTGACAATGATGAATTTCTCTTCTTCTACAGTCCTTTCAGTTGGAAACATAACAAAAGTTATAGATTCCACTTTTAATGGTTACCACAGTTCTCAAGACTTAAGCTGCCAATGGATCGAAATTTGGCCAGTTCAGTAGGAACCAGACGAATTTTGATCCATGTACGGGCAGGCTGGTTGTACACAAGTCGATCTATCAATCAATTTGTGTACAACATGCCTGTTGGGTCTTTCCCAAATGATCAGTACTGCCAACTATAACCAGCAACATTGATCATTGTATTCTGATGATAGGGAAGGCTCCCCACTGTTAGAATCTGTCTCAATCTGCTAGTTGAACAAAAAAAATGCAGAATGTATGGGCTGCCTGAGAAAATGATTTATTGTTTGCAAAAAAGACACAAAATTTAATAAATATTCTGTGACATATTCTTATCAATTAAGACAGCATATAAAAAAAATAAAACCACTGGGGTAACTGGAGATGAGTAAGAAGTCCCAGAGATTGCAAGATACAAGTAAAAATACTGTTAAAGTGGATTCATAGCCAATTTTCATTGTGGTTCTAGGAAAACAAAACAGGAAGTGAAAATAAATCTATTCAAAGTGGGGAAAAGCCCCCCTTAGATCACCAGAACAGATGTCCCAGTTGGAATATTTCTTCTCCTCCAATGACAACAGTACAAATTTGGATTTCCCATTAACTGCCTCAGGGAAAATGGTCACCAGGAGAGATTAGGAGGGTAAATTTACCAAATTGTGACACACACACACAGAGGTACTAATCCTTCCACATTTTATTCAAAACTATCGAAAAAAAGTTTAGCTCTAGTTACACTTTATTCTGGACATCCTGGGCATCCTGTTCCCCTGGGTGGTATAACCTCTGAGTTGATGGACATCAAAGTAATGTCAGGTGTACCAATGTTTTCCCTTAATTTATCAGGCGCCATAAAATAGAATATATTATTAAAACGACCCAAAAATTAGGGTTGAAAACCAAATTCTTTCTGATATATAAAGAACATTGTATACATGAAATGTCTCATTTATAATTGTGTACACAGATGCTCTGTTTGACCACATTCTGTATAAGAATCTTCCCTTTTCTGTCGGTTGAATGAAGCTCAGCCAGAGCTACCCAGAGGGCCCATTGTGTACAGGGGGTATAGAGCTTCATAGTGTGCACAAGCATTAAAGATGAATTATGAAAAGATCATATACAAATGGCAACAGACATGCAAAATATTCATGTCACTATACACATGCATACATAGCTCTGTGTGCTATAAGCGCCATTCATCCAACATTGAATAGAGTTCATCTCAAATAGAACATAAGTTCAAAAAGAGCACCTACACAGCGTACTAAGAAATATACGATTTGGGGTATGCCATATCCCTGCCCCTCCCCGACGTGTACTGCTTGAAAATTTAATAGGAAATTTGCCCAAAATAATATCTAAAAGTCAAGTATATAAAAATATAATTTAAATTAAGTAATTCCCAATAATAGCATCATAAAAACACAATCCCCCCATAAATCTTCCATATTTCACAGATGTGGAAAAATAAGTATGAAAAAAGAGGCAGGGCAAAGAGAGATACGGTACTGTATACTTGGCAAAAAGGTGAGCACAGCTGGTTAGGCACCCATAGGGATTATATTTTGTGGTTGATCCACTTTATGAAGTCAGCAGAAGCTTCTGAGATGGTGACTGGAATTTGTCGAAGTGAGTGGAAAACCATCTGCAATTTTAAGCTCCATCCACCATTTTGGAGAATCTGTCACCTACGTTATTGAGTGTAGACTACTCATATTCAGTTGAACATATGCAGCATCAATCAGATGAGAAAAAAAGGTCACCTTCTAGCAAAAAGTATGCCCACATACTGGCTTTTCAAAATAATGAATACAATCATGTAAAGCTTGCAAACATATAAAAAGAACATGTCAAAAAACATATAAAAAATAAGAAATATATAAAAAAGAAAGGAGGGCGCACTGACCTTGTGCATTACCAAAAATAAAATGTATTAAAAACTGTAACAGCAGAAGTCATACTCACAAACAAACGTGATAAAAAGGCTTGTCAGTACACCTGCAAATGGAACCGTGTCTCTAGACACCTGCAACCTGGACCAGATGTGGAAGGGGACCAGATGGCCTCGCAAACGGCTAACATATCACAAGCAAACGTTACTGGTCCAGGCTGGCACACTCTTGCCCACATAAAAGATTTCCTGGGTGCATATCCAGCTCATCACTAGGATGTATACAGCGATCAGTCATAACTTATGACTACCGACAGGTTAAGTGAATAACATTGATTACGGTATCTACTTACAATGACATCTGAAAGTGGGTGGGATATATTGGGCTGCAAGTGAACATGTCTGAAGTTGATGTTTTGAAAGCAGAAAAATTGGTCATTGCAGTTTGTTGCGTATGGGGCTGCGTAGCTGCAGACCAGCCAGGGTGCCTATGCTGACCTGTGTCCACAGACAAAAATGCTTTCAATATGCACATGAGCATCAAAACTGAACTACGGAGCAATGGAAGAAGGTGCACTGGTCTAACCAATCATGTTTTCTTTTGTGCATTTCTTACCTGGGGAAGAGATGGCACCAAGGTGCCGTATGGGAAGAAGGCAAGCCAGCAGAGACATTGTGATGCTTTGGGCAAAATTCTGCTGATAAATCTTGGGTCCTGCCATTCATGTGGATTTTACATTGACATGTACCACCTACCTAAATATTGTTGGTGACCAAGTACACCCCTTCATTGAAACAGTATTCCCTGATGGCAGTATTCTTTTTCAGCCGGAAAATGCACCCTGCCAGACTGCAAAAATGGTTCAGGCATGGTTTGAGGAACACAACGAATTCAACGTGTTCAGTTGGTCTCAAAATTCCCCAGATTTCAATCCAATGAAGCATCTGGGGGGTGTGCTGGAAAAACAAGTCCAATCCATGGAGCCCCTCCTCACAACTCACAGGACTTATCTTATAGGATCTACTACTGAGGGCTTGGTGCCAAATATCACAGCATACCTTCAGAGGTTAGTTGTATCCATGCCTCAACGAGTCAGGACAGATTTGGCAGCAAAAAGGGCTGTTTTGGTGGCAAAAGTGGGACCTACCTAATATTAAGTAGGTGTTTACAAAGTTATGGCTAATCCCTGCAGATCAGACTAATACCAGGTTGATGAACAGCAAGGGGAGTTAATGGCACAATAGACAAAGGGAATAAATGTTTTTTCCTTACTGCTACTCTCAGATGGCGCTTGTTTTCCCTTTGTGTTTCACACCAGGTTGATGGTCTTCCAAGTCCTCAAATCAAATATCTTTATTCTTTAAAAACCAGGGTAGCAAGCAGATAAATTATAAAATGCATTTAATGATTACCTGCGCTTAAAGCCCAACTCCAGGAAATGCAAAAAATCCCCCCTTGCAGTGCCCCCTCCCTCCGGCTGCAAACATTAAATGCTTATTATGGCTAGGGGTTATAGTACAGGCATAATTTCTTACACCCCTGCTGTGACGTGCCCCTCCTCTGCCTTAAGCTTCAGCTTTTGCAAGGGTTAATTTCTATTAAAAAATCCTGGAGTTGGCCTTCATTTATAGTCTTCGATTAAGCACAAGTGTGTGTGAAACGCGTTAGTTATTGAGCTTGCTACCCTGTTTTTTTTAGAATATAGATATTTGCATTAGAGCCTGCAGTGAAGTCAACCTGGTATTTGCCTGTTCTACCAAAAATTTGAGTTTGGATAAAAGGTTTAGTTTACTATATAACAGTATTGGTAGTTAAAGGGTTACTAAACCCTCCTTTTTTGTTTTTTTTTTAAATAACAAAGATGACATACTTACCTCCACTGTGCAGTTGATTTTGCACAGAGTGGCCCCGATCCTCATCTTCTGGGACACGCTCCTGTGTCCTGCTTCTGTGTCTACTGACACAGAAAGCAGGACTAGGCACCGCCCCCGGCGCCCGCATCATTGCATTTGATTGACAGCACCTGGAGCCAATGGCTGCGCTGCTATCAATCTATCCAACCAGGACACAAGACACCAGCCATAGCTGGAGTGCTCATCCCCGGGAAGATAAAGACAGGGCTCAGGTAAGAAAAACGGGGGGTCAGAGGGGGCTGCAGCAGGAGAGAAGGTTTTTCACCTTAATGCATAGCATTAAGGTGAAAAAACACGAGGGTTTACAACCCCTTTAAATTGTGCATTTTTATATAGGTCAGGCCAGAAACATGGGCAACTGAAGAGCAAAGACAAAGGGATTTGTTTCCAAAAGAGATACAGTCTCTTCAAATGAGGGATTACTGGGGGCTATTTTGGCTGGTCCCCCCTCAGAGATCAGACTCCATGGCTGTAGCACCTTTCCTGTAAGAGTCACACCTACATACATTTCATTTCTCAGGAAGTAAATGTACTGCACTTTTTTCCCCTGAAAATCGGGGGGCAAATCAGGGGTGCGTGTTATACGCCGAATGCGCCGACCTGCGTACTGCCGTCATCTCCTCTCCACTTGGCACCTCGGCTTTCACTCGGCTCTCACGTCACATGCACACAGTCCCACCTCCGCCACCAGCATTGACGGTAGTTTAAAAAAAGTCATTAATCAGGCTGCATTGATGCATTGATCAGGCTGCATTGAGGACTTTATGTGGGCTGCATTGAGGACATTAATCAAGCTGCGGATGGACATTGATGGGCACCGACCCTTAATTTGCTTCAAAGTTGTATATTTTAAAAATATGTTTTTCCTGAAACTACCCTCTTAAAATTAGGGTGCGTGTTATACGCCGGCACGTGTTATATGCCGATAAATACAGTACTTTCCAGCTTTTCATTTTATAGCCATGATAAACTGAACAATGAGGAACACCAATGTAAATGTTATTGTGTAAGGTGTTCAGCAACTAAAGTGATTGTAAACGATCACCTTGTAAAACAACCCATTCAGTTTAAAATAGAAATGAAAGGGAAAACATTTTTGTATAAATATAAAAAAAAATTATAAATACCTTTTTTCCCTTTTTAAGTGATCACATTCTCTCTGGTCTCAGCTGCATAAGAGCTGGGGGGAGGAGAGGCAGCAGGACACTGAGCTTCTCAGTGAATGAATGTACAGTGAGGGCGTTTCAGGACAAGTCATTGGAGGAGAGTACACTAAGTTCGCAGCATAGCTAGAGAACTGACCATGGTGTGCTCTCCTGCTTAGTGTGGTAATTTTTTAATAGGAAAGCAAGGGGACTGGCAGGAACACCAAGGATTTCACATAAAGGAAGCAATACAAAGAGAACAGGATACTTTCTCATACAAGTACATGATACAGCAGATACATTTTAAGAATATGAAGTGTTGGTGTAACTAACACTTTAAAGCCTTGTACACACGATCGGATTTTCCGACAGGAAATGTGTGATGACAGGCTGCTGGCGCAAAATCCGACCGTTTGTACGCTCCATCGGACAATTGTTGTCGGATTTTCCGCAGACAAATGTTGGATGGCAGGCTTTAAAATTTTCGTGGACGAATGTCTGTTGTCGGATTTTACGAGCGTGTGTACACAAGTCCGTCGGACAAAAGTCCAAAGTACAAACACGTATGCTTGGAAGCAAGTACAAGCTGGAAGCGGTCGGTCTTGTAAACTAGCGTTCGTAATGGAGAATTAACATTCGCGATGTGGCAAATTATGAAATCTCGAAATCCAGCGCACATTCTCTTCTTCTTTAATGGGATAATAATGAAGCTGCTTTGCTGGTGATACTGATGGAGTTATTGCAAACGAATTTTCAAAAGCTTTTTTTTCTAATGATATCAAGAATAATATTATTATGCTTGTTATTTTTTTTTTAATGCAAGTTACCACAACACCATTATCCTGTAGTTTTTAAGATCAAAGATACAACTATGTTGGTGTCCCTTGTTAATTTTACATTGTATTTTTTAAAATGTAACTCCTAAACTGTCATTTGAAGTGAAACACATAGCCAAGTATAATGCCGCGTACACACGGTCGGACTTTTCAGCTATAAAAGTCCGACAGCTCGTCCGACAGTCTTTCGACAGACTTTCGACTGACTTTTGGCGGACTTTCAACAGACTTTCTAATGACCGGACTTGCCTACACACAATCACACAAAAGTCTGATGGATTCGTACGTGATGACGCACACCGGACTAAAATAAGGAAGTTGATAGCCAGTAGCCAATAGCTGCCCTAGCGTCAGTTTTTGTCTGTCGGACTAGCATACAGACGAGCGGATTTCTGGGTCTGGCGGAGTTACGACGTAAAGATTTGAAGCATGTTCCAAATCTAAAGTCCGTCAGATTTGTGGCTGGAAAAGTCCGCTGAAAGTCCGGGGAAGCCCACACACGATCGGATTGTCAACCGGACTTGGTCTGTCGGCGTCCGTCGGACTTTTGAATCCGAAAAGTCCGACCGTGTGTACGCGGCATTATTCTACACAATGTTTTTATTGTGCATTAAAAAAGAAACACAAATAAAATTAGACATGTTATCTGCCAATAGAACTTAACCAAAAAGTGAATTCTATGCATCCAAAAATATAGAAAATATACCAAATCAAATCATTATTCAACCAAAAAATAAAATAAAAGCCTCATGCATGTGTCCTGCTTCTTAATATAGGGGGCCAACAATGCCGAGAGTTGGTGAAAGCAGGGGTCCGTCATCCGGAGATAATTCAGAAAATCATCTTGATTATTCTCCTGGAGCTCCCACAGCAAAGGCATATGACATAATTGGTCACGATTAATAAAGCAACCAATTTTTGGTGCAAGAAATCCTCCTCCTCCTGTTCCCGGACTGCACTTGGGTCAACTCCAAGGCCAATAATAAATAACGCGTTATCTCCTCCGATTCCGCAACATGGCTGGTTGACGAACGGGCGTTCAGAAAAAAACTGAAATGCACGAAATGAAAAGCACGAAATGAAAAGCGCTAAATGAAAAGTACGAAATGAAAAGCACAAATCAACACTCACCAAACTTCTACTAACATGAAATTAGCAGAAGAGGCCCAAACGGTGACGCTAAAGAGATAAAAAACCACGTAGTATGTCACTACGTTCGTGTTTGTTGGCCGACAATTGTGTGCCGTTTGTATGCAAGACAAGTTTGGGGCCAACGCCCTTCGGACAAAAGTCTGCGGTTTTGTCTGCTGAAAATCCGATCGTGTGTACGAGGCTTAAGCTGGTTGCAGATTCTTCAAGAGCCTGTTCTGGGACATCCTATCTTCCCGAGCTTTGGTATCCTCAGGATTGGTGAGTGGGCAGAAGCCCACCCTAAATATTACATACAAAAACACTGCATGCATCTTTACCCTACCCTTACCACATTAAAGGCCCTCCACTGGGAAACACTTTGCTCATGCTATTCACCATTTTTGGTCGCCATTGCACAGCAACATATTTAGGTCCCTGCAAAGCTAGCTGAAAATTACTGATACATTCACTTCAAGGACTTTTTTCTCCCCACACAAAGGAATCAGCCCACAACATCTGTTCACCTTATAGGGGAACTCTTACTCAAAGTGTACATTTTATATTTTTGATATATCTTAACCACTTGCTTACAGGGCACATATACTCCCTTCCTGCCCAGGCCAATTTTCAGCTTTCAGCACTGTCACACTTTGAATGACAATTGCGCGGTCATGCTACACTGTACCCAGATTACATTTTTATCATTTTTTTCACACAAATAGAGCTTTCTTTTGGTGGTATTTAATCACCACTGGGTTTTTTTATTTTTTTCTACACAAACAAAAAAAGACTGAAAATGTTGAAGAAAAACATTTTTGTTGTCATAGTTTATTATATAGTTTTGCAAACAGGTAATTTTTCTCTTTCATTGATGTGCGCTGATGAGGCTGCACTGATGGGCACTGATAGCACTGATAAGGCGGCACTGATGGGCACTGATGAGACAGCACTGGTGGGCACTGATCAGGATGCACTGATGAGGCTGCACTGATAGGTGGCACTGAAGGGCACTGATAGGCGGCACTGAGAGGTAACACCGATGGACACTGATAGGCACTGGTAGGTGGCACTGATAGGCACTGATGAGGCGGCACTGGTGGTCACTGATCATGAGGCACTGATGAGGCTGCACTGATACGTGGCACTGAAGGGCACTGATAGTCGTCACTGAAGGGCACTTAGAGGTGACACTGATAGGCAGCACTGATAGGTGGCACTGATGGGCACTGACAGGCACTGGTAGGTGGCACTGATAGGCAGCGTTGATAGGTGGCACTCATGATGAGGCACTGATTGGCAGCACTGATGGGTACCGATAGGTGGCACTGGTTAGCCGTACTGATGGGCTCTGGTAGGTGGCACTGGTGGGCACTGGTTAGGAGCACTGGTTGACACTGGTTAGCAGCACTGGTGGTGACTGTGTGGGACCGATGTCCCTTTTACAGGAGCCGGCAATCAGTTTTATTTTTATTTCTCCCCACGCTGTCAGTGTGAGGAAAAAAAAAAGCTCATTACCAGCTTCTGTTTACATCATGTGATCAGCTGTCATTGGCTGACAGCTGATCACATAGTAAAGGGCCGTGTTCAGCCCTGTACTCCGATTTTTGATCAGCCGAGTCCCAAGGACTCAGTGATCACAGAGCGCGCAGCCAGCGTACCGCAGGGGGTGCGCGGGCATCGTGAGCACGGGAGGACATCCTTGTACTAGATTGTAAGCTCTAACGAGCAGGGCCCTCTGATCCCTCCTGTATGGATTTGTATTGTAAGTGTACTGTCTGCCCTCATGTTGTAAAGCGCTGCGCAAACTGTTGGCGCTATATAAATCCTGTATAATAATAATAATGTACGCCCTCCGGGCAATGCAAGCATGCGCTGTAGCCGTCTATTCACTATAGAGCGGGCATCAAGTGAATAATGATCATTGCATCAGGGCTTAGAGGGAACTGATAGATAACAAGTATTTTCTTCCCCCTCTGGTACCTGGGGTGATAGGTCTCCTTTAGATCTGTTGGTTTGTATCGCCAGGTTCACCACTACTGTCATTTTTCTGTATATCCCTGTAGTTTGTTTATGTTAAAAGTTGCACTTTGGAAAAACCCAAATTCTACATTTCTTTCCATTGACTCAATAATATCCAGTAAAGTATCCATTTGCAATTTCTGATATTTCTTTAGTGTCTTGTGCATTTTTTATATTTCTTTGAATAATATCAGAACCCAGGGTGTCAGATGTGTCGTAAGGCTTGCAAGGTAAGGGCAACCTTTGGGGACAGTTATCTTCCAGCAGCCCCTATGGGGGTGGCGCTACACCTATAAACATGCAGAAAAGCATCAGCATTTACCCGAGTATGGCTATGTACCACCATTCACTGCTAAGGCCAGCTGTATGCACCACCCGTGGCTCCCGGGGCTTGAAAACACACCGAGAGATTTACACTACAGCAAATTTGTAACTCAAATCATCCATTTTAATAAAAGCCTTAATCTGCCAGAAATGCACTCAGCGCCTAATCCCTTTTGTGGGTGACAACACATAATTTTGTGGACTAAATGGTGTCATCCTGGCCCAGTGGTCTTTTCCTAAACTACTCAATCCTTCCCACACTCCCCATCACTACAACAGACACAAATTATTCTGCAGTCCAAGTTAAAGTGGTTCTAAAGGCAACAGGTTTTTTACCTTATTGCATTCTATGCATTAAGGTAAAAAACCTTATGGGTCTAGGTAACCCCCCCCCATACTTTCCTTAGCCCCGTCTAGATCCAGCAATGTGCATGAGAGCAGTGGCTCTCCTGGGTCTCACCTTCCTCATTGGCTCACACACAGAGGGAGCCAATGGCTCCTGCTGCTGTCAATCACAGCCAGTGAGCCAATGAGGAGAGCGGGGGCAGTGTGAATGGACACTGTCCATTTACAGGAGCGTGGCCCTGGAGTGAGCCTGCTCGAGTGCCCCCATAGCAAGAGGCTTGCTATTGGGGGCTCTCGGCAGGGGGGAGGAGCCAGGACCGCCGGACCGAGGACCCAAAAAGAAGAAGATTAGGGCTGCTCTGTGCAAAACCAGCACAGAGCAGGTGAGTATAATATGCTTGTTATTGTATTTTATTTTTTTATTTACAACCTGTATAATCATTTTGAGAAGGAATCCTGCTTGAGATAACACAAGAAGTGTGCAGAGGACAGCTCTGAATTTCTGACCAGCAGGTTTTTTTTTTTTCACAAATTGAACAGACATAACAGAACAATGGTGTATTCCACAGCCCTGAAAGGCGGTAAACACGAGAAGTTCATTGCTGGGTTTATATACACTTCAGTTTATGTAGGTTGAATTTAATGATAAAATCTTTGACCGGAACATGAATTGCCAATTTTAGGAACTGCTTAGATTTAAATAAAAAATGTAAACTTATCAAAAAACACTATTTCATCCAGCCTTATTCCATGTGATGACAGCAGACACATGTTTAAGCTGACTGTACACTATTATTTACCATAAATTACAAAGTGCAAGAACCTGCCAGTTTGGGTAAGGAGGTTGTACAAAAATTGTACCATCATGCCCTGTACACACGATAGGATTTTCCGACAATAAATGTTCAATGGGAGCTTGTTGTCGTAAATTCCGACCGTGTGTAGGCTCCATCGGACATTTTTCGTCGGAATTTCCAACAAGCAAAATTTGAGATCTGGATCTCAAATTTTCCGACAACAAAATCCGTTGTCAGAAATTCCAATCGTGTGTACACAATTCCGGCGCACAAAATTCCACCCATGCAGAAATCAAGCAGGCTATTGAACTTAATTTTTCTTGGCTCGTCGTACGTGTTGTTTCCGACAACATTTGTGTGACCGTGTGTATGCAAGACAAGTTTGAGCCAGCAACCGTCGGAAATAAATCTAGGATTTTGTTGTTGGAAAATCCTATCGTGTGTACAGGGCATTAGACTAAAACTGGCTATAAACTAGTAGATCAAACTTTCATAAGAATATTCGTTAGAAGATTCATACAAAAATTCTTTGCAGATTTAAAGACTGGACAAATGTTCTTCGAGAGTACTTCAAAATGCTTTCAACTTTCAATTTTGGAAGGAATCTAATTACCCGAACAAAAACCATATACAATGTTAGAAATTTGTTTGGGAAAATTATTCCATCCTACTTCTTCCTATTTTCTCGTCACTGTGGTAGAAAATGAATGTCGATTTAATCCACGTAATCAGTAGAAAATTGAACGTACGTTTTTAAAACAAAAGTTTTCTAACTAGTGACTGATTGACTAGTGTACAGCCAGCCTAAAGCAGTTGTAAACCGTGCTTTTTTTAAAAAAAACCTGCAAGACAATGGCATAATGTGCTAGTATGCATCACATACCACCATATTATGAAGTACTTACCTTAGAATAAAGCCCTCCAGCGGCACGCTGTCACGGCTGACAGGGCACCCATCTTTACCCGGTCTTCCTTCCGGGTTCAAGTGCTCCAGCCTTCTGATCTGCTGAGCCACGATGACATCACTCCCACGCGGGAGTCATGGCCATGGCACAGAGCCATCCCTTCAGAGCGCATGCGCCGATGACATCACCAGCTGCATGCAGTGTGAATATCTCCTAAACAGTGCCCGTTTAGGAGATATTTACTGTACCTACAGGTAAGCCTTATTATAGGCTTACCTGTAAGTACAAGTTAAAAATAACACTTTACTACCACTTTAAGGTTGGGGTTTCCCCTCTCGACTTCTGTCAAATGGGACATGTTGGAAAAATTTTCTGTTGATCAGTGGCTGCGTCCAATCGGTTGCTGTTAGAATACATAGTCCCGGTGGAAGGGATTCTTACATTTCGTTTGTGTAGATGGAGGAATCTGTTTGTTTTTTTTTGTTTTTTTGTTCTGAGCAAAAAAGAACTAGCCATGTATGCTCAGCTCAAGGATAAGCATTCACGTTTAGATTTCTCTTGTTCAGACCCGGAGGCAGAACAACAAAAATCCCCCAACTCAATGTTTGTTGAAATGGGTGATGCCACAGGACCATCCACAGCTTGAATTTTGGCCGATTCGGCAGGAATTAACCAACATTTGAGCCATGTGTGGCCAGCATAACCTGTCTGCCCATCTTTACCATTACCTGAAAATAGTAGATTGAATGGTTAGATTGGGAGATCATATTTACAGAATGGATTTCTTTCTGAAGTCCACATTATGCAGATCTAGTTCAGAATTGTTTTGCTGAAAAACCCAAATCTGTTTCTGGTTAGCGTTTTCCTAAATTCTTCATTTGGTCAGCGAGAAGCTCTAAAACTCCTGTGTTTTTATCGGTGCTATAGATTTATGACCTATATACAATGTATTCTGTTAATTTGTGCTGATACCTGGCTTTTATTTTTTGTAGTTGTATGCAATAGATGTACGTTCAGATTGAAGATAAGAATTGTGCGGCTGGATGGTGAAATGAAGGGGTTACACTTTGTACACATGGCCTCTCCTGGAATATCCCAGCTGTACTCCTCCCCCACCTTTCTTCTAAACATTTTTCCCAATGCCCATTTTTTTTAACAAGCTCTTATCTCATAAATTAACTGAGTGCTGGGGATGCCACATATTTGCAGACTGCCGTAACTCTTTCCTTACAGAGGGGCCAGTTTCTAGTGAAACGCCAGCCAAGGGTCACCCAGACTCACCCCGCACCTTTTCAACAATATGATGCACCCAGGCCAGTATAAACAGTCACAAACAACCTGAATTCCCAAACACTGACCTTCCATCCCACTGAACACCTGAACTGTGTCACATTCTGACAGCCTGTCTATTGCATGCCATAGACAAAACAGGCCGATCTACACATGAGAAGAAGAAGAAATTATTAAAATTGTCATAGATTGCTGTTCTGTGAAAAAGCCACACTGGCCTGCCAAGAGGTCTATGGCCTTAAAGTGATTCTATCTTTACGTGGTAACTAAAAAAAAAAAAGCAGCTCTGGAAAAAAGATCATCTATACTTACCTTTCTGGTAGCCCATGTCTTTAAACGGCGCCACTTCACTGCTCCTGGGCCGGTGTAGGTATTCCACCATTCCAGGTGTGGAACTACCTGACAATTTTTGGTTTCACTCAACTTCAACTCCCACCAACTACAGACTTGATGGAGAAATTCTAGACAATTTTAGGTTGCAATAAACTCTATGCTAACTTCCCCAAACAGACCTGAATGGGAACTTGTAGGACAGAGCTGACTGAACCAATATACTGCTGACTGAGTCTGCACTGTAAAACTTTCCGAGGCATGCGCAGGCAACTGAGGACATACTCTATTGCATGGGCCTTCCTTGGGGAAGTAATACAAACTACTCTTCCATAGTAAGGGAGATAAGCAAAGGTACATCAATATGGCACAATAAAAGGGGTGATGGCTACAGTGCTGGCTGTATCCTCCTTCCTAGGAATGCCCACAAATTGGGCTTCAGCCTGGGGTGAAGCTACTGCCAACACAGACAGAATAAAAAATGGGCTTTTAACACCCAACGGGGCCATTGATCAAAATGGGACCCATTGTTACATGAACTTGGTTCCTTGGTGAATTCAACTCAGATTTTTTTAGAAGGTAGTGATAATTCTTTTTTAATGGGTTTGTTATCTTTCTCTTTGAAATATCCTTCCACCATACTTAAAGATACAAAATAAAATGAAATCCATGAGTTACAGACTGGGTACTACAGGTCTTCAACACTCTCACCTGTAAATAGGCTGGAAGACGGACAACTCACCCCAGCCTAGGCGCTCTGCTGATCTCCCAATTCCCTCCATCCTTATGCTTTCTTTCCACCAATCATGTGCAAAGACCCTCCCTTCAGTGGCCTATTGCAGAATGCAGAGTGATACCAATATAACCACATAGCTGCTGTATCACCTCTACAAAAGCACTCAAACACTCAGCGATCAGTTGGTATTACATCCGGAGGTGTCCCAACTCATAATGCTTCACATGATGCAGCCCTCCTCCACATGATGCAGACTGGGAAATCTCAGCAAAGTAACTGTAAAATCATAGGTGGGCGCAAACGCCTAGTGCATTACCAACACCACTTGTTATTAAAACCAAACTTAAACATAAAATGGAACAGGCAGATTAAATAACTTCAGCCGTGGGGCGATGTCCTCTGACCAAATATGCCTAAGTTGGTAGGCTGACGCATTTCAGGGGACATCCTCCCTTCTTCAGAGCTTACAGTTACATTACTGCTGTGTATATATGTGCTGTGTGTGATATTTTCACAGAAATAACTCTATAACACTAATCATAAAATCTGCTGTATTGTATAAAGACAACTGTAATCTATCATCATGTTAGCCTTAAAGTTTATCTCTAGCCAAAACAATACATTTTTTTGAATGGAGTAGGGAATAGTGCTCCCTACACTTTCTGTCTTAGAGGCACAGAAGGAAGTGAAAGAAACTTTCCCTCAATGAGAGGAAATATCCCCTAACATAGTTATCAACAGATCAGGTGTTCCCATTGGGAGATTTCTATTTTCCTTCTGTTGCAGTGAGATCTGTAAAATTTTGCATTTCCTGTGACTTTTGGTTCTAGTGACAATAGTCATCAGGACAAATAAGGATGGTGAATCAACCTGGGTGGCATAGACAGCAATAAAAGCTTGGCAGAGGTTTTAACTCTGCATCGTTGATTTAAAACTAAGAAAAAAGCTCTAACTCTTTAAATTGATATATTAAGAGTACAGATCAGTAATGTTAACCCCCATCTTTTTGTTATAAAGTTAGTCTTTAAAATCCCAATTCCTTTAAGTTACGGGAATAATAATAATAATAATAATATATTTAATATTTGTCTGGCTGTCTCCAGTGCTCAGTCACTGACCTGCAATAAACATGCAGATGAAAAAGAGTGAACTCCTGATCTGCATACTGACCTGGCCTTGGAACAGTCTGATAACCAGACAATCAGCATTTTCATAAAAGGAAGGGCCTTAAAGTCCAACTCCAGGAAAATGTGCACACACTGCAAGGATTAATAGCTTGTTTTGTCTAGGGTAGAAAAGCACTTACCTGATCCTCCGCTCTCGCAGCAGATGGAGCTCCCCCATGCTCTGGCAGTGGACTGTGCCTTGGTGATATCATGCCCAATGTAGGGCTATGGACCCTGCTTTGGCTTTGATGGTCTCAGAATGCTAGACTGCTGGAGTGTGGGGGAGAAGAACCTGAGGGGACTGGTCCAGCTGCTGGGAGGAGCAGAGGCTCAGGTAAGTAAATTTTATTTTTTTGGTTCCTCAAGACCAAAACGAGTGGTCAACCTTTACAGTGTAGGCATAGCCTCACTGCAGGAGATTTTTTTTAGTTGACCAAAATTGGGATCTAAAGGAGAAGTACAGCCAAAGCTTGTTTGTGGATCACAGAAGTGAAGCTTGTGGATCACAGGAGTGTAGTTCGTTCTGCACTCCCGTGACCTGTTTTCAGAAGACAGCGGACTGAATCCCACTGTCGGCTGACATCACAGGCTTGGGAAAGATCACAACCATATGGTCGTGATCCGCCTACATACCTGGACTGGCATCTGGCTCAGCCTCTCAGCAAGCCACTGAGAGCCTGAGCTGGCCGCTCCTGCCCCCTCCACAGTCCAACACTCCAGTGAGTGCAGGGGGTGGGGCAGAACAGACAGTGATGACTGACAGTCACCAGCTCTCTGCTCAGGGAACTCTGAGAACTGAGCGATTGGCAGTGTTTGATTACTCAGTTCTCAGTGTTAGAGCCAGCCGGGCTACTTCTCTTTTAAACCCACCAAACACATTACAATATGATTGTACAATATTATTTAAATCTATCAACAATAGGTAGTCAGTGGGAAGAATTCCCTTTATATTGGTGGTCAGTGGGAAGAATGCCCCTGAAATTGGTGGTCAGTGGGAAGAATACTCCTTACGTTGGTGGTGAGTGGCAAGAATACTCCTTTCATTGGTGGTCAGAGGGAAGAATGCTCCTTACATTGGTGGTCAGTGGGAAGAATGCTCCTTACATTGGTGGTCAGTGGGAAGAATGAATCCTATATTGGTGGTCAGTGAGAAGAATGCCCCTTACATTGGTGGTGGTCAGTGGGAAGAATGCCCCTTATATTGGTGGTCAGTGGGAAGAATGCTCCTTATAATGGAAGTCAGTGGGAAAAATGCTCCCCCTTACAAATAGCTTAAAAGATTATTGGTATCACTAATGCCTTATCTGAGAGGCAGAAATTGCTCGGTGCTCCAAGGAACCCCTAGCAACCTCTGAAGGAAACCTACATTTCTGGTTGAGAAAGCACCTTTGCAAAGTGAGGGGAATTTCCTTTTTAGACAGTAGTCACCTGGAACAGGTGCTCCTATTGGAAGATATCCCCTCACCTCTTGGTCTATTGAGAAATTAGACATACAAAGACAAAAAAAAAATCACTTTAGATAAGTAGAGAATGATTAAAACCTCTCATATTTTTTGCCATCTGTATCACTTTGAAAGACCTCCCTTCACTTTTTGTGCTATAAATACAAAAGAAAATGAAAGAGTTAGGGTGTACCTATTTATCTCCTGTAAACAGCCGACCTTTGGGTCTGATCTGGTCTGCTAAAGAAAAGAGGAAGGGGATCTGTCCTCTTCTGTTTAGGCAAATCAGATTGGAGGGTAGTGGATAAAAATGGAAAACGGAGTCCATTTACTCCTGGCCACCAATAGAGCAGAGTGGGCTTTATACATCTTCGCTCTGCAGAAACTGAGAGAACATGGATGTCCCCTCCCCATCTGCTCCCATGAGCAGGACATCTATGAGCTGATTCCCTGCTGATCGGAACAGAATCTGCCCCGTGTGAAAGGGGCCTTATTACTGAAACTAGTGTTCCTAATAGAAGATTTTGCTGTCAACTCAAAGTTTTGTGTTTTCCCTTATTTTTCGTTGCAGTGATAGTAGTCATCAGGACAAAAGGAATGAGTAAATCTCCCAAATTGGGACACAGACAGCAAATATCTGCAAGAATAATAAAAGTGCCACAACACTGTTCAATAGTCCAAATAAAATGTTGCATCCAGTAAGGGTCAAAGGGACAATAAAAGGGATAACAAACAAGTTTCAGGGGTCCAAAATTACCAACTTCATCAGGGCTTGCAAAAAGAAACACTAATGGCTGGATCTTGCATTGTATTTTGTCTAGTGTGACAAGATCTATGAAGATTATCACACCAGATAAAAATACTATATAAGGTCCATTCATTATTCAGTCCTGAGTTTGCTAGTTCAGGCCCTGGTGACATAGCATATAAAGTGCAATAGTGCCCACACCAAAAGAAACTCTACTTAAAACATTGGTTATATGATTAACCCTAAATGTCCAAGGGATAATAAAATCCCATCTGTGAAAAACAGCACCATAAAAAACTCTGATCTGCTGAGCACTATGGTCACTTTGGAGTCCTTGGCAATTTGTACAGCAAATTTGCAATTTATGTGGGACTATTATTATTATTTTCTGAGTTTTTTGAATGTGGGCACTATTGCACTTTATATGCTATGTTATCATATGTGATTCTAACTACAATTAATATCACTTGTAGAGCACATAAGTTTTTGGGTGGTACACCACTGTCAAATATATAGAGAGTGGTTAAATTATTGTCCCTCTCTAATATAGGGTAGCGCCACTCACCCCATTTCTTTTTATTACTTTTTATTATAGCCTCTTAGGGGAGTCTATTAGGGGAGGCTGCAACCCTTGTTTGATCCTAAGCACGGAGCTTCTACCATTTTTTGTCAGGCCCTGATGAAGCTTTTATTTTTTGACCCATGAAAGGTGTTGGATACTCGTTTTCTTGTCCCTTACTGGAATGAAATTGTATCTGGACTATTGTGATGTTGAAGCCTCCTGCCTGCCTAGTAACCAGAGGACTTACTCCAACTCCATTACAATGACATTAGATAGCAACACCAAGTGGACAACTTTGTGAGTTCAGCGCTATCTTTTCACTTTCCCAAGTAATCAATATCTAATAGGGGCTCTGCCTTTCACCATTTTATCCAAAATATTTTAAAAATGGCTTTAGATACTCCCAAGAAATATAAGAAACCAGTGGGTGATTTTTCTACCTGCCCCCAGGTATAATACCAGTTTTGGGTGGAAACTGTATGATCCTTTAATTCAAAAAAAATTTCCTTGTTTCCTTGTGTTTTTTTCCAGTAAAACAAATAATTTTGCAGATAGGCAAAGGCCGGACGCAGTGCTTATTATTACCTGTCGTCAAAATTCCTTTCACTTTCATTATACCAAGAATTATGTATGTAGGTTAAGAATATATATTTCACCAAGATAATGTACACACGTAATATTACTTAAAATAAATATTTTCTGTATGAAACACACATATACATACTGTGCTATGAACATATTGTACTACATTGAACGAAGCATGTGCAAATAAATAATGCAAAAATCTAACTTGATAAAGACATTGGTTGTCCTAATCAGTAATGACAAATAATGAAAGATAAGTGAGTCTCTAACATCATGTAACACAATAAATAAATTCAATAATGTCACATAGCACAAAAACTGGATTTTACACTTAGATACACACACTGATTATACACAAATTCAATTTTTTTCCAGAATGTGAGCATCTGGATTTAGTGGCTTTTGTGGCACCCCGCAGGAACGGACATTTAATGATCTTAATCTACTTAGAGAGTCAAGAGAAAGTATTATCAGTTGTATAATGTTCATTTTTACATATAATAATAAAATATATATGCACAAAAGATATTGTGGTCTGAATCACCATGAGCGATATGCCTCCATCCAAATATACAAACAATACGAGATAAAATATAAAAGAATACTATTTTCAACCTTTGGACTGGGAAAACAGTATAGGGTGGTTAGGAGAAGACTAACAATCCTAAACATACATGTTACTATCCCACCCAATTTTTTTATGCCGTTTAATCATATGTTGTATGCTGTTCCAGCACACGTAGTGTCACTATCTGTGCCATAAAGGACTAAATACAGCCAAAGAATGAGATTACGCCATTCACATATAGATTTGATTGTCTGCACATAAACCAATGAATGTCATAGGTAATATCATGCAGGATGACACTGTAATAGTATACACTACAATACAAAAAACTCCTATGTGGTAATAACATACACTACACGCAATAACTCCTACATTGTAATAACATACACTGCAATACAATAACTCTTACATTGTAATAACATACACTACAATACAATAACCCCTACATTGCAAAAACATACAATACAATAACCCCCTACATTGTAATAACATACACTACAATACATACACTACAATACAATAACCCCTACATTGTAATGACATACACTACAATACAATAACCCCTACATTGTAATAACATACACTACAATACATTAACCCCTACATTGTAATAACATACACTAAAATACAATAACCCCTACATTGTAATAACATACACTACAATACATTAACCCCTACATTGTAATGACATACACTAAAATACAATAACCCCTACATTGTAATAACATACACTACAATAAAATAACTCCTACATGGTGTTACCATACACTATAATACAATAACCCCTACATGACACAAGCATACACTACAATACAATCACTCCTACATGGTAATAGCATACACTACAATACAATCACTCCTACATGGTAATAGCATACACTACAATGTAATAACTTCAGTGCGAACAGAGATTGTACAACCAGATGTGTGCAGTCAGCTACCCATAGACATACCATTGTGTTTATCAAACTTGTGATTAATCCCTTGATCATACAATTCCAAAAACACTAACAACTTTCTAATTGCATGTTCCTAAAGTATGCAAGCAATGGTTACAGGTAATATTAAAGAGAAGCATCCAGGAATTGTTGATTGACAATTGTATGACCATGTGTATGGTGGATGATGCCTCCATTGTTTTATTATCTTAGACAAATTTGTAAAAAGACCATCCACACAATAGAAAAGGATTGAATAATTCCACGTCTACATACTGAATTTCATCTGATGCCTGTCTGATGCAAAGCTTGCTTTAATAAAAAAATCACACAATTTGTATAGACAAATCTTGTCATATTCACACTGCTGTCCTATATGGATGGATGGCTGTACACTCTATATGGTTTGTGTGTTGCTTTAAACATGGACAGAAAGGTGCTTATATAAAACTGTGCTGTATTCTAGCACTGGGAAAGTGGAAACACACACAAAATCGTAACCAAATTGTAGGATTTTAGGCAGGAAAAAAAAAAGACATTTGAGTGTATTTAATCTTAAAAAATCTTCCATTTAGCATATATTCAATCAATTCATGTATAGACTCCTATGGTATCCCTCCATGTGACATTACATAAAGACCCCCTTTTAAAAACAACCCATATTAGTGTGGCTGGCTGCATAGTAGTGTTATTTTAGGACATAATCTGCAATCTTATTGCTAAAATTAGCAGCTCTAAAACCTGAAATCTCAGTAACAGGCGATAGCGTTGATTGCCTTGTATGCTTTTGCTTGTGATGTACCGTTTAGATAAATATAATTCAATACACAAATGGAGCTTTCATCAACACGAAACAGGTACCTGACATATCTATCTTTTCAGTATTTATTACAGGATATTTGTTCTGGAATATTCTGGATTTTTACTACCTGTACAAATGACACATTTCTTTCTACATATGCAGCTATTTTTTTTCTTTTTAACATTTTTAAAATTACACACATCCTGGATTTCAGGTTGAAATGTTATATATGGTTTACACATATTTTCTTTTGGATAAATACAAGTACAGTATTAAAACATATCTGGCATATTTGGATAAATATATTTAGTTTAGTTTATATTTAGTTTCCCAGTTACAAACATCTTAAGATTCAGGTTTTTTGTTTTGTTTTGTTTTTTGCCACCTACACTAAGATTCCATGTAAACTCTATTAATGTGAAATTTTAGTTTGTACATAAAAAGTATATTTTTATTTGTACAGAACTAATCTTTATTGTAGAGTGAAATGGTAAAGTATGGTAAAGTAACACAACCAGATTATTTTGCATTCTATAAATGTTTAAAATCAAATTTTTTCTCTATTCTTTTTTTTTTTTTTGAGTTAAAACTAAAAATATAACAAAATCTGTGTACAATTTATATAATGTTATGAACTTATTTTCCATACTTTGTTCAATTTTTTTGGGTTATAAAAGAAAACATTAAAGCGGGATGAATTCTGTGTAATAAGATAGATATTTGAGGTATGTAATGATCCAAAATTTCAATAACATACGGTAATCGTTTCAATGCAAATAAAAAAAATGATTTAACTGATAAATGAAATTATCATTTAAATACTTAACAATTACTCCAGTTATATGTATTGTAACAGGAAATTATTGAATTTTAAAAGAAGGGAAATTCTTTCCAAGTGAACATAGATCTGCTGAATTCTTATCTACAGCAGTGGAAAAACAAAGGTGAGATCCTGTGACGTTCTTCTGTAACGCTCAGTTTTTTTTTTTTACTTTTTTTTTACGCATGGATCATTTTCGATCTCATTCTATGAATGTAGAGAGAAATGACTTTCATTTGAGCCTAGACCTTCTTGTTTTAGATTGGTCTCAGAGGAGAAAGAATTGTTGCTGATGGGTTGAAGCATGTATAGCCAACATGGCTGTAGCCCATGGTAGCTCAATAAAACAGATGCTCCTCATATATTATAACTTTCTGGTATCTAAGGTTCATCCTGCTGCCCCAACTTGACCTCAGGCCTATTTTGTTAACCTATTTATTGCCAAAGTAAGCCATTAGGATTGGCAATTCCTGGCATTCCTCTGAATCACTAGTTAAAATGCCACAGCTTTTTGCTAGAATAGCATCAGCTTTTCCCCATTAGATCTTTCTAGAAAACATTCGCCAGCCAACTGTAGTTGAAGGTCCAAGAAGTGGCTGCTGTGCCAAGTGGCATATAGAGAGCCAAATCTGAGTGGAAAGCATATGGTGTTGTCCTTTAGCACAGCTGGTGATCTCCCCAGGTGTGTCTTTTTATCCTAAATCAGAAAGCCCCCAAGTAAGATTTGACACAAAAACGATAAAAACACAAAGTGACCTGGTTTGAGGTCTTAAGCTCAGCGCACGTGTTACAAATCTGATGGTACAATCACCTTTAGATCTTCCAACAAGCATGTAGTGCAAGGGCCTGCCTGATTGGATACCTATTGATTGGAAAGTTTGGGTAGGTCTTCATGGTTTTGGTAGATCTAAGATTGATTGTACAAAGATTGTACGGTTAGATTGTAACGTATATGGTGAGTCTTAGTTTTTTTCTATCATATCCATAAGGATCATGTCTGCTGGGGTCACACATATTGAACTTTCCCCATGTGATCCTCATTGTTTCTTACCTTCGAAGAAGCGTTGTAAAGCCTCCGTCTCATCCACAACTTCCATTGCTCTTTCCAAGAGGTACCCAAAGTCCTAGGGCTGTGCAGTCCGGGCTGCCATGAAGTTACAGACCATGAGACTTGTCAGAAGGGGAACCTCAGATCTTTCCAATGAGGATGAGAATTGGGAATGTGACACACCGCTGACAATCGGTTACACAGGTCACTCTGGAGCACACGGCTGTTCTCTGCCAGCCAGAGAAAAAGATCAATGCAACAGTCCAGCTTCAACCAGATCCTCTGCTTCTAAGTCCAGTGCTTTCCCTTTGGTTCTAAACTTTTCCTCATTAACCCACTCTCTGGGAAACGTCTGCGTTAGAGCAGCAGATCTTTCAACATGACTTTCTTTAGCTTTTTTTCTTAGGGACCTTAAGAGCTCTCCCTTCTTTCCTTTCTCTGGGTAGTGTCAGGGTCAGTATAGCAGCTTGTCTCCCTTGTGCTCCTTCCCTGGGGAGGATGCTTCTCCCAAGGTTTCTCTGCTGCCACCTAGTGGGCAAAAAGTAATTCTATGGGAAATATACATTGTAACTTAATCAGCATCATTTACCAGACTTGACTTGCACGAAAAGGTAGATGTAAAAGAAGGAATTGCTACTTATTGACTCAGGATGTAAATTATATAACCTGAAATTCATAAAATATTTTTAAATAATCTGTCTCACAGTAGATGTGACAAATGGCAGAACTTGCAACAGATTCATGTACATGTCGGTAGGGTTGTGACGATACTGATACCGGTATCGTATTGGTGCCGATACTAATCATTTGCATGAGTACTTGTATAGGGGTGGTATGGGAAATCCGCATGCAATTTGGACTGGAATCGCACCACATTCCTGTTCAAATGTGATTCTTTGCAATGTGATTTGAGACCATTCAAAGGTATTGGTACTCGGTATCGACGAGTACTTGCCCGAAAGTATCAGTACTCATGCTCGCTAGCAAAGAAATGGTATCGGTATAACCCTACATGTCGTTAAGGTGTATATTACTATTATTATTATAATACAGGATTTATATAACACCTACAGTTTGCTCAGCGCTTTACAATATAAAGGTAGACAATACAGTTACAATACCATAAAAATACATGTATGCTAGTCCGATGGACAAAAAAAGACGCAAGGGCATCTATTGGCTACTGGCTATGAACTTCCTTATTCTAGTCCAATCGTACGTCAACACATTCAAAACAATCGGACTTTGGTGTGATCGTGTGTTTGCAACTCCGTTTCATTGTAACTTCGTCGAAACTCCGTTGAAAAAAGTCCTTCGGAGTTCAGTCCGATGAAAAGTCCAGTCGTGTGTACACAGCATTAATATACACTTTAACAAAAAAAAAAAAAAAAAGAAATATGAGTTTGTGAGTGGGGCCTATTCCCAATGGTCCCCAATCAGGCAGATATTGCACACATGGGTGTTGATGTGGTATTTTATCTTGTATATTGTATATTATGTTAGCAGTGGTGAATAAAGATAGTTTCTATAGGCACTGATATCCAAGCAATAGAGAAGTTGGTATCTGTACAGCATTACAATATAGCAGTTGGTAATTGTACAGTATCACCAGATTTGGGCCTATGCTACCGGCAGAGGTGTGGGGGTTAGGATTATTCTGAAACGGCACTCTGCTCTGTTGGGGAGAGCCCCATTTACTGGTCCAGATACTAAAATGTGTCCCGAATGCACTACAGTCCATTTGACATGGTTTCCTATGGTAAAGTGTTCACAGCTATGCATTTTGCGGCCGGTGCATTTTTGAAAGAGTCGGGGGATTTTTTTTTTGCGTTTTGCGTGTAATAGACAATGGAATCCCACCAGAAATGTAAGTCTTATGTATGTGATATGATTTTTGATGTGTTTTGCGTTTAAACACTGTATATAACTGGTTGCTAAGGAGCGGGCCAGGAAGGCGGCTGCTGTGTCCTTACCAACCGATGAGTCATCAGCTGTCACTGGCAAAAAAAAATCAAGAAAAAAATAGCATGGGGTCCCCCCCAGGTCCATACCAGACCCTAACAGGATTCGGAGGGGATTCCCCCCCACGCCAAAATTAAAAAAAAATGGCATGGGGTCCCCCAAAAAATCCATACCAGACCCTTATCTGAGCATGCAGCCCAGCAGGTCAGGAAAGGGCGGGGACGAGCAAGTTCCCTCCCTCCTGAACCATACCAAGGGGATGGGTGCTGTGGGGGGGGGCAGAGTCATGTTGATGAGGACAAGAGCCTCTTCCCCACAACCCTGGCCGGTGGTTGTGGGGGTCTGCGGGCAGGGGGCTTATACATTGTACTCCTACCCATTCACTCCAAAGAGTAGTGAAATATTAAAAAAACAAGAGCCATTTTTTGACAAGTCCTTTACTAAAAAAGAAAAATGTCCCCGTTGTAGCTCCAACATGTCTTTTTTCATCTGGTACCGATGCCTTCTTCCCCCGGTAGTCTCTTGACACACAAGGGGCGGGCTCTCCGGGTGACATCACCAGATGGCCACGCCCTATGGCTATATAAGAAATGCCAGACAGCGGGCGACAACACAAGCAGAGGCAAGGAAGAAGACAGCACAAGAAGAAGACAGCTCAGGGAGAAGACTGCACCAGAGGGAGAAGAAACTACCAGAGGAAGAAGACATCAGTACCGGAGAAAGAAGACACGTTGGAGCTACGATGAGGGACATTTTTTTTAATTAAAGGACATGTCAAAAACTGGCTCTTGTTTTTTTTAAATTTCACTGCTTTTTGGGGTAAATGGGTAGAGTTACAATGTAACCCATACTTATTCACATAGGGACAGGGCCAGGATCCGAGGGGCCCCCTTTATTAAAGGGGATTCCAGATTCCGTTACACCCCCTGCCCGCAGACCCTCGCAACCACCGACCAGGGTTGTGGAGAAGAGGCCCTTGTCCCCATCAACCAAAGCACCCATCCCCACATGTTGAGGGCATGCGGCCCAGTATGGTTCAGTGGGGGGGCGCTCACTCATCCCCTCCCTTTCCTGACCTGCCGGGCTGCATGCTTGGATAAGAGTCTGGTATGGATTTTGCCATTTTTGGAAAAAATTCACATGGGCCTGGTATGGACCTGGGGGGAGCCCACTGCATTTTTTTGGCCGGCAATTTTTTTTTTTACATTCAGCTGTCAGCGGGGAACCCCACTGACAGCTGATGACTCATCAGTTAAGGATGGGGCGGCCGGCTTCCCGACCCCCTCCTTAGCAACCGGCATTGTACAGTATGTTTACAGTGTGTTTAAAGAGAGGGAAAAAAATGCTTATAAACTCCATGCAAAAAGGCATTAAAAAAAAGAGGGTTTAAAAACGCAAAACGCACTGCATAACGTGCCTGAAAAACGTATCAAGCTCAGCTGCATAGAGTTGAACCTAGACTTGTTGCCAGCTGGTAATGGTTGATGGACCCAACAGATTTTGTGACTTATTCGTGCAGGAATAGGAGGGTTCATCTACTGTTCTTCTGTCCAGCCTCTTCAAAAGCTTCCAGGCTAGTGGTGTGGTGGCTGACAGAGAGGACAAGGATAGCCTGCGCAATATGGAGGCTCTCCTCCCAAGTATTCTTTCTCTAGCTTGCTATTGATGTGTTGAGATAACATAGGTGAGTATGGGAAACTACATCAGTCGCAGCATGTCCATTAGGGGTGCAGGGGCGCCGCCCCCCCATCAATGCGTCTGGCCCCTGATCTACATGCAGAGCACTGGACCATGGATTCCAAAGGGGGGGGGGGTTTGAAGCATTTGATTAGCGCCGGAGGCTCTAATAGACTTCAAAAAAGGGTGGGCTCTGGGCCCGAAGCACACCCGAAGCACGCCCAGTTGTGTGAGATAGTGAATGAATATTCGCTATTTTCACACTAAATCTCCTCCCGGCTAATCAGAAAGCAGGTTGTGAGACCTGTTTCCCGAATGGCCAAAAAATCAGGCGATCCTAATGAATGCCTAGCGCTTAGGAGGAAGAGAGTGGAGACGCACTGCGGAAGCCACTAGAGGAGCGGACACTGGAGCCGCTGCTCGCACCTTGCCACCCACCACCTAGATGGGACCCGTGTTGGAGGGGACACTGGAGCAGCTACCCGCACCCCTCCACCTAGATGGGGTAAGGAGAGACCGGCAGACAGCGGCGGGGGGGTTCGCTACTGCCGTGCCACCGGGGGTGGGGTTGGTAGTGCTGCGCCTGGGGGGGAGTTGTTTGCTGCCCCCCCCCCAAAAAAAAAACACCAGCCGCCACTGAACCTAGCAGAATTGCATCCTGCTAAGGACTGTGGCATTGCTTAGTCAATATTACATCATGCTTGTAAAACAACATCACTTTGGAACATTATATTACATTGGCATAGTGGCCTCCTACTTTGGTTATATAGTGCTGTGCTTGTGTCTAAAATTGTAGTGCTGTAGCTGGTACCATGAGGTTGTTCTGCCTCTGGTAAAAAGGGGAGTAGTAAAGGGAGTAGTAAAATCTTGCACTGAAAGTCATGTAACATGGATGGACCTAACTAGAACAACAATAGTACAGATCTTATTGATATAATTGGACCGCACCTTCAGCTTTCCTTTCCTCTTGTTTCTAAAAATCAGTCCCGTTATATAAGAGGAACCTGTTAGGATAAAGGTATCTGAACTATCCTTGCTGACTTGTCTTTGAAGCTGAATCCTCCAGGGTTGACATCTTTATTCATATTTCACCACTTGTAGAGTCTCTGACCTGGACAAGCATAACTGATATGCACATTACCCAGGCTATGTCCTACAGTGCTCAGATGGCTCTTTAACCACTTGCCTACAGGGCAATTACACCCCCTTCCTGCCCAAGCCATTTTTCAGCTTTCAGCGCTGTTGCACTTTGAATGACAATTGCGCAGTTGTGCTACAATGTACCCAAACTAATTTTTTATCATTTTCTTCACACAAATAGAGCTTTCCTTTGGTGGTATTTAATCACTGCTGGGTTTTTTACCTATTACAAAAAAAAATACCAAAAATTTTGAAATAAAAACGTTTTTTACTTTTTTCTGTCAGTAAATTTTGTAACAAAGTAATTTTTCGCCTTCACTTATGTGCGCTGATGAGGCAGCACTGATGGGCATTGATAGGCTGAACTGGTGGACACTGATGAGGCAGCACTTATAAGCACCGATTAGGTGGCACTGATGAGCAGTCACTAATATGCCGCAGTTATGGGCACTCAAAGGTGGCACTGATGAGCACTGATAGGCGGCACTGATGGGCACTAATAGGCGGCACTGGTGGGAACTGATAGGTGGCACGGATAGGCGGTACTGATGGGCATTGATGGGTGCAACTGATGGCCGAAACTGATGGGCATTAATTGACAGCAGTGATGGGCATTGATGGGCAGCACTGATTGCCAACACTGACTGGCATCGCTAATGGGCACTGATTGGTGGCACTGGTGGGCACTGATAGCTGGCATTAGTGGGCAATGGTGGGCACTGATGGGCACTGATTAGTGACACAATTTAGCAATATTGTAATCGTATTGTGATAATCAGTGCCCTGATTACATTCCTAGATGTCCCCCTGCGTGGAGATGCCGCTGAGCGGCTCTCCTCGCCACACACTCTGTCAGTGTGAGGCAAAGAGAGCCAATTACAGGCACTTCCTTGTTTACATGTGACCGGCTGTGATTGGACACAGCCGATCACATGGTTGAAGAGCCACGGACACGGCTCTTTACAGAGATTGGGGTCGCGGCGTGTCCTAGCAACACGGTGCGGCCGCGATCGCCATGCTGCGCGCCCGCGTGGCCGTTCTGCGCGCCCGCGTGGCCGTTCTGGGACGCCGTTATATGACGTCATCCCGGAACGAGAGCCTCCCCGCCGTCATTTGACGTGGGCGGGCGGCAAGCAGTTAAAGTGGGAGCATTTCAGATGGCTTAATGTAATGTAATGTACACGGGACGTTTTTACAACCTCTCCTGAACGATTTAACTTGACAGATAATAACCCACGTTTAAAACGTCTGTCTTGCCACGTTTACATGCCGGGTTGTGCCGCGTTTGCGTTTAAAAGCATTTATTTTTCAAAATATAGCAAGCAAACCGGGCACATAAGTGAACTCAGATCCGGATGTCCAGCAAGCAATGAGGCATCCCTCTATGCAGCGTGGCTCCTCTGCTGCCACTTCCACCAACGTCTCCTCTACCTCGTGTACCCAAACAAAATTGATGCCCTTTTTTTTTCACACAAATAGAGCTTTCTTTTGGTGGTATTGGATCACCTCTGTGGTTTTTATTTTTTGTGCTATAAACAATGAAAGAGTGACAATTATGAAAGAAAACACAATATTTTTTACTTTCTGCTACAATATATGTCTAAAAATTAAAAAAACAAAAACAAATTTCTTCATCAGTTTAGGCTGATATGTATTCTTCTACATATTTTTTGTAAAAAAAAAATCACAATAAGCATATATTGATTGGTTTGCGCAAAAGTTATAGCGTCTACAAAATAGGGGATTGATTTATGGCATTTCTTTTTTTTTTTTGTAATAGTAATCTCAGACAGTAATCTGAGATTTTTAGCAGGACTGTGACATTGCGGCGGACATATCGGACACTTTTTTGGGACCATTGACATTTATACAGCGATCAGAGCTAAAAATAGCCACTGATTACTGTATAAATGTCACTGGTGGGGAAGGGGTTAACAGTAGGGGCCTATCAAGGGGTTAAATATGTGTCCTAGGGGGTGTTTCTAACTGTGGGGGGATAGGACTGCCTGGAGGGGGAGACCAATCGCTGTTCCTAATCAGTAGGGACAACAGATCTGTCTCCTCTCTCCTGACAGAATGGAGATCTGTCCGTTTACATTGACAGATTTCCGTTCTGCTTCTCTCAGGAGCGATCATGGGTGCCACGGGCAAACATCGCAGCCCCCGGGCACGCGCATCAGCTCCTATGTCACACAGCGGGTGCGCGAGCCCCCTATACCCCTTTACAGCTACGGCAATTTGCGCAGGGGAACCAACCTGCCGCCGTATAACAACATCGGCTGTCTGGGGACCCTCCCTCCTCATTGGCTGAGACAGCAGCGGGAGGTATTCACATTCTGCTGTCAATCAAAGAGAGAGGGGGCAGGGCCGAGCCGCAGCTCCATGTCTGAATGGACACACAGAGCAGTGGCTTGGGAGTGCGCCTGCTTGGGTGCCCCCATTGCAAGCTGCTTGCTCTGGAGGCACTTAACAGGAGGGAAGGGCCAGGAACGCCAGCAGGGGACCAGGGAAGAGGAGGATCGGGGCTGCTCTGTGCAAAACCGCTTCACAAAGCAGGTAAGTATGACATGTTTGTTTGGTTTCTATTGTTTGTTTGTTGCCTTTAATGTCACTTTAAACTGAGAAGATATACGAATTTAAGAAAAAAATAAGGTAATTTTAAAATTGATGGCAGCAACACATCTCGAAAAAAATAAGTGGTACTAAAAAGGAAGAGCTGGAAGAACATTTTGCAACTAATTGGGTTAGTTGGCAACAGGTCAGTAACATGACTGGTTATCAAAAGAGCATCTTAGAGAGTCAAAATGTCTCAGACATAAAGCTGGGCAGAGGTCCACCAATCTGTAAAAAGCTGTGTCTAAAAATTGTCAAATGATTTCAGAATAATGTTCCCCGGTGTAAGTTTGCAAAGACTTTAAATACATCATCATCTACAGTACATAATATCATCAAAAGAATTAGAGAATCTAGAGAAATTTGTGTGCAAATGATAAGACTGAGACCCAATATTGGATGCCTGTAATCTTCGGGTCCTCAGATGGCACTACATTAAAAACAGGCACAATTCTGTGATGGACATCACTGTATGGGCTCAGGAATCCTTTCAAAAATCACCGTCTGTGAACACAGTTCAATGTGTCATCCAAAAATGCAAGGTACAGCTCTATCATACAAACAAGAAACCATTTCTGAACATGATCCAGAAACGCCGTCATCTTCTTTGCGCCAAAGCTTATTTAAAATGGTCTGTTGCCAAGTGAAAAATTGTTCTGTAGTCAAACGAATAAAAATTTGACATTCTTTTCGGCAACCATGGGCACCACGTCCTCTGGACTAAAAGAGGAGAGGGACCTTCCGACTTGTTATCAGCGCTCTGTTCAAAAGCCTGCATCTCTGAAAGTGTGGGGGGTGTATTACTGCGTATAGAATGAGCAGCTTGCACATCTGGAAAGTCACCATCAATGTTGAAAGAAACAGTACTGTGCAAAAGTTTTAGGCAGGTGTGAAAAAAATACTGTACAATAAAGTGTTTGTTACCCCAGCATTTCATATACATGCTTTGTGCCTACTGTACCTTGTAATTGTATGAAAAAGTATTCTTTTCTCTTTGTATTGCTTCCTTTATGTGAAATCCCCGGCGTTCCTGCCAGTCCCTCTGCTTTCCTATTAAAGAGGAAGTAAACCCTGGTGGTTTTTACTTCCTCTTTATTTCCCTGCAAAGGTAAAGCATAATGGGCTACTATGCATTGCATAGTAGCCCATTATGTGTCACTTACCTGACACCGAAGCCCACACTGTCGCCGTTGTCCCCACGAGCAGGGAGCGTCCATCTTCGCCCCTCTTCCTCCCGGGGCCGCGAACTCCGGCTCAATGATTGTCCGGAGCCACGTGACGTCACTCCCACGCATGCGCCGTAGTCATCGGCGCTCGTCTTTTTAGTAAATATCTCCTAAACCGTGGAGGTTTAGGAGCTATTTCAAGCACCTACAGGTAAGCCTTAATATAGGCTTACCTGTAGGTAAAAGTGGTTGTACAGGGTGTACAACCACTTTAAAACTGACTACACTAAGCAGGAGAACACAGTGTGGTCAGTTCTCTATCTAAGCTGGGAACTCCTCCAATGATCAGACTTGTCCTGACACCCCCCTCTGCACAGCCTTTCACTGGGAAGCTCAGTGTGCTTTTGCTTCTCCTCCCCCCAGCGAGAACAGAGGGAATGTGATCACTTATAAAAAAGGGGAAAAAAGGTTTATAATTTTTTTTTTATATATCTATACACAAATGTTTTACCTTTAATTTCTATTTTAAACTTAATATATTGTTTTACAAGGTGTTTGTTTACAATCCCTTTAACCACTTAAGGACCAGAGGGATATACCCCCTTAATGACCAGGCAATTTTTTGCGATATGGCACTGCGTTGCTTTAACTGACAATTGCGCGGTCATGCGAAGCTGTAACCAAACAAAATTGATGTCCTTTTTTCCCCACAAATAGAGCTTTCTTTTGGTGGTATTTGATCACCTTTGTGGTTTTCATTTTTAGCGCTATAAACAAAAAAAGACCGACAATTTTGAAAAAAAAAACTATATTATTTACTTTCTGCTATAATACATATTCAAAAAAGTATATAAAAAAAATTATTTATACATCAGCTTAGGCCAATATGTATATTACATATTACTACATATTTCGGGTAAAAAAAATTGCAATATGCGTACATTGATTGGTTTGCGCAAAAGGTATTGCATCTACAAAATAGGGGATATATTTTATTGGACTTTTATATTTTTTTAAAATTGTTTTTACTGGTTATGGTGGCAATCTGCGATCTTTAGTGTAACTGCCACATTGCGGCGGACAAATCTGACCCCAAGTGACACTTTTTGGGGACCAGTGACATTATTACAGTGATCAGTGATAAAGAAAATGCACTGATTAATGTATAAATGACACTGGCAGGGAAGGGGTTAACAGTAGGGGGTGATCAAAGGGTTTACTGTGTTCCCTAAGTGTGTTCTAACTGTGTGGGGGCTGAGCTCACTGGGACAACACAGAGGTCTCCTGTCAGAATGGGGATCTGCCTTGCTTACATAGGCAGATCCCCGTTCTGCCTCTATGTGGAGAAAATGCGGGTTGCTGGGGGATGAGTCTGCCGGACCCACGCTCATGCTCCCAGGCGTGCGCCCACAGTATCTATTGCATGAAATGATGTACAGGTACGTAGTTTCGCGCAATAGAACCACCCTGCCGCAGTCTATGTGTGGTGGGCGGTCTTTAAGAGGTTAAGAATGCTTTCAGAAATAGAAGTCTTAATAGTTTAGTTATATCAATTAACAAAATGGAAAGTAAAAGAACAGAAGAGAAATCCAAATCAAATTAATATTTGGTGTGACCCCCTCTTTGCATTCAAAACAGCATTAATTCTTCTAGGTACACTTGCACACAGTGTTTGAAGGAACTCGGCAGTTAGGTTGTTCCAAACATCTAACCACAGAACATCTGTGGATGTAGGATGCCTCAAATGTTTCTTCCTCTTTATGTAATCCCAGACAGACTCGATGATGTTGAGATGAGGGCTCTGTGGGGGCCAAACTATCACTACCAGGACTTCTTGTTCTTCTTTACACTGAAGATAGTTCTTATTGACATTGACCAGTGTAATAATAAAGTGTAAAAAAAAAGTGTAAATATAAAAAATAAAAGATAAAATAAATAAGAAAAAAAAAAAATTTAAACGCGCCCTGTCCCGCCGAGCTCTCGTGCAGAAGCGAACGCATACGTGAGCAGCGCCCGCATATGAAAACAGTGTTCAAACCACACATGTGAGGTATCACAGAGTAGAGTGAGAGCAATAATTCTAGCCCTAGAACTCCTCTGTAACTCAAAACATGCAACCTGTAGAATTTTTTAAACGTCACCTATTGACATTGACTGTATATTTGGAGTCTTTATCCTTCTGCAGAATAAATTTGGGGCCAATCACACGCTTTCCTGGTGGTATGGAATGTTGGATAAGTATCTACTTGCATTTCTTAGCATTGAGGACACCATTGATCCTGACCAAATCTCCAACTCCATTTCCAAAAATGCAGCCCCCAACTTGAAGGAACCTCCACCATTCTTCATTGTTGCCTGTAGACATTCATTATTGTACTGCTCTCCAACCCTTCGTGAACATACTGACCCCTGCTACAGCCAAATTTTTCAAATTTTGAGCACCTGCTGCCATTTTTCTGCATCGCCAAAGACCACTCCTTTAAAATGGGGGAGAAAGAGCAAAGGACCATAGATTAGTATTGCTTAAAACAACATAATTTATTAAAATCAAATATACTCACAAATATAAAAGTATCTCATAGACAAAACACCACATCAGAGAACATCAGCAGGTGTGTAACATCATTAGCTACTGGCCTCACCCTACGTGCGCTTTGTCTGTACCACGGACCTCTATACTCTAAAGACATGGAGAAGGAGAAGAATGAGGAAAAGGAAGGAGGTGGTGGAAGGGGAGAAGAAGGGAGGAGGAGTAGGATGTGGAGGAAGAGAAGAAGATGGAAAGGTGAATAGGTCACATGCTTGGCTCAGGATCTACTACCTCCGTGTGGCAGTACCTCTTTTTTTTTTAATGGTCCATATTTGGGGAAGGGTGGGCAGTCTAGGGCTGTAGGAGTCTACAATAACATTTTTGCTACCTGCTTTTCCACCTGGCTGCAGAACTTCCTCAGTTCATTTGCAGTTGCCTTCCCCCTACATTGCGGAACAGTGTAAAAATAAAAAATAAAATATAAAATAAATAAGAAAAAAAAAAATTTTTAAACGCGCCCCGTCCCGCCGAGCTCACGTGCAGAAGCGAACGCATACATGAGCAGCGCCCGCATATGAAAACAGTGTTCAAACCACACATGTGAGGTATCACAGAGTAGAGTGAGAGCAATAATTCTAGCCCTAGAACTCCTCTGTAACTCAAAACATGCAACCTGTAGAATTTTTTAAACGTCACCTATAGAGATTTTTAAGGGTAAAAGTTTGACGCCATTCCACGAGTGGGAGCAATTTTGAAGCGTGACATGTTTGGGTATCAATTTACTCAGCGTAACATTATCTTTCACAATTAAGGATGAGCCGAACACCCCCCAGTTCGGTGCGCACCAGAACCTGCGAACGCACCGAAACTTCGCATTAACGTTAGAACCCCATTGAAGTCTATGGGACTCGAACGTTTGAAATCAAAAGTTCTAAATTTAAAGGCTAATTTGCATGGTATTGTCCTAAAAAGGGTTTGGGGACCCGGGTCCTGCCCCAGGGGACATGTATCAATGCAAAAAAAAGTTTTAAAAACGGATGCTTTTTCAGGAGCAGTGATTTTAATGATGCTTAAAGTGAAAAAAAAGTGAAATATTCCTTTAAATATCATACCTGGGGGGTGTCTATAGTATGCCTGTAAAGTGGCGCTTGTTTCCCATGCTTAGAACAGTCCCTGCACAAAATGACATTTTTAAAGGAATAAAAGTCATTTAAAACTGCTTGCGGCTTTAATGTAATGTCGGGTCCCTGCAATATGGATGAAAATCAGTGAGACAAATGGCATGGTCCCCCCCCCCAGTCCATTACCAGGCCCTTTGGGTCTTGTATGGATATTAAGGGGAACCCCCACCCTTTTTTCCCATATTAACTCTTACAGGAGAGAATTTCCCTTCCTAGGGGTAGATTTCATCTCACTTCCTGTTGTCTCCTTCCGTTTGCAAGTAGGAGTCGTTTGTAAGTTGGATGTTTGAAAGTAGGGGCCTGCCCTATATATTCTGCAGAAATTGCGGCCTTAGGTGTTGGTGTTGCCACAACACTGTAAGCCCTCACAGTTACTCTTGGTGGCGCAGGAAAGGGCTCTGCTGTGAAATATTAGATCAAGAATTGTAATTACATGCACCTGTTGAACAGGGTCAGAAAAATTGGGCCTTTGGTGGTGGTGCTGGTGCCACAACACTGTAAGTCCTCACAGTTACTCTTGGTGGGTGCAGAAACGGGCCCTGCTGTGAAATATTAGATCAAGAATTGTAATTACATGTACCTGTTGAACAGGGGCAGGAAAATTGGGCCTTTGGTGGTGGTGGTGCTGGTGCCACAACACTGTAAGTCCTCACAGTTACTCTTGAGCGCAGAAACAGGCCCTGCTGTGAAATATTAGCTCAAGAATTGTAATTACGTGTCCCTGTTGAACAGGGGCAGAAAAATTGGGCCTTAGGCACTGGTGCCACAACACTGCAACCCATCATAGATACTCTAGTTGGAGCGCAGGAACGAGCCCTGCTGCAAAGTATTGCATCAAAAATTGTAATTACACGCCCCTGCTAAACAGAGGCTGAAAGATTGGGCCTTAGGCACTGGTGCTGGTGCCACAACACTACAACCTCTCACAGATACTCTATTTGGAGCGCAGGAACGAGCCCTGCTGCGAAGTATTGCATCAAAAATTGTAATTACACGCCCCTGTTAAAGTGGAGTTCCACCCAAAAGTGGAACTTCCACTCATCGAATTCCTCCCCCCCTCCGGTGTCACAGTTGGCACCTTTCAGGGGGGAGGGGGGTGCAGATACCTGTATATTACAGGTATCTGTACCCACTTCCGGCATAGATAGCTGCAGAATCTGCGGTTATTTACGCCACTTCCTGTTTCCTCCCCGCTGTCTGCTGGGAAACACACGGGTCCCAGAGACAGCAGGGATCAGCCGTATTGGGCTGCGCGACTCGCGCAAGCGCAGTAGGGTACCGGGAAGTGAAGCCGCACGGCTTCACTTCCTGATTCCCTTACCGAAGATGGAGGCGGCAGCACCTGAGGACCGAGAGACGGTTATGCACTGGTGCTGGTGCCACAACACTGCAACCCCTCACAAATACTCTAGTTGAGCGCAGCAACGAACCCTCCTTGCAAAATATTGCATCAAAAATTGTAATTACACGCCCCTGTTAAACAGCGGCTGAAAAATTGGGCCTTAGGCACTGGTGCTGGTGCCACAACACTGAAACCCCTCACAAATACTCTAGTTGAGCGCAGCAACGAACCCTCCTTGCAAAGTATTGCATCAAAAATTGTAATTACACGCCCCTGTTAAACAGGGGCTGAAAAATTGGGCCTTGGCCACTGGTGGCGGCGCCCAGAACCAAAAATATTCTTACAAGCTATCAGCATGATCATTGAGGAGGAAGAGGATAGTCACTCAGCATAACAGGATAGTCACTCAGCATCAGCATAGGCTTAAAGGGATCTGACATTTCAAAAAAAATAATTCGGTTACATCAGCATCAGGTGCTTGGTAACTGGCGGTGATCCAAGACTGATTCATTTTTATGAAGGTCAGTCGATCGACTGAGTCGGTGGACAGACGCACCCTGTGATCGGTTACAAAGCCTCCAGCAGCACTGAATGTGCGTTCCGAAAGAACGCTGGATGCAGGACAGGCCTGTAGCTCAATTGCATACTGTGCAAGCTCTGGCCAGTGATCCATCCTTAAGACCCAGTAACCCAGAGGATTTTCGGTGGGAAAGGTGTCCAAGTCAGATCTTGCCCCTAGGTATTCCTGCACCATGTAAAACAGACGCTGGCGATGGTTGCTGGAACCGATCATACCTTGGGGCTGCGGACTAAAAAAGTGTCTGAACACATCAGTCAGACGGCCACCTTTTCCACCGCCCCTCCTTTGACTGACCGAAGCCTCAGCAACACGTTGTCCAGAAACAGGAGTTTGTAATCTCCCAGTCTCTGGGAACGCGTTGCACAGACCTTTCTGCAAGGCCTCCCAAAGATGTTTCATCCTCTGCTCCCTCTGCGACGGCAAAATAAGGTCCGCAACCTTACCCTTGTATCGTGGATCAAGGAGGGTTGCCAGCCAGTATTGATCCCTCTCCTCATTGATACCACAAATAGGAGGATCCTTCCGCAGGCTTTGCAGGATCAGGGAGGCCATGCAGCGTAGGTTTGCTGAGGCATTCGGTCCGGAGTCTGCTGGGTCACTAAGGACGACATGATCCCCAGCCACCTCCTCCCAGCCACGTACAAGTCCATGGGTTTCTTGGGACTGTAAATAATTCCTTAAAGACTGCTGCTGATGCTGAGTGCCAGGCTCCACCTCCATGCTGACACAATCCTTCTCTTCCTCCTCCTCCTCCTCTTCCTGTGTGATTGGTGGGCACGCAGAAACACTATCTGGATAAAGGGGGCCTTGAGAGCTACGGAAGTCCTCCTCTTCCTGCCTCTGTTCTGCCTCAAGTGCCCTGTCCATTATTCCACGCAGCGTGTGCTCCAACAGATGGACAAGGGGGACAGTGTCACTGATGCATGCACTGTCACTGCTCACCATCCTCGTGGCCTCCTCAAATGGTGACAGGACAGTGCATGCATCCCTGATCATGGCCCATTGGCGTGGGGGAAAAAAAACAAGCTCCTCTGACCCTGTCCTGGTGCCATAGTCGCGCAGGTACTCATTGATGGCCCTCTGCTGTGTGTGCAGCAGCTGCAGCATGACCAACTTTGAGTTCTACCTGGTGGGCATGTCACAGATTAGGCGGTTCTTGGGCAGGTTAAATTCCTTTTGGAGGTCAGCCAGCCAAGCACTGGCATTATATGACCTGCAGAAATGCACACAGACTTTCCTGGCCTGCCTCAGGACATCCTGTAAGCCCAGGTACCTGCCCAAGAACCGCTGTACCACCAAGTTACACTATCCATAGATTGGGAGAAGCAGGATCTCCCAATCTATGGATAGTGTATGACCCACTAATCATGGGGTACTTTGTCGCATGATCATCATCATCCTTCCCAGAGCACTCTGCACTGAATGATCATTTCAGGAAGTATCTTTGGGACCACATCTTCCGAATTGGCGCTCTGTTGTTGCTGAGTAGTCGCCCAGGAAGCAGGTTGGCAAGATTCCCTACAGAGTCTCTCAAGGGACATCCCTCGAAGTTCACCGCTATTTCTCTATTTTTGACCCCCCTGAGTAAGGGCGGTCGCTGGCTCTCTGGTAAGCCTTCATTACATTATCCCCAGGTGGTGGGCAGCACTGGCGGTGGATTACTGATCCAGAACTCCGCATGGAATAACTTTTGGACTTCATTCACATTATAATTCAGAACTTTTATTTGTATTCACTGTACTTGCTTTTTCATCACTTATGGACTTTTGATTCAATGTTTTTTTTTTTTTTTTCACTAGTCATTATTATTAGGTGTTATTTATTATTGATTGCTTAATTCTTTATATTTTTTAACAATATTTTCACAATATTTTTCACTCACGACATTTGTCCAGCGCTGCACTGTTCTCTTTATAAGTAACTGTAAATACTGTAGCTGCCTGCCTGTTGTATTAATAGGAACAGAACAACAGCAATTTTCTTCAGGTAGCTTTAGGTGCACACTGTGCAGAGGATGCAGTAAACTAACTGTAAATACTGTAGCTGCCTGCCTGTGGTATTAATATAGGATCAGAAGAACACCACCAATTTTATTCAGGTAGCTTTAGGTGCACACTGTGCAGAGGACACAGTACCCTAACTGTAAATACTGTAGCTGCCTGCCTGTGGTATTAATAGGAGCAGAACAACAGCAATTTTCTTCAGGTAGCATTAGGTGCACGCTGTGCAGAGGACGCACTACACTAACTGTAAATACTGCAGCTGCCTGCCTGTGGTATTAATATAGGATCAGAAGAACACCACCAATTTTACTCAGGTAGCTTTAGGTGCACACTGTGCAGAGGACACAGTACAATAGCGGTAAAAGCTGTAACTGCCTGCCTGTGGTATTAATAGGAGCAGAACAACAGCAATTTTCTTCAGGTAGCTTTAGGTGCACACTGTGCAGAGGACGCAATACACTAACTGTAAACAATGTAGCTGCCTGCCTGTGGTATTAATATAGGATCAGAAGAACACCACCAATTTTATTCAGGTAGCTTTAGGTGCACACTATGCAGAGGACACAGTACACTAACTGTAAATACTGTTGCTGCCTGCCTGTGGTATTAATAGGAGCAGAACAACAGCAATTTTCTTCAGGTAGCTTTAGGTGCACATTGTGCAGAGGACGCAGTACACTAACTGTAAATACTGTAGCTGCCTGCCTGTGGTATTAATATAGGATCAGAAGAACACCACCAATTTTATTCAGGTAGCTTTAGGTGCACACTGTGCAGAGGACACAGTACACTAACTGTAAACACTGCAGCTGCCTGCCTGTGGTATTAATATAGGATCAGAAGAACACCACCAATTTTATTCAGGTAGCTTTAGGTGCACACTGTGCAGAGGACACAGTACACTAACTGTAAATACTGTAGCTTCCTGTGGTATTAATAGGAGCAGAACAACAGCAATTTTCTTCAGGTAGCTTTAGGTGCACACTGTGCAGAGGACACAGTACACTAACTGTAAATACTGTAGCTGCCTGCCTGTGATATTAATATAGGATCAGAAGAACACCACCAATTTTATTCAGGCAGCTTTAGGTGCACACTGTGCAGAGGACACAGTACACTAACTGTAAATACTGCAGCTGCCTACCTGTGGTGTTAATATAGGATCAGAAGAACACCACCAATTTTTTTCAGGTAGCTTTGGGTGCACACTGTGCAGAGGACACAGTACACTAACTGTAAATACTGTAGCTGCCTGCCTGTGGTATTAATAGGAGCAGAACAACAGCAATTTTCTTCAGGTAGCTTTAGGTGCACACTGTGCAGTGGACGCAGTACACTAACTGTAAATACTGTAGCTGCCTGCCTGTGGTATTAATATAGGATCAGAAGAACACCACAAATTTTATTCAGGTAGCTTTAGGTGCACACTGTGCAGAGGACACAGTACACTAGCTGTAAATGCTGTAGCTGCCTGCCTGTGGTATTAATAGGAGCAGAACAACAGCAATTTTCTTCAGGTAGCTTTAGGTTCACACTGTGCAGAGGACGCAGTACACTAACTGTAAACACTGTAGCTGCCAGCCTGTGGTATTAATATAGGATCAGAAGAACACCACCAATTTTATTCAGGTAGCTTTAGGTGCACACTGTGTAGAGGACACAGTACACTAACTGTAAATACTGTAGCTGCCTGCCTGTGGTATTAATAGGAGCAGAACAACAGCAATTTTCTTCAGGTAGCTTTAGGTGCACACAGTGCAGAGGATGCAGTACACTAACTGTAAATACTGTAGCTGCCTGCCTGTGGTATTAATATAGGATCAGAAGAACACCACCAACTTTATTCAGGTAGCTTTAGGTGCACACTGTGCTGAGGACACAATACACTAACTGTAAATACTGTACCTGCCTGCCTGTGGTATTAATAGGAGATGAACAACAGCAATTTTCTTAAGGTAGCTTTAGGTGCACACTGTGCAGAGGACGCAGTACACTAACTGTAAATACTGTAGCTGCCTGCCTGTGGTATTAATATAGGATCAGAAGAACGCCACCAATTTTATTCAGGTAGCTTTAGGTGCACACTGTGCAGAGGACACAGTACACTAACTGTAAATACTGTAGCTGCCTGCCTGTGGTATCAATAGGAGCAGAACAACAGCAATTGTCTCCAGGTAGCTTTAGGTGCTCACTGTGCAGAGGATGCACTACACTAACTGTAAATACTGTAGCTGCCTGCCTGTGGTATTAATAGGATCAGAAGAACACCACTAATTTTCTTCAGGTAGCTTTAGGTGCACAGTGTGCAGAGGACGCACTACACTAACTTATAAATACTGCAGCTGCCTGCGGTACTGTACTAATAAGATCAGAAGAACACCACTAATTTTCTTCAGGTAGCTTTAGGTGCACACTGTGCATAGGACGCACTACACTAACTGTAAATACTGTAGCTGCCTGCCTGTGGTATTAATAGGAGCAGAACAACAGCAATTTTCTTCAGGTAGCTTTAGGTGCACACTGTGCAGAGGACGCAGTACACTAACTGTAAATACTGTAGCTGCCTGCCTGTGGTATTAATATAGGATCAGAAGAACACCACCAACTTTATTCAGGTAGCTTTAGGTGCACACTGTGCTGAGGACACAATACACTAACTGTAAATACTGTACCTGCCTGCCTGTGGTATTAATAGGAGATGAACAACAGCAATTTTCTTAAGGTAGCTTTAGGTGCACACTGTGCAGAGGATGCAGTACACTAACTGTAAATACTGTAGCTGCCTGCCTGTGGTATTAATATAGGATCAGAAGAACACCACCAATTTAATTCAGGTAACTTTATGTGCACACTGTGCAGAGGACACAGTACACTAACTGTAAATACTGTAGCTGCCTGGCTGTGGTATTAATAGGAGCAGAACAACAGCAATTGTCTCCAGGTAGCCTTAGGTGCACACTGTGCAGTGGACGCAGTACACTAACTGTAAATACTGTAGCTGCCTGCCTGTGATATTAATATAGGATCAGAAGAACACCACAAATTTTATTCAGGTAGCTTTAGGTGCACACTGTGCAGAGGACACAGTACACTAGCTGTAAATGCTGTAGCTGCCTGCCTGTGGTATTAATAGGAGCAGAACAACAGCAATTTTCTTAAGGTAGCTTTAGGTGCACACTGTGCAGAGGACGCAGTACACTAACTGTAAATACTGTAGCTGCCTGCCTGTGGTATTAATATAGGATCAGAAGAACACCACCAATTTAATTCAGGTAACTTTATGTGCACACTGTGCAGAGGACACAGTACACTAACTGTAAATACTGTAGCTGCCTGGCTGTGGTATTAATAGGAGCAGAACAACAGCAATTGTCTCCAGGTAGCCTTAGGTGCACACTGTGCAGAGGACACACTACACTAACTGTAAATACTGTAGCTGCCTGACTGTGGTATTAATAGGATCAGAAGAACACCACTAATTTTCTTCAGGTAGCTTTAGGTGCACAGTGTGCAGAGGACGCACTACACTAACTTATAAATACTGCAGCTGCCTGCGGTACTGTACTAATAAGATCAGAAGAACACCACTAATTTTCTTCAGGTAGCTTTAGGTGCAAACTGTGCAGAGGACGCACTACACTAACTTGTAAATACTGCAGCTGCCTGCGGTACTGTACTAATAGGATCAGAAGAACACCACTAATCTTCTTCAGGTAGCTTTATGTGCACACTGTGCATAGGACGCACTACACTAACTTGTAAATACTACAGCTGCCTGCAGTACTGTACTAATAGGATCAGAAGAACACCACTAATTTTCTTCAGGTAGCTTTAGGTGCACAGTGTGCAGAGGACGCACTACACTAACTTATAAATACTGCAGCTGCCTGCGGTACTGTACTAATAAGATCAGAAGAACACCAATAATTTTCTTCAGGTAGCTTTAGTTGCACACTGTGCAGAGGACGCACTACACTAACTTATAAATACTGCAGCTGCCTGCGGTACTGTACTAATAAGATCAGAAGAAAATCACTAATTTTCTTTAGGTAGCTTTAGGTGCACACTGTGCAGAGGACGCACTACACTAACTTGTGAATGCTGCAGCTGCCTGCGGTACTGTACTAATAGGATCAGAAGAACACCACTAATTTTCTTCAGATAGCTTTATGTGCACACTGTGCATAGGACGCACTACACTAACTTGTAAATACTACAGCTGCCTGCGGTACTGTACTAATAGGATCAGAAGAACACCACTCATTTTCTTCAGGTAGCATTAGGTGCACACTGTGCAGAGGACGCACTACACTAACTTGTAAATACTACAGCTGCCTGCGGTACTGTACTAATAGCATCAGAAGAACACCACTAATTTTCTTCAGGTAGCTTTAGGTGCACACTGTGCAGAGGACGCACTACACTAACTTGTAAATACTACAGCTGCCTGCGGTACTGTACTAATAGGATCAGAAGAACACCACTGATTTTCTTCAGGTAGCTTTAGGTGCACACTGTGCAGAGGACGCACTACACTAACTTGTAAATACTACAGCTGCCTGTGGTACTGTACTAATAGGATTAGAAGAACACCACTATTTTTCTTCAGGTAGCTTTAGGTGCACACTGTGCAGAGGACGCACTACACTAACTTGTAAATACTGCAGCTGCCTGCGGTACTGTACTAATAGGATCAGAAGAACACCACTAATTTTCTTCAGGTAGCTTTAGGTGCACACTGTGCAGAGGACACACTACACTAACTGTAAATACTGTAGCTAATAGGACTAATAGGATCAGAAGAACACCAGCAATTTTCTTCAGGTAGCTGTAAATACTGTAAAAACACCTGCCTGCCTGTCAGTAGTACATGGGTTCGACTCGAACACGAATCTCACCCCTATTCACAAAATTTAAAAAAATGGGCTAACTTTAATGTTGTCTTATTTTTTCATTCAAAAAAGTGTATTATTTCCAAAAAAAGTGCGCTTGTAAGACCGCTGCGCAAATATGGTGTGACAGATAGTATTGCAATAACCGTCATTTTATTCTCTAGGGTGTTAGAAAAAAAATATATAATGTTTGGGGGTTCTAAGCAATTTTCTAGAAAAAAAAAACAGTTTTTAACTTGTATACACCAAATCTCAGAAAGAGGCTTGGTCCTTAAAGTGGTTGTAAACCCTTACAGACCAGTTTGACCTACAAGGAAGCCTAGATTAAGGCTTACCTGTAGGTCCAAGAAATATCTCCTAAACCTTCCTAAACAGAAGTGTGTCCAAAGTGCTTATTGATACCAGTGTAATGGGGCATACACACGGGCGGACTTTCCGACCAGACTTGTCCGACGGACTTTCCGACGGACTTTTGACAGACTTCCAACTGACTTTTTTTTTTTCGAACGGACTTGCCTACACACGACCGGACTATGAACGGACTTGCCTACACACGGCCGGACTTTCCGGCAGACTATGTCCGCCGGTCTTCCCAATGGAGTTACGACGGACTTTCCGAATGAACGGACTTGCCCACACAAGTCCGTTCATTTTGAATGTGACTCGGGTAAGACGGGACTAGAAAAGGAAGTCAATCTCGCTGCTTTTATCGGCGAGATTGACACCTTGCGAGCCCTGTCGTGGGGCATACCAGGCCCTTAGGTCTGGTATGGATTTTAAGGGGAACCCCCTACGCCGAAAAATGGTGTGGGGGTCCCCCCAAAATCCATACCAGACCCCTATCCGAGCTAGCAGCCTGGCCAGTCAGGAAAGGGGGTGGGAACGAGCGAGCGCCACCCCCTCCTGAACCGTACCAGGCCGCATGCCTTCAACGTGGGGGGTAGGTGCTTTGGGGGAGGGGGGGGGGGCCCTGCGGCCCCCCCCACCCCAAAGTACCTTGTCCCCATGTTGATGAGAACAAGGGCCTCTTCCCGACAACCCTGGCCGTTGGTTGTTGGGGTCTGCGGGCGGGGGGCTTATCTGAATCCGAGAAGGGATGGTTCGGGTGAGCACATCGCTGGATCCTGGGCCAGGTGAGTGTGTGTTTATTAAAAGTCAACAGCTATAGTTTTTGTAGCAGCTGACTCCTAATAAACACAAAAACAACTGGAGATCCTCTTTAAAAGCTTGTCATTTAGACTTGATGTTTTTTCCATGTCAAAGTCACATTAAAAGGACCCACTCCCCGCTGTTTTAAAATGATTTTTGCTTTGTTAAATGACCTCTATGGCAGTATACAGCTCCAAATGCCCTTTTTGGCAACAGCTTACCTTTTAATCTTGTAAATTGACTAGAATTACTATCAAGATTCACCGCCCATAGGCTTCAATGGGGTTCGCTGTTTGGGCTTGGCAGATTTCAAGCAGGATTCAACAAACCCTGATGCAAATCAAATCAATGCAGATTCGTTCGTCCCTAGTGGTCTCCTTTGAACAATCACTGTTTCACTAACAGTAACTCCCTGTCGTCATAAGAGAAAAGCACATTATTTGTTTTATTGATTACTATTATAGCAGCTAAGTGTGCAAACACTGCTCTTGGGGTGGAAGGTGCATTCCTGTTTCAGACATGTACAGTTTATAGACATGTAAGGGGCATGGAAAGGGACTGCTGTCATTTTCTCGCCATGAATCATACTTTCAGACAGTCTCACCCACAGCTACAGACAGGCTTTTGCTTATATCTGTGTTTACTCCATTGAGCTGATTAAACCTTTACACATCATAAGCTTGAGCCTCATTTTATGTCATGTTATACAATGTTTTCGAGCACAGCTTACATTTACAGTAAGTCTTACATTTTTATTATTTGCTTACTTTTCACATGTACAGTGCCTTGAAAAAGTATTCATACCCCTTGAAATTTTCCACATTTAGTCATGTTACAACCAGAAATGTAAATGTATTTTATTGGGATTTTATGTGATAGACCAACACAAAGTGACACATAATTGTGAAGTAAAAGGAAAATGATAAATGGTTTTCAACATTTTATTTACAAATAAATGTATGAAAAGTGTGGCGTGCATTTGTATTCAGCCCCCCAAGTCAATACTTTGTAGAACCACCTTTTACTGCAATTACAGCTGTAAGTCTTTTTGGGGCTGTCTCTATCAGCTTTGCACATCTAGAGAGCAAATTTTTTGCCCATTCTTCTTTGCAAAATAGCTCAAGCTCTGTCAGATTGGATGGAGAGCGTCTGTGAACAGCAATTTTCAAGCCTTGCCACAGATTCTCAATTGGGTTTAGGTCTGGACTTTGACTGGGCAATTCTAATACATGAATGTGCTTTAATCTAAACCATTCCATTGTAGCTCTGGCTGTATGTTTAGGGTCGTTGTCCTGCTGGAAGGTGAACCTCCGCCCCAGTCTCAAGTCTTTTGCAGACTCTAACAGGTTTTCTTCTAAGATTGCCCTGTATTTGGCTCCATCCATCTTCCCATCAACTCTGACCAGCTTCCCTGTCCCTACTGAAGAAAAGCATCCCCACCACATAATGCTCCCACCACCATGTTTCTGGGTAGGGATAGTGTGTTCAGGGTGATGTGCAGTGTTAGTTTTTCGCCACACATAGCGTTTTGCTTTTAGGCCAAAAAGTAAAATTTTTGTCTCATCTGACCAGAGCAAATACATTTATGTTTTTGTTTGTAACATGACAAAGAGTGGAAAATTTCAAGAAGTATGAATACTTTTTTCAAGGCACTGTACATTGTGATATTTCCCAGTCAAAAGTCAATGTATGTAATCTAATAAAAGAAGAAAACGCTGCAAGGGTTAACTGCTTGTTAAGTCTATGGGTAGAGGGATAAACTGCAATACTTACCTCATTCATCACTCCAGCAGGCTTCAGGCAAGAGGGAGGAATACAATAAATATTACAACTTATTCCTCTATTTCCAGACTTCAAGAAGAATGTATTTTTTTCCCATGCAGTGGGGCTGTGCCCGTTAACTGCTCATTTTTGTCTAGGGGAATGCAGAGTATGTAGTGATATACCTAACTAATGCGCCGATCCTCCGAGTGCAAGACCGATCCCCGCTGCTCCTGCCCCTCCGCACGCCAGCAGTCTTTAGAATGGACTGTTCATGACGTCATCATGCCCATAGACTGGTTATGTACGTGAGGAGGGTAGGAACAATCTACTGCTGGATGTAGGGAAGCGCAGTTTTCCAAAGGATCAAAGGATTGGGTAACTATAGCCTTTCGGTGCACCCTTAGACAAAACAAGCACAGCCCCACTGCATGGGAGAAAACATTTTTTCATAGAGTTCTGCTTTGAAGTGTACGTTATGCCCTGTACACACGACCAGACTTTCCAGCAGACTAGGTCCGACGGTCTTACCAACGGACTTTCGGCGGACTTCCGACGGACTTTCCAAATGAACGGACTCGCGCACACATTACCGGACTTTCCGGCAGAATAGGTCCGACGGTCTTCCCGACTGACTTTCGACAGAGTTACAGCGGACTTCCGAATGAACGGACTTGCCCACACATGGACTAAAGTCCGTTCAATTTGAACATGATGAGGACTAGAAAAGGAAGTTTTTCTCTGCGAGATTAACACCTTGCAAGCCCCGTCACAGAGCCTACCAGGCCCTCAGGTCTGGTATGGATTTTAAGGGGAACCTCCTACGCCAAAAAAACAGCATGGGGGTCCTCCCAAAATCCATACCAGACCCTTATCCGAGGCACGCAGCCTGGCCAGTCAGGAAAGGGGGTGGGGACGAGCGAGCGCCCCCCTCCTCCTGAACTGTACCAGGCCGCATGCCCTCAACATGGGGGGGGTGGGTGCTTTGGGGAAGGGGGGCGCCCTGCAGCCCCCCACCCCAAAGCACCTTGTCCCCATGTTGATAGGGACAAGGGCATCATCCCGACAACCCTGGCCATTGGTTGTCGGGTTCCGTTGGTTGTCGGGGTCAGCGAACGGGGGCTTATCGGAATCCGGGAGCCCCTGCCCTATGTGAATGAGTATGGGGTACATCGCACCCCTACCCATTCACCTGGGGAAAAAAGTGTCAATAAAAAGACACACTACACAGGTTTTTAAAGTAATTTATTAGGCAGCTCTGGGGGTCTTCTTTCGACTTCGGGGGTCTCTTCCGACTTCTCCACTCTCTCCGGCCTTTTCTCCCGGTGTCTGGTTCTTCTCCTGCTCTCCAGCCTCTTCTCCGCTCTCCGGTTCTTCTCCCGCTCTCCGGTTCTTCTGTCGTGCTCCTCCGCTATCTTCTGCTCTTTTCCTGCTCTCTTGCTAGTGATGGCCTAGTCTTCTCCATCGTCTTCTTCCCTCTTCTCTTCTTCCGATGTTGACACGACACTCTCTCCTGCTGTAATACTGTGTTCACGGTGCGCAACGACTTATATAGGCATGGGGCGTGGTCTCCACCTGGTGACCACGCCCCATGTCTATATAAGTCGCTGCGCACCGTGAACACAGCGGGAGAGAGCGTCATGTCAACATCGGAAGAAGACAAGAGGGAAGAAGATGATAGAGAAGACCAGGCCACCGCTAGCAAGAGAGTAGCAAAAGATCAGAAGATAGCGGAAGAGCCCGGCAGAAGAACCGGAGAGCGGGAGAAGAACCGGAGAGCGGGAGAAGAACCGGAGAGCGGAGAAGAGGCTGGAGAGCAGGAGAAGAACCAGACACCGGGAGAAGAGGCCGGAGAGAGTGGAGAAGTCGGAAGAGACCCCCGAAGTCGAAAGAAGACCCCCGGAGCTGCCTAATAAATTACTTTAAAAACCTGTGTAGTGTGTTTTTTTATTGACACTTTTTTCCCCAGGTAAATGGGTAGGGGTGCGATGTACCCCATACTCATTCACATAGGGCGGGGGGGCCGGGATCTGGGGGCCCCCTTATTAAAGGGGGCTCCCGGATTCCAATAAGCCCCCCGCCCGCAGACCCTGACAACCAATGGCCAGGGTTGTCGGGAAGAGGCCCTTGTCCTCACCAACATGGGGACAAGGTGCTTTGGGGTGGGGGGAGAGCAGAGCACCCCCCTTCCCCAAATCACGCACCCCCCCATGTTGAGGGCATGCAGCCTGGTAGGTTCAGGAGGGGGGGGGCGCTCGCTCGTCCCCACCCCCTTTCCTGACTGGCCGGGCTGCGTGCTCGGATAAGGGTCTGGTATGGATCTTGGGGGGACCCCCATGCCGTTTGTTCGGCGTAGGGGGGTTTCCCTTAAAATCCATACCAGACCTAAGGGACATTGTCACCTCTTTCTCGCGCTCGCTGCAATAGGAAAATGTGTTTTTCCTATTGCAGCGAGCGTGAGATGTATAGTACCCTGTCGCCGAGAACCAGCGCGATGGGATGGGAAACATTCTCGTGTGGAGGTGCTGTAGTTGCCCTTGAGTCGTATTTGGTCCGTCGGACCAGCATACAGACGAACGGGCTTCCCGATAGGAACTTGGTCCGGCGGAGTTCCGGCGGGAAGATTTGAAACATGTTTCAAATCTAAAGTCCGTCGGATTTTCGAAGTCAGTCAGAAGTCCGATGAAGTCCACACACGGTCGGATTGTCCAACGGATTTGGTCCGTCGGACCAGTCTGGTTGAAAAGTCCGCTCGCATGTACAGGGCATTCGATTTGTGCACAATGGAAAAATTTGTTTCATTTTGTTAAGTTAATCATTTTGTTTCATCATATTCTTTAGAATGATTCATTTTCAGAATTAGTTTCTTATATTCTGATTTGTTTCATATATTCATTGTTTCAAATCAATTCACATTTCGGAAGCTATTTCAGAAGATTGGTGAATGGTGATATTCATTTTAATGTGTTCATTTGTTATTTCGGGAGATTACTTATGCACTCTGGGTTGGAGGTGGATACATCAGAATTTCCAAATCATAACATAACGAATAGAACTAAATTATTATTGGATTTATTCGTTTTATTGTTATTCAGAGATTCTGATGGATCCACCTCCATCCAACTCAGACACAATAATGCCCTCTACACGCGGCCGGTTTTGCCGTCGGAATAAACTCTGAAGGTTTTTCGGACGGAATTCCGCTCAAGCTGTCTTGCATACACACAGTTACACCAAATTCCGACCATCAAGAACGCGGTGACGTGTACAACACGTACGACGGCACTAGAAAACGGAAGTTCAATAGCCAGTGTGTCACCCTTTGGGCTCCTTCTGCTAATCTAGTCGGAACAGCATACAGACGAGTGGTTTTTCCGATAGTAATTTGTGCCGTCGGAAAAATATAGAGCATGTTCTCTATCTAAGTCCGTCTGAATTTTCGACTGAAAAAGTCTGATGGGGCATACACACAGTCGGAATATACGATGAAAAGCTCCCATCGCACTTTTTCTGATGGAAATTCCGACCGTGTGTACGTGGCATAAGAGCCCTTTTACACTGATCAGTTTTTGATCAGTTTTTCAGTTTAAAAAAAACTGAAGAAAAATGCATTCCTTTAAATCCTGTGAAACTCTTCACACTGGTCTGTTGCATTTCAGTTGCGTTTTTAAAAGTCCGGCTTGCTGCATTTTTGGTTCATGTTTGGTGTGGTAAAAAATTTTTTTTAAAAGGTTAAATTGTAAAAATAAAAAACACTGACACCCTGCACTCCCCCCCCCCCCAACAAAAAAAGAAGGCATTGTAAAAAACGAATGAATTGTAAAAAATAATAAAAAAATAAATAAATAGTAAAACATAAAATAAAAAATAAAAAACTACTGACACAGTCCAGGCTTCATCACTGCCACCTATCAGTTGCCCATCAGTGCTGCATATTAGTGCCACTGTCACAGGACATTAAAAAACGTATCGGTAATCGGTATCGTTGAGCACTTGGAAAAAAGTATTGATACTTGTACTCAGTTTTAAAAACGTGGTATCGGTGCGACCCTAATAAAAACAAAATGGATCCTAATCAATTTTGATTATTCGTTATGCCATTCTGTTTTTTGGATGCTTCAAACATTAATATATGGTCTGAATTAATATATATAATTTTTTGTTGACTTGTTATAATTTATTTTGGATTCATTGAAGTTCATTACTATTGTGATTCAGAGCGTCTGATACATGCAAATCTCTGAATAACAAAAATGTTGTCCGGTTTTACATCTTTGTCCTTATGTATGTTTGTACCCTGGTATTTGTCTGAATAAAAAGTTATTTGACTCAAAAACTTTGTTCGGATTTTGATTTGTAACGAAAGGAATTGCACATGTTTAGTGTAAGTTCACCTTTTCAGAAAACATGAAAAGGTGACCCAACGCCCTACAAGCTCTCCACCCCCCGGTACCTTGTGTTTTTTGTAATCAATACTTTTGCAGTGCCCCGACTGCCCACCTTCCCACACACACTACAAGGGCAAATGCTTATTAAGAGGTTAGTTCACCTTTTAAGAAAAATGTAACCCCTACCCCCCCCCCCCAGTCCCCACTGTGTTTACTTCTGTGGGTGATGAGCAGTCAGTGCCCACACAGCCAGTGGCAGTGTGGGCACTGACAGCTCATCACCCACAGCAGTGGTGTGGAGCTTAAATTTCAGCCAGTGAAGCAGTCCAGGATCCCTGCTTCAAATCCCTGCTGTTCTTTTCCTTCTTTCTACAGGGCTTCCAGGACCAGGGCAGTTCTGATCAGGCAGAATGTGGGGGGGGGGACATTCAAGGCACTTCAAGTTTTTTTCAGCTTTAACCGCTTGTTGACCAGCCGCCATCATTTTACTGCGGCAGGTCGGCCAGATCCCGCAAACCGTCGTAGCTATACGTCGGCTCGCAGGATCGGAATAGCAGGCATGCCCCTGTGCCCGCTGCACAGCGGGGGTGCCGATGCTCATGGCCAACGGTTGCGATGTCCGCTGGCCACGAGCGATCGCGAGCACGAGGGACAGAACACGGAAGTGTGTGTGTAAACACACAAATCTGTGTTCTGTTCTGAGAGGAGTGACAGATCGTGTGTTTCTATTAGTTAGGAACCACGGTCCATCACTTCCTCTAGTCAGTCCCCTCCCCCTTGAGTTAGAATCACCTCCCAGGGAACACAGTTAACCCCTTGATCGCCCTCTAGTGATAACCCTTTCACTGCTAGTGACATTTTTACAGTAATCAATGCATTTTTAGAGCACTGATGGTCCCAAAAATGTGTCAAAATTGTCCGATGTGTCCGCCATAATGTCGCAGTCATGATAAAAATCGCAGATCGCCGCCATCACTAGCAAAAAAAAAAATTATAAAAATGCTATAAATCTATCCCCTATTTTGTAGACGCTATAACTTTTGCGCAAACCAATCAATATGCGCTTATTGCGATTTTTTTTTACAAAAAATATGTTGGAGAATATCGGCCTAAACTGAGAAAAGAATTTGCTTTTTTAAAAAAAAAATGGGGATATTTATTATAGCAAAAAGTACAAAATATTGTGTTTTTTTCAAAATTGTCGCTCTTTTTTTGTTTATAGCGCAAAAAAAAAAAAAAACCTCAGAGGCAATCAAATACCACCAAAAGAAAGCTCTATTTGTGGGGAAAAAAAGGACATCAATTTTGTTTGGGTGCAGCGTCACACGACCGCGCAATTGTCAGTTAAAACGATGCAGTGCCGAATCGCAAAAAATGGCCCGGTCATTCAGCAGCCGGGCTGAAGTGGTTAAACATTTATACGTTGATAATCGTTAATGAATAAAGAATCTTAATTCTCATACTTGGTAACTGCTGTAACCTTCTTTGTTGATAAGAACCACAATCAAAAACCTTTCAGCTGCTGATCTTTTCCCCTGAAGTATTGTCTGACTCTTTAGACCATTGCAAGACCCAAACTGAGTTTTAGATTGAGTTCTAGATTATAGACATTGATACCTACATTCTGCTGTAGAATTCATTGATTCGGATTACGTTTCAATTGAAGCTAATTGATTACTGTTCAGTCCTTGAGGAAGCAAAGTGTTCCCATGCACAGTTGGGCTGAGGGTTTGTTGTTAGAATGCAGTGTTTTGTCTTCTCTAAACTGTTATGCGTACACACGGTCGGACTTTTCGTCTACAAAAGTCCGAAGGATGCCGACGGACTAAAGCTGGCTGACAATCCGATCATGTGTGGGCTTCCCCGGACTTTCAGCGGACTTTTCCAGCCGCAAATCTGACGGACTTTAGATTTGAAACATGCTTCAAATCTTTACGTCGTAACTCCGCCAGACCCAGAAATCCGCTCGTCTGTATGCTAGTCCGACGGACAAAAACCCACGCTAGGGCAGCTATTGGCTACTGGCTATCAACTTCCTTATTTTACTCCAGTGTACGTCATCACGTACGAATCCGTCGGACTTTTGTGTGATCGTATGTAGGCAAGTCCGTTCGTTAGAAAGTCTGCCGCAAGTCCGCCAAAAGTCCGCCAAATGTCCACCAAATGTCTGTCGAAAGTCTGTCGGACGGGCTGTCTGACTTTTGTAGCCGAAAAGTCCGACCGTGTGTATGCGGCATTACATGCAACAGTACGGAAGTACACTAAATTGATCAACAAGATGGCAGGGGATCAAACATTTTTAACAGGGAAAGTCATCAGAAGGCTGAATTTCTTTGGATAGAATTCTATTGTGAAGTGCAGGTAGCACAAATCATTTATGTAGAAAGCAAGGAAATCCCATTTGTGAACTGACCAGAAAACTTGACTTATTGATTAAAATACTTGGCTCCATTTATCTCCTTTCCTGTCATCCTCCTAGAGGCTCATGTACATTTTCCATCAATAACCTTTATTGTTTCAACCATTTGAATAGAGATTTAGCAATGTTTTGCGTTGTTTGTTAAGTAAATCTTCCTTTATAATTATAGAAAAGATTAGTTTGCATTTTGGAAACCATTCATGCAGCAATCTAGAAAATTACTATGGATTCAGAGACTCCCTCTCACAAAATAAGCACTTCAGTCTTCAGCTTCTCTGAAATAATGGCCTATTTTTTGGTAAGCGAAATTATTCTGAAAATGCTGAGAAAATGCAGATGTAGCATGGTGGTGGGACATTTAGAGGGTTAAAACATGCGACATATAACCAAACCCTTTGAGCGGTGGCGGCCGTTCCATAAAGGGCGCATGGGCGCCGTCCCCTCCCATCTACATATCAGGGCACCGGACTATAGATTACAATGGGGGGGGTTTTGAAACACCTGATTAGAGCCAGAGGCTTCAAAAAAAATGGTGAGCCCACCCAGTTGTGTGACCATAGCAAATTAATTTTCACTATTTTCACACGAAAGTTCCTCCCCGGTTTTGAATCGATCGTGATTATTAGTACACAGCTTTCAAAGGCCGATCACAACATTTCATTCGATATTACTCGATTGGACGAGCACAAAAAAAATGTCGTACGATTTTCATTTAATCAGTACAGTTGTCGCTCAAAAAATACAATACAAATGCACTACAACACATAATCACAATCACTTCCAAATTTTTATTCTGCCGTCCGACAATTTTAGTAACTTTAGTAAACTTTTCTGGAGCAATGTACAGCAGACTGATGAATCAAAGATAGAGTTGTCTAGTCGCAGTAGACATGTTTTGCACAAACAAAATATTGTGTAACATAATAATATTATAACAAAGAACATTTCCGAAATAGAGTCTGATATCAACTGGGAAGCATAATGCTGGAAATGTAATGGTTTGGGGTTGCTTTTCTGCTTCAAGATCTGTGCAGTTTGCAACCATCAAGTCAACTATTAATTCATATCAAAATGTGCATGATGGGAATGTGAGACTATTTGTCAGAAAGTTTAAGTTAAACCAGAAATCGATTGTTCAGCAGGCTTATGATCCAATGCACACTAGTGAATCCACCCATGACTGGCTCAAAGAGAAGAAATGGAAGGTTATGGACTGACCTATTCAAAACCCTGTTTTTAAACCCATGTTGTGGGGGGAATCAAAATGGGTAATTTATGCACGTAAACCCACAAATATCTTGCAGCTGAAGGAATTTTCTGCACAGAGGTATGGTCATGTGAGAGACTGGTGGATAGTTCTGGAAATGCCTACAAGAAGTCGTTTCTGCTAAAGGGAGCAATATTAGCCTCTGAGGGCAAGGGTGTACATACTTGTTCAATAGTGCATCATTGCATGCCTGTTAGATAAATGACTGAAAGGGCAAATTATCCTTGTGTATATCACTGTTATCTGTAGGCACTATTTGGATAAATCTCTAATGTTTACCTGTTCAAATATTTTGAAAAAGTCAACAATGTCCATGGGGCATTTTTACTTTTTCTCATGACTGTATAGAACTACGGTAAAAGAAAATTCTCTAAAGAAGATTTAACAGGTGTGACTAAAAGAGTGACCATTGTAAGCACTCCTGGCAGCATTAGGATAATTTACACCAGGGTTGCATTGATCTGCATCGATCAACACAGGCTGAACGCAAGGAGACTCAGAAAACAATTTTCTATGTGCCCTGTTTACACTATACAAGCGAAGTGGTGTTCATTTCATAAAAATGCAACGCAATGCACAACAATGCCTTATAACAAACAGGAGTGGGTCACAATATGCTGTTGTGCATAGATTTGAGTAAGGTGTTTTTCAAAATTTAAGTTAACCTGCAGCACAGTGTAGCTGCACAAAGCACACCAGTGTGTTGGCAAGTGCTAAGTTAAAGAGGTTCTTCACCCTGTTTAAAAAAAACTAAAAGTCAGCAGCTACAAACACTGTAGCTGCTGACTTTTTTTTAAAAAGGACACTTACCAGTCCAGGGATCCGGTGCCATCCTCACCTGGCCTGGTTCTTCATGTTCAAGTTTCCAGTGCCAGCATGTTTAGTATGGGAAGCCTGTTGTAACTCCTTGCAGATTTACAATACAGCTAGCTTTTTACTGCACATGCACGACGCCAGCTGCGGTTAGTGAATGGTCCCGCAGCCTTCTGGGATGGTGACATGTGCCAGGATGTTGCGGGCAGGGAGGGAGGGGAGGAATTGCCTAGGTCATCTGACTGGAAGTGGGAGCGAGTACCTGTCAAAACCAGGTACCTGCTCCTCTCTCCCCAAAAACATTTCCAAAACAACATGAGGAGGGGAGAAGGAGGGCATAAAGCAGAACTTCCTCTTAAGGCTGAAGTTCCACTTTTAGCACTGTATTCATATGTGAATTAATGTAATCTGTGGGGTTAATTGCACGCAGTGGTGTGTTGGCCTGGAAGCAGGGTCACTACCTGTTTTGAAGTTATAAGTCTCTTTCCTTTTGGTACAATGGGAAGCAGGGGAAGCCACACATCCACCATTGTGTTAGTTAGTAGAGATGGGAGTTCCCCTGTGATGGGACACAGAAATGAGATGTGTAAAATTAGAAGTCATATGTGTGGAAAGTGCTTAAGCAAAGTGTATGTGTATGTGTACTTGGGTTCCTCCTAAACTTGTACAGTCTAATCTTTGTACAGCCTCCATCTTTGCCTCAATCCTGGTACACACTGAAAGTTTTTTTTTTTGTTCAACCAGCAGGTTGACGGAAAAAAAGATTGACAGATCTCCGTACCTATACAAGTGATGTTGATGTGACGACAGGGAGTCAGGGATGGTGGTGGCCAGTGACTGAGGATACCAGTCAAAAGGGTGATTTGATGTTTGTCTAAACATGTCCTCAGTGGTGGGTCCCTATCCTAGGGCTGCTGCGGTACAGAACCTGGCCTGGACCACAGAAGAAGCAAGGCCTTGCATGTAAGTGGTGTTCCCTTTCCAAACACATGGGTTGGAGCAAGACAAGTGTGCTGTACTGGAGAACTGCTAAAGGATGTTTAGTGTTCTGCACAGTTAACCTCATAATACTCTGTAGTCTAGTTCCAGGACACGTAGGAACAAAACCAATGTCACTGGCTGGAGAAAAGAAGCTGTCCTTCTGGATTGAGGCTTTGTGGTGTGGTCTGATATCTGCGGGTGTCAGCCCACACATCTATTATCTTTAATGTAGTAGGGAAGGCAGCACGTTTAGTATGGTTCCCCCATGTCTGCAAGCTGTGGCCCCTCCTACATCAAGTGTGTGCATGTTATATGCATTATAACGCATGTCCGCGAATGTGTCCTTATAGTTTTTCCCAATCAATGTCATTTTTGGTGGACAGCTTGGTCTGCATGTAAACGTGCCATAAACGTTAATGAATGAAATATGAAATGAAAAAAGAATTCATATATTCAATACCACCATTACATGTATTAAGGGCAGACAGTTATCAGAATACTATATTTTTTGTGATTGTGCTCCTTTAATGTATGCATGGGTATATGAAAAAGAGTGCAAAGCAAGATATACTATCCTGGGGCCAGTGGACTTTCCATTTACTCCTGCAGGACAAAGGAAAAGCAGATGACACAAGCCCTTGTTTGTGTTGCCGGTTTAGGGGAGTGGTGGTGGGGGCATCGAACACAGAAACACAATAGTCTGCAGAGAATAACAGAGTCCGGTCTAGAAGAATAGACCCATTACTGCTATCAAATGACCCCTCCCTGCACAGCTGTGCGAGGAACCTAGATATATAAATATATATATATTTTGGTCCAAATGACACGCGCCCTGTGAGCTCAGAATAAAACCCCATTGTATCTTTTTTATGGGGAACAGAATAGGCGCACAGAGAAAAAACAGCAGCCTCCCTCCTCTGGATGGGCGGGGGAAGGAGTATCTCCATAAGATATGACAGGCGCTCTTATTTTTTATGAATCGCTCTTTGCATCTGGTGAGGAAGAGTTAGACTGTGTGACTTGTCCCACTGTCTTGTCACTGAGACAGATGCGAGAATATTGAGGGTCTGTTAACTCTGCCGTTGCCTATCACAAAGGGGTGGCCAAGCAAGATGAATTTTAGTTTAGCAGCCAACTCACAAAGATAAGACTCATGTTAACAATATGGGATAAGTGGGGCTAAGAAAGATTTATATTTTTGAAATGTGTTTGATATTTTTTTAAGGACCAAACATGAATTATGGTTTCCATAGAAGTTAACTCTTCTGTATTTTACAATATGTCTTAGGGATCATGCCCCTTTGTCCTTGTCAAATGCAGCGAATTATATTCTATTTCAATGCTGTTAAAACACATGGAAATGTCAGTGATTAAAAAGAATAGGGTTCTTGCCGCCTCTTTGGGTGCAATTCAAATACACGGCAACGCTGCGTCCAAAGAAACGCAATGTAAAGCAGATCAAACACAGACCCTGAAATTTCATGTACATTGTTCCATTGAAGTCAGTATAAGTTTGCTGATGCCCATGTACATGAGCCCTTAAAAAGACCGTTACCGTCATAAAAAAAATAAAAAATTGTCTGCTTGGAGCTTTAAGACACATTGGGGGTTATTTACTAAAGACAAATACACTTTGCACTACAACTGCAAACTACAAGTGCAAAGTGCACTTGAAATTACAGTGAAAGTGCACTTGGAAGTGCAGTCGCTGTAGATCCGAGGGGGACATGCAAGGAGGAAAACAGCAAAACAGCATTTTAGCTTGCACATGATTGGATAATAAAATCAACAGAGCTTCCCCTCATTTCAGATCTACCCCTCAGATTTACAGAGACTGCACTTCCAAGTGCACTTTCAGTGCAATTTCAAGTGCACTTTGCACTTGTAGTTTGCACTTGAAGTGCAAAGTGGATTTGCCTTTCGTAAATAACCCCCATTGTACTAGTCTGCACTGCATGCACATTACGGCAAAATGATACCTGCCAAACATTCCCCTGTAGGGTCTCTTCTATCAAAAAATTCTACCTCTCAGAGTTTTTTTTCAGAGTTTAATTCCAATTCAAAATAAGATCACCTGCACCCCTTCAATCCTTTCTCCCATAAGCGGTCATAAACTTTTAGGCCTCTTTCACACAGGCATACCTATCCATACACCTGTGAGAAGGTCTGTCTTCATCCACAGGGGATGCACAGCTGTTCCATGCATTCGCATCCAGGCAGGTCCATTCATGTACACTGGGATGCATGGACACAGCTGCTGGTCCAAATCTTAGAGCTGTGTGGGTGTGTAAAGGAAAGTAAGTAAAGGAAAACAAATGCAGCCAGCCACCCCATTTAATAAACGACAAGCTGCAATACAATACACTCTTGTATTTGGGTTTAAAACTTCTTCCATTTTGTGGGTAAAAAAGTACCACTTATCTGGCCCCATCCTTTGGCTAGCAACGTGCTTTGTCTTTTAACATGCTGTCCTTATGTGCAAAGCAGTTCATGTTCTTGCTTTCATTGCTACTAGACCTGTGGCTTTTATACTAATAATATCGGTAATGCTGCCTTTTGCTTCTGGTCACTCACCTCTGGGTCACTACACTCTTCTCTGCTCTGCCCATCTGACTTCATCTAATGGGAGTTGGAAACTATTGATCTATGCTTAAGCATTGTAAGCCTCCTATGTGAAGAATTGAATCATGTTTCTATTATTATACAAGAATGTTCCTAGGCTAATAAAACTGAATAAACAATTAAGTAAAGGGAATGCCCCATTATCAAGGATAATAATAATAAAGTAGATTTACAGTACTGTGCAAAAGTTGTAGGCAGACGTGAAATGCTGTAAATTAAGAATGCTTTCAGAAATAGAAGTGTATTTAGTTTATTATATCAAGTAACAAAATGGAAAGTAAATGAACAGAATAGAAATCAAAATCAAATTGATATTTGGTGTGACCATCCTTTGCCTTCAAAACAGCATCAATTCTTCTAGGTACACTTGCATGCAATCTTTGAAGGAACTCGGCAGGTAGGTTGTTCCAAACATCTTGGAGAACTAACCACGGATCTTCTGTGGATGTAGGCTGCCTCAGATCCTTCTGTCTCTTCATGTAATCCCAGACAGACTCCATGATGTTGAGACCAGGGATCTGTGGGGGACAAACCATCACTTACAAGGCTCCTTGTTCTTCGTTATGCTGAAGATAGTTCTTAATGACATTGGCTGTATGTTTGGGGTTGTTGTCTTGTTGCTTAATATATTTGGGGCCAATCACCCTCCCTGATGCTATGGCATGATGGATGTGGAAACAAGGCTAAGCAACTAATCAATGCATGATCCTATTGAGGATCTACAATGCTGTAAAATGCTTAGAAATCATCAAGGACAGTTGAAAGATAACTCAACAGTGTGAAGAAAATCCAAGAGAAGCAACCAAAATGAGAGTGAAGATAATGTAGTAATGTGTATGGAAAGTGATATGACTGGCAAATAATCAAAATAAAAAGTTCTCCAGAAAGAAGGAATAGGCAAAACATGTTATATTTGGAAAATATTACTCTCTTCACATCATTTCACCAAAGCTAGTCAGTCACGTGCGGCTCAAATTTTGGCAGATTCCTGAGAATTGGTTAGAATTTGAGCCATCAGTGACCCTGCCAACACCACTCTGAGAAATAGAAAGAGCTGGGCAGGAAAAAAGTCCTCTGAACAGTGACTGCTGCCACCGTGTAAGTATTCTGACAGCCGGGGGTTTCGGCTGTCAGAATGCAATAGCCGTCAGCAGGAGATTCTTCTGTCTATGCTGTTTGGCGTGGTATGGATGGGAGAATCTATGGATAGCTTTATCTGTATGGCCAGTTTAAACTATAACTAAAGGCAAAACTTTTTTTTTTTTGTTTTGGATAGAGAGGGGAGGTTTTTTATAGCGGCCTGTGCACCTGTTATCATGAGTCACCCTCTCTATTTCTCCTGTTTACCATTATCACTGAGAGTGAAAGTGAAAGAAAATCCCAAATTTGGGGTTGTTACCAGAACAGAAGTACCAGGGAAATCTTCCAATGGGGACACTGGTCACAACCAGGGATTTCCCTCATTTTGATGGGGTTTCTTTTCACTTCCTGTTTGGCTATGAAACAGGAAGTGAAGGGAAATCTCCCCAATGGGATACAGATGTCAAAAAACTGACAAAATAAAATAATCAAATAGCTCATCCACTGCTATCAATGAGGTAAGTAAGCAGATGTGGAACTGCTGCAACCACCCCAATAGGTGTACTCAGTCACTAGAATAAATAAAAAATTATCTGAATACAGTGGTGCACTGCTTCTTTAAATGTGTATAATTAAATAAACCTATAGTATAGAGACATTGAAATTAAATATAACTTAAAGTAAGTTTATCTTTAAAATAATAAGGTGCTAACTTACAAAGATTGTGAAAAAAAATTGGAAAAATTATATAACCATACAGTTAAGTAAGTAAGTTTCACATAAATGCACTTTTACTTTTTCACGTGTTATGATCTCTGAACTGTAAAATCACATCCACACATAATAAACAAAATTAAGTCCTTTTATAAAAATCCAGTGCTTATAGTGTCCGTGATAATCAACACGAAAAACAGTGATGCGTTCTGGTGAATCATCCAAGGAAACAAACCACCAATCCACCTCTAGGTGCGGTGCTCGCTCACCTCTAAGATTGACCTGAAGCAGGCTGCCGCCTCCACATCCGATACGTATGTAGAACCAAAAGACCTTGCATCTTCCAAATCAATACAGCTCTTCTTAAAGTGATACTAAAGTCTGCTTTTTTTTTTTAGTTAAAAATAACAAACATATTATACTTACCTGCCCTGTGCAGTGGTTTTGCACAGACCAGCCCAGATCCTCCTCTTCTCGGGTCCAACTTCAGTGCTTCTGGCCCCTCCCTCCTGTTGAGTGCCACACATGGGGGCACTTGAGATGAGCCACAGCTCCCTCTGTCCATTCAGACACGGAGCTGTGGCCTGGGCTGGCCCCACCCCATCTCTGTCCTGATTGGCACACTGATTTTGATTGACAGCGGCGGAAGCCAGTGACGCGGCGCTGTTGTCTCAGCCAATAAGGAGGGGAGTCCCGGATAGCCGAAACGCTCCTGCAACTTCGTTGGATCTAGATGGAGCTTAGGTAAGTATTAGGGGGGCCGAGGGGGGCTGCTGTACATAGAATGCATTAAGATAAAAACATTTTTGTCTTTACGACCACTAAGGTTAAGATTCTATCTATGTATTGGAGGTGGAGGTGGCAGGTCTCTTAAAGAAGATTACACAAGTGAAGTCGTGCAAATAGCTGGATGGTGGATCCGCAAGGATAAAATAAATAAAGTGTTCTTTTGACCTGTTTCAGGTCAATCTTGGAGGTGAGTGAGCACTGCACCTAGAGGTGGATTGGTGGGCAGGGTCAAGCATGTTGGAATGAATTGAGCTGAGGCTGCTTTTACCTGTCAACCGCTCAGGCTGAGTGAGGTGTGCCGCGGCCAGACTATTTCTTCCCATTGCTGCAGTGAGCTTTTTATGCTGTTTCATTTTTGAGTATAATCACCTACTTTTTTCTTTTAGATAACTAGTGATAATGCACTAGGCTGGTGCGCCCTCTTTTATCTTTTGTTATGTAGTGTTTGTGGCTCACCCCTGTCTGGGGAGGGCTGCAAGACGTACTGGGTACCTGAGGACTGGTGAGGCTTCCATGAATTTGACATACCAGAAGTGGAGAGTGTAGCAGTACCCCCATAGGAGCTGCTGAGTATTGTGGTCCGTCTATCACCCTGCCCCAACCAGACACACACTTGTCATTCATCCAGAAACATGAAAACAGTCCTTGACCTTTGTTTTTATGTTTTATCGAGGGGGATTGAACGTGGATAGGGATGGGGACTTATGAGATGCCCATGGAATCAAAACGTTAGAACCTGGGACTTCTACATACATCCTGTATATACATCACTCCTTTTCTCCTCCTACATATCACTTCCTCTCTTTCCTTTTCCAGATTAGCTAGCACTGTAGGCCTAACACTGGCTCAGCTAGGCCCAAAGCAAATGCCCTTCACAGGCAGGGACCGTTGGCCCCTATAGTGTAGCAAATAGAAAAGTCCCAGTGCTAGCTGTCCCTGTGGCTACTTCTCCCAGTACCACCTCTTCAGGCACTGCCAGCCCTCCTGGCTGCAGCTGCCTTGCTCCACTGCCCATGACACCACCATCCTCCAGACTGGCTCTGCACCCATCCCAGACTGCTGCATCTCAGTCCTCACAGGCGTGCCTCCCAGTCCTCCCTATGGTGTGTTCACTCACCAGCCCTCCTGGCTGCCTCTGTGGAACTCCTGAAGACTTGCCCAGCAGTGTTCTCCCACTGTCCTCTCTTGCTCCTCCTGTGCCTCCTGTCCAGGACACCTCCACGTTTTCTTAGAAGGCCCCGTCTGCACCCACAGCCCAGGCCCAAGGTCACCCCCCAGACTGGGGAGCTCCCTCAAAGGCCTCGACAGCCTAACACTCCATCTCCATTCTTCCACCCAATCATCTCCTCCCTAGCTGGGCTAGAATATTCTAGAAGGAAGTAGGAGGTCCTAGTGATGCCACCTGTGAGTCACCTAGCATTACTCTAAGCCAAGGGTCAGCTCCTCACTGACAAGAGGGAGACCTCTTTCCCTGTCCACCATAAGTTTACACTGGAGTTGTCCACTGGGATCATGTGTCCTACTGTGTGTTTGTTCATTGAATGCACTGATCTAGTAGTTAGCCTAACAGGGGTGCTATTTCACCTTACATCTTCAGCAGTAACAGGAATCCACTTTACTCACTTCAAAGCAGCCACAAGCTTGGTTCAGCTTCATTTTATTAGCAGTGAGATAGTCCGTATCAGTTCAAAACACTGCATACTTTTAATCCATAAACTTAACCAGTCCTCTTTGTGGCAGTATACCTCTCAGTTTCCAGTAGGACTCAGGAGGGGCATCCTGGAGTAGCAGAAAAGATTTTAAGTCCTTATTTCAATCCTCAGATCAGGCTCTGTCTTTCCCATCCACTGACAGCCCTTGGCTAGACTCCACCCACAGTTTATTAAGGATCCTGCCAGGAAGGATGTGAAGTCACCTCGCTTCCTGGAAGGATTTAAAGCAGAAATCCTTAATAAAGGGGCAACAAGTTAACCCCTTTCTACATATTTATAAATGTTTTCACTTCCCTTTGCCAGTGATATGGGAGTTACATCATCTAAGGGTCAGCCAATCAAGATAGCCAAAGATGCTGAACCTGGACAAAGATAAATTGAGAATGTCAGCAGCAATGAGGGAGCAGACGTCACATCCCTTCAGGGAAGGTAAGTACTATATAGTGAACTTTAGTTCTGCTTTAAAGTGACATTAAACAGTATACTTATTCTCTAAAAGTAATCCAAACACATTCACATAGCCCTGTAATTTATTTTTGATGAAAATGTTACTGACTGTGTGTAGGTAGGTGCAGTCTACTTTCTTCATTGCAGGTGGTACTCTTCTGCAGTGACACTGCAGTTGGAAAAGAAAGTATGGTTTCCTAGGTCACTGGGGAGGAATCCAATTGGATGCTGCCACCCCATGTGATTCTAGCAGCCATCTTGGGTAGGACAGAGCCTCACAAGTTGGTAGAGTAGGAGCGGCAGGGAAAGGTTCCTGACGAGGAGGTAAAGCATATGGCTCGCTACCTCCTTGGACACAAGGCACAAGATGGCCAGACAGCTTTCTTCCCCTGACTACAGACGCTGACAATTGGCTACAGTCTGCTTTGTGTTCCCGTGTAGCCAGGTGCTGACTAAACTTTCTTGTATTATCATGGATGGACATGTGAGGGCTGGGCTCAGTCCTCCCTTCTCAGTGCTCAGGTTGCTCACTTGTCAGTTAATTGCCAGCACTCGTCGTTCCACAGTGGCTCACCTGGTAAACCACTTCTGGCTATTTAAACAGCCCCCTCTGGCTATTTAAACTGCCTGGTTCATTCCTTTCATGCCTTTGCCTTGGGCAAACATATCTGGAGACTCTCTCTGCTGTGTTCTTGTTGAAGAGTTGCCTGGCTGATGTCCCTCCTGGTTCCTGATCCTGTCTGCTGCCTCCGACTACACTGATCTCTGGCTTCCTGATTTACTGGCTTGTTCTGATTACCCACTTTGGCTACTGTACCCTGGGCTATGTTTTAACGATTTGTACCATTTTTACCATTATATTAAAACGTGTGATTTTTACTGCATTTTCTGTCTCCGTCTGATTCATGGTTCCTGACAGGACATTTGGTAACAACGGCTGCAGTGAGCTTGTTTTCCTCTAGTGCTCAGCTTATATATTGTATCATCATTTCCTGAGGGCAGCTGTAAGCAAAGACCTTTTGTGAAAGCAGAGGATCATGTAGTCAGACATGTAGTCAGAGGAGCCAGGATTTGCACTGGAGTTGGATTACCAGACTACAAGTTCCATCCGGCTGGAAGGAAGAACAGAATGGGAGAGGTCATATATATGGGAGACTGCCACATGTTATTCTGCCACATAGTGCTGCACCCTTCCTACATGTGTTTTCTGCCTTCTTATAAAGACCCTGATGAGCTCCTAAACCTCTCCTTTTCTGCTTCACTTCTGTTTGTTTGAAATGAGCATTGTACCTTGCACCACTGCTGTATGCACACCAAACATCCCATAGTCCATGGTTCATAGTCCATCTTGGGATCAAACAAGAGAGGGTGGCTATGTTCCTATATACAGTAAGACAATGGAGAAGGAATGTAGCCACCCTCTAACAGGAAGTTGGATTATAGCAGGGGTGCCCAACTGGTGGCCCGTGACCTCCTGCTCTGGGATGGCAGGTCGGCAAGCCCAGATCGAGGGTTGCCGACCCGCCATCCCAAAGCATCAGTTTTGTGAATGGAGCCGGCAGTAGAGGAAGCGAGCGGCTGCAGAGCAGAGCTGCATAAGCCGATGCTTCCTGTATAGCGCCGGCTCCTGTCACAGGCAGAGTGATACCAAATGCTCTCCACCTGGGACAGCAACAGCCGGCGATACCTGAAAGGAAGACTGTTACTAAAGGTTTATTTATAAAACCGGCAATAACAGTTTATTACTAAAATCACAGTGTATACTGTATATGGGCATATCTGTTCTGCAGTGGTTACTGGGCTGCTTTCAAACTGATCCGCAGGTGCAGCGCACTGCACCTGCAGGTTACCTGCACTGAGCCATAGACTTCTGTTATTACCTGCGGGTTAGGTGCACTTTCAGAAAGTGCACCACACCTGCAGGATATTATAGAAGTCTATGGCAAAGTGCATCTAACCGTCAGGAAAGCCACAGGGGCACTGCACTGCAAACCACAGTGCATCAGTGTGAAAGTAGCCTTAGGCCCCTTTCACACTATCAGTCCGATTGGGTCCGCCTGTCTGTTTTTCAGGCTGACACAATCGGACCCTCCATTCACCTCTATGGAGCGGCAGATGTAAATAGAGGTGTGTCTGTTTACACTGGCCTACCTTCAATCCGATCCACTAAAAAAAATTGAAGAGGATCCATCTGATCGAGTCGGAGGGCCCAAAGAGTAGAGCAGGCTGTGTCTGTGTCCACTCTGCATATGCAGAGCGGACACGGATCTGTCATCTGCCCGCTCCTCTTATTGTGGCCCACAACTGGTTACTAAGTCGCTTAAGTGGCCCTCGCTCTTCAAAAAGTTGGGCACCCCTGGATTATAGCAACAAAAAAAAGGGATTTGTCGGAGGCTGAGAGCAATAGAAAGTACTATTTTAAGTTTCAATTTATTAATTGAATTGATCTTTTCTTTTAAACCAGAATGTAGTGTCTACAGTATTGGTGCATAAATAGCTCTTTTATTTCATGTACATAAATATTATGAAAATGTAAAACTTCCACAGAGACATTGCTACATTTCAAACAGTTCTTTGAGTAATTTTTGAGTTCTTGAACATTCTAGAGCCCCAGAGGAGCCTATGAAGTGGTCAATTCTCCCCAAGGCATTTGAAAGGAGGTATGGGCCTCTCTTTGTGAGTAAGCTTAAGGCATCAAATGGTCATTAGACTACCTGCAGTAGGTACAAAACTGGTTCAGAGTCACCCACCAGGCAAGTTTGGACACAAATAGTACAAAAGGGAAAGCATGCAAAGGTCTAGCACTGGCCATACACTATTAGAATTTTGATGGAAACTTTTTGTTTTGGGAACGTTTGTTTGATTTTCTAATCATCAACAAACAAATCCCTAAGCCCCGGTTCACACAGGGGCGGCACGACTTGCAGGTCGCCTCAGCGAGGCGACCTGCAAACTACTTCTGAGGCGACTTGCAAAACGACTTCTGCATAGAAGTCTATGCAAGTCGCCCCCAAAGTAGTACAGGAACCTTTTTCTAAGTCGGAGCGACTTGCGTCGCTCCTATTAGAACGGTTCCGTAGCACAGAACGGGAGGCGACTTGTCAGGCGACTAGGTCGCCTGACAAGTCGCCCCTATGTGAACCGGCACTAAAGGCTCATACACACGATAGGACTTTTTTTTTGTTTCAATAGTTTTTATTGATATTTTAGTTCATTTTAACAGAAATAAAATATAACGTTAAGGATGATATTCATTGAAAATACATGAACACAGTGAAATGAGTTGTGTACGCTGAAACGATAGGACTTTTTGACAAAAAACATGCAAATTAGCTGTTGTAAGGCAACATCCTGCCGTGTGTACGCTCCATCGGGCAAACTTTTTCGGTTTCTATCGGACAAATGTTGGCTGTGCAATCAGACAAACTTTCCGGCAACAAAAGTCCTATGGTGCAAAATCCTATCGTGTGTACATAAGTCCATAGGACTTTAGTCCAAAGTACAAACACGCATGCTCAGGACCAATGCAAAAGATCAGACAACAATACAGAAGCTGACCAAAGTGTGGTGGTAAAGAGCTGAAAAACCACGTGATTTGGTGAAAGTTGGCTGAAAAAGTCCTGCCGTGTGTATGCTTAATTAGTTTACGGCCAACACCCTTTGTATAAAAATCCACGGGAAAGTTTGTACAAAGTCCAATCGTGTGTATGAGGCTTAACAGTGAATGTGGTTTTGGTTTTGGAAATCATATTCAATCCAAAATTGAATGTTAAAAGCAAGCAAAATTTTGAAGTCTTTCGAATGACTGAGAATGGCATATAAAAGTAAAATATTCTATCCCACAGTGTGTAATATAAAGGTTTTAGGGTACTTGTGCAGAGTACTGATGTTTACTGATGTCTGAACCTTAGTATTCCTGGCCAAAGCTTCAGGTGTTTATTTTGCATGTGTTTTGTCAGGAGTAGCTACTGCAGTTAATTGATAGAGATCTATTGATTTCTCCCTAAGTTTGGCCTTGCTGCACTTTTCACTTCTACCAGTAGGTGGCCGGGAACTTGGTGATATTAGATATGACAAGGCCTACCCAAGGTCAGGTTATGGGTATATGGGGTATCTCAGCCAATGGCCAGGGGTTTTCTTGAATCACATGGCCTGCTGGGAGAACCTATATATTCGGGTGAGGTCACATGATCTATGTTCTGTGCCACCCGGACCGTTGTCTGGTTGGACGTGTGTCGTCACCCAGGGCCTATCCCATGGGCATCTGGCTGCCAGGCTGTGTGAGGGCCTATCCAGAAGTAAGAGGGCAGTGCAGAGTTGGGACTGCGACATGCAGTACAACCAAAATTGACGGTTTTGCCGGCCAGAGACCCTGACATGGACGGTGGTAGAAGGGAAGCTGTCGCCACTAAGGTACCAACCACCTCTACCAGGGACCACAGTGAGTAACTGAAGCAAGTACCGAAGCAGTATTCTCACAGAAGGGGCACGGTGGAGAATCTGGAAACTTCGGGCGGTGATCAAGTCAGGGACTAAACCAGGGAAGGTGATGCTTGCAGAGCAGCCTTGTGTGTCAAGCCAGGGACCGAGCCAATTAGTAGGGGTGAAGCTTGAAAAGTATCTGAGTGCCAAGCTTGGGACCCAGCAGGGAAGCGTGGGTGATGCTTGAGGGAATACCACCGCAAAAGCATTGAGGAGTTCACGGGATTCAGAGTCAGTGAATCAGAGAGTCCAGTGAGAGACTAGGAGCTCAAGGGGTTGAAGAACTACATGTAGACGTTGTAGTGAAGCTGAGAGAACTGTTGAACTAACTGTGTTAGGAACTGTTAAGTACTGTTATAGGAGGCAGCAATCCTGCACATGCAGAAGTGCTGCTTTGCTGGGGCCTTTCCCTGTACGGCTGTCCTCCTATTGAAGTTTCAGAGTCTGCCAATTGAAATTGCAACTACCCAGGGGTTTCCTGGCCCTAACCCTCTTTCCCTTCAAAATATAAAAAGAACTGTTGAAATAAATAAAACCTCTTTTGCATCTGGTGTCCAATGACTTTAACCATCTTTGCACCCACTATGCCTCACAACCCACTACATATTGAAGGATGTCAGCTGTCTTTGGCCTTGAATGTCCTCATTAGGCTGGAAGAGGCTAACGACTTTGCTACACGCGCATTCGCACACACACATACACAAGTAAAATAAATTCTAGCCTCTTCAAATACATTTTTTTACAGGCGTACACACATAAAATACTGACTGGCAACTCATGGTTACACAGTAATGCCGCGTACACACGGTCAGACTTTCCGACGTAAAATGTGCGATCGGAGCTTGTTGTTGGAAATTCCGACCGTGTGTAGGCTCCATCGGACAGTTTCCATTAGAATTTCCGTCGCACAAAATTTGAGATCTGGTTCTCAAATTTTCCGACAACAAAATCCATTTGCGGAAATTCCAATCGTGTGTACACAATTCCGACGCACAAAATGCCACGCATGCTCAGAATAAATTACGAGACGGAAGCGCTCGGTCTGGTAAAACTAGCGTTCGTAATGGACATAGCACATTCGTCACTCTGCAAATTTTGAAATCTTTTAATGCAGCGCATTCTCTTCTTCTTTAGAAGAATTCTGCTAGAAGAATGAAGTTGTTTTGCTGCTCATATTCACACAGAGTTCTCACAAACTTCTTTCTTTATAATTTCTCGTGATCTTGTGAATAATATTCATTTTTTTTTGTCAGATCTTCATAATACTTTTTTTTAATTTATATTTTTATCAAGATCTGCATTTTTTTGTTTTCTAGTGCTCTCCATAATATTATTTTTCGTTTTGTGTGTCAAGTTACCACAACACCATTATTATCTTGTATTTTTTTACCTCAAGGAGGTTGGTTGGTGTCCCTTGTTAATTTGACCTTGTATTGTAGAAATGTACTTGCCTACTCACAAACAAACTGTCCTTTTTGAAGTAAAACACATAGGCAAGTATTTGTGAAAAATAAATATCCATTTATAACGGGTCATAACAAAATAAAGAGGAAGGCAACGCTGGAGAAACTGGTGAAATTTGCGAAGCCTTTGTACCCCAGGGCACACATCTGTTATTTTACAGTCAAAATTGGTGGCCTGAGGAGTCCATATAATAGTGAGCACAATCCGGTCCAGAGATCAGGAACAGCAGCAGATGACATCTGTCCCCAGGCTGTGGTCATACAACAGCCTGCATCTTTTGTCAGACCGGACTGAACACAGGCCATCACTCTTTGGAGGAGGAGGAGGACCTGGAGGAGGAGGAGGACCATGGTTCAACTCACAAGTGTTGCTTTGGCTTGTGAGTTTGCCCCTCAACCCCTTATTTAGGGCTTGCAAGATCACTTCCTCACATAAGAGGCGTTGGCCCTCCTCCATTTCCAGCATTTTGCAGGCTGTCATGTAGGCATACTCCTCTTGAACACTGGGGGGGTTTCTGAGGGCCGCAGTAGCCTTCAGAAATAGGCCAATTGCTGCCTCCTTCAGGTTACCCCTCTTCCTTGCACTTTTTTTGCGGAAGGCCGAGGGGAGTGACCTGGGATTTGGGCAGGCTCAAGGGCCCGGCCTCCTCCTGGCTGCCTCTTACCCCGCCACCTCCTGGCTTTACTTTCCACGGCCTCTTCCTGGCTGAGACTTTCCTGTGTATGAAAAAGGGACATAGTTTTAGTTTTTGGTTCATTAATTACACACAATTTTCAGCTCATGACTGTTGCAAATTGAATTTAATAAATAGAAAAGACTATCGTTCTGACCCCAGCATCTTTCATTCTTTTCACAATCATTTGTGGCCACTACTGTCTATTGACATGTAAAAAACTTTGGGAAATAAGAAATTAGTTATCAAAACTAACATATATTTAACGTTATTAATTTGACAACCAGAAATATTTTGAAGAATGCTATACCTGACTCAAGCTGGGCCCCTCCACATGTGGCTGCCTGGAAGGCCCAGCTTGGTCGTCGGAAGCTTCAGCTGGGGGTAGGAGGAATCCTTGAAGAAAGACTGGAGAGTGCTGGCCTGGGTTCAGTCTGGCCTGCCAGAAAATGCAGTTTGTCATAGTACCACAGCCTGGGTACATAAAAGTGCTCCTCATGCCACCAATTAGGGCCTTCAAATAAGGGATGTCTGCTGTGGGGATCACAGGCTTCACAAATTCCAGCAATTGATCCAGCGCTGCCTTTCTCTTTGGTTTATTGTTATAAAAGGGGTGGTTTACCTGCCACAGACAGGGCAGCTCCCTGTACATATCAATGAATATGGGGATAAAGTCCTCATCATTAAATAGATCCATTTTCTCTGCAAGACACAACACAAGACAAACCCTAATGTCAGGCGAAACTCTCCTCATCTTGACCCAATATAGGCCTCAATCTATAAGCAGTATAGGCCACTGATGCACCAACTTAAAATTGTACCTTCGTTATAGCGGTCGTCACTTCCGTTACTACGTCCAACGCTCACAGATCGTACGTACGACGCACGCGTGTTCCGTTTTATATACACTGCGCATGAGTGAAACTCCGGCCGCCCCTGACGTTCTTTCTAGTCTATTCCCCGCCCCTTGTCTTTCGGAGCAGTGGGAGAGCACATGGCGGAGAGACAACACTGCCCATGCGTGAAACTCCGGCCGCCCCTGACATTCTTTCTAGTCTATTTCCTGCCCCTTGTCTTTCGGTGCAGTGGGAGAGCACATGGCGGAGAGACAACAGCTGCATGCAGAGGAGAGCAGCAAAGACAAAAGGCCGGAGCCCCGAACCTCACGATCCCGGAAGAGTTTGAAGGCCTCAATTATGGCCTTTATAGAGATGGCGGAGACAGTGGACATCTTCAAGAGGGCCGACTATGATGGGAAGTATGGACCTTACCCAAACCCAAATGTGAGAAAGGCCGAGATCATGCCTAAAGTTGTGAAGAGTCTGCACAGAAATTTTGGGGTACGACGATCCAAGGATCAACTGAGGAAACGATGGTCAGACCTCAAATTGAGGGAGCAGGATCAGTACAGAAGAATCAAGAGAGTGCTGCAAAAAAGTAAGTATTTTGTCATAAAATGAAATAAATGCATTTGCGCTAGAGAAGTTATAATAATAAAAGTAAAAATCAGTGCATGAAAAAAATAAAATTAAAAAATATATCCCAATATATCTAAAACAATATTTCATAAATAACAAAAATTAAGAGTGTAGCGCTATTGGCTCAATACCTGTGTACAATAAATCAAAATATAAAAATGGTGTAAGGAATAAATAACCTAGTACAGTTATTACAACTGTTAAGTGAGACTGTAGTGCACCAAATAAACAGATAAAACAGTGACTAGTATATATATATATAAAAAGCAATAACACTTATCATCATTAAATAGATCCATTTTCTCTGCAAGACACAACACAAGACAAACCCTAATGTCAGGCGAAACTCTCCTCATCTTGACCCAATATAGGCCTCAATCTATAAGCAGTATAGGCCACTGATGCACCAACTTAAAATTGTACCTTCGTTATAACGGTCGTCACTTCCGTTACTACGTCCAACGCTCACAGATCGTACGTATGACGCACGCGTGTTCCGTTTTATATACACTGCGCATGAGTGAAACTCCGGCCGCCCCTGACGTTCTTTCTAGTCTATTCCCCGCCCCTTGTCTTTCGGAGCAGTGGGAGAGCACATGGCGGAGAGACAACACTGCCCATGCGTGAAACTCCGGCCGCCCCTGACATTCTTTCTAGTCTATTTCCTGCCCCTTGTCTTTCGGTGCAGTGGGAGAGCACATGGCGGAGAGACAACAGCTGCATGCAGAGGAGAGCAGCAAAGACAAAAGGCCGGAGCCCCGAACCTCACGATCCCGGAAGAGTTTGAAGGCCTCAATTATGGCCTTTATAGAGATGGTGGAGACAGTGGACATCTTCAAGAGGGCCGACTATGATGGGAAGTATGGACCTTACCCAAACCCAAATGTGAGAAAGGCCGAGATCATGCCTAAAGTTGTGAAGAGTCTGCACAGAAATTTTGGGGTACGACGATCCAAGGATCAACTGAGGAAACGATGGTCAGACCTCAAATTGAGGGAGCAGGATCAGTACAGAAGAATCAAGAGAGTGCTGCAAAAAAGTAAGTATTTTGTCATAAAATGAAATAAATGCATTTGCGCTAGAGAAGTTATAATAATAAAAGTAAAAATCAGTGCATGAAAAAAATAAAATTAAAAAATATATCCCAATATATCTAAAACAATATTTCGTAAATATCAATCTGTGATAAATTAATTAGTGATAAAGTAAACAAAGTGCAACGTGCATATAAAATGTTAGGGATCCAAGTGCAAACTCAGGTTTAAAAGAGTGCTCACTGTTTCCATAAAGTGATTAATAAAGTTCATAAATGATGAATGCAAAGTGCACAAATACAGTGTCCATCAACAGTGATATCCATCATGCTCATCCAAGAAGTGTAAAAAATATCATGCTCCAGTGCTCTCCGGTGACCTACAAAAGCATATGCGCTCACCTCAGAGCGTGTGACACAGTAACCAAACTATGTCAAATCACGCTTGGGAGCCACTACTGGGCTCTAAATGGTATGCAGGTGCTGACCTCCAACTTGCTCAGTTAATAGCGTTCCAATTCATAAATAAAAGAGAAGAAACTCCATAGTGTAAAATTGTAAAGGAATTTATTCTAAAAACAAACACTCCCCTCCTAGGGGTACTCACATTGTATGGGTGTGTGAGTGCACCATCCTATTCAAGGCTTCACATATGAGAAAACAAATCGCTGGTATGGCATGCGGTATGGTGTACTCATCTTGGTATGGTAAATTTGGGTTTGAAAAAAAAGTTTTAAAGTATTTTAAAAGCCAAATTTTGAAGATGCACACAGTGTGTCAACATGTGCTATCTGCCATCAGGGGATATCAATGCACGCGTTTTGTGAGTGCAACCCCTTCCTCGCTTCTAAAGTAGCTGAGAGGAAGGGGTTGCACTCCAAAAACACGTCCATTGATCCCCCATGATGGGAGCTAGCACATGTTGACATTAGGCATGGGATCAGGAGGGAAATGCCCATTTTGAATCACAATTTGTGTGCATCTTCAAAATTTGGCTTTTACAGGGGTGACATCACCCCATCTGATGAAGGCAAGATCAACACAGTTTGGACATACCAATGTCTGATATTGCATTCACTTTGTCAAAGTTGAACTTTGTCAGTTCCTGAGTTCTGTACGTTATGTTTTGAAACATGCCTGTTTAACCAAAAAAGGCTATTTCTAATTAATGTGACAAAAAATAATGTTATACACCAAAGATGTTGGTTTGTTCAAAAACACTTTTCTAAACGCATATATATGTGAATGTGCTTTGAGTAAAAAGTATTCTACTCAACAATGTGTGGTTTCTTCTTTCAATGATCAAAAGTAGTTTTTTGGAGTAAAAGTTGGTGTTTACAGTGACAATAGGGGTTATTTATTAAAGGCAAATCCACTTTGCACTACAAGTGCCGTTTCATGTGCACTTTTAAGTGCACTTGGAGTGCAAAGTGGAATTTCCTTTAGTAAATAACACCCACAGTGCTTTCTAATTTGTCTCAATCATGCCATTTTCATGACTCCACAAAATTAATTCATGGTGCTGAAAATGATAAATAATTTTTGTCAGTAATGCATTGCATACATTAACAACAAAAACAAGGTGTGTGTAGCAGATCCACAACATAATAATAGTTCGCTGAAGAAGAGATTGTCACCTCATGTATCAAATAAATTACATTTGCACTATTGAAGAAAATGTGCAAAAAGAAAAGCCCATTGGAGAACTATGAGACAGCTAAAAGATACCCAGGCAGTAAATCAAAGGAAATATTCTTTCAGTTTAAGTTCAACAATTTAGGATAAAATGTTTCTTAATCAGTTTCTGGCATATCAATGCCCCCCCCCCCACCCACAAAGTACTCAACACACTTCTGTCTTACTTCGTGGGCGCTTTGGGGGGGCAAACCAGGATGGCCAGCTTCAAGCGCCGTCAGGGTTTCTAAGTCCGGCCTCAGGCCCAACTGAGGCTACATAGTTCATTGAATTCCTCCTTAAATAGTTGTGTAGAGTGCAGCATGCAAGGATTATATGGTTAAGTTTATATTCCGCCATGTTGATTGGCGTAAGGAATAGGCAGAACCGGCTGGCCATTATCCCAAAAGCAGTCTCCACCACTCTTCTGGCTCTGGCCAGACGGTAGTTATAAACCCTCTGGTCTGGGGTGAGGGTCCTCATGGCTTCAAAATGGTCGGCTGGTCAGAACGAACTAACAGAAAGCACTGAAAACCAGAAAGGCCGGATCTGAAAATCAGATACGAGCGGACAAAAACACACTGAAAATCACAAGCACAAACTGAAGAGCAGTAACGATTGTAAAAGCAGGAGGCTGAAAAGCGCGAATCGTTTGTCACCAAACTTCTACTAACACGAGATTAGCAGAAGGAGCCCAAAGGGTGGCGCACTTGGTATTGAACTTCCTCTTTCTAGTGCCGTCGTATGTGTTGTACGTCACCGCGTTCTTGACGTTTGGAAATTCCAACAACTTTGTGTGACCGTGTTTGCAAGACAAGTTTGAGCCAACATCCGTCTGAAAAAATCCATGGATTTTGTTGTCGGAATGTCTGATCAATGTCCGATCGTGTGTACGGGGCATAAGGCTCCGTTCACATATGCCGCATGGGGTCCGGTGCGTCCCTGTTCACCAATTCAGGTGAAAATCAGGTCAGAGTTTTTGCCTAAATTCACACCCGAATCAGACCAGAATGTAGATACTTGCCAGCACACCAAGGATCAGCACAAGGTGGTGTCCAAACGGTTTAATTTATTGCATGATCACAACACAAAAAGGTGCAACAATTCAGAGTCACGCAGGACCCCTTCGTCACATGTCTGCAATAAACTAAACCGTTTGGATGCCACTTAGTGCTGATCCTTGGTGTGCTTGCAAGTATCTACATTGTGACTTGAACCATTATCCAGTTGTTGCTGCACCCAAACCTTTGGAGCTTATACTAGGAACGTGTGCGATGGGAATATGAAACATTACGAATCAGACCAGAAGACGCACAGGACCGTTCTTCAATGTGGACCGCAGCCGCCCGGAGCTGTTTGAACTGGCTCTATTGAGAGCCGGTCACACTCTCCTTTAATGCAAATTGGATGCAGGGATACCCACATCCACTTTGCATATGTGTGAACCCGGCCTCCATATACACTATCCAATGCCCACAATTGATCCAAAGGTAGGCAAAAAAAAAGCAATTAAGCGTGATCCAATTTGCTCCAGCCAGGGAAAAATTTCCTCCCTGATCCCCCAAGAGGCAGTCAGATAGTCCCTGGATCACTTTACCTTTAAAAATTAGTATACAGTTTTATTATGTGCATTTAGGAAAGAATCCAGGCCTTTCTTTAAACAATCTACTGAGCTGGCCAGAATCTGCTTTTGAGGAAGTCTATTCCACATTTTCACAGCTCTTAATGTGAAAAAGCCTTTCTGTATTTGGAGATTAAATCTCTTTTCTTTCAGACATAATGAGTGCCCCATTGTCCTCTGTGATAACCTTAAAGTGAATAACTCAACACAGAGCGGGCAGATGACAGGTCCATGTATACTCTGCATATGCAGAGCAGACCAGTGTGCCCCTTTGCCTTTTAGGACAGTTGGGCTACCTACAGGCCCACCTGCCCCTTATCTATCCAGTACAATTCCACTGTGGAGACTATCTTTATAAGGGTTAGGACTGCAAGTAATAAAGGGTGTCGGGAAGGGGCTTGCAGCTTACGCATTCGTATTCAAATGTGTGCTAACTAAATCCCTGTTTTTAACACATAATGTTGGACAGGTTAATTCGGTTGGTAAGTAGACTGGTTGTTGAGTTGAGCTGGAAATCTTCTCTGGTTTTGTCTTTTATGCGTTGCCCTTCCATGTGCTGCTTGCTGTGCAGGCCAGTTATAGGTGGGGGCAGGTGCCATCTGTTTGTTACTGGTGTAAGTTTGGCGTGGGGACATGCTGGGCACCTTTGCTGCCATTGTGCTATGTGCTGGTGTCCAGTGTGCCCCTGTACCTTTTAGGAGGATTGTGCTACCTCCAGGCCCACCTGCCCCTTATCTATCCATTAGAATGCATGTGCTTCCGCTGTGGAGACTCTCATAAATTTATAATGGTTAGGACTATAAGAAATACAGGGTGCCGTGAAGGGGCCTTGCAGCTTATGCATGAGTTTGCAAATGTGTGCTAACTAAACCCCTGTTTTTAATGCATACTGTTGGGCAGGTTAATTTGGTTGGTAAGCAGACTGGTTGGTGAGTAGAGTGGGAAAATTTTCTCTGGTTTTGTCTTTACTGCTGGCTGGTACTGCTGGCGGGTACTGCTGATTGGTACTGCTGGCTGGTACTGCTGGTGGGTACTGTTAGTGGGTATTGCTGGCTGGTTCCCGATCCGCCATCCTCGAGCATCAGTGTGACAGGAGCCAGCGCTAGAGGAAGAATGCGGCTACTGTAGATAGCAGAGCCGATGCTTCCTGTATTGCTTTTGTCACAGGTGGAGTACATTTGGTATCACTTCGCCTGTGAGAGGAACATTGGCTCTGCTTCCTCTAGGACCGGTTCCATTCACACTAATGCTTGGGAATGGCAGGTTGGGAACCCCCGATCTGGGCTTGCTGACCCGCCATCCCAGAGCAGGAGGTGGTGGTCACATCAGAGGGTGCCGCAGGCAACATGTGGCCCGCGTGCCAGTGGTTGGACACCCCTGTTGTAGTTGGTTACCAGGTTTGCACACATCTCAGGAAAGATTTTGGTCCACTCTTCTTTAGAGATCTTCTATAAATCCCTAAGGTTTCTTGGCTGTCTCTTAGAAACCCAAAGTTCCATCTCCCTCCAAAAAATTTTCTATAGGAATAACGTCTGGAGACTGACTAGGCCACTCCATGACCTTAATGTGCTTCTTCTTGAGCCACTCCTTTGTTGCCTTGGTGGTATTTTTTGGGTCATTGTCATGCTGGGAGGCCCATCCACAACTCATCTTCAGTGGTCTGGCTGAGGGAAGAAGGTTCTCATCCAAGATTTCACAATACATGGCCCCGTCCATTGGCCCCTCAATGCGGCAAAGTCTGCCTGTACCTTTAGCAGAGAAAAAGCCCCAAAGCATTATGTTTCCACCTCCATGCTTGACTGTAGGGATGGTGTTCTTAGGGTTATAGTCATCATTTTTCTTCCTCCAAACATGGCAAGTCGAATTAATGCCAAAGAGCTCAATTTTGGTCTCATCTGAGAAAGAAAAATGCTGACTATGACCCTAAGAACACCATCCCTACAGTCAAGCACTGAGGTGGAAACATTATGCTTTGGGTCTGTTTCTCTGCTTAAGATACAGACCGACTTTGCTGCATTGAGGTACCAATGGATGGGACCATGTATTGTGAAATCTTGGATGAGAATCTTCTTCCCTCAGCCGGAACACTGACGTTGGATCATAGATGGATCTTTCAGCATTACAATGAACCAAAACATACCGCCAAGGCAACAAAGGAGTGGCTCAAGAAGCACATTAAGGTCATGGAGTGGCCTAGCTAGTCTCCAGACCTTAATCTTATAGAAAATTTATGAAGGGAGCTGAAGATTCGAGTTGCAAAGCGACAGCCAAAGCACCTTAAGGATTTAGAGCAGATCTGTACAGAAGAGTGGACCAAAATCCCTCCTGAGATGTGTGCAAACCTGATATCGAACTACAAGAAACGTCTTAACTCTGTGCTTGCCAACAAGGGTTTCTCCACAAAGTATTAAGTCATGTTTTAATTGGGGATCAAATACTTATTTTACTCACTGAACATTTTAATTTATAACATTTGTATCATTTGTTTTTTTCTGGATTTTTGGTTGATACTCTGTCTCTATCATTTAAAATACACCTATGATGAAAATTATAGACCTTTCATTTCTTTTTTAAGTCAAGTCTGGAATAAAAAGAACCTTAGGTTTTAATGACAGTTTCTGTAAACAAGATTTCCCCTCATTCTTTCTTTTGTGGAAAAAAAATAAAAAAAAGTGTCTGGAGTCTATGTCTATGGCATATATGTGTCTATAAAAAATAAAAAAATAAAATATATATATCTGTGTGTGTGTGTATTACAGAAATCCATTAAAATCCTTCCAACTAGCTGTTTGGCTTTGTTTTAGGACTGTAAGCTGTGTTTCATTTTGCATTGCTCCGTCCAATCATCAGCCAAGATCAATCTCAGTAAAATAAAAGAAATAATAGAAATGACACCTTATTGGCAAGATGTGAAAGTAATTGGAGGAGTAATTGAAGCAGGAGGTGGGGCAGTGACACACTGGGGAGATTTACTAAAACTGGTGCACATAGAATCTGGTGCAGCTGTGCATAGTAACCAATCAGCTTCTAACTTTAGCTTGTTCAATTAAAGTGATTCTAAGTTTGGGTTCACATATATGCACATTGCATGCGGGTTTTGCATGCCAAGTGAGTGTGACCGTCTCTCGCTGGTTCACACAGGTCTGAGGCAGCTGCGGTCAAGATTGCAGAACGGTCCTGTACGTCTTTGGTCCAGTTCAGGTGCGAATTCAGGCAAAAATCTGGACCTAAATTGCACCTGAACCGGTCTACAGAAACGCACCGGACCCCATACTGTGAACCACGGTCGCACATATGCGTTCCTGGCCTAAAGGAATTTTTTTTAAATAACATGTCAAGCTTACCCGCTATTTGTAATGCTTTTACATAGAGCAGCCCTGATCCTCCTTTTCTGGGGGCAGAGCAGAGAGCTGCTGACTGACAGTCAGTCAGCAGCTCTCTGCTCACGAGCTGTGAGAACTGAGCGTTTGGCGGTGTTCGATTGTTTGTTTTTCAGTATTAGGGGCGCCGGGGGACAGATGCAGAATCGGACTGATACTGCATCCACCTAGGTAAGTATGATTCTAAGAAAAACTTAAAAACCCATACATCTATTTTAAGGCAAAAACCTTCTACCTTTGGAACCTCTTTATTACAACCACTTTGACCTTTCCAGTTGCAAAGGCCACTTGATGAAAAGTGGCACATTTATCCTTAATTTGGTCCCATATATTTGAGTATTTTTGGTATGAGCATGTTCATGTGACAACTATGTACAGTGCCTTGAAAAAGTATTAAAATCCCTTGAAATTTTCCAAATTTTGTCATGTTACAACTTAAAACGTAAATGTATTTTATTGGGATTTTATGGCAAGGAAAACATTAATCAGAGAAGAAGCCAAGAGGCCCATGGTAACTCTGGAGGAGCTGCAGCGATCCACAGCTCAGGTGGGAGAATCTGTCACAGGACAACTATTAGTCGTGCACTCCACAAATCTGGCCTTTATGGTAGAAAGAAAGCCATTGATTAAAGAAAGCCATAAGAAGTCCCATTTGCAGTTTGCGAGAAGCCATGTGGGGGACACAGCAAACAAATGGAAGTAGGGGCTCTAGTCAGATGAGACCAAAATTGAACTTTTTGGCCTAAAAGCAAAACACTATGTGTGGCAGAAAACTAACACTGCACATCACCCTGAAAACACCATCCCCACTGTGAAAATGGTGGTGGCAGCATCATGTTGTGGGGTTGCTTTTCTTCAACAGGGACGGGGAAGCTGGTCAGAGTTGATGGGAAGATGGATGGAGCCAAATACAGGGCAATCTTAGAAGAAAACCTGTTATGTCGCGTATACACGGTCCAAATTTTGGCCCGCAAAAGACCGATGAGATTTTTTCGCTGGAAAATGCGACCATGTGTATGCTCCATCAGTCTTTTGCTGGTGGAATTCCAGCCAGCAAAAGATTGAGAGCATGCTCTCAATTTTTTGGTCGGGAAAAGTTCCTATGCGAAAATGCGATTGTCTGTGGCAATTCTGTTGCGCAAAATCCCTACGCATGCTCGGAAACAATTTGACGCATACTCCGAAGCATTGAACGTCATTTTCTGGGCTCATCGTAGTTTTGTATGTCACCACATTCTTGACGGTCGTAATTTCAGCAAACTTTTGCGTGACTGTGTGTATACAAGGCAAACTTGAGCGGAATCCCGTCGGAAAAACCGTCATATCTTTTTCCGACAAGAAAACCGATCGTGTGTACACGGCATTAGAGTCTTCAAAAAACTTGAGACTGGGGCGGAGATTCAACTTCCAACAGGACAACGACCCTGTCAGGGCTGGGCTCAGCCCTTCCTTCTCTGAGCTGGACGCTCAGTTGTCGGCTAATTGCCAGCTCCCATCTCTCTCCACAGTTACCCAGCTGTTGTTGATTCTGCTCGTCAGTCCTGCCTACTTAAAGCCATCCAGCTCACTTGATCTCTGCCTTTGCCTTTGTCAACATCACATAGACTTTCTCCTGTGTTCCTGTTGAAGACTTGCTCAGCTGATGTTCCTTCTGGCTCCTGATCCTGCTTGCTGTACTACTACGTTTATCTCTGGCTCTCTGACATTTGCTTGGCTGACTACCCGATCTGGTTACTGAACTCTGGCTTGTTTTGACTACGTTTACTCCGATTACCTTATTATTATTATTATTAAACAAGTGTGATTCAACTATACTTCTGTCTCGGTCTGATTCATGGTTTCTGATAGTAGGCAAAGGCCATGAATTCAGAAGATACAGTCAATCCACTTGTTGGTAATATTTTTTCCAGATTGGATTAGCAAGATCACTGAATGGATCAGTTTGCCATAGCGTTACAAATGCTCCTAATTTGCACGGCTCACCTGGAAACTCCTACTGTGGCTGCTCCCGTACAAACTTTTGAGTTGCAACTATAGCATAGGATGACACTTTAGCAGAGTCTGATAGGGCTGCACACCCCAAAACAAATGTTTGCAAAAAAGAAAATGGAGGTTCCCCGTGGGGGGGTTTTTAACAGCAATTGTAGGTCAAAAAAAGAGTTTTGTTAAAAAAGTTGATTTTATTGACAAAATATTCTGGACATAGACCATACAGAACAACAATTTAAAAACATGAGCTCTGGTTTACATAATGCGAGACACAGTGAATTGGTTAACAAATCAGACAATGGATTAGTATCATATAGAAATTGTTGTAAGAGGTATACATACAGCGATGCTATCTATAACATTAATCATAGTTATACTGTCCGATGTTGGAGAAAACCCCAATGCATTTCAACCTTATTGGGTCATGGTCTTCCTCAGGGGGTCCTTATAATTCTACAATAACATCAGAGAAAAAATCTAAATCTTAATATTATTAAATATGTCTTCTACAAAGATTTGGAGATAATCTCTTAATATTTACACTCTATAACGTGCACTCGTTAATCCGGAGACGTCTTTAAAAGCAAAACAGAAGACAAAGAGTTCCCCCACTTATGATTCTGGGTTCTGCTGAAATGTCGTCCCTACCTGCACCCCAAAAGGAAGGCAAAGTCGACCAGTGTGACTTGCAGGTGGTCACAGACAACGTGGCCCTCACCCAGGGCTGGAGGGAAATGGGAAACCAGAGCACCTGGAGGTTACCATAATACAGATTAGAATGTTATCTATATGTTATATTATATTATATTAGTATTCTAACCTAAGTATGCAAGGTATTTATGTATGACAAAAGGGGCAAGGAGCAATTTATTTGGAAATATTTATATATACACCACATAATGTGTGTATTAATGTGAAATAAATACAAAGGTCAGTATAGGAATGATTATTTGGAATATAAATATCAGTATATCTCCTGAGATTATTTAAAAGGGAGATAGATATCCCATCTTGATATAATTTAATTTGGGCTTGAAACAAAAATATCTATGCCAACAAAAGTGACAAACGTGATAAAAATACTAAATACTGGTAAAATGCAAAGTGACAGATGACCAAAAAAAAAAAAAAAAAGGGAATTGTGCAAGGTGTGTCCTCTTCCCTTCGGGAGAGGGGGGAATTTTAGCTAGTGCAAACAGTGGAGAGGAAAATTGTATGATATGACTCATCTTGTCCAAACAAAGTTTATAAAAGACCATAGTGCAAAAAGTGCATATCACCCGTGAAAAAAGAAAATGAAAAATTGAAACCAAAATGTATAAAACTGAAAGTTAATGCGACAGTGAATGAGAAAAGCCACTGTGAATTGGAAAAACTGGTGCAAAAGTAGTGCTAATGAGAGATGTAATTATCTTGGCAGATATATACCCAGCTGCCGAGGATATTAAGAAAAATAAGAGAATGTGAAAATGAAAAAACCCTTAGAGATTAGAGTGCTGTGAAATAGGTGTAAAAGGACTACCAAAGATACTTGGGTGCTACAAAAGTGTGAAAGAAACCACAGAAATCAATACCTGGTCTCTGTATTTAAAATGGTTGGACACATATGACATCCAGAAAAAAATGCATAATGTCAAATCGCCAAAATCAGAAAGATATATGCATGAAAATCCTGAATGAAAGAGAAATCATACGAGTAACAAAAGTTTTACAAATGAATTTGCAATGGTGAAGCTTCACCTCCTATTGTTGCATATCCTTACCCCATAGCTTTGTGTGTTGTCATGCTCATGTAGCACTAACTCACGGTGGAGCTGCTGGTTTAAGCAGGTCTGTTACCTTCACTTTGCTTCCCTCTGTTTCACCGCCACCGGGTCTAGGGGTTCAGTTGAGTTTACTGCTGGATGACACACGCAGCAACACTGGAGTATGTTTTCAATGCTTTATTAAACAGTCAAACTTTAGGAAGTAGCAGGAAAGAGGCGGAAAAGGAAACTTTCAGGAGAAACTCAAATATCTTCTTACAAGATCTTAGTGACAAATGTCCTGGTAGAATTCAGATATGTGGAATACGTTCCCCTCATGGGACGCACTCTTTGCTAGTCTGGATAGGCCTCTCTCACCGGTCTAGCAGCCAGTACGCAGCACGAATTTAAAGTCTCTGCCACAGACTTATTTGGGGGGTAAATCTGCACAATCCTCTGCCACAGTCACAGTGCCTGAACCTTTAAGCCAAACCGGCGACACTATGCTGTATAATTACTTCTTTTGGATACGTCCTTCAACCGAGTCACCAGGCCCCTCTATAGACCAGCACGCCGCGTGATCTCTCCAAGACGGGTCCTCCCCTGGGATCTCCTCGGCTGTTCAGCTTCGTCACACAGGACCGACAGCTCAGGACCATTCCTTGGCCGCGGTGGTAGGCCCCAGACAAGCCTCTGGACCCACCCCTGCGCCGTAGCATCGTGGGCCTCCTGATCGGAGGACCATGAGGTAGCTCCTTAACGCATACCTGTCGGCCAGGAAGGCCAGCAGGTGGCTGTAAAACGACCCTAGAACATGGCGTCTGTCCCATAAATACCCTCTTCCCAGAATGCAACTCGGAGGACCACCTCCACCGAGCTTGTCTTTGAGACAGAGGAGCATCTATACACTTTGACACGTTGCCTTTCCAACACTGACTAATGGTAACAGCGACACCCACCAGTCAGCATGGAAGCACACACAACGTCAGCCAAGCTGGAACAGAGGCGAACTTTAACCTTCCTAACACACAATTTACTAAATTTACCTAATCTGCGGTAGATTGAAAATCTACCAGCTCTACACTCATATCAGGGATCAACTGAGTAATCCCAGCAAGGAACATCTCTAAATATGCTCCCTAAGCGGATAGGTAATTGCTGACAGGTGCTCAGGATAATCTCCAACTCATCCCTCAGAGGGAGGGGCCATTGGGAGGCAAAATGCATCCCTGCTGTGGCCCCCTCAGCGTTCCGGTAAGCAGGATACTCCGCCTCCGTCACCTCCGACGTAAACACAGTGACTGAAGGCGAGCCGCGCGCACGGGAGACCACTCCGCGCATGCGTGCGACATGAACTCCACGTCTGAAGGTGAACACGGAACGCTGCCGGCAGGGTAAAAAGCTCCACCTGGTGGTGGATGTTGAAACCACTGGTGTTGCTTAGTAGGGGATACGCTCAAGTTTTCATCTCCCCACCCTGCCGGGAAGCCGCCAGATCGAGGATTGACATCCCAAGGCGCAAGGGGAGGACAGAGACAGCAGTCCAGTATCTAGGGGAAAAAGAAAAAGAAAATAAACATGATCATATATTTCAGCTTTACATTAATAGATGTATTGCAGTGTCCAGAGATCACACTAAATAATACAATTAGAGTACATTATTTGTTATATTTTACAATGAGCAAAGGGGAGTGGCAGCAGTCACTTTTCAGTGATGAGCCACGTGGCTCAGGTACATCAATGACATCTTCGTCATCTGGGAAGGTCCTGAGGAAACATTGATTCAGTTTTTCAACCATATGAACACAAACAGCTTTAACTTGAAATTCACCATGAATTCCGACGTTAAATCCATAACCTTCCTAGATGTGAAAGTCGAGTGTGACCCACAAGGGAATTTAACCAGCACATATACAGAAAACATACAGTGGGAAACACTGTCTTGCACGCGGAGAGTTATAAAAGCTATGGGGTAAGGATATGCAACAATAGGAGGTGAAGCTGCACCATTGCAAATTAATTTGTAAAACTTTTGTTACCCGTATGATTTCTCTTTCATTCAGGATTTTCATGCATATATCTTTCTGATTTTGGCGATTGGACATTATGCATTTTTTTCTGGATGTCATATGTGTCCAACCATTTTAAATACAGAGACCAGGTATTGATTTCTGTGGTTTCTTTCACACTTTTGTAGCACCCAAGTATCTTTGGTAGTCCTTTTACACCTATTTCACAGCACTCTAATCTCTAAGGGTTTTTTCATTTTCACATTCTCTTATTTTTCTTAATATCCTCGGCAGCTGGGTATATATCTGCCAAGATAATTACCAGTACATCTCTCATTAGCACTACTTTTGCACCAGTTTTTCCAATTCACAGTGGCTTTTCTCATTCACTTTCACTTTTATACATTTTGGTTTCAATTTTTCATTTCCTTTTTTTCACGGGTGATATGCACTTTTTGTACTATGGTATTTTAGCAACTTTGTTTGGACAAGATAAGTCATATCATACGATTTTCCTCTCCACTGTTTGCACTAGTTAAAATTCCCCCCTCTCCCGAAGGGAAGAGGACACACCTGGCACAATTCCTTTTTTTTTTTTTTTGGTCATCTGTCACTTTGCACTTTTACCAGTATTTAGTTTTTTTTAATCACATTTGTCACTCTTGTTGGCATAGATATTTTTGTTTCAAGTCCAAATTAAATTATATCAGGATGGGATATCTATCTCCCTTTTAAACAAACTCAGGAGATATACTGATATTTATATTCCAAATAATCGTTCCTACACTGACCTTTGTATTTATTTTCACATTAATACACACATTTTGTGGTGTATATATAAATATTTCCAAATAAATTGCTCCTCGCCCCTTTTGTCATACATAAATACCTTGCGTACTTAGGTTAGAATACTAATATAATATAACATATAGATAACATTCTAATCTGTATCATTATGGCAACCTCCAGGTGCTCTGGTTCCCCATTTCCCTCCGGCTCTGGGTGAGGGCCACATTGTCTGTGACCACCTGCAAGACGCACTGGTCGGCTTTGCCTTCCTTTTGGGGTGCGGGTAGGGACGACGTTTCAGCAGAACCCAGAATCACAAGTGGGGGAACTCTTTGTCTTCTGTTTTGCTTTTAAAGAAGTCTCCGGATTAACAAGTGCACGGTATAGAGGGTAAATATTAAGAGATTATCTCCAAATCTTTGTAGAAGACATATTTAATAATATAAAGATTTAGATTTTTTCTCTGATGTTATTGTAGAATTATAAGGACCCCCTGAGGAAGACCATGACCCAATAAGGTTGAAATACATTGGGGTTTTCTCCAACATCGGACAGTATAACTATGATTAATGTTATAGGTAGCATCGCTGTATGTATACTTCTTACAACAATTTCTATATGCTACTAATCCATTGTCTGATTTGTTACCCAATTCACTGTGTCTCGCATTATGTAAACCGGAGCTCATGTTTTTAAATTTTTGTTCTGTATGGTCTATGTCCAGAGTATTTTGTCAAAAAAATCAACTTTTTTAACAAAACTCTTTTTTTGACCTACAATTGCTGCTAAAAAACCCCACGGGGAACCTCCATTTTATTTTTTGCAACCTTTTGAGTTGCAGGCCGTCCCTGCTGCTGCGCCAGTCTCTGTGCAGGCACCCGCCTTGAGTATTACCTCTATAAGAGGTATGTCTGGTTCCGCTCCGCTTTCCCAGCAATTTGGGGGCGATCCAGTTCAATGCAGAGGGTTTCTCAACCAGGTTGAGATTTACTTTGAGATGCTGCCCCAGGCTTTTCCCATGGACAGAAGCAAACCTGTCTTGAGTTACCCTGAGTTTGTGACTTCCTTTAAAGGGGTATTTGATGTTCCCGCACGCTCTGCTTCTGCTGCCAAGTGCCTCATGCCCATCAGAGTATGAGAACCGTTGCCGACTACACCATTGAATTCCGTACTCTGGCAGCAGAGGTTGCTTGGAACAATGAGGCCCTCGTGGCTGCTTTATCTCATGGTCTCTCGGATTCCATCAAGGATAAGATAGCAGCCCAAGATATACCCACTGAGCTGGAGAGGTTGATCATGTTTGCAATCGTCATTGACTCCAGACTCAGAGAAAGACTCTTTTAAGGAGCACTTGCGGAAGCCTCCTGTACGTTTGCCTCCAAGCTTTGCAGTTCCACCCATGCCTCCCTCACCTCCCATGCCTCCCTCACCTCCCATGCCTCCTGGTACCGAGTCGGTCAGTGAAGATGAACCCATGCACTTGGGCTTCACGCGTCTCTCTGCGGATGAGAGAGCCTTTAGGAGGAGAGATAGATTGTGCCAATATTGTGGCCAGGCAGGTCACTTTTTGAAGTCTTTTCCTATCCGTCCAGGGAACGCCCAAACCTTGAGGTCCTGTCATGGACAGACCTTAGGTGGCGTTGTTTCGTCCTCAGTTATCCAGAAGGATAAGCCCCTGGTTTCGGTCACCCTTTCTTGGGCTGAGTCGTCCATCGAGATACAGGCTCTAATCAACTCTGGGGCTGCAGGCCTGTTCATTGATGCTGTCTTTGTATCGCAGCACTTGATTCCGCTGCAGCTGCGTGACACTCTACTTGCCATTGAGGCTCTTGATGGGAGACCTCTACAGCCTGTCCATGTGACTCATGAGACGGTTCCATTGTCCATGGCCGTAGGGGCTCTTCACCATGAGATAATCCAATTTCAAGTTATTTCCTCACTCAGGTTTCTGCTGGTTATTGGTTATCCTTGGTTACAGAGGCACAACCCCTCTTTTGATTGGCTCCGTGCTGAGGTTCTCTCCTGGTCACCACAATGCAGTGAGACATGCTTCCAGAAGGTAGCCAAGGTCCTGTGTACCTCTTCACTCTCCCCCCTGCCAGAGGAGTACCGCGATTTTAGTGATGTCTTTGACAAAGGTCAAGACGGTAGTTTGCCTCCACACTGGCCTTATGATTGCGCAATTGACCTTCAACCTGCTGCCATACCCCTCGTGGCCAGGTTTACCCTTTGTCGGTCTTGGAGGATAAGGCCATGGAGGAGTATGTTGCAGACACACTTTCTCGAGGTTTCATCCGCAAATCCTTGTCTCTTGCTGGTGCTGGTTTCTTCTTTGTGAAGAAGAAGAGCAATGAACTGAGACCTTGTATTGATTATAGGGGTCTCAATCGTTTCACGATTAAGAATGCCTACCCAATTCCGTTGATTACAGAGTTATTTGACCGCCTCAATGGAGCAACGGTTTTCACAAAGCTTGATTTGAGAGGGGCATACAATCTCATGCGGATTAAGGAGGGTGACGAGTGGAAAACTGTGTTTAATACCAAAACAGGCCATTATGAGTGCCTCGTAATGTCTTTTGGCCTTTGTAATGCCCCGGCAGTTTTCCAGGAATTTATTAACTGAGATTGTCCTCTGAGATTTGTTGCAGTTATGTGTGGTGGTTTGTCTCGATGATATCCTCCTATTTTCCAAGTCCCTGGAGAGCCACCACACAGATGTCATTTCCACTGCTGGTTTGGACCCAGAAAAATTTTCGGCAGTCCTACAGTGGCCCCGACCCGTGCGTTTATGTCCTCTTCAGTGTTTCCTGGGCTTTGCCAACTATTATCGGAAGTTTATTCGTAACTTCTCGTCTCTGGTCAAGCCCCTGACTGATATGACCAGAAAGGACAGTAACCCACACAGTTGGTCTCCGGAGTCCTTTAAGGCCTTTGAGAGTCTCAAGGCTGCCTTTGTTTCTGCTCCTGTGTTGGCACATCCTGATCCTATGTTGCCTTTTACCCTAGAAGTTGATGCTTCTGAGACTGGAGTTGGCACCCTTCTGTCTCAACGTCCTAACTCTGAAAGCGCTATGCATCCGTGCGGCTACTTTTCCAAGAAATTGTCACCTGCAGAGTGCAATTAGGAGATTGGTGACAGAGAGCTGTTGGCGATCATTTTAGCCCTGAAAGAATGGGGACATCTCCTTGAAGGTACCACTGTGCCGAATCTCATTCTTACTGACCATAAGAATCTCACATTCTTGTCTGAGTCTAAGCGCCTCTCTCCCAGAAGGGCAGAATTGGCTCTTTTCTTGTCGAGTTTTAATTACATTGTCTCATTCTTACCCGGTACTAAGAATGTAAGGGCTGATGCCTTATCACGACAATTTTCTTCCACTTCCAATTTGGAGTCGGTTCCGGTTCCTGTGATTCCTCCTGATCGTATTCTGGCTACGGTTCGCACCAGTCTTACTTCTCCTTTGGGTGACACAATTCTTCCTGCTCAGGTCCATGCTCCTCCTGAGAAAACTTGTGACCACTGCTTTGTCCCAAAGAGTCTCCGTACTGCCGTGCTCCAGGCTTACCATTATCCCAAGGCAGCTGGCCACCCTGGGAAGAATCAACTCGTTTGGGCACTTCCCGACAATTCTGATGGCCTAGTCTACGGGCTGATGTAACTGCCTTTGTAGCTGCCTGTTCCGTGTGTGCTCAGAGTAAGACTCCACGACACCTTCCAGTGGGCCTCCTAAAACCCGTACCCAATGGAGAGAGGCCCTGGACCCACCTGTCTATGGATTTCATTGTGGAGTTACCCAACTCCCAAGGCAACACTGTTATCCTTATGGTGGTTGACCGGTTCTCAAAGATGTGTCATTGTATTCCACTTAAGAAGTTGCCCACTTCTAAGGAACTGGCTTCCATTTTTGCTCGGGAGATCTTTCGCTTACATGGGCTACCCTAGGTGATTGTCTCGGACAGATCTAGTCAGTTTGTCTCCCGGTTCTGGCGAGCCTTTTGTGCACAGTTGGGAATTCAGCTTGCTTTCTCCTCTGCGTATCACCCGCAGTCTAATGGGGCTGCGGAACGAACCAATCAGTCCTTGGAGCAATTCCTACGTTGCTATATTTCTGACCATCATAACAACTGGTCAGACCTATTACCGTGGGCAGAGGTTGCTCATAACAGTGCCTTGAATTCTGCTTCCCGGTTGTCCCCGGTTATGGCGAATTATGAATTCCAATCTTCCATGTTGCCTGACTCGTTTGTTCCGCAGAGTATTCCTGCGTTAGGGGAGCATCTCAGTGGTCTTCGTTCCACTTGGGCACAAGTTCAGGAGGCTTTAAAACATGCTAACGATGGGTACAGACTCCATACTGACCGCAGACGCCTGCCTGCGCCTTCCTATCAGGTTGGGGACAGAGTCTGGCTGTCGTCTCGCAACCTCCGACTTAGTGTTCCTTCTTTGAAGTTCGCACCTCAGTTTATTGGGCATTTCCGTATCCTTCGCAGGATCAAACCAGTGGCTTACGGCTTGGACCTTCCTCCTAGTATGCGCATCTCAAATGTGTTTCATGTCTCCTTTTTGAAACCTTTGGTCTGCAACCACTTTACCACCTCGGTGCCATGTCCTCACCCTATACAGGTTGAGAACCATGAGGAGTATGAAGTACAAATCATTGTTGACTCCCGTAGGTTCCGTGGGCGCATAAAGTACCTGGTGCAATTGAAAGGGTACGGTCCGGAGGAACGCTCTTGGGTCTCATCCTCGGACGTACATGCCCCTGTCCTCCTCCGTGATTTCCATAGACATTTTCCCCTCAAACCCAGTGGTCCTCCGAGGGGGAGGGGTCGTTGAGGAGGGGGTACTGTCAGGGCTGGGCTCAGCCCTTCCTTCTCTGAGCTGGCCGCTCAGCTGTCGGCTAATTGCCAGCTCCTTTCTCTTTCCACAGTTACCCAGCTGTTGTTGATTCTGCTTGTCAGTCCTGCCTACTTAGAGCCGTCCAACTCACTTGATCTCTGCCTTCGCCTTTTTCAACATCACAGAGACTTTCTCCTGCGTTCCTGTTGAAGACTTGCTCGGCTGACGTTCCTTCTGGCTCCTGATCCTGCTTGCTGTACTACTACGTTTATCTCTGGCTCTCTGATATTTGCTTGGCTGACTTTACTGAACTCTGGTTTGTTTTGACTACGTTTACTCTGATTACCTTATTATTATTATTTGTATTATTATTATTAAACAAGTGTGATTTAACTATACTTCTGCCTCGGTCTGATTCATGGTTCCTGATAGACCCTAAACATACGACCAGAGCTACAATGGAATGATTTAGATTAAAGAATATTCATGTGTTAGAATGGCCCAGTCAAAGTCCAGACCTAAATCCAATTGAGAATCTGTGGCAAGACTTGAAAATTGCTGTTCACAGATGCTCTCCATCCAATCTGACAGAGCTTGAGCTATTTTGCAAAGAAGAAAGGGAAAAAAGTTCACTCTCTAGATGTGCAAAGCTGATAAAGACAAAGTTTTGCAGCTATAATTGCAGTGAAAGTTGGTGCTTCAAAGTATTGACTATTGGGAGGCTGAATACAAATGCACACCACACTTTTCGGATATTTATGTGTAAAAAATGTTGAAAACCATTTATCATTTTCCTTCCACTTCACAATTATGTGCCACTTTGTGTTGGTCTCTCACATACATTCCCAATAAAATACATTTAGTTGTAACATGACAAAATGTGGAAAATGTCAAAGGGTTAGAATACTTTTTCAGGGCACTGTATTCAAATAACCAAAGCATGTTCATCAAACAAATACAAAAGGGACAATTGTAAAGTATTGTTCAGCTGATGGATAAGTAACTATTCCTCTCATTGTAACATAACCCAGGGTAGAGGTCTTAGCTGAGGGGAGGTGGTGAAAGGTTTCAGGGGCGGAAAACTCCCAGACACTTTACTTTTGTTCCTTATCTTTTGTTACCTACGCAACACTCTGGTAAATATCCATATCATTAATTATTAACCAGGAATATGACATTGGATATGAGATGGGAAAGCCATGGTTTAAAACCTACCCAGTTATAGCATTCATATAACAGTACGCAGTTATATAGAATATAATCTTTATTATATATTACAAATACATAATATTACTAATGATAATAATAATATGCAGTATTAACTAGATACAGTTTTTTTTAAATACTACATTTCAATTACTTTCTAATATTTTTCCAGGAAAGCAAATTCACATCACAATTCTTGGAAAGAAAAGTATCAAATGAAAACAAGATTTTTGGATAAATAATCAACCATAATGGGTTCCTCCTTTTTGGTTCAATCTATTTTTCTATGGGATATTGTAAAAAACAAAGGTATTCAATAAAGACATTGAAAGATCTCTTTGAGTTCCTACTGTTTGACAAGGTTGGTGGAATGTTTCCATACCCTGTCAGGGTCTTTCTGTTGCCCAAAACCATAGCATAAAGTTCTCCCCAGACCCTTCTCACAATCTCCAATTTTCTGATCAGTGTCAAAGGAAAACGAGGTTGTGGACAATATGTGCCACTGTCATGTGACATAGCTCTAAACTGTACTTATTACCTCTATAATTGTGGTTTATTGCACAAATATCCAACCATAATGGGTTCCTCCTTTTTGGTTCAATCTATTTTTTATGGGATATTGTAAAAAACAAAAGGTATTCAATAGACACTGAAAGATCTCTTTGGGTTCCTTCTGTTTGACAAGGGTGGTGGAATGTTTCCATACCCTGTCAGGGTCTTTCTGTTGCCCAAAACCATGGCATAAAGTTCTCCCCAGACCCTTCTCACAATCTACAATTTATTGGCTGTAGGAGGCGGATTTATCCAAAGAGGGGTATATTGAGAACACTTGAACTGGTGACCTTACTGCTGGTTTACACCATGCAAGCATTACGGCTTCTGCACTGTAACACGTTAAAGTGCATCACTGTAATGTGTTGGTGCACATTTCCAATGTGTTGGTGCACATTTCCAATGTGTTTATTTGCGTTTTGAGTGTGTTTTGTTGCGCTTTCCCCCTCTCTGTTTCACCATGCTGTCCCCTTTATCACTCCCCTCAACACACACTCTTCGCACGATCTCTGTCTGAGCACACTGTTGTCTATGGCACATGCGGTACAGTGTGAAGGTAGCCTAGACAAGATGGTGGCAAGAAGGGAAAACATTTTTTTTTTTAAACATTTTTGTACTGTGCAATAACAGGCAGGTGCGTTGTGTTGTGGTGGGATGTACTGTATAGCATTCTCCCAGTGATATGTTGTGCAAAAAAGGATACATGCCTCATTTTAGTCCAGCAATTTAAGCCAGTGTTATTTCCTTTGCTATTGCATTGCTTTGCTGCCCAATGCACCACAATGGCTCTGGTGTGAACCACCCCTAAGTACGGGCATGTCTTGATGGACATTGATGGGCAAATGCAGTTTGAGATTCTGAGATTCTAAGATCATTCAGAATTTATTACAGGGGAAGTTGACCCACTTCCGCTACTTTTGTGTTCCCATAAACTCGTATGGGGAGAAAAGTAGTTGTAAAGTAAACAATCGTCCAATAAACGCTGGCCCTAATTAAAGCCTATAATATATTTGCCGGGGGTGGTGTAGAATATACCCACTGAAGACTATGACAGCAGTTAGGACCTGATTGGTCATCAAACCCCACTCCACTCCTAAATCAGTTTAGCCCGAAGATGGTCTTACATTTTGACATTATAAAATGTTGTAAAGCAACTAGTGAAATTTTGTTCTAATCTTCCAATTAACATTTAGGAGCAAACAACTTTAAGGATTTGTATTTGTGTTCTATGGAATGTTCTTAATATCTGTAAAGATATGAAAATGAATTGTTTGAAATGGACTTTTATATGTTTTTTTGCGTATCTAAAACAAATAGAAGCCTGACTTAGGAGAGCTCTGGCAAAAAAACACATGGGCAGAATACTGTGCTTGAATATCAAGTATCATTAACCAGTGACAATACAATGAAGCTAGCTCCCTCTAGTGGAAAGAAGCTTTATGCCACAATACCATTAATATTGTTAGGAAATAAAGAATTTTTGTATGCAGCACAGCGATGATAACTATCTCTGAACTCTGAACAGCTAAATAAACATATATACCTTCCAAAAGGATTTTTACCCCTGTAAATCCAGTGCTGAGATTTACACAGCTCTGCAAGAGCACAGTTCAGCCTGACAGGTGATAGGATCCGATATTTCTATGCTGCAGTTACACTTGCACTTACAAGGTGTGCACCTCACCACCACCATGTGACTGGACAGTGAAAGGAGAAGTGTCACACTGATGAGCTCCTCTGTCACTCTGCTCTCACCTCCGATCAGCATGTTACTTTCATCTGACCTAACCCCTCCTCTTCTCTGAACACTGCTCTACAGAGACTTCAATATGCTAATAACAAGTCAAATTAAGGTGTTTACACTATTTTGCATTTGAAAATTGAATTTAATGATATAATATTGATTACAGATTAACATTAACTTGCATTGCTTATACCCTTGCCTGGAGTTCAAGCAAAACTAAATGCAAAACCTCCCCCTCTTAGGGTGAGTGACCTTTGTGAATATTTGTCCTGTTCATCCTGCATTGGTTTTGATGACATCAGGACCTTAGACCACTGGAGCATGGGGGAGAAGATGCTGCAGGGACCCGGTCTAACAGTACAGAAGTGCAGAGAATCAGGTAAGTTGATTTCATTTTCTAAACAAGCAATTAGCCCTTGCAGTGCAGGCACAGCCCCACTGCACTGAATCATTATTACATTTCCTGGAATTATCCTTTAAAGAAGAACTTCAGGAATGGCTTCACTATTTAAAATGTTTTAAAAGGCAAGATGCAATGGCTGTTTGACTGCAACCCTTCCCATCCTCCACCCCTTCTGCTGTCCATTCACAGAGGGCTTTGTATTGTGTGAATGGGCTCATATACTACAAAGCCTTCTGTGATTGGGTAGGAGGAGATCAGAGGCAGGCAGAGTAGCTGCACGCAACTGCCACATCTGTATCTGAGACTCAAAGGCAGTGGCGGCTGGTGCTCAAAATTTTGGGGGATGGCGGCAAACCAACGCCCCCCCAGCAGGAGATGGATGGAAGGTTGGCCATCAACCCCCCACCCCCTCGTGGGAGATGCGCGATCAGAGGCCTCCTTACCTTAGGAGGCAGATAACAAGGATCCATCTGGGGTAGGGCTGCTCCTCGCTGCTACTCCTCGCTCCGGGGCCATTGCTTCTCTTAAGTCCTAAGACTTCCCGGCCAATCAGGTCACAGGACCCGCTTCCTGATTGGCCGGGAGGAGAATCAGGGAGACAATAGTGAATATTAGATCGCTATTGTCACACAACTGGGTAGGTTCAGGGCGCAGTACTCTTAAAGGTAAAGACAAACTCCTCAGCACTCCATCTCCAGCTTCCACCCAACTGCTCCCTGCTGGCATGACTCAGAGTATTTAAGAGGAGCCCTTGCCCTGGCAGCCCATTTGGCCGGAGATTGGCTGGGGTCCTTATCTACACTCCAGGCAGCTCCTCCTAACCTCCCTCCCATTCTTCTGGAAGCTTCTCCAAGGTTCCAGCAAGTAGGGGAAGGTACCAGAGGTGCTGTCCGATGAGTCATCCAGCCTCCCTGAGTCACTCAACCCTGACCCAGTCTTGGCTGCCAGCCAAGTCGAATTTACCTACACTAACAGAAATAAACCCTATGTACATTAGCACCTACACTAGAGGGTAGGGTTGTCCCGATACCACTTTTTTAGGACCGAGTACAAGTATCGATACTTTTTTTCAAGTACTCGCCGATACCGATTACCGATACTTTTTTATTAATGTCACGTGACAGTGTTTTCTGTTTTTTTTTAAACAGTGCTTTTTTTTTGCGGGGGGGGGGGGGGGGGGCGGGGTAGGGGGTGAACAGTGTATGTGTGTTTTTTTTTTATTTACAATTTTTATTTCTTACAATAATTTTCTTTTATTCTTTATTGCAGTATGTGTTTTATTTTTTTTTTAATCAGCCCTGTTGGGGGGCTTTGGTGAGATATCAGGGGTCTTGACAGACCTCTGATATCTCCCCCTTGAGATAGAGAAAGAGACCGAGGATAGAGATTCCCCAGTCCCTTTCTCTGCAGCCTCAGCTGCACTGAAAATGAATGGAGAGAAGACAGCGGCTCCTCTCCATTCATAAACTGACACATCGTAATCACAGTAGATTACAATGTTTCAGTTATGTGAATGGACAGAGTCAGCTGACTCTGTTCATTCACAAAGGAAGGAGGAGGAGGACGGCAGAACGGAGGGGGAGAACGAAGGGGGACAGAGAAGGAGAGGGGAACGAAGAGGACCAAGGAGGGGACAGCGGAGAGGCACAGAGAAGGAAAGAGGAACGGAGGGGACAGCGGAGAGGCACAGAGAAGGAAAGAGGAACGGAGGGGACAGCGGAGAGGCACAGAGAAGGAAAGAGGAACGGTGGGGACAGCGGAGGGGGACAGAGGAAAGGAGGGGGCATGGAGGAGGATGCAGTGACAGTCAGCGGTGAGCGATCACCGCTGTATGTCACTAAAGCCGCTGAAAGCCGCTGGGGGGTATCTTGTAACTCCCCCACGCGCCGATCACAGCTGTCTTCCAGATATCGGGGGAAGCATCGGGAGCATTTGCCCGAGTACAAGTACTTGGGCAAATGCTCGGTATCGGTGCCGATACTGATACTAGTATCAGTATCGGGACAACCCTACTAGAGGGTGCTACATATAGTAATACTGAAAATTGCATTGGGCATTACCTGTCAAAGCTTAGCCAAATAAAAATGATAAAGCAATAATGAAAAGGTGAACTAACACCCTACATCCACCCCATCTCCCCGCTGCACTTACCTCCATGGGTGATACAGTTTCACTATGCACACTGCCCGGTGCAGTGGTACATGGGTTTGAAAACTTTGGTGTTCTTCCTATTCTTTTCCAAGGAATGATGAGACAGATCAGAGTGGTTCTGATTGGTCAGGGCCAGCTGACCGCAGTGACTTTGATGACTACTGACTGATCAAAAATGCTGCTTAACCACTTCAATACCAGACACTTATACACCTTCCTGCCCAAGCCAATTTTCAGCTTTCAGCGCTGTCGCAATTTGAATGACAATTGCGCGGTCGTGCAGTACCCAAACACATTTTTTAGCATTTTGTTCCCACAAATAGAGCTTTCTTTTGGTGGTATATGATCATCTCTGCGATTTTTATTTTTTGTGCAACAAATAAAAAAAGACCGAAAATTTCTTTGTTTCTGTTAAAATTTTTTTGTAAATAAGTATGTTTTCTTCAATGGCGGGCACTAATATGGCTGCACTGACGGGCACTGATAAGGCGGCACTGATGGGCACCGTTGAGGTGGCACTGGTATGCGGCACTGATGGGCACTCATAGGTGGCACTGATGGGCACTAGTAGGCGGCACTGATGGGTACTTATGGGTGACACTGATGGGTACTTATGGGTGGCACTGATAGGTGGCATGGATGGACACTGATGGGCACTGATAGGTGGGCACTGATGGGTGGCATTGCTGGGCATCACTGATTTTATTTGTGCCATAGAGGTGCCAGTCAGTGCCTATTTGTTGGCACTGATTGGCATATGTTGGGCATAAATTTGCACATGTGGATGGCCATGGGGGATGTACCTGGCCATCCACATGTTAGGTGCTTCCCTGGTGGTCCTGGTGGCTTCCCTGGTGGTCCAGTGTGAGCAACCGAGAAAGGGCTGCACTGATAAACAATCAGCACAGACCCCCCTGTCAGGAGAGCTCCTGATCGGTTCTACTCTACCCGCGTTTGTCAGACGCGAGTGAGGAAAAGCCGATCATGATCACGTGGTAAAGAGCCTCCGACAGAGGCTCTTTACGAAGATCGGTGTAGCGGTGAGTCAGACTGACACACCGCACCACTGATCGCCGCAATGCGCGCCTCCATGGGCGCACGGCTGCTGTTATCCTGCTGGACATTATATGACGCCCAGTCAGGATAACTGAACCACCGCCCGACCGTCATTCTGCTATAGGCCGGGCGGGAAGTGGTTAAGCTACATAGCAGCTGGATTATCCATGACAACAGCTTTGGGGCCCTATCCGGATCCCACTAGTATGGAAGATTACAGGGCTAGACTGGAATGTAAACTTCAGGCACTGGGCTCTACATTGTGGTTCTTTCCAGACTTTTCTACTTCGTTAGCCAGAGAGCAATCTCCAGTTCCAGATCCATGGCATGGCTTCTAGTGTGACCAGTCTCTGAAGACTCACATAGTAAGTAGGCCTCTGGACATAGTGAGACCAGCCCGTAATGACCTGCGGGCACTAGGCTTTGCATTGTGGCTGTCTTTGCAGGATCACTTAGCGAGTAAGGCTAGTCAGGCTGAAGCATGGAAAGCTATCTCACAGTTGGTACCATTTTCAAATTCCTGCAACCACCACCACCTTGAGATGCAATAATGTTTTAAGGCTGAGGGATTGAGCACTGTAAAGTGCTGCTCATATGTTCTACATTCTTTTTCCCACCAATTAGCCTAGAGGTCTAGGGTTCTATCCCAGTGCCCACCTTCAGTCACTTAGTCACTTGTGGTCGCCTGAAACCCTCATCAGCCCCAGCTGCCCGCTTTGTGAGTGCACCCTAAGGGCATGTTACAATTCAAAACGTGGTACTGGAAATGCTTGTTTTATGCAGCCTTAGTTTCACTTTGTTTTGGAGGTATTGCAGGTATGAGATATCCCAGGATGCCCTGGGAAACCAACATGCTAACCGGAAAGACTTCATCAGCAGTCACTTCCGGTTCATGCGTATAAATTATGGAAGTGTCTGGTGCATACTTCACATCTGGTATGCAGCATGGAGCAGCAGGAAGGTGAGCGGGGTCCGGACTGGAGCAGTGCAGCTAGCAGATGGCACACGTAATGTGCAACATGAAAATGTTATAGCAGAAGGTGAGCGGGGACCAGAGAGAGGACTGAGCAATAGAGGAACTGCAGAGATGGGGGACCAGAGCAGGAGACTATCAGATGTCCCACGTGGTGAGAAGCTTTGGAGCAATATAGCAGTAGTAAGCAGGGACTAGAGAGAGAAGGATCAGCAAACCTGAGGATCAGAAGAGCTGGGGGTTACTACTGAGAGTCCGATCAGCAGATCTGGGGGTTACTATTGAATAAATGAATGAATTAATGAATGACTTGTATAACGCTGCAAATGCAAACTGAATCGCCTTCAGTTTGAATCGTCCAGCTTGTATCGTCCAGCTTGTTAGAAGAGGTAGGTCTTGACTTTTTTCCTGAAGGCCTGATGGTTTTCTTCCATATGGATGTTGGTCGGTAGAGTATTCCATAGCCGTGGTCCTTGGACTGCGAATCTTCGTTCTCCCTTTGATTTGTAGCGGGAGTTGGGAATGTGGAGGAGGTTTTGGTTGGTTGATCGAAGACTGCCATTAGGTAAGTAGCGTTTTATTTTCTCACATAGGACTTTTGCTGTCACTTTTTAAATAGCTCTTTTTTTTTTTTTTCTGGTTTCATCAGTCTATCAATTAAGGGGTGTGGTTAATTGCTCACAGGTGACTATTTAACTGGTTGCAGGGCTCAGTGTGAGCGTGCTCAGTTTGAAGCAGTGGAGCTTGGTGTAAGTGGAACTGAATTAAGTGGAAGTTAAACACAAGAGTTAGAGTATACAAGTCTTGGTGTTTGGTTGCTGTCTGTTGCTGTCTGCTGTCTGTTGCTGTCTGCTGTCTGTTGCTGTCTGCTGTCTGTTGTCTGTTGCTGTCTGCTGTCTGTAGCTGTTTGCTGGGGTGCTTTTTGGGGGCTTTTCCTTTTGACTTTTGCTGTCACTTTTTAAATAGCTCTTTTTTTTTTTTTTTTTCTGGTTTCATCAGTCTATCAATTAAGGGGTGTGGTTAATTGCTCACAGGTGACTATTTAACTGGTTGCAGGGCTCAGTGTGAGCGTGCTCAGTTTGAAGCAGTGGAGCTTGGTGTAAGTGGAACTGAATTAAGTGGAAGTTAAACACAAGAGTTAGAGTATACAAGTCTTGGTGTTTGGTTGCTGTCTGTTGCTGTCTGCTGTCTGTTGCTGTCTGCTGTCTGTTGTCTGTTGCTGTCTGCTGTCTGTAGCTGTTTGCTGGGGTACTTTTTGGGGGCTTTTCCTTTTGACTTTTGCTGTCACTTTTTAAATAGCTCTTTTTTTTTTTTTCTGGTTTCATCAGTCTATCAATTAAGGGGTGTGGTTAATTGCTCACAGGTGACTATTTAACTGGTTGCAGGGCTCAGTGTGAGCGTGCTCAGTTTGAAGCAGTGGAGCTTGGTGTAAGTGGAGCTGGATTAAGTGGGAGTTAAACACAAGAGTTAGAGTATACAAGTCTTGGTGTTTGGTTGCTGTCTGCTGTCTGTTGCTGTCTGCTGTCTGTTGCTGTCTGCTGTCTGTTGTCTGTTGCTGTCTGCTGTCTGTAGCTGTTTGCTGGGGTGCTTTTTGGGGGCTTTTCCTTTTGACTTTTGCTGTCACTTTTCAAATAGCTCTTTTTTTTTTTTTTTCTGGTTTCATCAGTCTATCAATTAAGGGGTGTGGTTAATTGCTCACAGGTGACTATTTAACTGGTTGCAGGGCTCAGTGTGAGCGTGCTCAGTTTGAAGCAGTGGAGCTTGGTGTAAGTGGAACTGAATTAAGTGGAAGTTAAACACAAGAGTTAGAGTATACAAGTCTTGGTGTTTGGTTGCTGTCTGCTGTCTGTTGCTGTCTGCTGTCTGTTGCTGTCTGCTGTCTGTTGTCTGTTGCTGTCTGCTGTCTGTAGCTGTTTGCTGGGGTGCTTTTTGGGGGCTTTTCCTTTTGACTTTTGCTGTCACTTTTCAAATAGCTCTTTTTTTTTTTTTTCTGGTTTCATCAGTCTATCAATTAAGGGGTGTGGTTAATTGCTCACAGGTGACTATTTAACTGGTTGCAGGGCTCAGTGTGAGCGTGCTCAGTTTGAAGCAGTGGAGCTTGGTGTAAGTGGAACTGAATTAAGTGGAAGTTAAACACAAGAGTTAGAGTATACAAGTCTTGGTGTTTGGTTGCTGTCTGCTGTCTGTTGCTGTCTGCTGTCTGTTGCTGTCTGCTGTCTGTTGTCTGTTGCTGTCTGCTGTCTGTAGCTGTTTGCTGGGGTGCTTTTTGGGGGCTTTTCCTTTTGACTTTTGCTGTCACTTTTTAAATAGCTCTTTTTTTTTTTTTTCTGGTTTCATCAGTCTATCAATTAAGGGGTGTGGTTAATTGCTCACAGGTGACTATTTAACTGGTTGCAGGGCTCAGTGTGAGCGTGCTCAGTTTGAAGCAGTGGAGCTTGGTGTAAGTGGAACTGAATTAAGTGGAAGTTAAACACAAGAGTTAGAGTATACAAGTCTTGGTGTTTGGTTGCTGTCTGCTGTCTGCTGCTGTCTGTTGCTGTCTGCTGTCTGTTGCTGTCTGCTGTCTGTTGCTGTCTGCTGTCTGCTGTCTGTTGCTGTCTGCTGTCTGTTGCTGTCTGCTGTCTGTTGTCTGTTGCTGTCTGCTGTCTGCAGCTGTTTGCTGGGGTGCTTTTTGGGGGCTTTTCCTTTTGACTTTTGCTGTCACTTTTCAAATAGCTCTTTTTTTTTTCTGGTTTCATCAGTCTATCAATTAAGGGGTGTGGTTAATTGCTCACAGGTGACTATTTAACTGGTTGCAGGGCTCAGTGTGAGCGTGCTCAGTTTGAAGCAGTGGAGCTTGGTGTAAGTGGAACTGAATTAAGTGGAAGTTAAACACAAGAGTTAGAGTATACAAGTCTTGGTGTTTGGTTGCTGTCTGCTGTCTGCTGTCTGTAGCTATTTGCTGGGGTGCTTTTTGGGGGCTTTTCCTTTTGACTTTTGCTGTCACTTTTTAAATAGCTCTTTTTTTTTTTTTCTGGTTTCATCAGTCTATCAATTAAGGGGTGTGGTTAATTGCTCACAGGTGACTATTTAACTGGTTGCAGGGCTCAGTGTGAGCGTGCTCAGTTTGAAGCAGTGGAGCTTGGTGTAAGTGGAACTGAATTAAGTGGAAGTTAAACACAAGAGTTAGAGTATACAAGTCTTGGTGTTTGGTTGCTGTCTGCTGTCTGTTGCTGTCTGCTGTCTGTTGCTGTCTGCTGTCTGTTGCTGTCTGCTGTCTGTTGCTGTCTGCTGTCTGTTGTCTGTTGCTGTCTGCTGTCTGTAGCTGTTTGCTGGGGTGCTTTTTGGGGGCTTTTCCTTTTGACTTTTGCTGTCACTTTTTAAATAGCTCTTTTTTTTTTTTTCTGGTTTCATCAGTCTATCAATTAAGGGGTGTGGTTAATTGCTCACAGGTGACTATTTAACTGGTTGCAGGGCTCAGTGTGAGCGTGCTCAGTTTGAAGCAGTGGAGCTTGGTGTAAGTGGAGCTGGATTAAGTGGGAGTTAAACACAAGAATTTAAAACAGGAGGTTATAACAGGGGTCATAGTACCTGTGTAGTGTGAGTATCTGAGTGTTGTCTGAGTAGTGTGTGTGGATCGTTAGTACTGTGTATTGTGTACCTGTGTATTGTCTTGTTGTGTACCTGTGTATTGTCTTGAGTATTAGTGCCAGGAAGCTAGGTGTTAGGTAATTTGGACAGGGTAAAATTTGCTCAATCCTCACTAAATTTAATAGGTACGATGCCCGGCGGGTGTGGAGAGGCGGCTCTTTGTACATCTTGCCGCATGTATGCGTTCCTTGATCATCCGATCGAGGGCGAATACTGCTGTGCAAAATGTAAGCACATTGTTTCCCTGGAAGCCCAGGTTCTGAATCTAGGGAAGCAACTGTCAGCACTGAGAAGTCCCTCCATACTAAAGGTGAGCCAGGAACGTACATGGCAGGTGCCGGCAGGGGCCAGCACAGAGGCGGGTGGAGACAAAGAGGTGCAGGCACTAGCAAAGAGTAGATGGGTGACAGTCAGGAGGGGTAGAGGGGGAAGTGCCAGAGAGGCCGTTCCAGGACTGGAGCATCCCAATAAGTACGCTCCATTGAGTGACATTGGTGAAACCAGTCAGGGACCAGCACTGCTGGAGATGAGGGACTCTCCTAGCTGCCAGGGGAAGAACTCCTCCAGTGAGAGTGGGGGGGCAGCAAAGGGAAAGGAAAGACAGATTCTGGTGGTAGGGGACTCAATTCTTAGAAGGACAGAGAGGGCAATCTGTAACCAAGACCTGAAGCGCCGAACAGTATGTTGTCTACCGGGCGCTCGGGTTCGGCACATCACGGATCTTGTGGACAGATTACTGGGAGGGGCTGGGGAAGACCCGGCTGTCATGGTGCACGTTGGCACCAATGACAAAGTCAGAGGCAGATGGAGTGTCCTAAAGAACGATTTTAGGGACTTAGGAGCTAAATTGAGGAAAAGGACCTCCAAGGTAGTGTTCTCAGGAATACTACCGGTACATCGAGCCACACCAGAAAGGCAGAGGGAGATTAGGGAAGTAAACAAGTGGCTGAAGAGCTGGTGTAGTAAGGAGGGGTTTGGGTTCCTGGAGGACTGGGCCGACTTCTCAGTCGGTAACCGGTACTATAGAAGGGACGGACTGCACCTAAATGAGGAGGGTGCAGATCTGCTGGGAATGAAGATGGCCAAAAAGTTAGAGGGGTTTTTAAACTAGGCGATGGGGGGGAGGGTCCAGAGACAGTAATAGCCAGCGCGGAAGATATTCCAGAGGGTAGTATTGGGGGCATTAGTGGTAGGTTAACCAAAGCACAAAAACACAAGGTGAGTATAGTAGCAAGTCCTAGTTGCAATCTTGAAACACCCAATACGAGGACAATATGCGACCAGTCTAAACTATGTGGCATGTTCACCAATGCCAGGAGCATGGCGGACAAGATGGGTGAACTAGAGATACGGTTGTACAAGGAGGATTTGGATTTTGTGGGAATTTCAGAGACCTGGTTCAACAGCTCTCATGATTGGCTGGCAAACATTCAAGGGTATACCCTATACCGCAAGGATAGAGAAGGTAAAAAAGGGGGAGGGGTATGCCTATATATCAAGAATAATGTACAAGTGAGTGTGAGAGATGACATCACTGAGGGGGCTAGGGAGGAGGTGGAATCTTTATGGGTAGAGCTCCAAAGGGATGAAGCTAAGGGGAAAATAATACTGGGAGTATGCTATAGGCCCCCAAACCTGAGGGAGGAAGTGGAGACGGATCTCCTATCACAAATTGGATTAGCAGCAAGGATGGGAAGTGTTATCATAATGGGGGATTTTAATTATCCAGACATAGACTGGGCGGAGGGAACCGCGCATTCATTTAAGGCTCGCCAGTTCCTTAGTGTTTTGCAGGACAATTTTATGGGTCAGATGGTAGACGCACCAACTAGAAATAAAACATTACTAGATCTACTGATTACCAATAATACAGACCTGATAACAGATGTGGTAATACGGGGCAATTTAGGTAACAGCGATCACAGGTCAATTAGTTTCAGTATAAATCACACAAATAGGAAACATGAAGGGAACACAAAGACACTGAATTTCAAAAGAGCCAACTTCCCTAAACTACAAACCTTGCTAAAAGGCATAAATTGGGATAAAATATTAGGAACAAAGAATACGGAGGAGAGATGGGTTTGCTTTAAGAGCATATTAAATAAGGGCATTAGCCAATGTATCCCATTGGGTAATAAATTTAAAAGAGCGAACAAACATCCTGGATGGCTTAACTCCAATGTAAAAATGCATATAAAAGCAAAGGAGAAGGCCTTCAAAAAATACAAGGTTGAGGGATCATCCTCAGCATTCAGAATTTATAAAGAATGCAATAAGAAATGTAAGGGTGCAATTAGGATGGCTAAGATAGAACATGAAAGACACATAGCGGAGGAGAGCAAAAGAAATCCCAAGAAATTCTTTAAGTATGTAAACAGTAAAAAAGGGAGGACAGACCATATTGGCCCCATAAAGAATGAGGAAGGACATCTGGTTACAAAGGATGGGGAGATGGCAAAGGTATTGAATTTATTCTTCTCCTCAGTCTTCACAAGTGAATCGGGGGGCTTCAGTAACCAAAACTGCAGTGTTTATCCTCATGACACATCACAGGAAGCACCTCCATGGTTAACAGAGGACGGAATTAAAATTAGACTTGAGAAACTTAACATTAATAAATCACCGGGACCAGATGGCTTGCATCCGAGGGTACTTAGGGAACTCAGTCAGGTGATTGCCAGACCGTTGTTCCTAATATTTACAGACAGTCTATTGACTGGAATGGTACCAGCTGATTGGAGAAAAGCCAATGTAGCACCAATATTTAAAAAGGGCCCAAAAAATATCCCTGGGAATTACAGACCAGTTAGCCTAACATCAATAGTATGTAAACTCTTGGAGGGGATGATAAGGGACTATATACAAGATTTTAGTAATAAGAATGATTTCATTAGCAGTAATCAGCATGGATTCATGAAGAATCGTTCTTGCCAAACCAATCTATTAACCTTCTATGAGGAGGTGAGTTGCCATCCAGATAAAGGAAGGCCCGTAGACGTGGTGTATCTGGATTTTGCAAAAGCATTTGACACAGTTCCCCATAAACGTTTACTATACAAAATAAGGTGCGTTGGCATGGACCATAGGGTGAGTACATGGATTGAAAACTGGCTACAAGGGCGTGTTCAGAGGGTGGTGATAAATGGGGAGTACTCAGAATGGTCAGGGGTGGGTAGTGGGGTTCCCCAGGGTTCTGTGCTGGGACCAATCCTATTTAATTTGTTCATAAACGACCTGGAGGATGGGATAAAGAGTTCAATCTCTGTATTTGCAGACGATACTAAGCTAAGCAGGGCAATAAGTTCTCTGCAGGATGTGGAAATCTTGCAAAAAGACCTGAACAAATTAATGGGGTGGGCGACTACATGGCAAATGAGGTTCAATGTAGAAAAATGTAAAATAATGCATTTGGGTGGCAAAAATATGAATGCAATCTATACACTGGGGGGAGAACCTCTGGGGGAATCTAGGATGGAAAAGGACCTGGGGGTCCTAGTGGATGATAGGCTCAGCAATGGCATGCAATGCCAAGCTGCTGCTAATAAAGCAAACAGAATATTGGCATGCATTAAAAGGGGGATCAACTGCAGAGATAAAACGATAATTCTCCCGCTCTACAAGTCTCTGGTCCGGCCGCACCTGGAGTATGCTGTCCAGTTCTGGGCACCAGTCCTCAGGAGGGACGTACTGGAAATGGAGAGAGTACAAAGAAGGGCAACAAAGCTAATAAAGGGTCTGGAGGATCTTAGTTATGAGGAAAGGTTACAAGCACTGAACTTATTCTCTCTGGAGAAGAGACGCTTGAGAGGGGATATGATTTCAATTTACAAATACTGTACTGGTGACCCCACAATAGGGATAAAACTTTTTCGCAGAAGAGAGTTTAATAAGACTCGTGGCCACTCATTACAATTAGAAGAAAAGAGGTTTAACCTTAAACTACGTAGAGGGTTCTTTACTGTAAGAACGGTAAGGATGTGGAATTCCCTTCCACAGGCGGTGGTCTCAGCGGGGAGCATTGATAGCTTCAAGAAACTATTAGATAATCACCTGAATGACCGCAATTTACAGGGATATGTAATGTAATACTGACACATTATCACACACATAGGTTGGACTTGATGGACTTGTGTCTTTTTTTCAACCTCACCTACTATGTAACTATGTAACTATGTAGGTATTGAGGAGCGTTTCTTTGTAGCATTTGTGGGTGAGGCAGAGGGTTTTGAATGTGATCAGATCCTTTACGGTTAGCCAATATAGGCTCCTCAGGGAGGGGGAAATGGATTCCCAGGGTTTTTCCGTTATCAGTCTTGCTGCGGTGTTTTGCAAGCTGGTATTTAGGTAGTCCGGTGTAGAGGGAGTTTGCGTAGTCGAGTCGGGAAATGATGATAGTTCCAACTACTGCTGTTTTGTCCTCTTTTGGAATGAAGGGGATGAGTCAACGTAGCAGGGGAAGAAGATGGTGGGATCCGCTGACTACTAATCCAATTTGTGCATCTATTGACATTTCTGAGTCAAAAATGACTCTGAGACTTTTGGCTTTGGTGCTTGGGGCGATGGTCTGTCCAAAGACGGTGGGCGGTGTCCAAGGGTTCTTGTTTCTTGTATTTTGGTTTGCGTGTAGTAGGAGAAGCTCTGTTTTTGATCCATTGAGTTTGAGGTAGCTAGTGGTCATCCAGTCGTCTATCAATGTGAGACATTTTTCTAGTTGCTGATAATGGTCTTTTTGTCTGATGATGCGAAAGTAGAGATGCGTGTCATAAGCGTATGAGTGGTAGCAGAGGTCCGATTTTCTGATGATTTTGAGGAGAGGATGAATGTAGATGTTGAAGAGCACTGGTGATAAAGGTGACCCTTGAGGGACTCCATATGAAATTGCGTGGGTTTCAGAGGTGAAGGTTCCTAGTTTCACTGTTTGAGAACGATTTTCTAAGAAGGATGCGAACCATTGTAGCTCTGAATCTGTGATTCATAGATGAGTAATCACTCAGTTTCGAGTGTGAAACGCGTCAGCTGATCCTGTACATCCTGCATGATTGTCTTGTACTTTTGATGGTCCTATCTCTACAATAAAGACAAGTTTTCTCCTTTATCCAGTGTGCAGCATCCAGATCTTTCTATCAAATACCTTGCTCTATTCAGCATTTAGCCAGCACCTGGGACTCTTCAACTCTGAAGGCTTCACATTAACTCTACACCTGGGTCTGCATCCACCTGAGCGGTGAAACACTCTCACCACTAAAAGGGTTGAAGGGATACTTACCTTTGCAGACTTCACTGATTGAAAGTTGAATTCCTTCCTAAGATCCCAGTTTGAGTTATCTGTTTGACCCTCCAACAAGTGTTGGTGGTAACTGATCATTCAAACCATGCCAGAATAGATTAAACTCCTTTCAAAGAATCCTCTTACCACTGGTGTAGGTCCCAGCATTAGGACTATTATCCTGCTTAGGATTGTTGTCTATACAAATAAGTAGGGCATACTGGCTACATGTGTGGGACACTGATGAGATGTCCACAGAACAGCTGATTTGTCTTCCATTTTCTTTGTTCTCGCTATTGACACTCATTAACAACACATTGGCTGCCCACAATGTGCTCTAAGCTGAGCTTAGGAGATCTGTGGAGCGGTCAGAGGAGCCCTATCTCTCTACCACTTCTGCCTTAGCAGTGCATACTCACAGATCCTGCTCAGACCATAGATCTAGAAGCCAGAGGAGTCGATTTGCTAAAACTGGAGAGTGTAAAATTTGGTGCAGCTCTGCATAGAAACCAATAGGCTTCCAGGATTTTTTTTTTAATCAAAGCTTAATTAAACAAGCTGAAGTTAGAAGCTGATTAGCTGCGATGCAGAGCTGCACCAAATTTTGCACCCTCCAGATTTAGTAAATCAACCGCACTGATCTGCTAATGCCTCTCATGAAGGTGTATCCCCATTTATACAAGTGGGAGCTGTTTGCACAACTGGATCACCAGGTATCAGGCATACTTGGTTTTTGGATCCTCATGATACCCCTAGGCTAATTACGTAGAGACAGCATCTATCTCAGCTATTTCAGTTTTCTGTACTACTACATGTAACCATGCCTTTACTCAGACCCTGTACTCCGGGACCTCCTTTTCTTGTCCTAGTAGGAATTTGGCCTCAGGAGTTATTACCTACAATGGTATTCGTGCTGCAGACACTCTCTATGGGAGATAGCACACCTCCAGGGGTCCTCATGGGTTTGGATTATTTGTCAGGCCCTCCTACTCTGACTGACAAAAGATCTTCAAACTGATATTAAAGGCAGATTTTTTTTTTTCAAATAACAAGCATGCCATACTTATCTGCTCTGTGCAGTGGTTTTGCACACAGCAGCCCTGATCCTCCTATTCTTGGGTCCCCCCGGCGCTCCTTGCCCCTCCATTCTACCGAGTGCCCCCATAGCTAGCAGCTTGCTATGGATGGCTCCTGAGCCACTGCTGTGTGTCCATTAACACATGGAGCAGAGCTCGGCCCCGCCCCGCCCCCGCTCTCTCCTCATTGGCTCACTGCCTGTGATCGACAGTAGCGGGAGCCAAAGACTTCCACTGCTGTCTCAGTCAACGAGTAGGAAGAAACCTGGGAGAGCCGCTGCTCTCGTGCACATACTGGGCCTAAGGTAAGTATTAGGGGGGGCTGGGGGCCTGCTGCACACACTTTTTTTTACCTTCATGCATAGAATGCATAAAGGTAAAAAACCTTGAGCCTTTACAACTACTCTAATGTTCTCTGACACAGGTTCCTCCACTACCATTCCACAACAGTGGATTTTTAACTGGATCGTGGCAAGTAAGAGAACATATATTCCCATGTCCTGAATCAGTTACATGGGCCCTGCAAAAGGTTTCCCGGTCAGGTTCTATTGACACCCTTGAGTCAGAGTAAAGGGAGATTTAGATGCAAGTCTAAATCTACCCTAAAGGCATTTTTCAGGCATGGTATAGAAAGGATTTGTGCATTTTCAATGTTCTCCTGGAAACAGCATGACAGATTTTCTATTAGCCCTAAAAATGGGCAGAATTTACTTTTAGGATTCGCCATAGTATAGAGTTCAGTGCGATTTGCTGCTAAGTTTGGTGTCGCTAAATTTTACACAGGATTCAGACTGAACCCAGGCAGATTCGCTCATCCCTGAAGCATATCCCCATTCTCCAACTCCTAACTCTGACAATCTACAATCTCCTGTTGCCTGTCTGCAGTCTCTGACAGGTTTCTGTAGCATTACATTCACTGAAAATTATCCAACAAACGTCTGCATCTTCCCTGGTGATGGAGTGTTGCGGCCGGCCGTGTTCTTGGACGGACCCCATTAGGGCTGTGGTTAGGATCTCTCAGCTGCCCTTTGCATCAACAGTGGTCCCTTTTGGGACCCTATCACTATGGGATTGCAATACTACACTATTAGGCTTTAACTCTCATTTGTAGGCTTGCAACCTCTAACCTCTCCAGTAGTACCAGGTGTATTTATGCTCCTGATGAAAAGTGATACTCAAAACGCAAGACTGTTACACTTCAAGTTTTGAGAGCTGTAGATTCTGTTCCCCAACCCGCTGCACGTCTCTGCCTCTGATGGACTTCCTGATGGACCCCCTCCTGGACGGCTTACTTTTCTGATATACCTACCTGTCACATACTTTTGTGAGTACAATGAATCCTGTGCTTGAAAAAATTGTGTTCAATACTGCACTTAGAATGGTGCTTTTGTGCTTTCTCTCCTGTTCTACAGAGTTCTGCTTCTAAATCTCCACTGAGCTGCCTTCAAGTGCTTTTCTACAGACTTTATGGACTGCCTTCAGTCATAATTCACAAAAACCTCTTTCATTACAATACCTTTTTTGCCTTCCCCTGGATCAAATGTGAGTATAGGATTGTGTATATAGGATTGTATATTTTTTTTCCCTTCTATTGGTTGAACTGGATGGACTTGTGTCTTTTTTCAACCAGACTAACTATGTAACACATTACATCACTTCCGAAGATGTATTCTGTCGTGCAAAGAATTTTCATAAGTTGAGTAACCTCTTCCTTTTCGATACCAGACTAACATGCAAAAAAAATGGACGATATTCTCATTGTGTGTACGAGGCTTAAGTGACTCAACTATGCATGAAAACAGGAAGTGGGGGGCAAAAATGTCAGCAGGTGCTTTGTTGAAGAGTCAAAATTTGAAATATTTGGCTGTAGCAGGAGGCAGTTTGTTCACCATATAGCTGGAAAGCAGTACAATAATGAGCGTCTGCAGGCTACAGTAAAGCATGATGGAGGTTCCCTGCAAGTCTGAGGCTGCATTTCTGCAAATGGAGATGGAGATGGAGATTTGGTCAGGATCAATGGTGTCCTCAATACTGAAAAATACAGGCAGATACTAATCCATCATGCCATACCATCAGGAGGTGTGATTGGCCCCAAATTTGCTCTGCAGCTGGACAACACTCCCAAACATACAATGACTTTAAAGGGTAAGTTCACCTTTGAACACTTTTTTTTTCTAAATTTCAGCTCCCCTATACACCATCCATGTACTATTTTTTTGCAAAATATCTAAGCTTTCCATTAAATCTACGGTCACTTATTTTTCTTGTCCTAATCCACGTTTCCATTAGTAATGGCTTTTTTCCTTACAGACTGTAGGTCATGACACAGGAAGGAGTTGACCAGCTGACCTCATTAGCACACACCCTGCATCATCCACCCACCCATTCCCAGGTGCATGTTTTTTAAATGTGTCATGACCTACAGTCTGTAAGGAATAAAGACATTACTAATAGAAATGTCTAGAAACGTGGATTAGGACAAGAAAAGTAAGTGTCTGTAGATTTAATGGAAAGCTTTGATATTTTTGTAAAAATAGTACATGAATGCTATATTAGTGCATGGGGGAGCTGGAATTTAGAATAAAAAAAGTGTACAAAAGGCAAACTTACCCTTCAAGAACTATCTTCAGCATAAAGAAGAACAAGGAGTCCTGGAAGTGATGGTTTAGTCCCACCATAGCGCTCATCTCAACATTATTGAGCCTGTCTGGGATTACATAAAGAGACAAAAGGATTTGAGACAGCCTACATCCCTAGAAGATCCGTGGTTAGTTCTTCAACATGTCTGGAACAACCTACCTGCCGAGTTCCTTCAAAAACTGTGTGCAAGTGTACCTAGAAGAATTGATGTGGTTTTGAAGGCAAAGAGTGGTCACATCAAATATTAATTTGACTTGGATTTCTCTTCTGTTCATTTACTTTTAATTTTGTTAAGTGATAAAAATAAACTATTAACACTTCTATTTCTGAAAGCATTCTTGCTCAAAAAAATTAAAGGAACACTTTTTATTCAGAGTATAGCATCACGTCAATTCAACTCCTGGGATTTTGATCTGGTCAGTTGGGTAGCAGAGGGGGTTGTTCATTTTATTAACACCAAAGCAGCTGAAACTGATTAACAACAGGTTCACTAGATGGGCAACAATGAGATGACCTCCAAAACAGGAATGGTTTTACAGGTGGAAGCCACTGAAACTTTTTTCCCTACTCATCTTTTCTGACTGTTTTTCACTTGCTTTGCATTTGGCTAGGGTCAGTGTCATTACTGGTAGCATAAGGCAATACCCGGATCCTATAGAGGTTGCACAGGCAGTCCAACTCCTCCAGGATGTCACATCAATATGTGCCGTTGCCAGAAGGACTGCGGTGTCTCCCAAGAGCATGGAGGGGATTCCAGGAGACAGCCAGTTAATCTAGGAGAGCTGGACAGGGCCATAGAAGGTCCTTAACCCATCAGCAGGACTGGTATCTGCTCCTCTGTGCAGGGAGAAACAGGATGGGCACTGCCAGAGCCCTACAAAATGACCTCCAGCAGGCCATTGGTGTGAATGTCTCTGACAAAACAGAAACAGACTTCATGAGGGTGGCCTGAGGGTCCGACATCCTCTATTGGGCCCTGTGCTCATTGCTACTATATATATATATATATATATATATATATATATATATATATATATACACATACACACACACACACACACACACAGTGAGGGGAAAAAAGTATTTGATCCTCTGCTGATTTTGTACATTTGTCCACTGACAAAGAAATGATCAGTCTATAATTTTAATGGTAGGTTTATTTTAACAATGAGAGACAGAATAACAACAAAATATCCAGAAAAACGCATTTCAAAAAAGTTATACATTGATTTGCATTTTAATGAGTGAAATAAGTATATAACCTCTTTGCAAAACATGACTGGTGGCAAAACCCTTGTTGGCAATCACAAAGGTCAGACGTTTCTTGTAGTTGGCCACCAGGTTTTCACACATCTCAGGAGGGATTTTGTCCCACTCCTCTTTGCAGATCCTCTCCAATTCATTAGGTTTTCGAGACTGAGATTTGGTTACTTGATCCTTCAGCTCCCTCCACATATTTTCCATGGGATTAAGGTCTGGACACTGGCTAGGCTTCTTCTTTAGCCACTACTTTGTTGCCTTGGCTGTGTGCTGAAATACCAATCCACATTAAGAGATCTTGCATGGAGCCCCAGACCGAGGGAGATTGACAGTTATTTTGTGTTTATTCCATTTGCGAATAATCTCATCAACTGTGGTCACCCTCTCACCAAACTGCTTGGTGATGGTCTTGAAGCCCATTCCAGCCTTCTGTAGGTCTACACTCTTGTCTCTGACATCCTTGGCTCTTTGATCTTGGCCATGGTGGAGAGATCGGAATCTGATTGATTGCTTCTGTGGACAGGTGTCTTTTATACAGGTAACAAGCTGAGATTAGGAGCACTCCCTTTAAGAAAGTGCTCCTATTCTCAGCTTGTTACCTGTATAAAAGACACCTGGGGGACAGAAATCTTGCTGATTAATAGGGGATCAAATACTTATTTCACTCATTAAAATGCAAATCAATTTATAACTTTTTTTGAAATGCGTTTTTCTGGATATTTTGTTGTTATTATGTTTTTCACTGTTAAAATAAACCTACCATTAAAATTGTATACTGATCATTTCTTTGTCAGTGGGCAAAATCAGCGGGGGATCAAATACTTTTTCCCCCACTGTATATATCTATATATATAGATATATACACAGATACACACACTAGATTGTCAAAAGTATTGTGACGCCTGCCTTTATACGCACATGAATATTAAATGGCATCCCAGCCTTAGTCAGTAGGGTTCAATATCGAGTTCAGCTTCAACTCTCCTAAGAAGGCTGTCCACAAGGGTTAGGAGTGTGTATATGGGAATGTATGACCATTCTTCTAGAAGCGCATTTGTGAGGTCAGGCACTGATGTTGGACGAGAAGGCCTGGCCCACAGTCTCTGCTTTGATTCATCCCAAAGGTGTTCTATCAGAGGACTCAATTGTCCAAAATGTCTTGGCATGCTGACGGCTTAAGAGTTCCCTTTACTGGAATTAGGGGGCAAGCCCAACCCCTGAGAAACAACTCCACACCATGATCCCTTCTCCACCAAATGATTTGGACCAGTGCACAAAGCAAGGTCCATAAAGACATTGATGAGCGAGTTTGGGGTGGGGGAACTTGATTGGCCTGCACAGAGTGGTGACCGCAACCCGACAGACCACCTTTAGGATAAATTAGAGCGAAGACTGCAAGCCCGGCCTTCTTGTCCAACATCAATGCCTGACCTCACAAATGTGCTTCTGGAAGAACGGTCAAACATATTCCCATAGACACACTCCTAAACCTTGTGGACAGCCTTCCCAGAACAGTTGAAGCTGTTATAGCTGGGCCAACTCAATATTGAACCCTACAGACTAAGTCTGGGATGCCGTTAAAGTTCATGTGCGTGTAAAGGCAATACTTTTGGCAATATAGTGTGTGTGTGTATATATATATATACATATATATACATACATACACACACACACACACACACACACACACACACACACACACACACACTATATTGCCAAAAGTACACACACACATACATACATACATACATACATACATACATACAGCATCTCACAAAAGTAAGTGCACCCCTCACATTTTTGTAAATATTTTATAATATCTTTTCATGTGACAACACTGAAGAAATTACACTTTGCGTAGTGAGTGTACAGCTTGCATAACAGTGTAAATTTGCTGTCCCCTCAAAATAACTCAACACACAGCCATTAATGTCTAAACCACTAGCAACAAAAGGGAGTACACCCCTAAGTGAAAATGTCCAAATTGGGCCCAATTAGCCATTTCCCCTCCCTGATGTCATGTGACTCGCTTAGTGTTACAAGGTCTCAGGAGTGAATGGGGAGCAGGTGTGTTAAATTTGGGGTTATCGCTCTCATTCTCTCATACTGGTCATTGGAAATTCAACATGGCACCTCATGGCAAAGAACTCTCTGAGGATCTGAAATAAAGAATTGCTGCTCCACATAAACATGGCCTAGGCTATAAGAAGATTGCCAAGACCCTGAAACTGAGCTGCAGCACGGTGGCCAAGACCATACAGGTTTAACAGGACAGGTTCCACTCAGAATAGGCCTCGCCATGGTCGACCAAAGACATTGAGTGCATGTGCTCAGCGTCATATCCAGAGGTTGTCTTTGGGAAATAGACGTATGAGTGCTGCCAGCATTGCTGCAGAGGTTGAACGGGTGGGGGGTCAACCTGTCAGTGCTCAGACTATACACCGCACACTGCATCAAATCTGCATGGCTGTTGTCCTAGAAGGAAGCCTCTTCTAAAGATGATGCACAAGAAAGCCTGCAAACATTTTGCTGAAGAAGCAGACTAAGGACATGGATTACTGGAACCATGTCCTGTGATCTGATGAGACCAAGATAAACGTATTTGGTTCAGATGGTGTCAAGCGTGTGTGGCGGCAACCAGGTGAAGAGTACAAAGACAAGTGTGTCTTGTCTACAGTCAAGCATGGTGGTGGGAGTGTCATGGTCTGGGGCTGTGTCACGTACCTGACGGGAGACTGAAATGACGAGGTCAGGCTCTCTTGTTTCTCCAGCCCAGGTCCCGCTGAGAGTAAAACAGAAGGAGCCGAGGGACAGGATGCACACAAGTACCTGCAGATGAAGACCCGGAAACCTGTAGCAGGAAGTCGCAGCTGGTTGCAGGACTGTAGTTGCAGAGCAGGAAGTCGCAGCTGCTCGCAGGACTGTAGTGGCAGACACTCGGATAGTAGTGCTGAGCCGAGCAGGGCACCGGAGCAAGGTCACATGGATAGCCTGGTGCGTTAATAGGTGGGCAGCAGGGTACCGGAACATCAGGCAGAGACGAGTCAGATGGGAAGCCAGAATCAGGAACCAGAGATCAGGTATAGCAGAGTCCAAAGCAGGGTCAACAGGAGCCAAGGTCAGCAACGGGAATCAGACAGAGCAAACACAGGTTTCAGGATAACAGGAGCACAGCTGAAGACCAGTCAGCACAGATCAGTGGTTGGAGCCCCCCTTATGTAGGCCATCTGGCGCCAATTGGCGCTAGGGACGCGCTTCTGCGCGTGAACGCCAAGCACCGCGCATAAGCGCGCACGGGCATTTGTAGGCGATTTCCACTGGTTTCCTTACAGGCTGTATGAATGCTGCCGGCACTGGGGAGCTAAAGTTCATTGAGGGAACCATGAATGCCAACATGTACTGTGACATACTGAAGCAGAGCATGGTCCCCTCCCTTCGGAGATTGGGCCGCATGGCAGTGTTACAATGTGATAATGACCCCCAAACACACCTCCAAAATGACCACTGCCTTGCTAAAAAAGCTGAGAGTAAAGTTGATGGACTGGCCAAGCATGTCTCCCTATTGAGCATCTGTGGGGCATCCCCAAATGGAAGGTGGAGGAGCGCAAGGTCTCCAACATCCACCAGCTCTATAATGTCGTCATGGAGGAGTGGAAGAGGACTCCAGCGGCAACCTGTGAAGCTCTGGTGAACTCCATGCCCAAGAGGGTTAAGGCAGTGCTGGACATTTGGACATTTTCCCTTAGGGGTGTATTCACTTTTGTTGCCAGCGGTTTAGACATTAATGGCTGTGTGTTGAGTTATTTTGAGGGGACAGCAAATTGACACTGTTATACAAGCTGTACACTCACTACTTTACATTATAGCAAAGTGTCATTTAATCAGTGTTGTCACTATAAAAGAGATAATAAAATATTTACAAAAATGTCAGGGGTGTACTCACTTTTGTGAGATACTGTATATATATATAAATATTTTTTTTACTGTTTTTGTATTATGTTTGGTGCTAAGGGAAAGTCCCATACACCCATGATACTATTTGTTGGACAGACTATTTCTGGAATGTTGGCACCCAAGTACTTCCACACCAGTTATCTTCCTCACTGAATATTATATGCAGCCCTTTGGTGAAGTCAGAGACTGTACTTGAGCCCCCCTATAACAAGTTCACAACCACTTCATGAGTGATTAGCAATAATGCCTTTTAGAAGTGCATAAGCTAGAGTTTCACTACTCTGTGACATCAAAATACTCTGGTAAAAAAGATGCATACATAGAAAAAAAAGTATATATACAGTATCTCTGTTAGACCTGGCTAAGTGCCTTCAGCAACAGAATGGCTGCCCTGGGCGAAATCCTGTACGGGTACGTCCAACCCTTTTTCGGCCACCAGAGGGTGCGCGCTGCACGGTGGGTGACCCGATGCGCGTGGCCGGCGGCGATCGCACCCTCTGGTGGCCGAAAAAGGGTAAGACGTACCCGTACAGGATTTCGCCCAGGGGAGCCATTCTGCCGCAGTATATCTGCATGAGCCGGTTAAAGAGAGAATATGGCACATCTGTTGCTGAAGGCACTTAGCCAGGTCTAACAGAGATACTGTATATATACTTTTTTTTTCTATGTATGCATCTTTTTTGCACGAGCGCCAGCACAGGGATGTGTGTAAACACACACATCCCTGTGCTGTCAGGGAAGAGGAGCCATATCGTTTGTTCCTTCTACTGTAAGTAGAAAAAAGGATATGTCTCCTCTCCTAGTCACTACCATCCCCACACAGTTAGAAGACACTGAGGGATCACACAGTTAACCCCTTGACCGTCCCCTAGTGTTAACCCCTTCCCTGCCAGTGACATTTACACAGTAATCAATGCATTTTTATAGCACTGATGCTGTATAATTGTCAATGGTCCCAAAAAAAAGTGTCAAAAGTGTCCGATCTATCCGTTGCAATACTGCTAAAAATCACAGATCAACGCCATTACTAGTAAAAAAATAAATAAATAAATAATAATAAAAATGCCATTAATCTTGTCCATAGTTTGTTGTAGATGCTATAACTTTTGCACAATCCAATCAATATACGCTTATTGCGATTTTTTTTTACCAAAAATATGTAGATCAATATATATTGGCCTAAACTGATGAAGAAATTTGTTTTTTAAAAAATATTTTGGGGTTATTTATTATAGGAAAAAAGTAAAAAATATTGTTGCAATTTTTTTTGTTAATAGCGCAAAAAATAAAAACCGCAGAGGTGGTTAAATACCACCAAAAGAAAGCTCTATTTGTGGGGAAAAAAGGGCGCAAATTTCGTTTGGGTACAGCATTGCATGACTGCGCAATTGTCAGTTAAAGCGACGCAGTGCCAAATTGTAAAAAGTGGAAGGTCAGGAAGGGGGTCAAATCTTCCAGGGCTGAAGTGGTCATTAAGTCACTTGCACATATTTATACACCTGTACATAGACTGCATTATTAATACGAGAGATTACCATGTTTATACGTGTTTATTATTCTATAAGCGGTGAACTTTTTCTTTCCACCGTACCTGTACAAATACAAGCCTCTTGCTCTTAACTATTTTAAAAAGTGGTATGTGCACACCTAGTATGTGCTGATAAAATCCACACTGAGCTGATTTCTGATCACGCAGAGTAAGATTTCATCATGCAATAGTTCCCAGTCACCAGTTACTCATGTGTCCCTTTCAGCACGTATTAGTAAAAGCATAATTTCACCAACATCATTGACCACTTTGTACGCTAATGGCTATATCCAGATGACACCACACTGGAAGAGCAATGTAAGACAGACTTCCTTAATCACTCTTATGCCTCGTACACACGGTCGGACTTTTCGTCTTCAAAAGTCCGACGGACGCCGATGGACTAAAGCCGGCTGACAATCCGATCGTGTGTGGGCTTCCCCGGACTTTCAGCGGACTTTTCCAGCCGCAAATCTGACGGACTTTAGATTTGAAACATGCTTCAAATCTTTACGTCGTAACTACGCCGGACCCAGAAATCCGCTCGTCTCTATGCTAGTCCGACGGACAAAAACCCACGCTAGGGCAGCTATTGGCTACTGGCTATCAACTTCCTTATTTTAGTCTGGTGTACGTCATCACGTACGAATTCATCGGACTTTTGTGTGATCGTATGTAGGCAAGTCCGTTCGTTAGAAAGTCTGCCGCAAGTCCGCCAAAAGTCCGTTGAAAGTCTGACGGACGGGCTGTCGGACTTTTGTGGCCGATAAGTCCGACCGTGTGTACGCGGCATTACTTCCTTTTGTATAGTGAAGGTCATATCTTGCGATGTCTGACCTGGGCTTGGCTGATCATCTTTGGATTCAGGCTCAATACATTTATGGGTCCCAAACTACGTCATAGGCCAGGATGATCTCTCTCCTTCAAGCCTGTAGTTTTTGGAAAACTAAAGTAGAACCAAAGGCCAAACTTTTTTTTCCATTTTAAAATGAGTAGGGGAGGTTTATAACCCCTTTTAAGTCCCCCCCCCCCCCCCCCCCAGTATCTGTGTCCTGTTTGGGAGATTTCCCTTCACTTCCTGTCCTATAGCCAAAACAAAAGTGAGGGAATTCCTGGTTGTTACCAGAACAAGTGTCTCTATTCGAAGATTTCCCTTATTTTACAGTTCTGGGGACAGCCCAAAATTTGTGATTTTCTTTTACTTTTGAAGATAATAGTAAACAGGACAAATAGAGAAGGTGAATCTCCCTAACCACTTAAGGACCAGCCTTGTTTTAGATTTTAGGTGTTTACATGTTTAAAACAGTTTTTTTTTTGCTAGATAATTACTTAGAACCCCCAAACATTATATATTATGTATTGAGCAGTGATGGCGAACTACATGTCCCATGATGCTCATGCACTCTGCAGTGTAGTCGAGCATCATGGGAAATGTAGTTCCAAAACATCTGGGGTGCCAAGGTTCGCCATCACTGCCCTAGAGAATAAAATGGCAGTCAACGCAATACTTTATTTTGCACCGTATTTGCGCAGCGGTCTTATAAGCGCACTTTTTTTGGAAAAATTTCACTTTTTTGAATAAAAAAATAAGACAACAGTAAAGTTAGCCCAATTTTTTTTTATATTGTGAAATATAATGTTACGCCAAGTAAATTGATACGCAACATGTCACGCTTCAAAATTGCGCCTGCCCGTGGAATGGCGTCAAATTTTACCCTAAAAAAAATCCATAGGCGACGTTTAAAAAATTCTACAGGTTGCATGTTTTGAGTCACAGAGGAGGTCTAGGGCTAGAATTATTGCTCTCGCTCTACCGGTCGTGGCGATACCTCACATGTGTGGTTTGACCACCGTTCTCATATGCGGGCGCTACTCACGTATACGTTCGCTTCTGCGCAGGAGCTCGTCGGGACAGGGGGTTTTTAAAAAAAATTTTTTTAATTTTTATTATTTATTTTACATGATTTTATTTATTTTACACTGTTTTGAGAAAAAAAAATGGTGTCACTTTTATTCCTATTACAAGGAATGTAAACCTCCCTTGTAATAGAAAAAAGCATGGACCTCTTAAATAGGAGATTTGAGGTTTAAAAAGACCTCAGATCTCATATTTACACTAAAATGCAATTTAAAATAAAGTAATTTAAAAAAATGACATTGAAAAAAATATGCCTTTAAGAGGCGTGGGCGGAAGTGACATTTTGACGTCGCTTCCGCCCAGCAGTGTCATGGAGACGAGTGGGCACCACCTTAGCCTCACTCGTCTCCAGGCACAGAAGTGAGACGGACGCGATCGCCTCCGCCGCTACTGACGGCTCCGGTAAGCGGCGGAGGGCACCGGATCGCGGCGGGAGGGGGGGCCCCCTCTCCCGCCACCGATAAAAGTGATCTCGCGGCGAATCTGCTGCAGGGACCACTTTTATCTGAAAGCCGACCTCCGCACGAAAACGGGGATACCGGGATTATGGCAGCTAGCTGCTGCCATAACAACGATATCCACCGCCAAAGTTTGGACGTACATCAGCGTGCGGTGGTCAGCAAGTGGCTAATGGGGGCAAAGACAGCAATAAAATACTGACAGGTGTTCTAATCCATCTTCACTCAGGTGAAAACAGGTTTACCAGTACTGTATGTATACATTTATTACTTTATACATTTTTAATTATGTCTTTAGTGCCAGTGATTATATCATTAGATCTAGGAATCCAGTGCTGTACAACTTGTATATATACATATGTCTCATTTTGTATAGCTTATTGACTGGACTACTTAAATATATTAAACACATGAGTAACTGGTGACTGGGAACTATTACATGATGAAATCTTACTGTACGTGTTCAGAACCAGGTGTCTCATACTGTACATATTGTTAAAGCTTAGTGATGAGGAAATGCTTTATAAAATAGTTAAGAGAAAGAGGCTTGTATTTGTACAAGTATGGTGAATTTAACTAGAAAAGGTTCACTCCTTATAGAATAATAAACACATAGAAACATGGAAATCTCTTGTATTAATAATGCAGTCTATGTACAGGTAAATGTTTAAATATGCAAGTGACTTAATTAACCACTTAAGATTTTACCCCCTTCCTGACCAGAGCACTTTTTACAATTTGCAACTGAGTCGCTTTAACGGACAATTGCGCGGTCATGCAATGATGTACCCAAACAAAGTTTGCGTCTCTTTTTCCCACAAATAGAGCTTTCTTTTGGTGGTATTTGACCATTTCTGCAGTTTTTATTTTTTGCGCTAGAAACAAAAAAAGAGCAACAATTTTGAAAAAAATGTTTTTACTTTTTGCTATAATAAATATCCCCCAAAAAATGTAAAAAAAACAAATTTCTTTCTCAGTTTAGGACTATATATATTCTTCTACATATTTTTGATAAAAAAATTGCAATAAGCATATATTGATTGGTTTGCGCAAAAGTTAGTGTCTACAAACTATGGAATAGATTTATGGCATTTTTATTATTATTATTATTTTTTTAATAGTAATGGTGGTGATCTGCAATTTTTAGTGGGACTGCGACATTGCGACAGACAGATCGGCCACTTTGACCCTTTTTTTGGGACCATTGACATTTATACAGCGATCAGAGCTAAAAATAGCCACTGATTACTGTATAAATGTCACTGGCAGGAAAGGGGTTAACACTAGGGGGCGATCAATGGGTTAAGTGTTCCCTAGGGAGGTGTTTCTAACTGTATGAGGGCTGGGCTGACTGGAGGAGGAGAGAGATCGCTGTTCTTAATCACTAGGAACAGAAGATCTATCTCTTCCCTGACAGAATGGGGATTTGTTTGTTTACACTGAAAGATCCCCATTCTGCCTGTTTCTGGAGCGATCGCTGGTGGCCGGCAGACATTGAGTCCGCTGGACCCGCTGGTTGGCTCCCCGTTTGTGAATGGGTCCAGGCGCGCCCAAAAATCGCCATGTATGCACCCGTAGAATGATGGCGATTCGTGCAGCGGAGCCAACTTGCAGCAGTACAACTGCTACTCGGACGGTTGGTAACTCGTTAGAGAGGAGTTCCGCCCCCCCAAAAGTCAGCAGCTACAGGGGGAGGGGAACTGAGCTGGAAGTGGGTGTACCTGTCAAAACCAGGTACTCATTCCCCCTCAAAAGGTGCCAAATGTGGCAGCGGACGGGGGGGGGGCAGATAAGAGGCGCTTCCCCTTTTGGGTGGAGCTCCGTTTTAATGAGACATCCGGGGACCCCAGATGTCTCACCTGTTCTTCAATGAATGTAACGGAGCACAGATCATGCTTCATTAGCCTCTTCCCCAGAAATACTAGCTGGAAAAAGTGACACAAAAACACGGAAGTGATATTTTGCATGCCGCTTTCGGGGCGTTAACAGGAAGGGGTGATTTGCAAACCTTTTTACCTTTAACATATAATTTATCGAAATCTTAATTTTCCCAATATAATTTGCCCTCTTTTTTCTTTTTAAGCTTTCATCTCTTTGCTGATCAGGCAGATTTGTAATTATAATTTGAATTTGTGAACCAAAGCCTCATTTATAAAATCAACACAAAAAGTGAAAGTTAAAAGTGAGCAAGGACCACATTTCATGCTTAAGTCTCAAAGATGATAACATTTTACAATGGATAGCTTCTTTAAAACAAAGTTATGTATGCACATTCATGACCACATGGTAAGCATTTATGTAAAGTTTTGCTTTAAAGCTATAATAAAACTCAGGAAAACACAAATCAAGTTTGATTTTTTTTTAATTAATTTTCAGTGCCATTCCAAAATGCAAACTTGTTTTTTTTTTTTTAAAGTGTTACATAGTGAGTCAGGGAACGGTGGAAGCTACTTTCCCATCTCTTGGCAGGCTCACCAGGGAGGTTATAAAACAACGGTCCATATTACAGGGAAATCACACGCAGGCATAGTATTAAAGTGTTGACATAATAGGATGGCCTTGTATAAATGTGCAGACAGAAGGCCTGCTAACACTGCAGACAGATGAGAGAGACATGAGTGCATCACAAAACCTTCCGTGTCTTTAATAAGTGGGTTGATTGTGTTAATTTCAGTCTGCTGTTAATGAAAAAAACTTTTAAAACAAATTAGTTTGTGCAAATTATTATTTAAAAGGATTTCGTAAACATCCCTTTGTTAAGACACCATCTTGCACCCCTTGGTTCCTAGAAGAAAACGCATGAAACTGGTGAGTGCAGACTTGTGCATAAATACAATCTATTTGGGATCCAAGATTGCACCTTTAAAAGACAGCTACAGTGGGCTGTTCCTTGGTACATATTGAAGAAATACGCATTCCTAAGTACAAGGAAGTCTCTAAAGGTGCATTCCTACAAGGCTACATGCACATAGTTGCTTTTACTTGCACCTGTAACGAAGACTTGAAGATACTAAGGACTGCGCCCAACCAATACATAGTGCAAAGCATTGATTTAACTACTTTGGCAATCACAAATGCCCCAATATGTACTAGATGGTACGTTTCACACATCAATCAATACAATCCTATTTTACTGCTGCATTGAGCTTGCCAAGCGAAGTGCGCAGCAGTGCAACATGGCGTCATTTCATTTTAAAAAAAAGAGTCTGTTAATAAAGTCGCTGTCGAAGGTTGAACAGCTACACTATCTACAAGACAGTTATGTCTAGTGGTGTAAGTATAATTTAATCTCTTTCTTACAGCTTTGGGTACACCAGATAAAAAAATAGGATGGCATTTAAAGACCTATAGCCCCAATGGCAAAATGTGCAATTTAAATCTAACTTGTGCCATTAGTGACCACGGTATTGTTCACTTAATACAATAGATTGGCATTTGACACACAAACAGATGTGCAGGATTGATCAATGACATGGAGGCAAGCAGTAGCAGTGTGCAGTAATTTACAAGGCAGCCAATCAAAGATTCGTTTTTAACTATGTTTTTCCTGCTCATAGGTGGCCTTTTAAATAATGTTAGATTGGCACCAACGTCAAGCTATTACAGCTTCAATACATGACATTTTTTTGGAATTTAGAATGCTTACTTTCAGACATATAGAATAGTGAAAGCTGATCTAGGGTTGGCTGTTTAATGGTTACTTTACACTGTTGCTCTTTGCATTTTATTATTAAATAAAGCCCTGTGTGGGCTGAACCGGTATATGCATTGAATAATTCATACTCAAATTCATCATTTCAATATTGGTTCAGCTAGCACACTGGATTGCCTCAGGACAGATGAGATATGAAGATGATTTGGCACAACCCAACTAACCAAATGGTGTTTATAGTTTGGGAACTCTGCCAAGGAAGCTCTGAACCTGCACTGTGAGATTTTGTGTAATGTAGTGAATATATACAGCCTGAAAAGACGGGGATTGTACATCCACCAAGGGCATAGAACAGCCCGTCCCTTTGTACAGTCTGTATAGAATATACAAAAACATATGTATATATTTATATATTTATAAGATATGCTATATCTTTAGTAATTTTTCTTTACAATATTAAGTTTTGCTTTTTACATAAACTACAAGTGATCTGGGTGATGGCACAAGACAAAGAAGCAAGAGTAGGGGGGGGGGGGGGGGTATAACATGCACAATAAGTTGTGTCCTACTAAAGCATCATTCCTTCTTTGCTATGCCACAAGGCACCAGCCTAGAGAGGATGACCAAAAAGGAAAGGGTCTATAGGTGAGAACTGGGCATAGATGTTCCTGAAAATTAAGGCATTCTTATTTGCACAGAAAGGTTGTTCATGCAACTGTTCAGAAGTCAACATAAGACACTCAGGCAGAGGGTGGTGTAAAAGTCCCTCATATTGTAAGAGTAGTCCTGAGTGCCCACTGCCCTGGCAGTGACAATGCTGTGCAAGGTACCAGTTCACAGTACAACTCTACAGAACCAGCTCTACTGTTTATAATACATACAAATTATCTTACAAGATGGCAAAGCAAATGGAATCCATGGTGATTCAGCACACTTGGACCAAAACAGGCCTCTAGGTTTGTCAACTAAATGTTTGCCACTGACCTGGCAGGGACATCGCTGTGCAAGGTACCAGTTCACAGTACAACTCTACAGAACCAGGTCTACTGTTTATAATACATACAAATTATCTTACGAGATGGCAAAGCAAATGAAATCCATGGTGATTCAGCACACTTGGTCCAAAACAGGCCTCTAGGTTTGTCAACTAAATGTTTGATTGCTAGATTTAGGCATCAAAACATGCTGAAGGCTGGGAGTCCCAAGACAGGCAAAGTCTCTTTACAAGAAACTCTGCACTCATGGCACAAAAAAGTACCTCAACAAAGAGAGGATCACAGGGGTCAGTATTAGTGGTTATTCATTCATTGGCAAAACTCTGTGTTCTAAAAAAACAATAATGATGGTCTCTGATCATGAACAACTTTATGAAACCAATACTGTGCAAAGCACTTAGAATAACTCCAGTGTTAGATGTCTCTGCCAGCCTGGGTGGAGGCATGGAGAGGGTAACCCTAGGAGGACCACAGCAACAAATGACAGAAAACAGGAACATACAAGAACAAGGGAACATGAGGGTAAAATAAATATACAGAAAAAGGCAAACCATTGAAACATAACTATAAAAGCTGTTGAAAAAAAAGCCGGGATACAGGGACCTCAGTGCAAAATCGCAGGCTGTGCAAGCCTTCCTAGGACACCTAACTCCCGACTTCTTAGACATTTAGACACATAGAGGCATTTTCAAATAATTCATATTAAGTGAAAATGTACCATGCTGTAAACATTCTCCATGAGTGGATAACACGGCTTAGTGTTTAAATACAGATAAATTGATGCAATCTCATTTCCATACAAAAAAAACAAAAATTATCAGAAAACTTTGGATTTCCATTTTGTTGATAGAAAAGTGACATTGCCAAGCACTATGGCTGTTGGAGTCAATTAGTCCTGATTCCTCTGTTTCAGAGCCAGCTACAGGCTCTCCACATTCTCTAGCAGAACAGCTATGGGCTGCCATCAAAGACAGCATTATTCAACTTGGCACTTTCCCTCTTAATGTAGCAGGACATTTGTCTCCAATTCAACATCTTTAATTAACTTTTCAGTTAACACATGCATTATTCTGTTATTTACATCCTAACATACATCATAGAGAAGCCTCAAACTACCACTTGCACTGTGACAGTTGGGCTTAAATCAGGTTTGGCAGCAAGCTCCAATTAAAATAAAAATATGCTTCAGAACCAGTATAAACTGAGTGTATGTAGACATTTTCCTTGAGAAAAGCTTCTGACAGATTGAAGCCGACACGGTTCAGGTTGGTCATACATGGGAGTAACAATCATCAATAACAATTCCCATTATTGGTGGAATCGCTCCATTAAGCTCACCACTATTTTTTTTTTTAACAATTCAGACAAACACACAATGTAATTCCCTTTACACCCTGGAGAAAATGGAATGATTGCAATCAGAGATTTCTACCACATTATAAAATCTCAGCAAGTAATAACGAGGAGCATTTTTATGCTCGGCAGTGCTGGTTATTGCTCACAAGGATACACCTAGTCAAGGGACTACAAGGAATACTGAGATCTCTTGCACCACTCCGGAACATCAGCCCATGCATGAGTACCTTAAAGCTGGGCAGAGTTGTGCATATCTGAAAATCAACTATAGGATCTTCCAATCTGAGAACAGATGTTCAAGTGCCAGATGTCACCATCTTTTGCTGTGCCACAGAGTAAATGTTATGTGTGTAGTAGAATGGTCATTTTCCTTCTACTTGAAAATGGCTACAGTAGAATGGTCAGCTGCAGTGAAAATCATCATGACGGATCACCTTTGGTATCAGAGGGTCCTGGTGTCCTAGGCCATGTAAATATTGCTTGAATTGCCTGAACTGTTTTCTTTGCTATTCAGAATTGAGGCTACAGGACCAACATGGACCATACAAACAGCTTTTATGTCCTCTGCAAAACAAGCTTGTGGTGCTTAGGTGGGTCTGTCCTATGCACATAAATTAGTAGAGCTGCACAATTAATAGTTAAAAAATCGTGATCTCGATTCAATCCCCCCTGACGATCTCTATTGCAGAGTTTGCCGATTCTTTCATATAACAGGTGGAGAGACTTATCTGCTGACTCAGCTGTCAAAAGAAAACATTCAGGCAGTCTGCCAATTTTTTAAAATGAAACATTGTAACTAACTCTTGCTTCTTAGATCAAAGGGATAAACTTCTGTGTGAAAAAAAAAATCCAGGCAGTCTGCCAAGTTTTTAAACAAGTGTAAATGCAGGAAGTCTAAAGCGGGGGTTCACCCACAGCGCCAAAAAAAAAAAAATATTAAAAGCCAGCAGCTACAAATACTGCAGCTGCTGACTTTTAATACATGGCCACTTACCTGTCCCAGGGTCCAGCGATGTCGGCAGGGGACGCCGAGAACCCGCTCGGTTCTCGGCAGCTGCCGCCGCCATCCTGGGTGAGGGAATCAGGAAGTGAAGCGTTGCGGCTTCACTTCCCAGTTCCCTACTGCGCATGCGCGAGTCGCGCTGCGCGTCCCTAGTGGTCCCCGCTCTCTTCTGGGAGCTGTGTGTTCCCAGCAGACAGCGCGGTGGGGACGGGAAGAGGCATAGACTCCCATGGGAGTCTATGCCGGAAGTGGGTGCAAATACCTGTCTTAGACAGGTATCTGCACCCCCCTCCCCCCTGAAAGGTGCCAAATGTGACACCGGAGGGGGAGAGGGTTCCGAAAAGCGGAAGTTCCATTTTTGTGTGGAACTCCGCTTTAACCACTTAAAGTCTAAATCTTTTTCTGACACTTGTTTCTTAAGTTAAAACCAATATTTTTTGCTAGAAAATTACTTGGAACCCCCAAACATTATATATATTTTAGCAGAGACCCTAGGGAATAAAATGTCAATTGCTGCAATATTTTATGTCACACTGTATTTGCCCAGTGGTCTTTCAAAAGCAATTTTTTGGGGAAAAATACACTTCAATAAAAAAAAAAAAAAAAAAAAAAAAACAGTAAAGTCAGCCCAATTTTTTTTTTTGGTTTTAATGTGAAAGATGATATTACGCCGCGAGAATCGTGATCTATCTTCTAAGCAAAAGAAAAAATTGCGATTCTCATTTTAGCCAGAATCGTGCAGCTCTACTAATTAGGTGGTCTTCAAATTACATGACAGTATAATCAGCTAATTACAATATTACTATATCTAGGTTAATGGTGTTAAGAATAAGCACTATGCAAGAAAGTGCAAATTCCAGGTCTTTAGTAAAGTGGACCTTTACTATGCAAAATAAACTGTGGACCATAACTCTGGTCAAGTCCCCTCCCATGCAATCATAATAGTCAGTGGTTTTTTTTAGGTGACCACACCCTCCACTGCCATTCTGGATTACACCAGAATGATGTGTCATGCTTCATTGGGCTGAACCCTGAATAGGTAGCCTGCTTAAAAAGAACAAGATGGTGGTGTGGGACGCAAGGCCTTTTTACACAGGTGGACCGATCGGGTCCTCTTTTCAGTTGGACCCAATCGGACCCTCCAGTCTCCTCCATGGAGTGGCAGGCGTCAACAGGCATGTGTCCGTTGACACCCGCCAACATCTGATCCATTAAAAACAGACAGATGGGGACCCAATCCCCATCCTTCTGGCGGTTTGGATGACAGTCGGGTTTAAATGAACAGGCGGTCCATTTACATCTCACCACCCATAGAGGAGAGTGGGCTGTGTCTGTGTCTGCTGAGCAGAAGGACTCCAATGGAGCCTGTCCCATGTGTAGGGGGCCTTAGGCTCTGACACTTGATCAGCAGATCACTACTGGTTTTACTACGCAGATGTGTATGTTTGTCAAGAAGGTCCAGCTTAACCGGTAAGGGAGGACAGGAGAAGGGGGGAGTGAAGTTCCTCTTTCAATAAGCCAAGCCAATTCCTGCTACTACTAAAAATGCCTAAAACTCCGATACCATATCTCAAGCCTCAAGTTGTGCATGTTTTAGGCTATTAAACTCTGTAGTGATCATTGATATGAGCTGCAGAAACAGCAGTATACTGACCACAAATGTCCAGACTGAGAAACCCTGTATCAAATAATTGATTACCCCAAGTATGCAGTACAGTATGCCAAACCATTAGTGTATAACTTTTACATAAGATCGTGTTAAATGACCCAAAATATATGATTATGATTTCCAGCAAGCAGATCTTAGCTATTGCGATCTACAGATTATGTGCTAGAGATTTAACTAAGTTTTACCAACATGTGACATGATTTTATGGGTAAACATTTAAAACATGCATATTCTTAAATACACTTCAGGCTCGTAAAACTGCTTGGTGATGTCATCACTTCATTACCTATTTTTCAGTTGAGTGAATCAAACTGTAAACCATGGGATTCTCTCTCAGTTGAAACGTGAATCTCTTAAATATGTGAGTGCAGAAATCATGAAATCATGCTCCATTTTATCTCAGTGCACAGGTAGGCACCACAAGTCACCGCACAGCAGCGCAACACACCACACTGCTGTGTAGAAACACGAATGAAGTGTAATTTTGTGCATTTCAAATACTCCTTCCCGTCGCCACCTCCCGGCCCTTTAAGAAGTTCTAAATGCAGGCGGAGGCGGGCATTCCAATCATGTGACCGATGTGGTTGGCAGTTACAGCGGTCATATGATCAGAAAGCTCCCGATTACAAGTATGCATCAGGAGCTTTTCGGTTCCTGCCGGTAACTGTGCTAGGAGCGCGTTCTCAGCACCAAAATATGTTTACATAGGGATGTATAATGTCAGCCTCCTGGGATTAAAGTCTACCCATCGAGAGGCTGCATATATGCATACCTCCGATGGGAACTATGTGATGCACTAAAACACGCATCTGATTGCAGCCCAAAACTGACAGCTGCCCGCATGCTAAAACAGAGCATTTAGCATGCAGGCAGTGTGAACGGGCCCTAAAAGGCAAGTAAAATGTATTCTCAGTGAGAGAATATTTTGAGCTGTCCAGAATGGTCTGGCTTCTGGACAAAGCAGTAGGAACTAGAAGGCCCCCAAAGGTAAGATACTTTTTACCTGACAGCAGTTTCTTTGTTTTAGTATAGTGGCAGAGTTATTTTAGCTAATGTTGAGATAGGATATCAGCCCCACAGGGAGAGCATTGTTTTCAATGAACAACTTTTAGACTTTCATTCTGTGAAGGAGCAATCAAGCACAACAACAATGTACTATATCCAAGCAAGAAGAAAAGCTTGGAAAATGTAAGTAGCAATTCTGCTTTCTACTGTGTACATATAGTTACAAATGATACATTCCCTTTATCACATAAACAGGTAGATTTAATTTATAGATTACTCTACTTGAACAAGATGGAGACAAATATTCTCATGTTAGTGGCCATTTTACAAACGCTTCATGTAGTTACAGGCAGGGAAATGAATAGTGCTTGCCCAAAGTTTGGAGGAAGTGGAACAAAAGTGACAAATAAAGGTTGGTGGGTGGAAGATTTGCAGGTGCAGCTGACCTGTTGCTAAGTTCTATATTTCCTGAAAATAATTGGGTTTATTTTATAAAATGTAATAAAAATAAGCCACCTCCTCTGTACCACATCCAAAAATTGTAATGCTTGATATCCAAATAGAATTAGTGCAGACTTTACTGGCACAAGCTTTATACAAATTTGGCTAAGAACCAAATTTACTTCTTAGAAAAAAAGGAACTAGCAGTTCAAAAGGAAATATAAGTAACAATAAGGGGATGTACAATATTTTTTATAAAGCTTGAGCGTTATCTCATTTGTACCAATAAAGTCTGCACTAATCCTATTTGGACGTTAAGCATTTTAGAAAATTTACTTCAAAGAAAAACAAAGCAGATGTCAAAAGACAGTTAAGTCGTTTATAGGCATTTTTTCATAAAAGCTGTTTCCAACTAAATGCTTAGAGCCAGGCAGATATAAAAAAAAAATTCATGAGAAGTAGAGAATATGAAAATAAGTTAAATGTGGTATTGCCAGTCACAATTTGGCCAAGAGGCGCATGGAAAGATGGGCAGTGATACAAATACTGTATAATTACAAGTTCTTAAAAGTGTTGTCAGCCTCTAAAGTGCCCATGTATTATTCATTTTGTTTTGTTCAACTTGCAGGTTGAATGAAAAAAAGGAATCGATTACCCCATCCACACATTCAAGGTGGTTGGGGGAATCCCCCCCACTGAGCCTTTATATTCTGACAGCGCGGAGACTTCAATGCTGTCAGAACGCGTTGATCGACGATATTCTAGGATCATAGATAAGCTGCATCCAGTGCTGGTCACATGACCAAAACCTCAGGTATTTGAAGATGTAATTTTTTAAAAATAAGGGAAAATCGGCCTTACTAGGGACTCCATACACTTTCATCTACTATCAGCATTTAGATTGACTGGTTTTCCCTTATAAAAGAGATTTTATGACCAAATGCCTAGATTTTGGTCATAAAACTAGAACAAGAGGAACTCTGGAAATGCATTTTCTTAAGAAAGGCAAGTACCCCGATACTTCTTTTGCCCTTTATGTAGTAGTTAATATACACTATATGGCCAAAAGTTTATGGACACGTAACTATCATGCCTACACTATGTGGCCACCTCTCTGAATTAGTTCAGCTATTTCCAGTAAAGGGTACTGTTAAAGGAGCAGTACAGCCAAAGCTCATTTGGCTGTACTTCTCCTGGATCACAGGAGTGCAGTTCATTCTGCACTCCAGTGACCAGTATTCAGCTGACATCACAGAGCCAGTCCAGGCTTGAGCAAGATTACGACAATGAAGTGCCTGGACTGGCACCTGACTCAGCCTTTCAGTGAGCCACTGAGAGGCTGAGCTGGCCGCTCCTGCCCCTTCCACAGTTCAGCGCTCCAGTGAATGATTGGGGGGGGGGCAGGACAGAGAGACAGTCACCAGTTCTTTGCTCAGGGAACCCTAAGATCCAAGTGATCGGCAGTATTTGATCGCACGGTTCTCAGTCCTAAAGCCAGTGGGGGACAGATGCAGCATTGGTCCGATGCTGCATCCACCTAGATAAGTATGATTCTGAAAAAAGACCCCCATACTTCTCTTTTAATGCTACAACATCTTTAGACAACGTGTGCGCTTCCAACCTTGTGGCAGCAGTCTGGTGGAAGCCATTATCAATTCCAGCATGATTGTGCCCCTATGCACAATAGACAGGTCCATAAAGACATGGTTTAGGGAGTTTGATGTGGAGAAACTCAAGTGGCCCCCACAGAACCTTGACCTCAGCCCTATTGAACACCCTTAGAATAAACTGAAATGCCAACTGCTAGGTCTTCTCCAACATCAGTACTTCACCTCAGAAAGTACTCTTTTGGCTAAATATGCACAGATTCCCACAGACATAGTCCAATAACTTGTGGAGAGCCTTCCTAGAACAGTACACTGTTATAACTGAGGAAGGTGGGGGGCAACAGCTCCATATTATTACCCATGGTTTTGCAATGGTATGTCCAAATTACACTATCCAACAGCGTTCATTGACTTTTGCCTGTATACTGTAGCTATATGTTAATACTCCAATGTAGGTCCACTGAAAATGAAAAAAAAAAATCAATTCCTACATGTTGATTTAAGCTGTGCACAAGAGGAAGTGAAACCAGATGAGGAACCAGTTGAATTGTATAGGGCACATTTCAATAACAGAAAACAGTAGTTAAGTGTCATCCTAGCCAGCTCTGAGGATTGTCTAGCCTTTTTATGCCGTGTACACACGAGCAGAATGTCCGACAGAAAAAGTCAGACGGCAGCTTTTCATCGTATATTCTGATCATGTGTATGCCCCATCGGACTTTTTGTGTTGAAAATTGTGACGGACCTAGAAAGAGAACATGTTCTAAATTTTTCCGATGGGAAACCGATCGTCTGTACCGATGTACCAAAAACGAAGTATGCTCTGAAGCAAGTACGAGACGGAAGCTATTGGCTACTGGCTATTGAACTTCCGTTTTCTAGTCCCGTCGTATGTGTTGTACGTCACCATGTTCTGGGCGGTCGGAATTTGGTGTGACCGTGTGTATGCAAGACAGCTTGAGCGGAATTCCGGCGGAAAAACCATCAGAGTTTATTCCGACGGAAAAAACGGTCATGTGTACAGGGCATTAGAAGTGATGCTTTTAAAGGCTACCAAGCTCCCTTCTTATTCCAAGTTAAAAAATAAGAATGTGACTGAAAAAAAGACTTAAGTTTTGCAAGAAGCTTGTACTGTTCGTGTTTTGTTTTTTTAAGTTCTATCTTTGGTAATAAAATTCCTGAACGCAGGCGCATGTAAAAATGTACCGTATATACTCGAGTATAAGTCGTTCCGAGTATAAGTCGAGGCCCTAATTTACCACAAAAAAATGGGAAAAACTTATTGACCCGAGTATAAGACGAGGGTGAGAAATGCACAGCTACTGTAAGTGGAAAAAAGAGGGTCAACAATGCCCATTTGCAGCCTCACTGTGCCCATTTGCAGCCTCACTGTGCCCATTTGCAGCCATAGGTTCCCTGAACTTCAAACTCGGTAGTTAAGGGTTCCTAGATGCCCCCTAGCTGCAGCCAAAATTTGGGGTCTCTGAACCCAAAGGGTCCCGAAATGACATTGCAGCAGATGGACACAGTTGACCGAATTTGGGGCCCTGTATCTCAGGGCCACTTAGTGCTAAGAACCCCAAATTTGGTGTGCAAACCCAGTGGAACTAGCACCATAACATTTCCAAAGCTGGGGTTTCTAGCACCAAGTGGCCCCGAGATACAGGGCCCCAAAAATCAGTTCAGAAAATGTCAAGCACTTTTCTACAGCAGAGAATGACATTTTCCGAACCAGTTTGGGGGCCCCGTATCTCAGGGCCACTTAGTGCTAAGAACTTCAGCTTTGGATATGTTTTGGTACCAGTTCCACTGGGTTTGCACACCAAATTTGGGGTTCCTAGCACCAAGTAGCCCTGAGATATGGGGCCCCAAACTCGGTTCAGAAAATGTCAAGCACTTTTCTGCAGCATAGAATGACATTTTCCGAACCGATTTTGGGGCCCCATATCTCGGGGCCACTTAGTGCTAGGAACTTCAGCTTTGGATATGTTGTGGTACCAGGTCCACTGGGTTTGCACACCAAATTTGGAGTTCCTAGCACCAAGTGGCCCTGAGATACGGGGCCTCAAAGTCGGTTCGGAAAATGAATTTTTTTGCTGCAGAAAAGTGCTTGACTCGAGTATAAGTCGAGGGGGGCACTTTCAGCACTAAAAAATGTGCTGAAAAATTCGACTTATACTCGAGTATATACGGTATACGATTTTTGGAGCTTGTTATAAAACTTAAATTCCATAACACAATACATATATTAAACTTGAAAAAAATTGAATGAACATAACCATCTTTTTACGCAGTTTTTCTGTATTTTTCTTAAAATTTGCATCTATTTTTCTCTTAGTATTTTATATAGTAACATCCTATATTTAGGAGTGGTTAGTGTACACCATGTTGCAAGTTGACCTGTTCAAGTATAAGAGCTCACACACATGAGCATTAACGGATGCTCCCACCCTTGCCTATGTGGCAAAACGTAATGGCTCACATGTAAAGAGTGAACATATGGGGTTGATTTATTAAAGGAAAATAGACTGTGTACTTTGCAAGTGCAGCTGCTCTCTGCAAGGGCAATGGCTCCAGAGCTTACTGAGGCATACAAGCAAATACAAGCAAATTTGTTTTATTTCTTGCACGTGATTGGGTATTCTTTGTAATGTGAAGCTTTATCTCATTTACTAAACTCTAGAGCAACTGCACTTGTAAAGCGCACAGTCTATTTTCCCTTAGTAAATCAACTCAATATCATAGAAATACCAGATCCCTATGGTTAGTACATATTTCAATACTCATCAACACTTTGCTGACCAAATGGACACTCCTTGAAGTGTTTAAGAAATGCTAAAACAAGCACCCCTTCATGTGACACTGATGGGAACCCAGACTCTGACCACATAGGTTGGTTCTTCTGTTCGAGCAAACTACAACAGTGCTAAATGATAGTCTTACAAATGCTCAAATACTGTGGCACTACAAAAAGGTGCCGGTTCCCGTGAATTAACACGTATACTGCATTTCAGATGCAACATATATATCTGAGGCGCTGCATTCAACTTAACAGCATCCTATGGATTAAGTAAATGCAACTGATTTCATATGGAGTGCTGTAGCTCTGATGAGATGGCTCTCTACAAAAACAGGATGCCCTTTATCTAGGGGACCCAATGTTTAAAGGGTTAGTTCACTTTTTCAGAAAGAATGAAAATGTGAACTAACACCATACACCTTCCCCATCCCCCTGGTCCCTGCTGTACTTACCTACGTGATGCGCTATCAGTGCCCACACAGCCAGTACAATGGTCCAGGATTTAAAATTCCCGCTCTTTTCCCTCTTCTCTGTGCAGCGCTTCTGAGATGGATCAAAGCGATGCTCTGTACCGAGGCTGACCAATCAGAATCGCTTTGATCTGCTACGGAGGTGCTGCACAGAGAAGAGGCAGAACAGCACGAATTTCATATCCCTGGACAGCTCTAGTAGCTACGTGGGCACGGACAGCTCATCACCAATGGGTGGAAAGTACACCGGGGACTGGGGTGGGGGGTTTTAGGATGTTCATTTATTTTTAATATCTTTTAAAGTGAACAAACACTTTTAGCTTTACATGTGAAAGGTCTAATGAAAGCACCACATCAAAGACCTAAGAATCCAAAAGCTTTGTACATTAGTGTTTGCTCATACCAAGACAACATGAACAGCCAGACACTTTCCCTTCATCAGGCTTCTAAATGCCGTAACTGGACCCAAAAGGGTGCTTTTAGTAGATGCGTATAATAAAGCGCAGTATTGCTAGTATCAGCAGGTATTTTGGATGGTACAGATATTTCAGTGGTGCAATGACCACATCTATGAAAGCTGAACTGGTTCTACTGTCTGCTTTGTGCATGGCCACTGATTCAAATTGTATTGAGAGGCCAAGTCTTTTGCTATAACAGCACATTAATGCAGCCATGACCACATGGCTTCTCTACATACTTTAATATTGGAGGGAGCAAGCCTTTAACCAGTTTCTTATTGCTTCATGCATGGTAGACTCATACACATAATTTTGACTGAAGTAAAAGACATCACCAACAGTAAAAATGCATATAGTCCTAAATGTTTCCCATAGTTCATGTCACTTTGATTTTGCCACAGTGCAGTGTACAGAGGTAATGCTTAAACATCCCTAATATTCCAGTTCATCTTCTATTACACAAATTTGCCACTCATACATTCTTTCATGTAATCTAGTCAGGAAACATAATGGCACATAAATGACATAAGCAATGAAGGCAAAGGGTAGAGGGGTGTCCCTGTTTGCCCCACAGTGGTTGACAGACTGTAGTGTAACGCATTTGTAGAGCAAAAGGTAGAAATATGGCCTTATCTAAATACCCTAGGACAGAAAGTGGTAGAGCAACCCAAAATGCCCACTCAGTTTTCTTATAAACTTCAACATTCCAACAGACCAATGACACCGGGTGGTATGAAGCCTTGGCTGGTAAAGTAGAAGCCATGCAAGACTGCCATGTGGTGGCATCTTCATAGTGCAACAATTCACTTTCCTTGGTTTATCATCTTCTCAAAGATTCCAACATACATTTTAGCTGCCGCATGGTTTACAAAATATTGGTACCATAGGTATAAACCTTAATGGCAGGATGGCAGCTATCTCTGCCATCTCAATCACCTTTGCTAACTAAGCTCTGGTATATCTCTTCCTACAGTAGCCTGGCAGATTTCTATTTCCAAAGCTGCATTCCCTCCATATATATTCTACCTAATGTTCTCTGTGTGCTCTGCTAGAGAGCAGAAATTAGCAATTCTTCCTGTTTAGCATGTATAGGCCCTGTGGGCGTAGCAGTCCGTGTTGGATCTGGTGTTAAGCACTCCTGGCTGCTCATCCCTGTGGGTGTCAAGTCCATGAGCTCACCCGAAGAGCTGAGAGGAAAAGAGGCAGACACAGATATGCCCGAGGATGGATCAGTTGAACCAGCAAAGAGACGGGGAGGCTTCGGCACCAAATTTGGCTCAAACTGTGCTCTTAGAAGTATCTCCTGATCGCTTACTGATTTGGCCATTTCGCGGTCTGCTCCTTCTGACACCATCATATTGTAAAGGTCTTGCAAAGACCCACTTTTACTGTCTAAATTGAACAGACTGTCTATAAATTCTGCAAATTCTAATACTTGTGGGCTGGGTACTTCTGTGAGGCGGCCATTTTGTAAAGACAGCTCCTCCTGTGCAGGTGTTTGCACCCTTGTGGTCTCTGCTCCTGCTGCGATCTCTTCCTCCCAGGGTGGCAGGTCTCCTGGAGATGACCGACCACTGTTATGAACAATTTCAGTATGTTGGCTTTCCTGTGAGTGTTTAGAAAGGGCATCTGCCCCCAAAAGCTCTGTGCGAGAGCTTAGAGATGGGTTCTCCTCTGGAATGGTGGGATCAATGAAAAAACAGTGAGACTCATCACGTTCCAGTACAGCTCTTAAACTGGGGGAACCACGAATGCTTCGGAACCCAGAGGAACGCCTTGAATCAAAACTGTATACAGACTCATTGTCCGACAGGCTCTCCATTGTAGCCAATGGAGCTCTACGGTCCTGCAGGGAAACTGCCAGGCAGTCCTTGGTGCTCATCAACAATAACTCAACAGGATCCTTGAATACTGGGGACAAAAGTCGAGAATCGTAGAATCCTTCAAGGCTAATCTCAGACTGTTTACTCCTACAGTAGTGGAAAAATAAAAATAAGTCTCTTTTTAATGCAAATGCAAGATTAAGGAGCGCAAAAAAATAGCCACCAAAGTCAGTATACATTACATTGTACATAGCATTGATTGCAATCTAGACAAAGAGGCTACATGCTAACTTCTTAACAAACCTTCCAGGCCAGGGTCCCACTGAATTTTCAAAATTCTAAATGGTTCTATCATTATAATACCTTGTAACTTAAAACAGGAATGAAAACATGCAACGCATATATATATTATATGTGCAATACAGAGCCAAATGTACTTGCATTTCTGAATGTCAGATTTTTCAGATATTTACACCTATACAATACAACTCGGGGGACAAAATAATATGTTAAAAGCATATCTAAAGCTCTTCTTTTAATTTAATTTTTTTTGGATAGAGTAGAGAAAAGTTAAAAAACACTTGTCAGGTATAATTTTGCCATTTGTGTCCCATTTGAGAGATTTTCATTACTTCCTGTCCTGTGGACAAAACAGGAAGTAAAGATATCACCCCAAAACTATAAAAAAAATCCACATTTGATGTATTCCCTCATTAGGCCTCATGCACACTGGACGTTTTTACAGCTGCTGTTTTTGGCTTCAGGCATTTTTTTCTACAGTCAATAAACTCTCCAACATGTTATCCTATGTGTCCATGCACACATAGGCTGTTATCAACTGTTTTTGGTTTGGGCGTTTTTTGGCTGTAAAAAAACCCCAAAACTAGCGGGTTCCAAGAGTAGTTTTTCAGCTGTAAAAACGCTCTAATGCCCAAAAACTCTGAAAAATGCAGATAAACGATCAAAAATGCAGCTCAGCAGCATTTTTTTTAACATTTTTGATCCCATTGAAAAAAAAACAAAAAAAAAAAAAAAAACGCTTACAAACGATAAAAAAAAATGGTATTGCAAAAACATTGAAAAAGTCACTGCAAAAGCTACTGGCGTTTTTAAAACATTATTTTAACGTCCAGTGTGCATGAGGCCTGAATGTTTTGGTTTCCTCGCTTTGTCACCAGGATAAACCCTGTGAATCTTCCCAACACATTTCAATTAAAACTTGAAAAGGTTTTTAATTGCTTCCCCCACTCTGTACGAAACAAGCAAAAAAAAAACTTTTGGCTTTAGATGCACTTTATTTTTATTCTCAGCTGTAAAATTTAGCTCCCGTAGGATGCCTTCAGCTATGGGTATTGCATGCAATCTGTGTAAGAGAATAAGGTACAAAACCATTGCCCAACTCCTGTAGCATACTAGTTCTAAGCTAGCAATTCAGTGAAAAGGTTCAATGTTTCACATTGCAACTAATAAGCAGTGAACCAGTGCATCAAGGCCTAAAAACACGTCTTGCTTTGCAACACATTCTCTTTAAATTTTCCCACTGACCAGTTTAGCTGAAAGGGTTGATATCCAAGCTAGGAAATGCCATTCATAAATGCAAGTGTCACTCCCTCCAATGAAACAGCTTTTCCTCTGAATGTGAACCAGCAAAAATGATCTTGGGATAACAAAAACTGCCCAGCTACTCATAGGCCTGGTTCACACCTATGCAGGTTGCAGTTTGCATATTCCAGGTGCATTTTGCATTTTTCAATAAACATTTTGATCAATTAAAGTCTATGGAACCAAAAAAATAGAAAAAAGTCCCTGGCCCTTTCCATAAAATGCACAGATGTGAACGTGACCCATAGGAAACCATGTTAAATGGACTGTAGTGTGTTTCTGCCAAACTGAAAATGCACTAAAAAAATCCATAGGTGTGAACAAGGCCTTATAGCAGAACTCAAGACAAATAGCAAATTACACATCTGAAATATGTATGTGAACAGTAAAGGATTTAAGATTCCATTCAGTCAATTCTGAGATTCACATGCTTCTACAGTAGGTGACTGTGATAGTGTGTTAAGCTTGCCGCTGTTATCGGCGAGATTTGACACCTGCGAGCCCCGTCGCGGGAGCCAGCACTGAGCTGGCTCGCTCATCGGGAAAGGAAAACAGTTTTTTTCCTTTCGCGATGAGAGACAGGCAGTGCTGACAGCTGTCTGGTATGAATCATGAGGGGGAACGCCGTGCCAAATTTTAAATAAAAAACCAGCAAGGGGTCCCCCAGGGGCATACCAGGCCCTTAAGTCTGGTATGGATTTTAAGTGGAACCCCCTACGCCGAAAAAACGGCGTGGGGGTCCCCCCCAAATCCATAACAGACCCTTATCCGAGCACGCAGCCCGGCCGGTCAGGAAAGGGGGTGGGGACGAGCAAGCGCCCCCCCCCCCTCCTGAACCGTACCAGGCCGCATGCCCTCAACATGGGGGGGGGTGGTCGCTTTGGGGCAGGGGGGTTCCCTGCAGCCCCCCCACACCAAAGCACCTTGTCCCCATGTTGATGAGGACAAGGGCCTCTTCCCGACAACCCTGACCGTTGGTTGTCGGGGTCTGCGGGCAGAGGGCTCATCGGAATCCGGGAGCCCCCTTTAATAAGGGGGCCCCCCGATCCCGGCCCCCCGCCCTACATGAATGAGTATGTTGTACATCGTACCCCTACCCATTCACCTGGGGGAAAAGTGTAAATAAAAAAATACACTACACAGGTTTTTAAAGTAATTTATTAGTCAGCTCCGGGGGTCTTCTTCAGACTTCAGGGGTCTTCTTCCAGCTTCTCCGCTCTCTCTGGCCTCTTCTCCCGCTCCCTGGTTCTTCTGCTGGGCTCCTCCGCTGTCTGCTCTTTTGCTAGCGGTGGCCTGGTCTTCTCCGCCATCTTGTTCCTTCTTCTCTTCTTTCGATGTTGACATGACGCTCTCTCCCGCTGTAATACTGTGTGAGCACTGCACGATGACTTATATAGGCGTGGGGCGTGGTCACCAGGTGACGTCACCTGGTGACCCCTCCCCCTTATGTCACAGTCCCGGGGCATGATGGGACTGTGACGTTATAAGGGGCGGGGTCACCGGGTGACATCACCCGGTGACCACGCCATGTGCCTATATAAGTCATCGCGCACCGCTTACACAGCATTACAGCGGGAGAGAGCGTCGTGTCAACATCGGAAGAAGAAAAGACAGAACAAGATGGCGGAGAAGACCAGGCCACCGCAAGCAAAAGAGCGGCAAAAGAGCAGAAAACAGCGGAGATGCCCGGCAGAAGATCCGGAGAGCGGGAGAAGAACCGCACACTGGGAGAAGAGGCCGGAGAGCGGGAGAAGAACCGGACACCGGGAGAAGAGGCCAGAGAGAGCGGAGAAGTCGGAAGAAGACCCCCGAAGTCGGAAGAAGACCCCCGAAGTCAGGAGAAGACCCCCGAAGTCAGGAGAAGACCCCCCGAAGTCTGAAGAAAACCCCCGGAGCTGACTAATAAATTACTTTAAAAACCTGTGTAGTGTGTTTTTTTATTGACACTTCCCCCCCCCCCCCCCCGGTGAATGGGTAGGGGTACGATGTATCCCATACTCATTCACATAGGGCAGGGGGCCGGGATCTGGGGGCCCCCTTATTAAAGGGGGCTCCCGGATTCCGATAAGCCTTCGCCCGCAGACCCCACAACCAACGGCCATGGTTGTCAGGAAGAGGCCCTTGTCCTCATCAACATGGGGACAAGGTGCTTTGGGGTGGGGGGGCCGCAGGGCGCCCCCCGCCCCAAAGCGCCCACCACCATGTTGAGGGCATGTGGCCTGGTATGGTTCAGGAGGGGGGGGGGGGCGCTCGCTCATTCCCACCCCCTTTCCTGACCGGCCAGACTGCGTGCTCGGATAAGTGTCTGGTATGGATTTTGGGGGGACACCCACGCCGTTTTTTCGGCATAGGGGGTTGGCGTAGGGGGTTCCCCTTAAAATCTATACCAGACCTAAGAGCCTGGTATTCCCCTGGGGGGGAACCCATGCCGGTTTTTTATTTAACATTTGGCGTGGTGTTCCCCCTCATGATTCATACCAGACAGCTGTCAGCACTGCCTGTTGCTCATCGCGAAAGGAAAAAACTGTTTTCCTTTCCCGATGAGCGAGCCAGCGCGAGATGCACAGTACCCTGTTGCCGAGAACCAGCGCGATAGGATCGCGCTGGAAACACATTCTCGCGGTCAGGTACTGTACTACTGTTCAGCCAGGGTGACTCTACTATCTACTAGTTCAGCTTTGTGGTCCAGGCATCGGTATGGTATATATATATAGTTACATTGGTCCTGCTTGTACAGTATAAGCTATAACTGGGCGATGTCCCTGGAAGCTGGAAATCACTGAAGCAGACATTACTACTTCAGTGATCTCCACTTTCTTCCGGGTCCCTTGCCCAAAGGCTGCTTTCATGCATTGTTAACACAGGAGGTTGGCCACTCAGCATGGGCACTGTTCAGAGAATGCTTTGCGTTCTCCGAATGAATGTAAAGCATTCTTTGATTAGACGAGGTTAAGAGGCAGTGTCTACTTCAGTGATTTCCAGCTTCCAGGGGCTTTGGTCTGTTATAGTATATGCATAGTTACATAGGTCCAAGCTGGACCAACGTAAATATGTATAACATGCCAATGTTTGGAATTATTCTTCAAATCTAAACTCTGGGAAAAATATTTTTTTTTTATGCAGTAGGGCAGTTCCCGCACTGCATGGGTTAACTGCTCGTTTTTTTTTTTTAGGTGATTGGAGAGCCAAGATATACTCACCTAATCTTCTGATCCTCCCAGCGCAAGACTGGTGCCTGCCACTCTTGCCCCCCCTGTCGTCCAGTGGTCTTGTGCGGTGGACTGTTCCTGACGTCATCACGCCCATAGACTGGCTATGGACATGAAGACATTAGGAAGAGTCCACCGCTGGATGTGGGGGAGCATTGTTTTCCAGAGGATCGAAGGATCAGGTGAGTATGAGCGCTGTGTTCACCCCCTAGATAGCCACAAAACACAGTCATATGACCTTGTCATATAGGTATAGATTGATCTGGCCCTCCTAAAGAAAGCATAACAAATGTCCATTGCTGTTTGTTTTGCTTTCTTTCCGTATTGCCCACATGTGATGTTCTGCCAGCACTCAATGCAGCCAGTACAGCTGAAGAAGGCATGAGCAGCTTGTAGAGAGCTGGAGGGTCAAGAGTTGGGCACCAGGGACCTAAAAGAAAATTGTGACTATATAAATGCCATGAAACCAGTACCGAATATGTAAAAAAATCAGGTCAGATTCAGCCAGCTTTCTGTTTACCAGCTCTGCTTGCCTATTTCTGAGCCCCACTAATGTTTAAGAGAAGTATGGCTTTTAAAAAAAATAAACAATCATATTCACCTTTGTAGATGCAGCACCGATCCCAGCTGCAGATGTCCCCCACTGTCTCGAAGACTGAGAACTGAGCAATCAAAAACCGCTGCTTACTCAGTTCTCGGTCTTCAGCCTGTAGAAAGCAGGTGAATGCCAGTTACTGGCTCTCTGCTCCTCCAGTGCTCACTGGAGCATCAGGCTGTGGCGGGGGTGGGAGCGGCTGGCTCAGTCTCCCACCGGCTCATTGGGAAGCTGAGCTAGCTTCCGGGTTCAGGCATCTGGGTTGATCCCGACTGTAAAGTTGGAATCTTTCTCCAGCCTGGACTGGAAGAGTGACATCAGCTGACAATGGCTTTAGCCCTCTGTCGGATGAAAACGGGTCACAGGAGTGCAGAACGAACTGCACTCTTGTGATCCATAGGAGAAGTATAGACAAAACAGCTTTGGCTATACTTCTACTTTTATGAGGCTGCACATGACAGTAATGGGCGATAGCAAGGAAGGCAGAGCTATTAAACTCTGTTCCCTTGGTCTCCAAGATTCTACTCTATCCTGGTTCTCCTCCTACCTATCACAGCACTCCTTCAGTGTTGCCTACAACTCTGTCTCCTCCTCTCCATTTCCTCTTTCTGTGACAGTCCCCCAAGGCTCTGTTCTTGGACACCTTCTCTTCTCTATCTACACCTCCTCCCTTGGTCACTTGATAAACCTGCCATCTATACACCCAATGGGAATTGAATACCATCTCTACACCCAAATTTATCTGTCTACTCCTCACCTCACTCCTTCGGTCTCCTCTTTCATTACTAACTGACATATCCGCATGTATGTTGTACCACTTCCTTAAAACTAAATCGCTCTAAACCGAGCTGATAATATTGCCCCCTGCCCTTTGCCCTCCTCCATGACTTTTCCATCAAGGTCAATAATGCAACCATCAATCCCTCCCCTCATCCCCTAGGTGTAATCCTAGACTCTGGCCTGTCCTTTCAGCCCAAAATCCAATCATTGTCAAAAGCTTGTAGACTTCACCTCCGTAACATCTCTAAAATTTGCCCCTTTTTAAGTAATGAAACCACTAAGCTACTTATTCACTCCCTTGTTATCTCTTGCCTTGACTAATGCAACTCTCTCCTCATAGGCCTACCTCTCCATAGGCTATCCCCTCTTCAGTCTATCATGAATGCGAATGCCAGATTCATCTACTTTACCAACCGCTCAGTATCTGCCACCCCTTTCTTCCAATCCCTACACTGGCTTCCAATCGCCCAGGAAATTAAATTCAAAATACTAAAAAACAGCAAAATTCAAAGCCATTTACAACTGTGCCCCGAGCTACATCACCAATCTTGTCTCCAAATATCACCAAAACCGTCCTTTCTGCTCCTCTCAAGACCTCCTGCTCTCAAGCTCCTTTGTCTCCTCCTCCAATGTTTTCTCCAGGACTTCTACAGAGCCTCTCTCATATCCCTCTCTGGAACTCTCTACCTCAGTCTGTCCGGCTATCTCCTACTCTGGCTGCCTTTAGGAGATCCCTGAAAACTCATCTCTTCAGGGAAGTCTAACACACCTCCAACTAATCTTTTATCACTTCCATCAGCTCATTCCCCATAGTTGAAACCGTTTGTACCACTTGTCCCACCCTATTAGATTGTAAACTCTTATAACCAGGGCCCTCTTGACCCTATTGTATTTTAATGTATTGTAACTAGACATTCAGGTCTTTGAAAGTGCATTCACTATATAGTAAGTTTGGGTTTCATGGCTTTTATTTAACCACAGGATAACTTGAAAGTGCTATTATTCCCCTCTAAATTTTCACTACGATAAGCTAACCTCCAGCAAAAACATCCCCTCCCATTGGCATATAATCATTCACACTCAGGTTATTCAAGCTGGCATGTTTATTAGAATCATTTGAAATTTTAGGGAGGTTGACCATGTCTTTGCATCTAACCACCCACTAATGTCATAGCCCTTCTTTCCTTAAAAATAATCAGTGCGTATGGAATCCATACTACACTAGTTCATCTCTGGAGAAAAAGCTATTTCATAGTGTACCAAACTAGATACAACTAGTGAATAAACAATAAAAGACACATTACAAACTGATATGATATGTTTCGGGGTGAAAAAAAGACTGAAAAAACTCACAGATGAGATTACAAATCACGACACAAACAGGCCATGGTAATGCAAGAAAAAGGGACAGAACAGTTGTCCATTACACAGACGAGCAAAGAGAAATCAGATCACACCACACAGGTTCCTAAATAACAAGGACAAGAAACATGCGTAAGGAAATGTGAGACAGATGGACGAAGATTAAGGAGTGGAATACATTGAAGTAATTTCTGGAAAATAACCTGCAATAGGTTCCATACTTTCCAACATTCCCTACATTAAAACCCATTTTAAATCATGCCGACACCAATTTATCGCTCAACCATGCATCCACATCCACACATCATGACAAGTTTTGGATGCAAAACAGAAGTTACTTGGGAGTATGTTATTTTTATGAAACTGACTTAAAGTACTTTGTCAGGTATCAGGGCAGCAATAATGGGCAAATATAAACAATGATGGAATATGGGCCCTGCTGGCCTTCAGGGGTAATATGGTAAGTGGCCATGACCACTGACTAACTGAAAATCTTTATGGCCACCACTCAACATCCCACTGCTTACTTGGTGCTGCTGTTCCTCCTGTTGGCATTTGTCCCGGGCATGATGGCAGGTATCACTTCTAGGATGGGAGGAGACAGATGGGGTGGTTGGTGGAAGATCAGCTCAGGGTTTAGGTCAACTTCTGTTGGACTAACCATCACTTTTGCAGCAGAGAGCAGAGCTGTCTTGCCTTTGTTATAATTCTCCAGAACCTGGTAAGGAAAACAATCATACTAGTAAATGCTAGAAGCACAAAAAGAATCAAAAGACCTAATGCCGCGTACACATGAGCGGACTTTTCGACCAGACTGGTCTGACTGATGATTGAAGCGCATTATTTCTGTTATTACATTGTAATATAAAATTAAATAGTTCAACTCACCAAAAAGCAGAAACATTGGGAGCCCTGAGTGTGTCACTTGCTATCGTCGCCTGCCACCAGATGCAGTGTGTCACTTGCCACCGTTGGCTGCCACCAAATGCGGATTGTCACTTGCCATATCCCCTGCCACCAGATATGGATTATCACTTGCCAATGTCGCCTGCCACAAGATGCGGATTGTCACTTGCCAGTGGCTGCGTCCCAGAGTGAGGGCGGGCAGTTAGAGATAATGTAATCTCTCTGCTGCCCGCGCCTGCACAGTGATGGCCGTGTTCTGTTAGAAGCTGAGCTGCAGTGATGCAGGGTGAGAGATGATGTCAGAAATCCGCTACTCATTAGAATATGCAACCAAAGTGATGTTGCATTGTGGCCATCTTGGTACACCCCCACTTGTCCGCAGTAAGCCTAGAGTTAGAAGTCCGCAGGCAGACATCTTTATACACCCACTGGAGTCTTGCTTTTCACAGTTATTTTTAACAGTAAACTCAGCTTATTTAGTGAAATATAAGTTGAGTTTACTGTTAAAAATAACAGTGAAAAGCAAGACTCTGGTGGGTGTATAAAGATGTCCGCTTGCCGACTTATAACACTAGGCTTACTGTGGATGAGTGCGGGTGTACCAAGATGGCCGCGATGCAACGTCCCTTCAGCCACATATTCAGATGGGTAGCGGCTTCCTGACAGAACACCTGCCTGCTCGCTCAGTCACACGCCAGCCCGCTTATCAGCCTGCCCGCCAGCCGGCATGATTGCTCACTCACCAGCCTGCCCGTCCGCTCGCTTACCTGCCGGCCTGGCCTGCTCAGTCACCCGCCGGCTCACCCGCTCATTATTTTCTCAGGGGGAGCAATTGCCCGCCCCCCCCCCCCCGGATCTGCCCCTGTACTCACTGTGGTTCCCATTACCATAAGAAAAAGACATTAGAGCAATGAACTTAAACATCCTATACACTATATCTATAAGTCATACGATCCTAAAATGGAAAGCTCTGTAAATCACTCCTTCTTTCCTCACAGTACCTTTTCTTTTATCCTGCCTTCAATGTTCCTACAAAATGATTACCTGGCATGAGACACATGAGATCTGCTCTTTGGGAAATATGTTAATGTTCAAATTATGTCAACTCCTTTATCATTTGTATGATGGTTTGTTTCTGAAACCTCAAAAAACAAAAAGGTAAACAAAGAACTATAAGGCCTGGTGACATTTCAAATGATTATTTTGCTTAGATTTATGTTAGTGCTTTTACATTTGGGGTGGTGGGTTAATATATAATGAAGATTCCTGGGAGGATTTGAGGCTTTCTTGCTAACCAACAGGGCTGGCACCGTTACTGTGAAAAAATACAGTATCTCAATAGTTTTTAAAGGCTAAATTTACCTTCAGCAATTTAGGGTGCAACGTGTAACATATCCCTAAGCACCAGATATCTCTTACCTTATTGAGTCCTTCCATCACAACGTGAGGGAGATGTTCATGCAGCATGGCTGGAGAGATGATGACTTCCTCAAATGCTTTGTTGTCCCCCCAAATGGCAAAGTATGTTGGTTCCTCTTGATCCCAGAAACTTCACAAGGTAAAGGTAAGCCCAGTATTACAGGAAATGTGTGTATGGTGAATATCAGTAATCACAGCTTTTAATAATATCCTGTATGACAATCCCAAAACACTTACCAGCATCGTTCCTCAGGATGGTTGTGCACTACATGAATGATCCGTCCAGGTGGGTAGAGAGGTGTGCTGGCAGACAGCGCTATGGTCAGATCACTGGGGTGAGTCCAGAGCCGATTATTGGGCACAGTTATCCCCTCACACTCATCAGGAAGTTCTGATTTAGGTATACATTTTGTACCCCCCAGGATGATCCGCCACTATACAAACAGCAAGAAAGAAGAGAAGCACTTATGACCAGCTGTAGAGTGAATATGGTTCTTTTGTTAGGCCGGTGACATCTGGGACTGTTCACCAACTGATCTGTGAACATATTCTCTTAGGCTTCATTTACACAAGTGTACTGATCCATACACCCATGCGAAGGGCCATCTTCACCCTGCATGGATCTCCAAGCACATCCCAGAGTGCACATCTGTATGGGACTGACCAATGGATCAGAAAGCAGTCTGTCTGCATTCTAATCTGTGCATTGGTCCAACATGGATGTACATGGAACACTTGTACATCCTGTGTGGGTGGAGATAAGCCTTCTCATGGTTGTATGGAACAGTAAGCCCATGTAAATGAGGCCTTAATATGCAACAATATACTCTTATATGACACAAGACACATCATTTCTGCCTTCACACGCACAAAAAATGTATAACACCCCTGCAATTTTTTCTCTTCATATTGGTGAATGGCTAATGTGGGTTTATAGCATTTTTAATCCTGCTTGCAAACCATCTCTATCGAGTTGAGAAACGCTTTTTTGCTGCTTTGTCTATTTTAGTCCGAGTTGCAATTGTTTTGACCAGATTATTTATATGATCGTTTTTGCATGCTCTAAAGAGATTATTTTATGTCATGTTATTCCAACATTTTAAGATTCGCCAGCACTCGTTTTGTTTATAACGGTTTGTTGTGGGTGATACCCTGCTTTGGGGGAGTTTGTTGGAGGTTGGAGGGGGGGGGGGAGGAGGAACTTTGTTCTTTTGTGGGGATGGTTTCTCTTTTTTTGTAAACCATGCTACACCTGAATAAATTTAAATTGGTAGAAAAGTGTGATTATCACATGCACAGCAAACTTGGTTTGCTGACCTCCCTACAGCAGTTTTACTGCTACAGGGCGGCAGCTCTGTGCTGGATTACCTATATATACGCGATCCTGAACTTTCGCCTGCAGGGGGCGCTTGCGCCACACCAGCGGGCCACTTCTGTTGTGATTATTCACAGCAGAAGCTGATCTGCGGGTGCTGGGCATTTGATGTCCACCGGCACCTGCCTATCATTGGGCAGAGACTCGGAATGGAGATGAATGATCTGAATGTCTATGTAAACAAGGCAGAACTCTGTTCTGACAGGGGGGGAAGGGATGGATTTTGTGTTCCTGCAAAGCAGGGACTAAAATCTATCTCTTCCCCTCCTAAAAGCAGCATATACAGTACACAAAAACACACAATATGAAACCTAGATGTTTAACTCCTTCCCAACCAGTGTCATTATTACATTATATACAGTGTATATTTTTAGCACTGATCACTGTATTGGTGTCACTGGTTTCCACAAAGTGTCAGAAGTGTCAGTTTGGCTGCTGCAATATCGCAGTCCCGCTATAAGTCGCTGCTCGCCTGCCATTACTAGTATATAAAAAAAATAAAAATACACAAATATATACCATAGTTTGTAGACGCTATAACTTTTGCGGAAAAAAATCAATATACGCTTATTGAGATTTTTTTTACCAAAAACATGTAGCAGAATACATATTTATGAACACATTTTTTTACAACATAGAATCTTGTGGCTCATAATAAATTTGTTTGGGAAGTTGAAGCCAAGAACACAGACCTTCTCTCCTGTATGGCTTATATCCTTGACTTGCTCCTGAAAAGTGTATATAAGTGGAGTAGTTCCACAAACATGCTTACTACTGGGAAAGAATGATCAATCATTGGAAAATATGCAGCTAGACAGCTAACCTTTGGCTTGTTGCTTCTCTGCAGAACATCTAGAAGATGCCTACGGAAACCTTCGAGCTGAGATAATCCAATCCTTTAGAATATTGAAAACAGCTGTGAGGGCAATGAATCATGAACAAAACAGACCACACAAAGGCCAAATGGCATATTTTACCTAGGAACCAAGTCTTTTCCAAGCACTACAGATGTAACAAACTCCTTTGAATATTCCATGGCATCCTCACTGAAAAGAAAACATTAAATGGAATAAATCAACATACTTCATAGTCATAACTGACATTTCATGTGCAAATAGTTGGCAGGTACCTTAGGAGGCCCCCTGGTGGAGAGTATGCAAAACACTTCAGGGAAGGGTACTGCGGGCGTAGAAGAAATGAAAGAATGGCAGCAGTTCCAGCTCCAAGGGAATGTCCCACCACTATTAGGCCATAGTGTTTTGTGCCACGTCCCTGTACGTAAAACAGTAATAAACTATAAACAACCACCAATAAAAATACTGTTTGTAAGACCCCCCACTTCAACATAAGAAAACCAAGACAAAATATGAAATACAATTTGGTAAAGAGAATACCTAGGATTTGTGTATAGACTTTATTACAATGTTAGGTTAGTGGCTTCAAAAATATAAAAGATTTTAAATAGTAAAGTAAATATGAAATATTACATAAGAAATGTTATATTTACATTTCCAGACAGTAGGTGGAGCTTTAAAGCAGTTGTAAACCCTGCTTTGTTTTTTTTACTTACAGGTAAGCCTATAATAAGCCTATATTAAGGCTTACATGTAGGTAAAATGAATATCTCCTAAATGTGCACTGTTTAGGAGATAATCACCCTGCATGCAGCTGCTGATGTCAGCTGCGCATGCGCTCTGAAGGTTGGGCATACCTTCTTGCCAGAACCGAGGGCTCCCACGCTTATGCGCAGGAGTGACATCATCATGGCTCCGACCACAGTGCCAGAGGCCGCAATCCTGGAAGAAAGGACAGGAGAAGAGGTCAGCCCTCTCAGTGGTGAGCGGGCGCCGCTGGAAGGGCTTCGTTCTAGGCCTCGTTCTATGCCGTGCATACTAGCACATTATGCAATTGTCTTGCAGATTGTTTTCTTTTTCAGTAGTTTACTACTGCTTTAAGTGTCCTCTTATATGTTTACCAGGTTAATCTCAAAAGTATACTGACCAACTTGTGTACAAAGCTGAAAAGCTCCAGCTTAAAGCAGACCTTAAAGCAGAGCTCCACCCACATTTGGCACCTTGGGGGGGGGAGTAAATGGTTTTGACAGGTACACGCTCCCACTTCCAGCTGATCTCACCGCAGTGAAGTTCGGCCCCCATCCTCCTTTCCCCGTTGCCGGGCCATTTACAAAGCGCAGCGAGCTTCGCGCATGCGCAGTAGGGAATCGGCTGTGAAGCCGCAAGGCAGACACCGCTTTTTCTGAAGGAGCCTGGAGCTCCACTTTAACTCTATGAATGCACTAGGCATCATTGCATTCCCCTTCCTCACTCTACTTGAAAGTGTTTTTTGTTTTCATTGCTGCATCCCTGTTTGTGGGATTTCCCCCCACTTTCTATTTGGACACCCATCAGACAAATAAACACAGGGTACAGAGTTTAATTAAAGTGGAACTTTATCCAACAACTGGATAAAAAATAATGTTCTTTAGCAAGGAACATAAATTCTACATTAATAATTACGCTCCCAAAATTAGTGTGTGCTGTAAGTTGCCTCCAGCATTGCTCCTGTTTCTTCTTGCTGGAGGCTGCCATTTTGTTGAAGCCCAGAGCCCCTGAACAGCACTAAATCTTTAGGCTGTCAGCAGATCGACCTCTACAAATCTAGCGCAATGCCTAAAAATCGAGAGCAAGTGAGCATGCGCAGAGCAGGGAGAGAGACAGTGTATTACTGGGTTGTAAACAATATAGACACTTATTTTTAATGTTTTCTATACCTGTAAAAGGGGCCAACCTAAAGGGATCTAGCAGGACTTAATTTTCAGACTAAAGTTCCACTTTAAGTAAACCCGCTAATCCCTGCCTTAAAGAAGTCTTATCAGGAATAAAAACATAACTGGAGGTCTACTGCTTCATGTTTAAATGCTTGTATTTATCTGTAAAAAAATACATTTTTCTGGCTATGGTTGCTCTGTCTTCCACCTCAGAGAGCAAGTAAAGATTCTGGCTGCACACAGCAGTTTCTTCCTCCTGGCTGGGATGTCCCTCCGTCTAGCCGCAGGAGTTCTGCCTTTCTCCCCATAGAACAACTGAAGATGCACACCACATTTTTTTCCCCTGGCTGACATGTCCCTCTGCTTTCCTTGTGACAGTGATGGTCTCACGCAAATGAACAGTCCCACTAGGGCTGTAAATCACCGCTTATTAAGCAGAGTTGTCGGACATTAATGGGGGGCGGGAAAGGGGAGCACTGTCTACCATACTAGCTCTGGATCTACTGCACCAATCAAAGCAGAACAAAGTGCTACTTGCACTTTGTCCCCTGGGGGATAGGACACATACAGCGTTTAGTGAGATTTTTTCCTTAAAGTGTTACTAAACCCACAACAGTAAGATCAGTCTGTATATGCATTAAAGCATGCTTGTCATACTCACTGTGGAACCTAAGGAGTTAATCCTGCGCATTGTGTAAAAAAGGCTGTTTGATCCTGTCTTTTCTGATCCTCCCCTTCTTCCACAGTCCCCAATCCATCTCCTTAAAGTACAGAGCCTTGGGGGCACTCTGCACATGCTCAGTTTGGTGTGGATTGCTAGAAAATGTTTCTTTTTTGTGAGGGGGGAGGGTGCATGTGATCGGCACAGAGCCAATCAGTGGTAATTTTCTTTGGGGGGGGGGTGGTAAACAGTAACACCCCCCGTCCCTGTCGGTTATACCCCATCTATGTAGCGCTTCTCCCGGGCTCTCGGCGGCGGCTCTCCCGTTCTCCTGCTCTCCACAGGCAACAGCTCTGGCTTTCATTTCCTCCCTCCTTCTCGGCAGCCAATCAGGAGTCTCAGGCTCTTTTTGGCCAATCGGAAAACAGGTCTCACACCCGCTTCCGATTGGCTGGATTGAGGATCAGTGTTACAACAGCAAATGTTCACTCGCTGTTGTAACACCTGTGTGGGCTCATGGTGCAATGCTTTGCGCCACAAGCCCACATATTTTGAAGCCTATTAGAGCCTATGGCTCTAATCAGGTGCTTAAAAAAAAAACCTGCAGCTGTAATTCAGGTGCCCGGCATCCTGAAAGGGGCCGGACGCCTGAATAAGGGGTGGCAGCGGCGGCCATGCTATGCATGAATCTATCCATTAGTCATATAGGGGGTGGCGTGGAGAGAGGGGGACACAGCCGAGCCACCACTGGGGTCAGCAGTCATGCAGCCTTATAGGACAATCAGGGGAGAATGAAAACTCCTCCTACGAACTTTAACCAGTGCTCGGCCAGACACTGATAGAAGTCACAAGACTTTTATATACTGCTGATGAGAAAAGGCATTTAGCGGTTTATATTTACTAAAATAACTGCATTTCCATGTTCTGTGTACTGTGGGAGACCAGATATAGTGAATGCAGGGTCCTGGGTTTAGTACCACTTTAACAATGACCCAATTTAATAAAATCTGATACAAATTTATTTCCGTAGTGGATTTGTGATTCCAAAATCAGTCTACCGTACCAGATCTCGGCCAAATGCTTGGGAAAGAACCATTTCTTGCTCCAACTTCTTCTTAATGTACTCAGCAGAAAGAACCATCCCCTGATGGAAAAACACACAAGATGGAGAAACAAATAATTACATGACTCGAAGAGAAAAGCATATCATAAATCTCTATTTACAGTTCACAGGCCAATTACCAAGAAATGTACGATGCAATATACATGACCTCACTCAAATAAGACCAATACAGCGATTGTGGAACTACCCTGTAAATATGATCTGTAGGGATTGTAGGAATGTCTGTGTGTTCCATCTAATCACACACAAGTGCAACAGCCTGAGGGTGTACAGGTAGTGGGAATTATGGAAAGGAACTTTAACTTTTGTTATCGCGTGTAAAAGGTAATCAAAGTGGGCCCTTTTCCTACAAATAATATGCTGAAAAAGAGAAGGAAAAAAGTTTAGAAAAAATGTTATATGCAAGGTACCAATGCAGCACTTGACGTAGGATAGGTAGGATATGAGAGCCTGGTAAATTATATAGTGATGTGTTAAGATGCTGAAACATACCAGATCCTGATACATCTAGCTATTGCCACTGTTTTAAAAAGTTCAGGCTCCTGGGCTGTCATCCTGATCCTGACTTCCTCAGGACAAATTGTGCAAAATATAAAAGCATGCTCATTTTTAGCCGTCCTTATGATCAACTTACACTAAACAAGAATCTGGCTAAGCACTTCAATTGGAACATCAGGCACACAAGTAAATATACAATTAAATTACATGTATTTTTAAAAAAAAACAGTGCTTACCTCTCACGTGTAAAGAAAAAATATATATAAAGGAAAAAACTTTTTTAAAACTATATATAAAAGTGTATCTGACTATAGTGCTTAAAACAATATATGCATAACCATCAGATAAATAACACACAGCATATTATGTGAAAAATGCATATAAATCCTGAAAAATCATAAACATCAGTTCATGAAGAGAAAAAGTCCATAAACATCCAATATAGTTGATTTTCGTGACTGTGCAATTCCATCCACCAGAACAGATTTTGGCTTAAAGTGGATGTAAACCCTCTCCTATACCCAGTGAACAGCCTCAGATGATACACAGATAGAACAAATCCCCCTACATAATTATGTATATCTGCAGTCTTCAGATTTATATACTGTTTAGAGAGTGCACGCCCTGTTAGAATTTTCTCTTCCTGTTCCAGCAGAGGGAGGGGAGTCTTGCCATACACTGTGAGATAGGCGATTGGAGGAAAGGCACACACCCCCTCTCCTCATAGGCAGAGACTTGCAGAGCTGTGCTGTGAATGGACCAGCTTTTTGCTAATCTATTTATAGCACCCTCCTTGACACAAATTTCAGGCTGGTTTTATCACAGTTGACAGAGAACTTATCAGAAGTCATCATGCTGATAACAGAAGAACGGAGGAGGAGAAAGCAAGGGGACACAGTGCTTTAAAGAGAGATACGAAAACACTGCAGATATATGTGCCCAGCTCAAATTTCATGAATCAGGTTTACATCCACTTTAACAAAAAACACACACCGCAGTGCCCTTCACCTCACCTGTGGGTGTCCTCTCACCTGCTTGAATGGACCTCACTAGTAAGAAGAGGTCAATAGTGCTGTGCAGTAGTATAGTGGTACTGTTTCCACTGGCTAAAATCTCAGAGTCCACACTGGCCTCCTGGAGCATGCGTTGGATCACCATTGCGACCCCTGTAACCCCCCACCTCTGCTAGTGGAACAAAAAACAGGTATTTTAAAAGTTTGAATCCACAGCAAGTGACTGGAGATTCGGATTTAGGCTAGGTTCCCATTATTGCGGCTCTGCAAGGCACATTTGCTCGGGTACAGCCCATTCATTTGAATGGGCTGCCGTGTCTGGGTTTTTATGTAGGAAAAAGGTAAATACACCATTTCTAAACCGCAGCGGCCGAGAAATTTTTTCAGCGGTCCCTGCACCCGCAAACGCGCTACGCTTCTAAATGTGTGGCGTACCATTAAGAATGAATGGCAGCCTCGTGCGTCTGTAAAGTGCAGCGCATTTTGGCTGAGGGTGGTTGTGGGTGCAGGGACAGCTGTGATTCCTGCACCTGCAAACACTTGCAATAGTGCAAACCTACCCTTTAGCGTAAACAACATCTGCAAGCTGCTCTGCATCAATAGCTATGGGGCTAGGTGCAGAATCTGTGGGATCCTCTGCTTTCTTGAATTTAGATTCAGATGGGTTTCTTGTGGTGGGAAAGGAGAGAGGAAGAGAACTCGATGTGATCTCCTGGACATTGGAGCTGCTGTGCAGGGCCTGTCAGAGAGGAAAGCTAGTGCTGGGATGCAGCTTGGATTGGCGCAGGCGCCATCTTGGGTGCAGTGTGGAGCGGCCCCAGGGAAAAAGTATGTCAGTTTGGTGGCTTCTTCTCTTCTGGCGCTGGATATGCCAGTCAAGTGTGTGATGCCAAGCTCTTACAAGTGGGCTGAGGTACCTCCGGAGCCGCTGCCCTGCCACTGAGCCAGGGTAGGGAGAGAAGAGCTCAGATCTATTTGGCCATTAGCTCTGAAGGCCGGACATGCCTCCTTGGGGTTCAGTTTGACCCCCCTCCCCCCATCCTGGCACCCTAGGGAGCATGCTTAAGCCGCCTTATGCTGGCGCCTGCCCCGAATGCCACCTATCCCACTGTTTGGTGTGGAAAATGTATGTCAATCCCAATGCACAGCTTTAAAGAGATACAGAAAAAAATAAGCATTCAAATTCTGCTGGCATAGAAGAAGGTAAGTGTAAGGAGGTGTATGTCTCTTATCTTTTGACAAACTACTGTTTCACTGAGCGTCTATAGTATTTCGCTATACTCTGAGAGTGGAGATCTCTAGAAGGTGGACTAAACCTTTTGCATATAACTCCTACTTTAAAACTTTTTTTTTTTCTGCAGTTCTTCTTCAAAACTCTTTTGACAGGTAAAACTGTAAACCAATAATATTCTTTGCCATATGGCTTCTGAAAGACCATAAAGGCATTCATGTAGAAGTGAGAACATAAGAAAAATACGAGGGCACAGGCTCATGGTGCAAATAACATCTGTTTATTGGAATATAATAGATAAAATCGATACACTTACAAACTTAGGTGAATCATAAACGTCAAAAGTTCCTCCAGTACGGAACCCTCACATCTAAGTGCCGGAGTTGATAAAATATCCACAGGATGGATGGATGCACTGGCTCCACAGACACGGGCTCATCAAGCAGCTGTCGACAGGCTGCGAGCGAGCCGCTCACTGACTCCAAGATCGGCCGGTCAGGACAAAGCTGTGGGCACCTCCAACACTTAGCCCAGGGAGAGCTCAGATGGAAGAAGCTGACAGGGGACGCTGTGTGGTTGCCAGGACAACGCATTTCAGAGGGCGTGGCCTCCTTCCTCAGGCCCGCCCTGTGTTGTCCAGGGTGCCCCTTTGTAGCTATGGTCAAATGTCCAGGGTTTTAACCCTTTACTCTCAAATCATTAAGCTTCCACTGGAAACATACATGGAATAATATATGGCAACAACATATCGTAAAAAAATCAACATACACTATGTCTATGTAAAAAAAAAATACATATATCTATAGATATCTATATATCTATAGACATATATATCTATAGATATATATATCTATATATATACACACACATAAACACAGTTGTGCTCATAAGTTTACATACCCTGGCCGAATTTATGATTTCTTGGCCATTTTTCAGAGCATATGAATGATAAGACAAAAACTTTTCTTTCACTCATGGTTAGTGTTTGGCTGAAGCCATTTATTATCAATCAACTGTGTTTGCTCTTTTTAAATCATAATGACAACAGAAAACTACCCAAATGACCCTGATCAAAAGTTTACATACCCCAGTTCTTAATACCGTGTATTGCCCCCTTTAACATCAATGACAGCTTAAAGTTTTTTGTGGTATTTGTGGATGAGGCTCTTTATCATCTCAGATGGTAAAGCTGCCCATTCCCCTTGGCAAAAAGTCTACAGTTCCTGTAAATTCTTGGGCTGTCTTGCATGAACTGCACATTTGAGATCTCCCCAGAGTGGCTCAATGATATTGAGGTCAGGAGACTGAGATGGCCACTCCAGAACCTTCACTTTGTTCTGCTGTAGCCAATGACAGGTCGACTTGGCCTTGTGGTTTGGATCATTGTCATGTTGGAATGTCCAAGTACGTTCCATGCGCAGCTTCCTGGCTGATGAATTCAAATGTTCCTCCAGTATTTTTTGATAACATACTGCATTCATCTTGCCATCAATTTTGACCAAATTTTCTGTGCTTTTGTAGCTCACACATCCCCAAAACATCAGCGATCCACTTTCGTGTTTCATGGTTGGAATGGTGTACCCTTCATCATAGGCCTTGTTGACTCCTCTCCAAATGGAGTGCTTATGGTTGTGGCCAAAAAGCTAAATTTTGGTCTTATCACTCCAAATGACTTTGTGCCAGAAGGTTTGAGGCTTGTTTCTGTGCTGTTTGGCGTATTGTAAGCAGGATACTTTGTGGCATTTGCGTAGTAATGGCTTTCTTCTGGCGACTCGACCATGCAGCCCATCTTTCTTCAAGTGCCTCCTCATTATGCATTTTGAAATAGCCACACCACATGTTTTCAGAGAGTCCTGTATTTCACCTGAAATTATTTGTGGGTTTTTCTTTGCATCCTGAACAATTTTCCTGGCAGTTGTGGCTGACATTTTAGTTGGTCTACCTGACCGTGGTTTGGTTTCAACAGAACCCCTCATTTTCCACTTCTTTTTTAGAGTTGGAACACTGCTGATTGGCATTCTCAATTCCTTGGATATGTTTTTATATCCCTTTCTTGTTTTATACAATTCATCTACCTTTTCCTGCAGATCCTTTGACAATTATTTTACTTTCCCCATGACTCAGAATCCAGAAACATCAGTGTAGCACTGGATAGAAGATGTAAGGGTCTGTCAGGAGTCCAGAAACTCATTGACCTTTTATACACACACACTAATTACAAGCAAACAGATCACAGGTGAGCATGGTTACCTTTAATAGCCATTCAAAACCCTTTGTTAACTTGTGTGCATTTTATCTGGCCAAAATCACCGGGGTATGTAAACTTTTGATCAGGGTCATTTGGGTAGTTTCTGTTATAATTATGATTTAAAAAGTGTAAAGACAGTTGATTGATAATAAATGGCTAAAAGCCAAACATTATTGATGGGTGAAAGAAAAGTTTTTGTTTTATCATTAATATTATCTGAAAAATGGCCAAGAAATCATAAATTCTGCCAATGTAAACTTATGAGCACAACTGTATATTAAAAAATATATAGATAAAAAAAACAATAAAAAATATATTAATAAAAATCAATAATAAAAATAATATATTCATATTTGTTTATTGTTATGCAATTTGTTTTCTTTTTAGTAGATTCCCTTTTACCAGATGGCTTTTTAGCAGATTGCTTTTTTATCGAATAACTTTTTAACATTTTTAACCCCTAATGATTTGAGAGTAAAGGGTTAGAACCCTGGACATTTGACCGTACCTACAAAAGGGTTACAAAAGGGCTCCCTGGACAACACAGGGCGGACCTGAGGAAGGAGGCCACGCCCTCTGAAATTCATTGTCATGGCAACCACACAGCATCCCCTGTCAGCTTTTTCCATCTAAGCTCTCCCTTGGCTCTTGGGTGTTGGAGGTGCCCACAGCTTTGTCCTGCTTGATGAGCCCGTGTCTGTGGAGCCAGTGCATCCATCCATCCTGTGGATATTTCATCAACCCCGGCGCTTGGATGTGACCCTATTCAGGGTTCCATACTGGAGGAACTTTTGACGCTTGTGATTCATCTACGTTTGTAAGTGTATCGATTTTATCTTTTATATTCCAATAAACAGATGTTATTTGCACCATGAGCCTGTGTGCTCGTATTTTTCTTATGTCTTCACAGCTATCAGTCTCCCGCTGATCATGGAGCTGCAAGGAGTGTGGTGTCAGATAGACTTTTGCATTAACTCTTTCCCTTGAGGAATCCCTTGGTCAGTTTGTTTTTGTTTTGGTCTCCATACATTTTTTTAGCGCAAAGACTGTTGTCTTGTTTATTTATGTAGAAGTGAGAAGGCTGTTTCTCACTTTTCCAATATCTGCTGTGTTCGTTCTTTCTCTCTTGCTCTCTTTGTATAATATATATATATATATATATATATATACACATACACACACACACACACACACACACACACTATATTGTCAAAAGTATATGGACGCCGGTCTTTACACGCACGTGAACTTTAATGGCATCCCAGTCTTAGTCCATAGGGTTCAATATTGAGTTGGCCCACCCTTTGCAGCTATAACCTCTGGGAAGGCTGTCCACAAGGTTTAGGAGTGTGTCTATGGGAATGTTTGACCATTCTTCCGGAAGCGCATTTGTGAGGTCAGGCACTGATGTTGGATGAGAAGGCCTGGATCGCAGTCTCTGCTCTAATTTATAAACAATCAAGGGGTTAATATGGCACGCTCTAGATATAGCTATATATACATAACGGAAAAGAAGGGGGGGGGGGGGTAGGAATGGTGGGTGAAGGTGGGGAGGGGGGGGGAACTTGATAGTAAATATCAGTGTTTCAAAATGCTGAATGTATAAAAGGCAGCCAGTCAGTAAAAGCTAGAAGGAGCTCTAGAACAAAACAAAAGAAAGAAGGACGGTGCCCTCTAAGTGCAGCGTGTTTTACAATGAATTTGTTACAAGTGGATTAAAAACACTCACATGAGAGTAGATATATTCCAGCATATTTGGCAATAAAACAGGTTCATTCGCATGTTCCTGAGTGATGTGGATCTCATGGGCCGGTGGAGGGGATCCTGTGTCCTGTAGCTATCAGGCGGTACTATTTGTGCACAGCGATTCCGGGTGGCTGGAACGCAGATGGTGGATGCTCCGCGATGTAGTCACATCCGGGAATGGGATTGGCGGGCGGTGCTTCGCGTTTGGAGCATGCGTGCTCCTTCATCAGGCTATACTCTATATCCCCTCCACCGGCCCGTGAGACCCACATAACTCGGGAACATGCAAATGAACCTGTTTTATTGCTAAATATGCTGGAATATATCTACTCTCATGTGAGTATTTTTAATCCACTTGTAACAAATTCATTGTAAAACACGCTGCACTTAGAGGGTGATATCCTTCTTTCTTTTGTTCTGCTCTAATTTATTTCAAAGGTGTTCTATCGGGTTGAGGTCAGGACTCTGTGCAGGCCAGTCAAGTTCCTCCACCCCAAACTCGCTCACCCAGGTCTTTATGGACCTTGCTTTGTGCACTGCTGCGCAGTCCAGTTGGAACTGGAAGGAGCCATCCCCAAACTATTCCCACAAAGTTGAGAGCATGAATTTATCCAAAATGTCTTGGTATGCTGAGGCCTTAAGAATTCCCTTCACTGGAACTAAGGAGCCAAACCCAACCCCTGAAAAACAAGCCCACACTATAATCCACCCTCCACCGAATAATTTGGACCAGTGCACAAAGCAAAATCCATAAAGACATGAATGAGCGAGTTTGGGGTGGAGGAACCTGACTGGCCTGCACAGAGTCCTGGCCTCAACTCAAAAGAACTCCTTTGGGATGAATTAGAGCAGAGACTGTAAGCCAGGCCTTCTCATCCAACATCAGCTCCTGACCTCACAAATGCACTTCTGGAAGAATGGTCAAACATTCCCATAGACACACTCCTAAACCTTGTGGACAGCATTCCCAGAAGAGTTGAAGCTGTTATAGCTGCAAAGGGAGGGCCAACCTAATACTGAACCCTACAGACTAAGACTGGGATGTCATTAAAGCTCATGTGCGTGTAAAGGCAGCCGTCTCAATACCTTTGGTAATATAGTGCGCGTGTGTATATACCGTATCTCACCAAAGTGTGTACATCCTTCACGTTTTTGTAAATATTTTATTATATCTTTTCATGTGACAACACTGAAGAAATGACACTTTGCTACAATGTAAAGTAGTGAGTGTACAGCTTGTATAACAGTGTAAATTTGCTGTCCCCTCAAAATACCTCAACACACAGCCATTAATGTCTAAACCGCTGGCAACAAAAGTGAGTACACCCTTAAGTGAAAATGTCCAAATTGGGCCCAATTAGCCATTTTCCCTCCCCGATGTCATGTGACTTGTTAGTGTTACAAGGTCTCAGGTGTGAATGGGGAGCAGATGTGTTAAATTTGGTGTTATTGCTCTCACTCTCTCATACTGGTCACTGAAAGTTAAACATGACACCTCATGGCAAAGAACTCTCTGAGGATCTGAAAAAAATAATTGTTGCTCTACATAAAGATGGCCTAGGCTATAAGAATATTTCCAAGACCTTGAAACCGAGCTGCAGCCTGGTGGCCAAGACCATACAGCAGTTTAACAGGACAAGCTCCACTCAGAACAGGCCTCGCCATGGTCAACCAAAGACATTGAGTGCACATGCTCAGCGTCATATCCAGATTTTGTCTTTGGGAAATAGACGTATGAGTGCTGCCAGCATTGCTGCAGAGGTTGAAGGGGTGGGGGGGGTCAGCCTGTCAGTGCTCAGACCATACGCCGCACGCTGCATCAAATTGATCTGTTGCCCCAGAAGGAAGCCTCTTCTAAAAATGATGCATAAAAAATCCTGCAAACAGTTTGCTGAAGACAAGCAGACTAAAGACATGGCATACTGGAACCATGTCCTGTGGTCTGATGAGACCAAGATAAACTAATTTGGTTCAGTTGGTGTCAAGCGTGTGTGGCGGCAACCAGGTGAGGAGTACAAAGACAAGTGTGTCTTAACAACAGTTAAGTATGGTGATGGGAGTGTCATGGTCTGGGGCTAAATGAGTGCTGCCGGCACTGGGGAGCTACAGTTCATTGAGGGAACCATGAATGCCAACATGTACTGTGACATACTAAGGCAGAGCATGATCCCCTCCCTTCGGAGACTGGGCCGCAGGGCAGTATTCCAATATGATAACGACCCCAAACACACCTCCAAGACGACCAGTGCCTTGCTGAAGAATCTGAGGGCGAAGGTGATGGACTGGCCAAGCATGTCTCCAGACATAAACCCTATTGAGCATCTGTGGGGCATCCTCTAATGGAAGGTGTAGGAGCGCAAGGTCTCTAACATCCATAAGTTCTGTGATGTCATCATGGAGGAGTGGAAGAGGACTCCAGTGGCAACCTGTGAAGCTCTGGTGAACTCCATGCCCAAGTGGGTTAAGGTAGTGCTGGAAAATAATGGTGGCCATACAAAATATTGACATTTTGGGCTCAATTTGAACATTTTCACTTAGGGGTGCACTCACTTTGTTGCCAGCAATTTAGACATTAATGGCTGTGTGTTGAGTTATTTTGAGGGGACAGCAAATTTACACTGTTATACAAGCTGTACACTCACTGTACACTCACATTGCAGCAAAGTGTCATCTCTTCAGTGTTGTCACATGAAAAGATAGAATAAAATATTTACAAAAATGTGAGGGGTGTACTTACTTTTGTGAGATACTGTATATACTGTATTGTGAGATACTGTGTGTGTGTGTGTGTGTGTGTATGTATATATATATATATATATATATATATATATATATATATATATATATATACACACACACACACACACACACACACACACACACACACATATATATATATATATATATATATATATATATATATATATATATATATATATATATATATATATATATATATATATATATATATATATATATATATATATATATATATACACATATATATATATATATATATATATATATACACATATATATACATACACGCACACACACTGTGTGCACAATTATTAGTCAAGTTATATTTTTGAACAAGGGCCTCTTCCCGACAACCCTGGCCATTGGTTGTCGGGGTCTGCGGGCGGGGGGCTTATCGGAATCTGGAAGCCCCCTTTAACAAGGGGGCCCCCAGATCCCGGCCCCCACCCTATGTGAATGAGTATGGGGTACATTGTACCCCTACCCATTCACCTCACCTAAAAAAAAAAAAAGTGTCAAAAATAAAACACAGTACACAGGTTTTTAAAGTAATTTTTATTCAGTTCCGGGGTCTCTTCCGACTTCTTCTCTCTTCTCCTTTTTCTGGCGACGTCTTCTGCCTCCTCCGCTGATGTCTTCTGCCTCTGCCAGTTCTTCTCCGCTCTCTGCCGGACTTCTCCGCTATCTTATCGCTCTTTTGAAGGGTCTTCTCAGCTGTCTTCTCCCTCTGTTCTTCTTCCGATCTTGACTCAACGCTCTCCCGCTCTAATGTTGGGTGCACGGTGTGCCACTACTTATTTTGGCATGGGGCGGGGGTCACTAGGTGACGTTATCCGGAGGCCCGCCCCTTATGACGTCACCGCTCAAGGCATGATGGGTGGTGACGTCATAGTGGGCGGGCCTCTGGTGACCCCGCCCCATGCCAATATAAGTAGTGGCACACTGTGCACCCCGCATTAGAGCAGGAGAGTGTCAAGTCAACATCGGAAGAAGAACAGAGGGAGAAGACAGTGGAGAAGACCCGGCAAAAGAGCGAGAAGATAGCGGAGAAGACCTGGCAGAGGCAGAAGAACCGGAGAGGGCTAGAAGACATCAGTGGAGAGCGGAGAAGACCCAGAGAGGTGAGAAGAACCGGAGGAGGCAGAAGACGTCGCCATAAGAGGGAGAGGAGCCGGAGAGGGGAGAAGAAGTTGGAAGAGACCCCAGAGCTGCCTAATAAATTACTTTAAAAACCTGTGTACTGTGTTTTATTTTTGACACTTAGTAAATGGGTAGGGGTACAATGTACCCCATACTCATTCACATAGCGTGGGGGGCCGGGATCTGGGGGCCCCCTTGTTAAACAAGGTGCTTTGGGGTGGGAGCGCAGGGCTCCCCCTGCCCCAAAGCACCCATCCCCCCAAGTTGAGGGCATGCGGCCTGGTATGGTTCAGGAGGGGGGGTGCTCGCTAGTCCCAACCCACTTTCCTGACCTTCCGGGCTGTGTGCTTGGATAAAGGTCTGCTATGGATTTTGGAGGGGACCCACACGCAGTTTTTTCGGCATGGGGATTCCCCTTAAAATCTATACCAGACTGAAGCCTGGTATGGTCTTGGAGGGGGAACCGATGCCGGTGTTTTGTTATATTTTGCATGGAGTTCCCCCTAAAGATTCATACCAGACAGTGCCTAGAATTGTCTGGGATCAAAGTAGGATCCCTGTTCATTGAAGTCAGACGCATGTCGGACTTCAAGTCTCAGGGCAAAGTCGGATCCACAGTCGTAATACTGTTGTGTCGTACAAGTCTGAAAGGGGCTTTGGCTTTCTAAGGAGAATATCTATGTGTGCACACATTTTTTGGCCAACTGTTAGCGTGCAGAATTATTATGCAACTAAAAGAAAAATTTTAATTTTCCTATCTCCCAAGTGAGAATAATAAACAAACAACTCAAAATTTACAAATAAACATTTTTGATATTTAAAAACACTAAAAAAAAATCAGTGACCAATATAGCGACCCTTCTTTTAAGTAACAGTCATAGGCCTTCCATTCATGGAGTCTGTCAGTTTCTTGATCTGTTGATGATCATTATGGTGTGCAGCAGCAACCACAGCCTCCCAGACACTGTTTAGAGAGGTGTACTCTTTTATGTAAATCTCCAATTTAAGAAGGGCCCACAAGTTCTCAATAGGGTTTAGGTCAGGTGAGGAAGGGGACCATGGTATTATTCTTTCAACTTTAAGGTGGTTGTAAAGCCACTTTGTAATTTTCAGGCAATCCCCTGTGTTCGATAATGATATGTGCCCAGTGTGTGTGCTTTATTTTAAAAATGCCATTCTATAACTTAATTCAGAACGCCGTTTGGCACTCACATGACCGCCTGCTGTTCCCTCTCCTGATCTGACAGCTAAAGCGGGCGGGGCTGAGAATCCCCAGCTGACGTCAGTCAGGAGAAGGGGAGGACAGGAGGAGAGCGGCGGGCTATCACGTGAGTGCCGAGCAGCGCTCTGAAATAAGGTATACAGTGGCATTTTTTTAAAATAAAGCACATTCACTGGCAATAGTGACAAAGTTAGCAGCAGGAGGGTAGGGACGGGCACTAAGACAAGCTGACAGGCGGGGGGAAGAGGACAGAGGAGTGACAGCGGATGTCTGAGGCACATTAACTGACCATGGTGTCAGGGGCTCAGTAGCCATGATAAACGTGGTCAGTTTACAGGGGGGGGCAGCACCAGGCAGGATCAGCCAAGTATTTTAGATGATACAAAGGGCCAAATTACACAGCACAAGCACTGCGCTGTTATTTATGCTTTAGAGCAGGGATATGCAATTAACGGACCTCCAGCTGTTGCAGAACTACAAGTCCCCTGGGGCATAGCAAGACTCTGACAGCCACCCAGAGACAGAGGCATGATGGGACTTGTAGTTTTACAACAGCTGGAGGTCAGCTAATTGCATATCTCTGCTTTAGAGGAACAGGATCCATTTTTTTTTTTTAGGGTAACAAACGCTCTAAGGCCTTTACTGGCTAGCCACGCAGTGGAGTACTTCGATCCATGCGATGGAGCATTATCCTGCATTAATATCATGGTCTTCTTGAAAGATGCAGACTTTTTCCTGTACCACTGTTTGAAGAAAGTGTCTTCTAAAAACTGGCAGTAGGCTTGGAAGTTGATGTTGAGTCCATCTTCAACCCGAAATGGTCCAGCTAGCACATCTTTAATAATACCAGCTCCATACCAGTACCCCACCTCCACCCTGCTGGTGTTTGAGTCGAAGCGGAGCTCTGTGCCCCCTACTGATCCAGCCACAGGCTCATCCATCTGGTCAGTCAAGAGTCACTCTCATCTCATCAGTCCATCTGTCCTCAGATATTTCTTGGCCCAGTCTTGACGTTTCAACTTATGTGTCTTGTTGAGTGGTGGTCAGGTTTCAGCCTCCCTTACCCTGGTCATGTCTCTGAGCACTGAACACCTTGTACTTTTGGCAACTCCAGGTAGGTTACAGTTCTGGAATATGACAGCACAAGAGGATAATGGGTTCCTGGCAGCTTCACGTTTAATCCTTCTCAAATCTTTGGCAGTTAATTTGCACCTTTTTTTCTCAACACATTTCTTGGGACCCTGTTGACTATTTGCAGCAAAACTTTTGATGGTTCTGTGATCACGCCCCAATATCTTAGCAATTTCAAGAGTGCTGCATCCCTCTGAAATACTTTTTACAATTTTTGACTTTTCAGAGTCAGTTAAATCTATTTTTTGGCCCATTTTGCCTGAGGCAAAGAAGCTGCCTAATAATTATGCAAACTTTGATATAGGGTGTCGATCTCCTTCGGCCACACCCTCCCTCATTACACAAATACAAATCACCTGATATGCTTAAATCCAATAAACATGTAAGATTATACAGTTTGGAGTTGGGCCATATGCATAAAAATGATGATTTGCTCAAAAAACTCACTTGCCGAATAATTGTGCACAAAGTGTGTGTGTAATATATATATACACATACATACAAACACCCCTTTCACAGCATTACACTGACAACTACATTACAAGGTGCACTTAAAGTTAAATTTTACAGCAGTTTACCTTGTGGCCTAACCATGTTCCATGGTGTCCTTCCACTGGTAGGCGCTCGGCATCTCCTGTGAGGTCTGTCAAGGCATCCTAAGTAAACAGTCAATGAATTTCTTTAAGGTCTTATGCCAGAATTAAAAAAAAATAACTTTTTTTCAGGTCATGATGTACTTTTGTTTTACCTTTGGAGAGAGTGTTCCACGTATGCTTATCACAACTTTCTTCTTGTCATGATCTACAGCCACGAAGAACGGGGTTTCATAAACCTAAAAAAGCAGATTTATGTGACATGACTAATTAAAAGTCTTGATTTAAAACACTCATCACTGATTGCAGCTTTTCTTGGCAGGGCAAAGTGTGAAAAACTATGTTGGGAGGCAGCAGCTAGGCAAAGTCCAGGTTACACAAATATAATGGCTCTGGAGGGTAATAAACGTATTATCTTGTGATTACGCTTTCCATTACTTTGGTTAAAAAAAAACGTAGAATCACAAAGTTTTGTAACAAAAAAAATAGATATTTTAACTGTTTAATGGAGGGTACCTGGGGAGTACAATGAAGTCACGTTATTTTTTAAAATCTTTTCCACCCATCATGGGAAGCTATGAATGCTTGAGGCAAGCTATATGTTACTAAAGCTCAGTTATAGAGAAGCAGCACACAGATTAGCCCCTCTGTCATTCTGCTCTCTCCTTATAATAGTAAGCTACTTGTTGGCATGTGAATGGACACTGATTGGCTTATTGCGTTGCTTCTCACTTTCCCATTTTGAGTTTTGCTGTACAGGGACTGCAAGAAGCTGATACCAAGTCAAATACAGACTTGAGCCAGTCATACTTTCAGCAAATTTTATCCATATATAGACAGGCTGACTGTATTCAAGTCCATCCATCGATCGACATGGGTACAACCAGCCTCTCAAATTTTTTGCATGCGATCACTGCTGGCAACTATAGCCGTAAGCAGTAATTATTGTGTTCTGCTGGCTGGGAAGGCTCCCCGCTGGCATAACACAATATTGTTGCAGGAGGCATTCCCCCCATCATCACTGACTGTGTTGATGGGGGAATCAAGCGATTTTCTTTCCTTCCACCAGTGGTGGAAGGAAAGAAAATCGAGTCATCTATGGACAACTTTACACTGCTTGCATTTAAACATGCACTGTTCAATTTTCTTTAACTAAATTCCCTCCACCACTCCTAGTGCATCCTACTAAGACATATACCTTCAGCTCTGATCCATGATCTCCACCAAAAAAACTGCAGCTTTATACTGTGCTGTGCATGTGTGCTTTGAGTCATTCATTTCTATGGGAAAACTGCACTTCAAGCGACCACTGGAGGCCGCCATGAGTACAACTTTCCCATAGGAATTATTGGGGTTGCGACAGGCATGCAAAGTACAAGGCAGCAATTTTCTGGAGAAAGGCTGTGTGGCTCTGAGCAGGGTTGCACAGTAAAGATCACTGGATCTTGGCTAAAGTTAAGTATTTGACCTAGTGGAATACACTGAGGGGGGTGGAAGGAATTTATTTATTGCACAAAGGCACAGTTGTCCATTAATACAGTATTAATGGAGATAGAGCTGAATTAACTAGTGTCATTTATACCTGCCTTGGATTCATAACATTGGTACAAGGCACAAAAAGTCAAAGAACTAACCGCATCATGACATGACGTATATACAATGTCCACCATGTTCATATTCTCATCCAAAAAATGGCGCTTTATAGCAATTGCATTGCAACCACAGCAATTGTCCTCCTCAATGGTAACTCCAGGGGCAAAGCGAGGACGGGAAGAACAGGGGCAGCAGCAGCTACTAATAGGTGCAAGGAGAAAAAAAACAACAAAGAGGAAACAAAAGCAGATACAAACAGTGTGTACATCAGAAAGGACAATCATATTTGACACAAATATATCCAACGTAGACAAAAGCTCAATTACAAATAAAATGAAGAGCAAACGAATATAAAACAAGCAAAGTTACAAATGTTAACAGCAAGAAACACATAAAGGAAGCACAGTCTCAAGAAATGACTGGACTACTCACGAGCATGCACCCGCCAATCGACAGATGCCACATGTTGGCTTTCTAATGAGGTACATGGGCCAGCCATAAGCTGCCAGTGCAAAGAGCATGTAATAACAAACCTCCTTGTAGCGTTGCATCTCTTGCTAAGAGAGGGAAGAGAAAGGCATCAATGAGTGGAAAAGTCTCTAGAAATATACTTCTTTAAAATCAAAGCATGAATACTCACAGTATTTTTTAGATCCAGGTATTTTGTTTTTCGGGTGACTGGCATGCCAGAAAGGAAAGCCAATATGTCATTATTAGCCTGAAAGCAGAGAACAGTGATAGTCAGATGACATGTTTCACTCCACAAACAAAAAACAAAACAAAAAATATAACAGTACACCACATTGGACCTATTTTGTCAAAAGTGTGTCAGCTAACAAATGTTAATAAAGTAAATACCCCAATAGTGTTGTCCCTTTTTTTTCCCCCCACATATATTTTGTTTTTAATCGTTTTAACACAAATCAGAACGAAGCACGCAGATATTATATATTTGATAACATACAGTATGGAATGTCAGAGATGCTAAACAGAAGTAAACATATAGGAAAGACATATGTTTTTACTCAAAATGACAATATAGGCTAAACCCAGCAAAAGAAGCCAGAGGATACGGCGGTTCATGAGCTGGGTGGGAAAAGGAGGGGGAGGGTGACTGTGGACATGTCTGTGGCCTATAAAGTGTGCAAATGGTATTTTCTTGATGTACCTGCCCAAGGTACAGGGCATTGTAATATTTAATATTTAGATGGGTTTAGAGGGGAAGAGGGGGATAGCAAAAGGTAATTCCGGCCTAAGCGTTGGAGACAGTAATGTTGGGAGCGCAGTAAGAGTAACGAAAAGAAAAGTAGGGGGGTGGGGGGGGAGAACAGGAGCCTGGTCGAAAGTGCCCAATTCGTGCAGCCTAATTGTTTTTCAAAGCAAGACTAAAGAGTGGTCAAGATTCAGTTTGCCATGTTGACCCTTCTTTTTCAAAACCTCTGCAATTCGCCCTGGCCTGCTGTCAATCAACTTCTGGGCCACATCCTGACTGATGGCAGCCCATTCTTGCATAATCAAGCTTGGAGTTTGTCAGAATGTGTGGGTTTTTTTTTTTGTTCACTCGCCTCTTGAGGATTGATCACAAGTTCTCAATGGGATCAAGGTCTGGGGAGTATCCTAGCCATGACCCAAAATTTCGAGGTTTTGTTCCCCAAGCCACTTAGTTATCACTTTTGCCTTATGGCAAGGTGCTCCATCATGCTGGAGAAGGCATTGTCACCAAACTGTTCTTGGATGGTTGGGAGAAGTTGCTCTTGGAGGTTTTTTGTTTCCATTCTTTATTCATAACTATGTTCGTAGGCCAAATTGTGAGTACACTCTCTTGGCTGAGAAGCAACCCCACATATGAATGTTCTCAGGATGCTTTACTGTTGGCATGGCACAGGACTGACGTTAGCGCTCACCTTTTCTTCTCTGGACAAGGTTTCTCCTGGATGCCCCAAACAATCTGAAAGGGGATTCATCAGAGAAAATTACTTTACACCAGTCCTCAGCAGTCCAATCTCTGTACCTTTTGCAGAATATCAGTCTGTCCCTGATATTTTTCATGGAGAGAAATGGCTTCTTTGCTGCCCTTCTTGACACCAGGCCATCCTCCAAAAGTCTTTGCCTCACTGTGCATGCAGATGCACTCACACCTGCCTGCTGCTATTCCTAAAGAAGCGCTGCACTGGTTATGCCCCAATCCCACAGCTGAATCAATTGTAGGAGATGGTCCTGGCGCTTACTGGACTTTTTGGGCGCTCTAAAGCCTTCTTCACAAATGCAGTGGAAATTTTTTTATGGGATTACTTTAATTTTTTATGGCAAAGAGGGACTTTGTAAAAAAATGCAATTCATCTGATCACTCTTTGTAACATTCTGGATTATATGCAAATTGCCATCATAAAAACTGAGGCAGCAGAATTTGTGAAACTTTGTGTCATTCTCAAAACGTTTGGCCACAGAAACCATACTTAGAATTTAGGCTGTTTTTTGGTATCGAAGTAAGTTTCTCTACGATTACTGTGCCCATAATTTGCTGCTTTACCCTCATAAGGTTCAGAAAGAGTTGTCTCCAAGCTTTAGCTATAGTTTGATGTGTAGCTAGAAAAATAAAAAATTGTAAGCTTTTGTTCCTTAGCTGCAATATCAGAAATTGGTGTATTGAGTAAGGCAGCCCATAGATAATTGATTTTCTTTCCTTCCACGGGGGGGGTCTGGGGGAAAGAAAGTCGCTCGATTCCCCCATCAACACAATCAGCCTACCTATACACGGCCGCCTTACAGCCTCCTGGGGGTTGCTGAGTAGATTCTTATGGAAAATGGTTTGAGTCAAATTATATACCCATATCGGCAGTTTCTGGACTTTGGGCATTGCCACCAGATGCGGTGTAGTGTTCCTTGCACCCCGCATCCTCAGAAACAAAGTCGAGAAGCTGTGAGTGTGAATTTGGCCATGTGTTCTATACCACCAAAATAGTAGCGTGCGGGCATTTTCTTGGGGCAAGAAATTAGTAGTCATTATGAACCCATACAAAGAAATTGAGACTCTAGTAGGTTTTTATATGCTGATAACCGCTGGGCAGGGAAAGAGCTTGTCTCAGTTCCATAGAAGTCAATGAAGAAGGGTAAGAATTCTGGGGATCCGCACATTACACAAAACACTCATGCAAAGAGTTGAAGGAGCCTCAGCCTAGACTCTGTCCAGGCCACACCCCCAACATGTTTTATCTTGCCCACGGCAAAATATTTAGGGAGCGTGGGCTGGAAGGAGTCTAGGCTGAGGCTGCTTCCACTCTTTACATGAGGGTTTTGTGTGATTTGTGGCTCCCGGATGTCTTACCCTTCATCAGGATAGGAGTAGAACATTTTGCCATTGCTGGCCAAATTTTGTTCCATTCTAAAACATCTAAAGATTCCCTTGGATCCCGGGAAGCCCTGCGTGGGGGATGTGAGGGTGGTGTATAAGAGATATTAGACCTGCTGAATGTGGGTCATTTTTGCACTTGCTTTCGAATGAGGTTAGGCGAAATGGCCAATCTGTATTCTGTATTAAGGAGTGTACATGTGAAATGGGTGATCTGATGGAGATGTTGTCCCTTTCAGTATCTAATCCCACACTGGGTGAATAAAGGTTTTGGTTGGCTGCTGTTTTGCTACAGAAAAAGCCAGAGTTTTTCCGCACACACTTTCATAAATGAGGCCCATCTTTTCAAGAATACCATAAAATCTGACTGGACTTGCCTCATCCAATACTGCATTTCTTTTTGCCCTTTGCCTCTGACGTAAAAGGACTAACCCAGCGATGATATCAGAAGGAACGATATCCAGATCTCGAAAAAACTCAGCAAACAAATAGGCAATCTCTGAATAGGCATCCTGGGAAAAGAGACATATTTGGGTCACGCTGGAAGCGTAATGGTGTATAACACAACACTTACTGATTAACCTACTTCAAGTGTTACACTTCTTAATACTGTCTGTACAAAAATATACTGAACTAGATGCAGTTCCTATGCTATTTTACCTCCAATGTGCCAATTTAAACCAACAGCACTTACACAATAAGACAGCTGTATTTTGAAAATACAAGCCCACTGCACAGTTTATATGTAACCTGTATAGAGAGCAGTAGGCTTCCAACGAAGAAACGCCTTTTTCTACCAGTTTGCAATCTGTTTCTCCAATGATGAGGGTAAGGGAATAAAGACATCACCATTTAGGAGTTTAGAACTGAAGATAATTAAAGCTGAAATCTAAAAATTCAGCCACATTGTACAATGTGCTAGCTTACTAGAAGTTAAGTCCAATAAGGTTCATGACACCCTGTGGACTTATCTCTTTAATTCTCAATTTTTATTTTTACGGAGTGCCGGCAGCATAGCCATCACTTGACTTTTGGTTCTCCAACGCTGGATCTTCTGGTCTCAGCCACTGCAGCACCGCATGAAGCTCCGATGCCCACCCCTTCCTCCCCCTGCCCAATCACAGAATGCCATCTATTATATGAACGCATTGACAAAATATAAATACAAAGGCTTCTGTGAATGAACAGCAGATGGGAGGGGTAGGCACAAAAGCTGCTTTATGAGAGAGCAGCTTCTCAAATCCTGTCAAAGCTCTGGGAGTATAGCAATAGCTGTGCTCCTGGAGCTCCATAACCTGTCAGATGTAAATTAAAGAGATAAGTCCACAAGGTGGCATGCACCTCGCTGGACTTACTATATAGCATGTCAGCACATTTTACAAAGTGGCTGAATTTCTGCTTTAATTAAACATGTAGTAGCTTTTCATGTCTTTTAGTACAGACTACAGACTGAGTGTGAACAAAAAAACTTTTCTTCTGAAGTGGACATGTTCTTTCAAAGCACAGGAAAAGAAGAGCCTGTGCTGATAGGAAATACCGTACATGCGGAAAATATTCACATCGCTTCACTTTTTCAAAATTTTGTTATGTTACAGCCCTATTCCAAAATGGATTAAATTCATTATTTTCCACAAAATTCTACAAACAATACCCCATAATGACAACGTGAAAGAAGTTTGTTTAAAATATCTTTACAAATTTATCAAAAAGAAAAAAAGAAAAAATACCACATGTATATAAAAGTATTCTCAGCCTTTGCCATGACACTCAAAATTGAGCTAAGGTGCATCCTGTTTTCACTTATCATCCTTGAGATGTTTCTACGACTTAATTGGAGTCCACCTGTGGTAAATTCAGTTGATTGGACATGATTTGGAAAGGCACACGCCTGTCTATATAACGACCCACAGTTAACAGTGCATGTCCGAGCACAAACCAAGCCATGAAGTCCAAGGAATTGTCTGTAGACCTCCGAGACAGGATTGTATCGAGGCACAGATCTGGGGAAGGGTACAGAAAAGTTTCTGCAGCATTGAAGGTCCCAATGAGCACAGGGGCCTCCATCCTCTGTAAATGGAAGTTTGGAACCACCAGGACTTTTCCTAGAGCGGGCTGCCTGTATGGTAGAGTGGCAAGATAGAAGCCACTCCTCAGTAAAAGGCACACGACAGCCTGCCTGGAGTTTGCCAAAAGCCACCTGAAGGGATCTCAGACCATGAGAAACAAAATTCTCTGGTCTGATAAAACAAAGATTGAACTCTTTGGCCTGAATGGGAAGTGTCATGTCTGAAGGAAACCAGGCACCGCTTATCACCAGGCCAATACCATCCCTACAGTGAAGCGTGATGGTGGCAGCATCATGCTGTGGCGATGTTTTTTAGTGGCAAGAACTGGGAGACTAGTCAGGATTAAGGGAAAGATGAATGCAGCAATGTACAGAGACATCCTTGATGAAAACCTGTTCTAGAGTGCTCTGGACCTCAGACTGGGGTGAAGGTTTATCTTCCAACAGGACAATGACCCTAAGCACACAGCGAAGATAACAAAGGAATGGCTACGGGACAACTCTGTGAATGTCCTTAAGTGGCACAGCCAGAGCCCAGACTTAAACCAGATTAAACACCTCTGGAGATACCTGAAAATGGCACCGACACTCCCCATCCAACCTGATGGAGCTTGAGTGGTCCTGCAAAGAAACATAGGATTAACTGCCCAAAAATAGGTCTGCCACACTTGTAGCATCATACTAAAAAAAAACTTGACGCTGTAAATTGTGCCAAAGGTACTTCAACAAAGTATTGCGCAAGGGCTGTGAATACTTATGTAAGTGGGATTTTTTTGTTTTTTTATGTTTAATAAATTTGCAAAGATTTCAAACAAACTTCTTTCACATTGTCATTATGAGGTATTGTTTGTAGAATTTTGAGGAAAATAATGAATTTAATCCATTTTGGAATAAGGCTGTGACAACAAAAAAGTGAAACGCTGTAAATACTTTCTGGATGCACTGTATTTGCGAAGCTGCTTGTTTTCCCTGTGTAAATAAAAAGGATACAGATTACAGATACCCTATAAAACTCAGTAAGAATATTATCCAGATATAGGAATGTCAAATGTGTACTTTTGGTTACCCTGAGGATTTTTTTTATAATCCATCCATTCAGACACAGCATGGATCAAAACGTAGCGTTATATTTGAACAAACAAGCTATAATACTGACATTCCCTTTTAGGCCTGGTTCACACTGATGCAAATTCTAATGGAAGTACAACTGTAATTAGACTTTGAAAAAGGTCCGGTGCGATTTTGTGGCCCATACACCTTAATGGACATGCATCAAAATTGCATCTGCATTCTTTTTTGATCCACTTTTTTTGATCCACTTTACAGTGCCATTTGTGCTGGTTGTTTGTTATGGATTTTCTGCACTGTCTTACTTGGTAACATCACAAAGGTCAAATGTTGCAATGCAAATACCAATACCGATCAAATGTTTAAACACACAATAAAAAGTTGCTATTATTTAGAAATGGGGTTCTTGGTCTGCAAAGGGTTATTTGCAAATCTTTCCAAGCCGCATTACCTAGACCAGGGATATGCAATTAGCGGACCTCCAGCTATTGCAGAACTACAAGTACCATGAGGCATAGCAAGACTCTGACAGCCACAAACATGGCACCCAGAGGCAGAGGCATGATGGGACTTGTAGTTTTGCAACAGCTGGAGGTCTGCTAATTGCATATCCCTGACTTAGACTATTCCAAACACCACTTAGCCACTTCTGTGCCAATTACCCAGAAGTCTTTTTTTTTCCTATGGTGGCTTATTTGCATACATACATTTGCATACATTACCATCTAAATTTTACCTAAATGCATTTAGTACTCCAATGAAGAAAAAAGTGCTCCAAAACATCATTTGTATATGCATTTTAAAGCATTCACAAATTTGAATGTGCAATTTCATCTGATGTGGAAGAATCAGAACCCTGCACTAGGCTATACAGATGCAGCATTAACCAATCTGTTAAAGTAATCATCGTGTTTGTAAGCTTACAGACTGAGAGTCCTTAGTGCGAGTGCAGCACAGGAAGACTTTCAGACGACGAGTCCAGCTGCTGGCTTGGCCTTCTTCCAGACGGTGCCTATGAGAGAAGGGATTATTCAGGTGGGTATACTGAAGAATGAGCTACACTGTGCAGAAGACAATGGAACTGTAAACCTATAGGGAACGCTAAAACATTTACGGATGAATAGGATTTTTTTCTCACCGCAAGTTGTATGTGCGCAAATTCCTTTGCCTTCTCTTTGTTGCTCGTAACTTCACAAAAGTTCTTCCAGTTGGATCAAAAACACAAAGTACTGTGATGCAGACACTGAGTATGACTACCCAGTTACATACCACCATTCCTGCAGAAAACAACCACAAAAAGACAATGAGCAGTCTGCAGGGAAAAAAAAACACCCTTGTGGGAGAAGAATTATTCAATAAAAACAGTTTCACAAGGATAAAGAAGAAACCGTTCAGTGAAGATATAACCAGACATCATAAAATACAGGAACTATGTACAGTAACTTTGTACTATCATTAGATTTTTACAAAATTCCAAATCAAGCGCAACTACAGATTGTACAACAGGGCATGTGCTTACTGAATTATCTAGAAAACATAAGATCTTCCTTCTGGGAACTAAAAGCCAGTTCTCCATGTAAGGTGACAACCTAATATGAGTATACCGTGTTGTATAAATACTATACATTGCTGGCACCTGAAGAAGTAAGCAATGTCCATGAAATCCATCAGGCCACAAAAGATCAATATTTCATGGTACAAATGCATTACCTGATCAGAGGTTGATTATAATGTCTCTATTTGGACATCTCACAAGTTTATGCAGAATACAATAAAAAATATACACTGGCCACTTTATTAGGTACGTCCTGTTAGTACCAGGTTGGACCCCCTTTCGCCTTCAGAACTGCCTTAATTCTTTGTGGCATAGATTCAACAAGGTGTCGGAAACATTCTTCAGGGATTTTGGTTCATAGTGACATGATAACATCACACAGTTGCTGCAGATTTGTCAGTTGCACATCCATGATGAAAATCTCCTGTTCCACCACATCCCAAAGGTGAGGTGCTCTATTGGATGAGATTTGGTGACTGTGGAGGCCATAGGAGTACAGCGACCTCATTGTTGTGTTCTAGAAACCAGCGGTGAGATGATTTGAGCTTTGTGACATGGTGCATTATCCTGCTGGAAGGAGCCATCAGAAGATGTTTACACTGTAGTCATAAAGGGATGGACATGGTCAGCAACAATACTCAGATAGGCCGTGGGGTTTACATGATGCTCAATTGGAATTAAGGGGCCCAAAGTGTTCCAAGAAATTATCCCCCACACCATTACAACACCACCCTGAACCATTGATACAAGACAGGATGGATCCATGCTTTCATGTTTACTCCAAATTCTGACCCTCCCATCTGAATGTCGCAGCCGAAATCAAGACTCATCAGACCAGGCAATGTTTTTCCAATCTTCTATTGTCCAATTTTGGTGAGCCTGTGCGAATTATAGTCTCAGTTTCCTGTTCTTAGCTGACAGGAGTGGCACCCGGTGTGGTCTTCTGCTGCTGTGCCCATCTTCAAGATTGGAAGTATTGTGCGTTCAGAGATGGTATTCTGCATACCTTGGTTGTAACACGTGGTTATCTGAGTTACTGTTGCCTTTCTATCATCTCAAACCAGTCTGCGCATTTTCCTCTGACCTCTGACATCAACAAGGCATTTTCGTCCACACAACTCCCGCTCACTGGACATTTTCTCTTTTTTGATCCCCTCTCTGTACACCCTAGATATGGTTGTGCGTGAAAATACTCATACCAGCCCATCTGGCACCAACAGCCATGCCACGTTCAAAGTCATCTAAATGCCCTTTCTTCCCCATTCTGCTGCCCGGTGTGAACTTCAGCAAGTCCGTCATCTTCACCACATCTAAATGCCTAAATCTATTAAGTTGCTGCCATGTGATTGGCTGAATAGAAATTTGTGTCACCAAGCAATTGAACTGGTGCACTAAAGTGGCTGGTGAGTGTATATTGCTTTTATGTGTGATCTATTAATAAAGAGGAAATATTTTAATGTAACATGGTGTGCCTCCAAAGTCCCAAATGGTAGCTTTGTTCTTTTTTTCTCAATTTTGATGTGTACGGGGATGTGGCACTAATCCCCCCTCCCATTTTTAAATAGCTATTTTAAAAGCCAGTTTATTTACCCATCTAGAACCATACAGCAACCTACCTTCCTGAAGGTTGTAGTGCATTATTATACTGAAATGAAGCCCTGGACATCTGCTTATAATTAATATGAGGATAATACAATTCTATGCCAGTTGAAAAGGAGGGTCACACACCGCTGGTATCATCTACAAGAAACTTTATTAAAGATAGCTCAGACAGAACTCCATAGCAGAACCATGTTCTGTCTGAGCAGTCTCCAATAAAGTCTCTTATGGATAACACCAGCGATGTGTGACATTGCTTTTCAGACATGAATCATTTGCTACAGGAGTGTGAGTGGACCCCGTGCTGGTCTACAGCGGTCCTTCACAGCTTACTTAAGTAATTACTAAAACCAGTAATAATCGATAATTTTTTAACATGATAAAGAGTAGGTGCGTTTTTATTGTCTTACAGATACAACCTCCCCTTTAAGGACAAGTGTGTCCATTCCCTTTACTCAGGTCCCACATTACACTCAGCTCCCTGCTCTATGCTGTGCAGTGTGTGACTTCAGATCCTCGCCCCTGTCATCTGACCATCAGAAATGCTGTGTAAACGATACGCTTTAAATGATTGCGCATAGCGATTTCCGCAGATAAACAGGTACAACTTATGCAGGAGGATTTGTTTTATTTCTGTGTACTACCTGAGCTCAGTCACTTCACTGGGTATATGTAAGGGTTTACAACCACCTTAAATACAGCTAGTATGAAGAGGAGTTGTAGACCAAACTATTACTTATATATAACATAGAAAGGCAAACAGGCTGAGGCAAGGCTGTGCTGAATAACAAGCTGGCTGAACAGAATTACATATATTTTGCCAATTAAGACAGTTCCTAAATATATATCTCAATTGCTTGTTTGTTTGTTGCTTGTCTGGAGTTCAGCTTTAAAGTGATTCTAAAGGCAGAAGGTTTTTTTATCTTATTGAATTCTATGCATTAAGATAAAAAACCTTCAGTGTGCAGCAGCCCCCCTAATACTTACCTGAGCCTCCTCTCGATCCAGCGATGTACAGGACTGCCTCGGCCATCCGGGACTCTCCCTCTTGGTTGGCTGAGACATGGCAGTGGCGCCATTGCCTCCCTCTGCTGTCAAAGTCAGTTAGCCAATCAGGAGAGAGAGGGGGCGGGGGCCGAACCGCGGCTCCCCGTCTAAATTGACACACAGAGATTCGGCTCGGGTGCTCCCACAGCAAGCAGCTTGCTATGGGGGCACTTGACAGAAGGGAGGAGCCAGGAGAGCCGGTGAGGGACCTGAGAAGAGGAGGATCTGGGCTGCTCTGTGCAAAGGCAACTGCACAGAGCAGGTAAGTATAACATGTTTGGTAATTTTAGAAAAAAAAAAACGAGACTTTAGTATCACTTTAACATGAAGCTATGATTTTCCCCTGAACAGGTTCACTTAGCTCTCCTTCTTCCTAGCCCCAAAGAATACAGAACAAGCAAAAGCTATAATTCATTGTTCCTATGTATTACTTTAATCTTCCACTATAACTGCAACAGAAGAATGAGAAAGAGATAGAACCTCATTTCTCTTTAAATTTCTTTCTCCCTGTGTGTTCCAGTTACTGGTGCCACCTGGGACAGGTAACACACTAAACCTTGCCAAATGAGGACACAGAAAAAAAAAACTGGCAGAGGTGTTAACCCTACTCTATCCACATGAACAAAAATGGATAAAAATATTTGGGTAGATTTCTGTAAGGTAGGAACTATGGGTTCTATTTAGTGACAGGATTGGTGGTCAGTGTGCCCCAGTATTTGGACATGTTCAGGCATCTGGATTTGTCTTCTTTACACAGTGAGTGCCAGTTTTAGGATTGGACCCACAGCTATGCATTGAGTTAACATGCAGAAAAATGCACTTTTTACTTCTTGTTACCGCAACTCATGTTAGCACACAGTCTGTGGCGCTATTAATTTTGAATGGCACCCCAACAAGTGTGCCTCACAGCATATTTTTCTTCACTTAAAATTGTAAATTGCAACAGACTTTGTTTGCAGCGGAACTAAATTGCATCTGAGCACTACAAACCAAAAACGCTATTTAATTCATTTTTAATGGCTTGCCGCCTGCCCACAGTAGTTGTACTGCCAGCAGGCAGCAACTCCAGGCCAGGCGATGTACCTGTGCATTGCGGCCTTTCTTCTGGGTTCAGGGCACGCATGCGCACGAAATGATTGGACACAGCACAAGTTTGGCAGCTAAATTCAGCCAATGCCACCTCAGAGCATTGGCTGAATTTAGCTGCCAACCTGCGCAATCACGCCTCTTAAAAGGCAACCGAGATGTCCCTCCTGGTATGGAACAGGCCTACCTAGCGGCTGAATGGCCACACCTGGAAATGCAAGCTCAATATTTCTTCTCGAGGGGAAGATTCCTCCGACAGGGTGAACTTGCAGCAATCTCGAACACCAAGTCGTTCCCCTTCTGGGCCTATATTCAATTAAAACACTACCTTGATAGCCCCGTGAACGGAGACAGCTTTAGGAAAACCCCAACAGTCTTGGAATCTCTGTGTACCGTCTCCTCCCCCCAGAGTCACTTGATTTCAGTGCTCTACGCCGCAATGTTCTGGGAATCCTATGCTTCCTTCCACTCGAAACACGCCTACTGGGAAACCAAACTAGATAGGGTGATAGAGGACGCCAGTTGGGACCGAATTCACCTGTATATCCACAAAGGCTCCCTCAACGTACACACACAGGAAAACAGGTATAAGTTTAAAATGAAATGGTATAGAACGCCAGAAACACTCCACAAATTCATCCCTATGGTCTCAGATCGATATTGGAGATGTGAGCAAGATCTAGGTACCCTTCTCCATATATGGTGGACATGTCCAGCCATATTGGAGAAGGGTCCATACAGTAACGACCGAGACAACCTCGCTCCCCCTAGAGTTCATGCCAGCGCAATACCTCTTGCAGCTCTCTAAAATTCCCCACAACTACAAATCGGTAGCCATGCATATGAATGATGCAGCTAGACTATGCTTACCAGACCATTGGAAGTCCAAATTACCCCTTTCTATGAAGGAATGGACACTCTGAATCAACCACATAGCAGCGATAGAGGAGCTGATTCACGCCGCACATGAATATCGCATTTTGTGACTACATGGGCTCCCTGGCTTGAATACCGGAACTCGCAACGATATCAAAAGCTGACACAGGAGAGCACTTGACTTTTGTAATCCGGGTTTATACCCCTTTGGTGATGTGGACCCAAAGAACAATAGAACCTGTACATTATATGCAACATCTGGGGGCACCTGGAGAGGGTAGCTGGTGGCTTTTTCCATCCGCTCACCACACAGCCCCCTGGCGGTCTGCCTCTCCCCTACCCCCCTCTACGTTGATTTACTTCTAGGAAAGAGCTATGGTAGCGAGATGACCTAGAGTCGGACACTACCCTCTCTCAACATAGGATTAATGGTACAACCAAACGCTGCCTTATGCTCCCTTACTGGCCCTCAACACACAGTAACACTAATAAGCTATAGAGCACTGCAGCATCACTGCCCTACTTGAAGAGGGCCTGCCACAATCATTAGGAAACAAGGGGCTAGTTTCCTACCAGATCTACTAGAGAGGGAATGTGAGGGGCACTAAATGTTGGTCGTTTGTTTACAACTATTTGAATTATGATGCCCTCTCGATGCCAAATGCACTTACTTCTATATGTTCTGCAATGTACTTTCTGTATTTCCTATGAAACTTTAAAAAAAAAAAATTTTGTGGAAAAAAAACCTAACCATATCCGCCATATAAGATCCCAGGTTTCACTTACCAAGTGTAACATTCTTCGCTGTGACATCATTGCAGGATGTGTAATACTGAGCCAACCAGACAATACCCACGATTGCGTAAACAAACTCAATCACTAGAATTGCTACAGGAAAAAAAAAAGAATATATATTAGATGAAACCGGCGTCTGCTTTCCTTATGGCAAATAAAAAAAATGTAGTGCTCACTTACCAAGCCGCACATATAACACATACTGCATGGAGTCCCTGGGCTCGGTGTACAGAATTCCTCCTCTCATACTCAGCCAGATGATGGCTACCTCTGCTATCATACAGCTGAGCAGAATGCCCAGGTACCCCCGTCCATGATCCACCAGGTTCAGGGAACATGTTTCATGGGGGTTATAGGTCAGACCGAAGAGGACCACAGAGAGGATTACAAACCTGGAAGAAAGCAAAGAACACAGTATTCACATAGCTGTATTCAGTGGTACTGTCACAATAACATGAAGAACCAGCAAAATAAAATACCTGCAATCCATGGTGTAAAAAAAAAGCTATTAATGCTACTATTGGCAATAAAGTTACACTTAGCAAATACATTGCCAATAGTAGTATTATTAGCTTTTTTTACACCATAGAGATTACAGGTATTTCCTCTACAACCTGGAAGCTGAGTGATTATTTTGGACAACTCTGGATGTTTACAGACCGGACTACAGCCGGCCATAGATGGATTGAAATTTGACTGGTTCAACAGGCGCCAGCTGAATTTTAATCCATGTATGAGCAGGCTGGTTGTACAGAAATCGATCCATTGATTGACTTCCGTGCAACCAACCGGGCAGATTTTGCTCATGCGATCACTGCCGGTGGCTATAGCCGTTATCAGTGACCATTGTATTCTGACGGCTGGGAAACCTCCCTCTGTCAGAATACAACAGCTCTGTGTTGATGAGGGAATCAAGTACATTTTCTTTCCTTCAACCTGTGTTTGAGCATGACCTCGTTCAGACGGGCGGTTAGTCCGTGGTTTAATTGCCTGGATTTAGTGCCCCCTGGCCACATATGTGAACAAAGACTAAGACAGGAGGTAGATTACTGGTTAGATCATCAGGTGAAAATAAAAGAAAAAAACACTAAAAAAGGAAACTAATGCAGCCACCACATTTAGGAATTGGTAAGCTACAAAATATATCATTTTTGTTTTTGGGTTTAATACCACTTTAGCTTGTATGTCAAGCCAAAATTAAACAATAAGTTCACCTTTTTAAAAAAAAATTCAAAATAAATGCAAATGTGTCTAAAAGTAAAAAAAACAATGCATTTATGATTTTCTTCTCAGGAGACTGCAGAGCACTGCACGGGTACAATACCAGGCTTCTGCATACTACCCTGTTTCCCCGAAAATAAGACCTAGCGTGATTGTCGGTGATGGCTGCAATATAAGCCCTACCCCCCAAATAAGCCCTAGTTAAAGTTCTTGTAGGTCTTATTTTCAGGGTAGGGCTTATTTTTGGGGGAAACAGGGTAGGGCTTATTTGGGGGGTAGGGCTTATATTGCAGCCATCACCGACAATCCCGCTAGGTCTTATTTTCGGGGAAACAGGGTATTCCTACAGCTCTGTGCCTGTACCTCTGTATGGGCTGTTAAGTTTCAGCTCTACAAGCACGCTGATCAGCAGGTTCGCAGTCCATTAAAACTAAAAATCCATCTGCCGTGGTGGCAGATGGGACATGTAGGTTATCCATTCACAGACCTCAATGAAAGAATGACGCGATTGTGCGGGAGGAGCCCTGTACAGCTGCGTCGATTTTAAAATGCGACAGCGGCTGCGGGGGAAAAGAACCCCTGCCCGCTGTCACAAGGGGTCGTGGGGGTGAGGGGAGGTGCATAGCAACACATTACATGTTACACCCAAAATACGATCGTAACATTTCACTAAAGCTGAACTTATCCTTTAATGTTCTCAGCTCTTAAATTCCTTTTGTAAGCTGGCAACACACAGCAATGTTGTGGACAGAGTGGTGTCAGCCCTGCTTACTTTCCTTTACTAAACTAATCCAACCAACCCCGCTGTCTTCTTATCAAAGCATGCACTAAAGCTGGCCTTAGATGAGTCTGTTTTTTCTGTTCAACCAGTGGGATGAACAAAAAAAATCTGACCTCATTCCCCCATTCACACACTTGATGAAGATGGGGAAATCCTCCCCACTGTGGCATTGTATTCTGACAGCTGGAAGACTTCTGCACTGTTAGAATATACTGATCAGTGCTGCAGCCTATAGCCTTTGTTCGCCCTAGATGTTTAACCCCTTCCCAGCAAGTGTCATTAATACAGTGATAGTGCATATTTTATAGCACTGATCACTGTATTGGCGTCACTGGTTCCCGCAAAGTGTCAGTTAGTATCCGATTGTCCACCGCAATATCACAGTCCCACTATAAGTCGCTGATCGCTGCCATTACTAGTATAAAAATAAATAAATAAAAATTCCAGTACATATCCCCATGTTTTTTAGCAGAAAGTAAAAAAATATTGTTGTCCTTTTTTTTTTTTATAGTGCAAAACATAAAAAACGCAGCAGCGGTCAAATACCAGCAAAAGAAAGCTCTATTTATGGAAAAATAAATTACATCAATTTTATTTGGGTACAGCGTTGCATGACCACGCAATTGCCAGTTAAAGTAACGCAGTGCTGTATCACAAAAAGTGGCCTGGTCATGAAGTCCCCGGAGGTCAAATGGTTAAGGGTTCCATTAATAAATGTTTTCAAGCAAGCTTCATACAACATTCGTCTTTGTAACTGGATTCAGTTGGAAAACGTGGGAATCCTGGGTGACATTTGTAACATTTTTAACCGCTTACAGACCGGAAGATTTGGCTGTTTAATGACCAGGCCATTTCTTGCGATATGGCACTGCGTCACTTTGACTGACAATTGCGCGATTGTGCGGCGTTGTACCCAAAACAAAATTGACGTCCTTTATTTCCCACAAATAGAGCTTTCTTTTGGTGGCATTTGATTACCTCTGCAGTTTTTATTTTTTGCGCTAAAAACAAAAAAAAGAGCAACAATTTTGAAAAAAAAAAAATATATATACAGTGGGGACGGAAAGTATTCAGACCCCCTTAAATTTTTCACTCTTTGTTATATTGCAGCCATTTTTCCTCATTAATGTACACACAGCACCCCATATTGACAGAAAACACAGAATTGTTGACATTTTTGCAGATTTATTAAAAAAGAAAAACTGAAATATCACATGGTCCTAAGTATTGAGACCCTTTGCTCAGTATTTAGTAGAAGCACCCTTTTGATCTAATACAGCCATGAGTCTTTTTGGGAAAGATGCAACAAGTTTTTCACACCTGGATTTGGGGATCCTCTGCCATTCCTCCTTGCAGATCCTCTCCAGTTCTGTCAGGTCGGATGGTAAACGTTGGTGGACAGCCATTTTTAGGTCTCTCCAGAGATGCTCAATTGGGTTTAAGTCAGGACTCTGGCTGGGCCATTCAAGAACAGTCACGGAGTTGTTGTTAAGCCACTCCATTTATTATTTTAGCTGTGTGCTTAGGGTCATTGTCTTGTTGGAAGGTAAACCTTTGGCCCAGTCTGAGGTCCTGAGCACTCTGGAGAAGGTTTTTCGTCCAGGATATCCCTGTACTTGGCTGCATTCATCTTTCCCTCGATTGCAACCAGTCATCCTGTCCCTGCAGCTGAAAAACACCCCACAGCATGATGCTGCCACCACCATGCTTCACTGTTGGGACTGTATTGGACAGGTGATGAGCAGTGCCTGGTTTTCTCCACCGCTTAGAATTAAGGCCAAAAAGTTCTATCTTGGTCTCATCGGGCAATAGAATCTTATTTCTCATCATCTTGGAGTCCTTCAGGTGTTTTTTAGCAAACTCCATGCGGGCTTTCATGTGTCTTGCACTGAGGAGAGGCTTCCGTCAGGTAACTCTGCCATAAAGCCCCGACTGGTGGAGGGCTGCAGTGATGGTTGACTTTCTACAACTTTCTCCCGACTGCATCTCTGGAGCTCAGCCACAGTGATCTTTGGGTTCTTCTTTACCTCTCTCATCAAGGCTCTTCTCCCCTGATAGCTTAGTTTGGCCGGATGGCCAGCTCTAGGAAGGGTTCTAGTCGTTCCAAATGTCTTCTATTTAAGGATTATGGAGGCCACTGTGCTCTTAGGAACCTTAAGTGCAGCAGAAATTTTTTTGTAACCGTAACCAGATCTGTGCCTTGCCACAATTCTGTCTCTGAGCTCTTCAGGCGGCTCCTTTGACCTCATGATTCTCATTTGCTCTGACATGCACTGTGAGCTGTAAGGTCTTATAAAGGGAGGTGTGTGACTTTCCTAATCAAGTCCAATCAGTATAATCAAACACAGCTGGACTCAGATTAAGGTGTAGAACCATCCCAAGGGTGATCAGAAGAAATGGACAGCACCTGAGTTAAATATAGGAGTGTCACAGCAAAGGGTCTGAATACTTAGGACCATGTGATATTTCAGTTTTTCTTTTATAATAAATCGGCAAAAATGTCAACAATTCCGTGTTTTTCTGTCAATATGAGGTGCTGTGTGTACATTAATGAGGAAAAAAATTAACTTAAATGATTTTAGCAAATGGCTGCAATATAACAAAAAGTGAAAAATTTAAGGGGGTCTGAATACTTTCCGTCCCCACTGTATATTTTTTAATTTTTGCTACAATAAATATCCCCAAAAATGCTTTTAAAAAAACAAAATGTATTCATCTGTTTAGGCCGACATATATTCTTCTACATATTTTTGGTAAAAAAAAAAAAAAAAAAAATCGCAATAAGCGTATATTGATTGGTTTGCGCAAAAGTTATAGTGTCTACAAACTATGGGAAAGAATTATGGCACTTTCATTATTATTTTTTTCTTTTACTAGTAATGGCGGTGATCTGAGATTTTTAGAGGTACTGTAACAATGCAGCAGAGAGATCGAACACTTTTGAGACATTTTTGGGACCACTGACATTTATACAGCGATCAGAGCTATAAAAACGCACTGATTACTGTGTAAATATTACTGGCAGGGAAGGGGTTAACACTAGGGAGCGATCAAGGGGTTACATGTGTGTTCCCTAGTTAGTGTTTCTAACTATATGGGGATAGGACTGACTGGGGGAGGAGACATATCGTTGTTCCTACTTACTAGGAACAAACGATATGTCTCCACTCCCCTGACAGAACAGGGATTTGTGTGTTTACACAAATCCCCGTTCTAGCTCTCATTCCCGCAATCCCAGGTGGCTGGCAGTAATCGTGCCCGCCAGCCACGCGCCTCCGGCAGCTTTTAAAGGGGGAGACGTACCTGTACGGCAATTCGCAGGAATGTGCTACTTTGCCGACGTATGCCGGCCGGCAATTGGTTAAAGAGACCCCTCAGTGTTCAGAATAAAAATCTGATAAGTAGATTGTTTTGTATAAAAGGGGGCAGCCATTTTTGCTAATTATGTACATAGGTTGTGTTTTTGTGTGCACTACTGGTCCTATCAAACAGCCTGCACAGAATGAATAAAAACCTATTAGCTTAGTGTGTTAATTGCAGTCACTCCGAAACGCGTAGGTATTATGAATGCAATCAGCATCACTTGCTGACATCAAGTCCCACCCTGAGGGGAAATCTGTATTTTCACATTCTGATTCACACAGGAGGCATTCCAGGGACAATTTACACATCCATGTGGGAAGTTGCAATATATAACAGTCACAACAAAAATCGTTTTCATGAAATGTAAGGCCTCCTGCACACAGCCCCAAAGAGGGCCACACAGCGTACATTGCAGTGTATTTCTTTGCCAAGAGTGACAGGTGGGCAGATCAATGATAGGCTGGCTGACGCAGTGGCTGTAAGGGTACAATCACAAATCCTATTGTTTACATCTGTAAATGGAACTACCGTATTTATCGGCATATAACACGCATTTTCATTTTAGGAGGGAAGTTTCAGGAAAAAAAACTTACATTTTAAAGTAAGAACTTTGAAGCAAAATAAGGGTCAGTGCCCATCAATGCAGCCTCACCATTGCCCATCTGCAGCCTGATCAATGCCATCTGCAGCCTCACAATTGCCCATCAATGCACATGTGCAGCCTCACAATTGTCCATCAAAGCAGCCTCATCAATGTCCATCTAGAGCCTCACAATTGCCCATCAATGCAGCTTGATCAATGCCATCTGCAGCCTCACAATTGCCCATCAATGCACATGTGCAGCCTCACAATTGTCCATCAAAGCAGCCTCATCAATGTCCATCTAGAGCCTCACAATTGCCCATCAATGCAGCTTGATCAATGTCCATGTGCAGCCTCACAATTGCCCATCATTGCAGCTTAATCAATGGCCATCTGCAGCCTCACCATTGCCCTCAATGCAGCCTGATCAATGCAGCCTCACCATTGCCATGAATGCAACCTGATCAGTGCCCATCTGCAGCCTCAACTCAGATTACTGCTGCCTCGGAGGGGACAGGGCGGGGGGCGGGACAAGCGCCATCAGATTACATACAGCAAGAATCTCCTGTTTACTGGGCGGCCTCTTTAAAACAAAGTACCACCTCCTGGACCGGCTTCTATGATAGACAAAGCACTGGTCCAATGCCGACCCAGGAGACGGGACTTCCTATTACAGAGGCCGCCAAGTAAACAGGAGATTCTTGCTGTATGTAATCAGACGGCGCTCGTCCCGCCCCGCCCCCCCCTTCCTGTTCCCTCCTAGGCAGCTCAAATTGCAGTATCGGCGTATAACACGCACACACTATTAGTACCCGATTTTCAGGGAGAAAAAAGTGTGTGTTATACGCCAATAAATACAGTAATCACTGTCCTGATCGCAGAGGGTCTGTGTTTGGGGCAGTGATTAAATCCTGGTACACATATAAACAATTTGAGTAGCTTATATACTTTTACAGCTGCAGCTTTAGCCAGCCTGTCATTGATTTGTACAGGGTGGCTGCATGATCCACCTGTCTTTCCTGGGCAGAGAAATATGCCCAGATGTATGCTGTACAGCCCTGTTGTGGCCATGTGCAAGACGCCTAACAATGAACACTGGCTGGAAGCAAATTCCTGCTATTAAATATTGACATACAAGTATGTGCCATCCAAACACAGACACAAGAGCAAAGGCCAAACTGACACACAAGGCCATCATTGTACAGTGCAAAAAGGCTAAAAGTTAATAAAAAAATGATTCACTTCTGTAAATCTCAATGACCTTCACTAGATTTGGAAATGGCTGGTTTTGCTGTATGTTTCCTGTTTGCATCATTAGACTCTACCAAGCCACAGTGTACCCAAGTATGATTTTCTCATAGCGCTGTCCTTAATGAAGAATATACTACGCCAGGTATATAAGAAAATAAAGAAGTAAGGTTTGATGCAATAGAATACAACAGAATTATTTCTCCGTGGAATGTCTCTATGTAACAATAACCACTGAGTTGTCCACACAACCAAGAAGTAATGGATACATTTGCAAACATCCAGGGAAATGTAACAAACTTGCAAAGAGCGGAGCCAAAAATAACCCTGTGCAATTTATCATTTAACCATAAAATGCTTCTGAGTGTCCATCACACATTTCTTACACCTTTCTATGGAAGAACTAAACTGGTACTGGCCAGTAGTGTATTCAGGATTTGTGCTGCCCTAGGCCTGACTAAACTCGTGCACCCCCTAATTTAAATATGACCCACCCCTTCCTGCCAAGGCCACTCCCCTTGCTGTTTAAGACTCGCCCTGAAATTTTCGAGTGGGGACACTAGTTCTGAGGGCCTGGGGGGGAAGGAGGGCAATGGATTTCCTTAATTTGCATAATTTCCTCTCACTTCCTGTTTGGCTATGGAGCAGGAAGTGAAGGAAAATCTCTGAAATGGGACAGGGATGGTAAAAAATAAACTGACAGGGGCTACAACCCTCTCTTACTCTTTCCAAAATGAAAAGAAAAAGTGTTGCCCATAGTTCTACTTTGAGCACAAATTTCTGATAATTTTATGGAGAGGACTAAAGATATACCCATGCCAATGGTGCAGCAGAAAACATGTAGCACAGTGAGGAAGGTTTGTGGTCCAGGATGATAGGACAGTCAAAATTAGAATCGGCACCCCCCCCCACAGTTGTGGATTGCCGGCCGCCCGCATACTGAAAGCAGTTTTATTGGGGCGCTAGACTAATTTCCCTCTCAGCCTAGTCCACCCCATAAGACTGGCACTACACTAACAGCGCAAGCCGGTGGGGAATCTTTCCCTGCTGCCCCCCTGCATAGTGCTGCCCTAGGCCTGGGCCTTGTCGGCCTAGGCCAGGATACAGCGTTGGTACTGGCTCCACCCACCCATAGCAGTTTCGCCCACTCTCCCGCACCTCTGCTTGCTGCCTTATAAAGCATTCATAGCACTGGCAGGCAGGGGCAGGGCGGCCTGTCCATTAGGGGCGCCCCCCCCACTATTCATGCAACCGGCCACCATGCAGGAGGCCGGATGCATGAGTTCAAATTGGGGGGGTTTGAAGCACGTGATTAGAGCCAGAGGCTCGCTTCAAAAAAGGGTGGGCTTGGGACGCAGAGGCCAGCGGTGGCTGTGGGTGCACTGTTTCCACACGGAGAAGGAAGCTGATGAGGGATACACTGGGGGCTTTTCTAGATATCAGAGGCACCTTCTATAACCTTTACGTTTAGAAAGGGTTTAATGCAAGTTCACTTATAGAGGAGTTTCAGTCTGTAAAAAAACAATTAAAAGTCAGCAGCTACTGTACAAATACTGTAGCCACTGACTTTTAATATAAGGACACTTACCTGTCCAGGGATCCCGCGATGTCGGCACCCCTAGCCGATTCGTCAATCAGCTTTGGGTGTGGGCGCCAGCATCTGTAGTAAGGGAAACAGGAAGTGAAGCCTTACAGCTTCACAGCCTGTTTCCTACTGTGCATGTGCGAATCGCGCTGCACTTTCTAAATGGTCCCGCTGTCTTCTGGGGCCTCTGTGTCCCAGAAGGCAGCGGGGTAAGGAGGGTAAGGAGGAGGGGGCAGAAATGTTAGAGCGCCATGCAGCAATCTTACCCGGAAGCGGGAATGGGTACCTGTCAAAACCAGTTACCGGCTCCCCCCTCCCCACCAAAAAAGTGCCTAATGTGGCACTAGAGGGGGGGGTGAACAAGCAGAGCCTCCCCGTTTTGGGTGGAGCTCCGCTTTAACATAGAAAAGTCAGATTTTTCACTTGTACCTACAGGTAAGCCTTATTATAGTGAATATCTCCTAAACTTGCACTGTTTGGAGGAGATATTCACATTTGCAGCAGCCGATTACATCACTGTGGATGTGTCGTTTGCTATGTATTCTGGGCACACTGAGTGTGCTGTCAATGCAGAGAGTGCTGTGCTGTGATCGTGACTCCTATGCACATGCGTTTGGAGTGACTTCATTGTGGCCTGGCCATTCAAATGGTTGGACAGCGTGAACCTGGAAGGAAAAACGGGTGAAGATAGAAGCACCTGAAATGGAGACAGCATATCATTGGAGGGCTTTGATTGACAGGCAAGTCTGCCATAATGTGCTAGTTATGGCAAGACCCATACACGGGACCATTTATTCAAATTGTTAGAGTTTATTACCGCTTTGTAAGTGTATGTATGAGCAAAAATTAAAAAACCATATGTCAGAGTGCTCACAGACAATTAAAATGTGCTAAGTGTTTGTACTCTGTATAAATTAATAAACCTGTTGATGTTGCCAAATTCTTCCATGGAAGTCACTCCCTTCTTCAGGCTGATAAAACTGATAGATTGAAATCTGGACTCCCAAAGTATGTGATGACTTCAAAGAGAAGTTGAGGATTTTTTTTCAGAATCATACTTACCTAGCCCCACCGGCTCTAAGGCTGAGAACTGAGCTATCAAACACCTCTGATCGCTTGGTTCTCAGTGCTCAGAGAGCAGAGAGCCGTTGACTGTCAGTCACCGGCTCTCTGCTCTGACCCCCTGCACTCCCTGGAGTGCGGAGTTGTGGACGGGGCAGGAGCGGCTGGCTCATTCTCTCATCGCCTCGCTGAGAGACTGAGCCGGGTGCCAGTTCAGGGATCTGGGTGGATCCCAACCATATGGTCACAATCTTTCCCAGCCTGGATTGGTTCTGCGGAGGCAGCCGACATTGGGCTTCACAAGAGTGCAGAACGAACTGCACTCCTGTGATCCACAGGAGAAGTACAGCCAAACAAGCTTTGGCTGTACGTCTCCTTTAATCAACATTGGCTGTAATGTAATTAAACACTTTCTCCTATCTCTGCCCATCTCTGCGTAACTAAGCTGCAACCTGTTTTTCCTGCTGGAACACTGATGCATGCAAATACAAGCTAAAATTTTTGTTGCCTGGAGGTACCTACAAGCCCTTGTCATAAGCACCGGGGAAGGAAGACACTGTATTCCTGACAATTAGGATGTTTGGGAAGAAAAAAAAACTATTTAAGCAGGGGAAAAGATTACATCTGCACCCCTACCATTTACAAAATATATTGTAAAAATATATTGGCAAAATATATTTTTTGAATAACATCATATTAAATGACAGGAAAGCTTTCAACAAGTCAGCACCGTTAGGCTTATCAAAACAGATCAGGTTGTCATTGGTTACTACATACCACCTTTTTACTGACTACAGAGGTTCCATAGGAATCCAAAATGCTCTAAGCCTTTGGTATAACTAGTCAAAATAACTGAAAACCTTTAAAAGTACAGATCAGCAATCATTATCAGAGGACCCCTTGACGTTTTATTAGGGGTTGGGTCACTGGTGCTGATGTCACGCTGCTGCACGATCCTAGGTCGGCAGTGGCTTTTTATGCAAGTGCATTGCTGTTACATTTTGTGCTATTAAGCTACTACACTACTGGAGATTATGCCTGGCTCCAGGTGAGCTTCATTTATCTCAGCTCGGTTTCATCTGGGGGTGCCAATGGATGCAGAGGATTGTGAAGTTTTGCACCCACATTGGGAAATTCTGACATGAGTCACGGCCGTACATGTGTTTGTAAGGGCAGAAATTTGCTCTGGTGAGTGCTGACTTCACAGGGGAATGGTGACTGGTCTTTGAACACTTAAAGAAGAGTGCTTTCACTTCTGAAGGTGGGAGAATTGTTTCATCCATTTCCATTTATAACAGCTGTGTTTGGTATGATATATCTTTTGTATGCTATGTCATTTACTTAACATCTAATGTATGCAGTGCTTGGAATGTTTACTGTATTTTTATGAATGTCAATTATATTATAGAAAAAACTCTGCCATCCCTCCTCTACCTTACCCCTGATGAAAAAAAATGAATCATTTCTGAAACGCGTCGGGAGGAAGAGGATGTTTATTTACACCAAGCTTCAGCCTTTGTATAGAGTACTCAGTCAATGTTGATAGGTTTTATTACACGTACTATTTCTTGTATGTATTTTTTTTTATATATTGTAATAAAGTACTGTAATTTATCTATCCTAATACGATGACTTTAAAATTGCCTATTTGGGGGTACTTTCTCTGCTATTTTTTCCATTTATAGAGAACATTGTTTCACTGGGACATTTTCAGTGGTTTATGAACTGACTGATTTTGCACATCAATTAATATTTCTATGTAATTTGCACATTTAGTTTTAAGTGGCGTTACACAATTTTTGTGTATTATCAGAGGCTGCCTCCAATCCATAAACTTGACATCATAGGAGCCCCTTTTGGGCACTACTTCATCAGTTGGCATGCATTTAAAATCCCCTTTAGTACGGCTGTCTTACAATTGGCTGGATAAATGTAACCTACCACTGCCATATATTGTTGGTGATGGGTTTCAAATAACGCTTCGATCATTTTTACAAAAACTTGCAGTTGTCAGAAAACTGCTATTTACATGGCCAGCATTAGGGTAAGCTTAAAGATGGCCATACACATCTACTGTTTTTTTTGTTCTGCCAGTGGCTGATCGAAAGAAAAAAAGTAAAAAAAAAAAAAAACTGATTCCACCATTCACACAAATTAGATGGATGGAGGAATCCTCTCTGAAAGGACATTAAATTCTGACAGCAGAACCCCGATCAACTGAAATATTTCTAAGTTCTGTCTCTTCATACACTGACTGAAACTCAGCCATTCCGTACCGGACCAGGCAAATTTGATACAGTGTATAGCCAGCTTAAAGCTGTACTCCAAGAAAAAAGTTTTTTTTATTTTTATTTTTTGCCGTTAGCCATATACAGTATATGGTCATAAAGCCATAGTGGGTGTCCCATTACTGTCTACTTCTGCATTTAGTATCTTCTAAATTTTTACTTTTTTTCATCTAGGACACTACTGTAACTGCTAAACTTTCGGCAAAGAATTTTGCTACCCCAGCTCTACTACACTGATCATAGCGGGTCGTTCCCTGTGCATCTCCTCAATTCACAAAAAGTCTTGCATTCTTTTCATTCCATACTAGGTGTTCTGAGATTGGAGGAGGGCAGATGGGTAATGGTCACCCGCAACTCCTCCATTGAAGGATCCCTTTCGTGTTCCAGTGTTTTACAAAAATCCCTGTCAAATATGAGCCGATAAAAATTTAAATAGTAGTGCAAAATCTGTGGACAAAAACCCTACTCCTGTCTGTTTTAGACACCCTGGTATTCCCTCTTTACGGGCTGCCATTTTGACTCTCACGTAGCATAGTAAAGATGACAGCAGGCTGTCAATAACATCCTGCATGTCAAAGCTTTGTCTGACATTGTTCTTCAAGTTATGTATTATGACAGTCACTATGTTCACATGCTTGTGGAATGTAAAGGTGCACTTTCACGGATGAATGCACTTCAAGAGAACCAACCCCTCCTTGCTCTATTTCAGAAATTGTCTATGTGCAGGTGTGGCCAGGGGAAAGGAAGATTTCAACTGGAAGCTCTAAATATTCTTAAAGGTGCGGTTGTCTGATTCAGGTAAGTACATCATCTGGGGTAGGTGTGTGGGCTCGACAGGATGACCACTTTTGCTATAAAAACACTTAAAAGAAGCTTGGATTAAAAAAAATTAGGTGTGTGTGTGTGTGTGTTTGTATGTATATATATATATATATTTTATATATATATATATATATATATATATATATATATATATATATATATATATATATATATATATATATATTATATATATATATAAAATATATATATACATACAAACACACACACACACACACACCTAGGTGAATGCAGCAGTGTTTGATAGCTCAGTTCTCCCCTCTGCTCTGAGCAGAGACTGTCAATCAATGTCTCTCTGCTCTCCCCCTCCAGCATTTCCTAAAGTGCCAGGCTGTGGAGGGGGTGAGAGCGGCTGGCGCAGTCTCCCAGCGGTTCACCACTTTAGCTCGCGGTCAGCTGAAAACAGGTCAAAGGAGTACAGAACTAACTGCACTCCTGTGATCCATAGGAGCAAAAAAGCTTTGGCCATACTTCTTCTTTAACCACTTAAGCCCCGGACCATTTTGCTGGCCAAAGACCACAGCACTTTTTGCTATTCGGCACTGCGTCGCTTTAACTGACAATTGCACGGTCGTGCGACGTGGCTCCCAAACAAAATTGACGTCCTTTTTTTCCCACAAATAGAGCTTTCTTTTGGTGGTATTTGATCACCTCTGCCGTTTTTATTTTTTGCGCTATAAACAAAAAAAGAGCGTCAATTTTGAAAAAAACACATTATTTTTAACTTTTTGCTATAATAAATATGCCCAAAAAATATATAAAAATTTTTTTTTTCCTGAGTTTAGGTCGATACGTATTCTACATATTTTTTGTAAAAAAAAAAAAAATCGCGATAAGCATTTATTGATTGATTTCCGCAAATGTTATAGCGTCTACAAATTGGGGGATAGTTTTATGGAATTTTTTTAATATTTTTTTTTTTTACTGGTAATGGCGGCGATCGGTGATTTTTATTGTGACTGTGACATTATGGCGGACAATTTTGACACATTCTTGGGACCATTGGCATTAATACAGCGATCAATGCTAAAAAATTGCATTGATTACTGTAAAAATGTCACTGGCAATGAAGGGGTTAACCTCTAGGTGGCGCTGTAGGTGTTAAGTGTGTCCTAGGGAGTGTTTCTAACTGTGGGGAGGGGCGGTGTGTGACACTACACTGATCGCCGCTCCCGATCACAGGGAGCAGAGATCAGTGACAGTGTCACTAGACAGAATGGGGAGATACTTGTTTACATTAGCATCTCCCCGTTCTTCCTCACCGTGAGACGATCGCGGGTATCCGCGGGACCCGCGATCACGGTCACGGAGCTCCCGGGGCGCGTGCGCACGCCCGCAAGCCGCCTCTTAAAGGGCAACCTACAGGTACAGTAATCTGCCTGTGCGTACCCTTCTGGCGCACTATATCTGCATGAGGCGGTCGGGAAGTGGTTAAAGGAGAACTACAGCCCAAGCTTGCTTGCAGAGCAAGCTGACGGTCACCAGCTCTCTGTTCACTGAGCTCTGAGAACCGAGCGATTGGCGGTGTTTGATTTCCCTCTCCTCAGTCTTAGGGCTGGAGGAGGACAGATGCTGCATCTACCTAGGCAAGTATCATTCCAAAAATAACATTCCCATACTTCTCTTTTAATGCTGCCATACACTAATTTGGCTAATTCCTGTTGAATTGGATGAAATTTGACCCGTAGGTGCTCCCGCTGGTATTGTCTAGCTTGACAAATGTCAACTGTTTTATTAAACTTTTGACAACAGGACTGGGTGAAAAATTGCCAGCCAAACAGTGACCCCATCCAATCACATGCAGCCACTTTTCTGGCATTTTGACAGCAGGTATAAGAATACAATAGCCAGTAGGAGAAATCTGCCCATTCATGACGTTGAGAGTGAATAGAGGAATCTGCTAGTTTTCTTTTATTTAGCCCACAGGCTGAAAGAAGGAACTCTATGCATGTATGGAGACACCCGTATCTCCTAAAGTGGTTGTAAACTCTGTTATACCAGTTTTAACTACTGGTAAGCCTATACCAAGGCTTACCTGTAGGTACCTTGAATATCTCCTAAACTTGCACAGTTTAGTAAATATTCAGTATATGTGCTGCTGCTGATGTCATCAGCGCATGCGCACTGAAGAAACGGGCCACTGGTGCCGTTTCTTCAGGACTCATGCTGTGCCCGGCAGCTCCCGGGTTCGGGGCTCCGGCGCTGTGATTGGCCAGAGCCGCGAAAACGGAAGTAACTCCGGTGGAAGGTGTCCGCCATGTACTCGGAGTGCCGACGCCAATTCAGGGCATACTAGCTCATTATGCCTTTGTCTTGCAGGGTTTTTTTTTCCCCAGAGGTTTACAACCTCTTTAAAGGCAAGGTAAGATTAGGGAGCTCAAACTTTTGTGCAATACCAAAAACTTTGTTTTAAATAAATCTCTGGATAATGGTATAATTTGAATCAGATCACCATACCACTTACCAGGTGCTGTGTAGTACAAAAAGGAAGATTCCTGGCAGCACCAAATCATCGCTGCCCACAGACCAGCGCCGGCGGAATACAACAATCCCCGGCATGGTGAGCAGCAAGCACTGTGTCACCGCGGCCTGCCTTTACTGTCTGCAAAAAAAGGAAACAAAATGTTCAAATATGACAATATAGCATGTGGATAAAAATGTCATGTGACAATAATAAATTAAACTAGATGCAAACTATGGCACTGAACATCAAGATTTAATTTCTTTTTTTATTTGCACAAAAAAAAAAAAAATGAATTCTCTTTAACCGGTTTATTGATCTATTACACAATTTTACTAATCGCTCAGAAAACATATTGGCTGTGAAACTCCTTACTCGGGAATTCTTTCTGAAAAACAGAAAACCAAACTGAAGCCAACAGATAAAACAGCTGGCCATCATGAACTAAAGTGCTGCAAGTGAACGGTAATCAATAATACATAGTAGACATTACATCATCAGCATAGACACTAGAAGGTCTGTTTGCTCTGCAGAGCTTACAATCTGAGCTGGTTCATCTGTCTGCTGCTTTGCATCTAGCATGAATACGAATATGGGGTCCTTGTTTCTGCTGCCCTAGGCCATGACTTGAACAATAGTGAATGTACAGTAAACTTACTAGCTCTGACGCCACAGCCTAACAAGTGGCTTCTGTTCCCACTCTGCACAGCAAACACCAACGTCCATTCCTTCTCCTCCTCAGCTTCTTTCTGTCTATGCACATACCTAACTCTGTCCCGTGTCATTCTGTGTCACACTGAACCTCACCCGCTCTGACTTTAACTGGAAATGCTTTGCTTTTTTAATACTGCAAACGTGTAAAACCACAATGCAGAGCCACAGAACCACTTATTACTTTCATAATCTTCTTCTGTAACCACAATCAGCTACTAGTGATCCCCACATCCTCTCCTGCAGACTGCTCCTTTCTAGAACTTGCTTCAGAGTATGCATCTCCCAGATTTCCTCCTTACAAGATTTACATAAAAAACTGCTTCGACTCGAACATTGGCTGTTTGCCCATTTGCCGAATAGCGAACAATTTGGGGTGTTCGCGGCAAATTCGAAAGCCGCGGAACACCCTTTAAAAGTCTATGGGAGAAATCAAAAGTGCTAATTTTAAAGGTTAATATGCAAGTTATTGTCATAAAAAGTGTTTGGGGACCCGGATCCTGCCCCTGGGGACATGGATCAATGCAAAAAAAAGTTTTAAAAATGGCCGTTTTTTCAGGAGCAGTGATTTTAATAATGCTTAAAGTGAAACAATAAAAGTGAAATATTCCTTTAAATTTCATACCTGGGGGGTGTCTATAGTATGCCTGTAAAATAGCACATGTTTAACGTGTTTAGAACAGTCCGAGAGCAATATGACATTTCTAAAGGAAAAAAGTCATTTAAAACTACTTGCGGCTATTAATGAATTGTCGGGTCTCTGCAATACACATAAAAGTCATTGAAAAAAACGGCATGGGATTCCCCCTCAGTCATTTACCAGATAAGTAGGGCTGCGGAAATTAACAATTAATTCCTCAATTAATCGTTAATTTTTTTGATCAATCAAAATTCTTTTGATTGGTACTCACCTCTCCGCCGGCTTCCGGGTCTTCAGGGAGTTCCATCAGAGATCCGGTGACGTCACGGACATCGTCACCGGATTCCTCCCCCCTTCCCCAAGTGCCTCCGTCTGCTAATGAAGGGAAGGGGGGAGGAGTCCGGTGACGTTGATAAGACCCCGCTCTGCTGTCATTTGTCTCCCCTCCTCAGGAGAGGATTTGTAGTACACAGCCCCTTCACATGTATTGCCTTCTAGGGATATTGGGTGCTGTAGTTCCACAGATGTCTACTAGAGAGGCAGTGCCTAGTGCACTGTATGGATCTGTATGTGCGTTATAATTAATCGAAATTAGTCGATTAATCGACTAAAAAAAAAAAAACGATTAATTGAACATTAAAAATTTTATTCAGTAACAGCCCTACATATAAGCCTTTAAAATGAGCACTTGATTATTCATGTTCGTGTCCCATTGACTTTAACGGTGTTTGCGTGTTCAAACGAATTTTTTGCCTGTTCGCATGTTCTGCTGCAAACCGAACGGGGGGTGTTCGGCTCATCCCTAGATGCCAATACAGAGGTAAAAATGTAATACAAGGTAAATAGGTAACAAACAAGGGGGGCGGTGGGAAAGGGAGGAGGATCGGGAAATTAGGAATTGCATTGGTCATTATAGTGAAATACATCTAAGGTCAGTGGTCCCCAAACTGCAGCCTGGGGGCCAAATTGTTTGCTTTTATTTGGCCCTCGGGGCACTATTTCTTCCACTGATAGCAACAATGGGGCATAATTCCCCCCCACTCTGACCAGAGAAGGGGTACACATCCTCCCCTATGACCCCAACGATAGGGTACAATTCCTCCCAATAATACCAACAATTGGGCCCAATGACATCTATGATAGGAAACAATTCATCTCAATGACATCAACGATTGGGCACAATTCCTCCCACGGACACCAATGTTGAGGCATTGTTTTTTCCCTCTGACATCAGGACTTTTTCTACTCCCAATGTCCAGAGTCAGGCCCCCCCTAAAATCTGAAGGACAGTAAACTGGCCCCCTGTATAGAAAGTTTGGAGACCTCAGATATAGGTGGACACAATATAAGAAGCATCAACATATCAAAGTGAAAAGTTACAATCTGAAGGATGCAGAAGGAACAAAGGAAAAAAGGCAGGTGAAATAAACCCCTGAACATTTTGTAAAGGTAACAGATTTCGGGTTTTGTTGGGATTTAGAGGTTTTCAAGTCCCTGTGAGCCAGCCAGCAGGACTAAGAAGGCTTCCTTGAATTTATTTTGGTCAGATGCCACATGGGTTTCCATAGTCATTATGTCCTTTACAATCTGTGCCCACAAGGCAGAGAGAATGGGTAGATTTCCAGTATTGGGAGATGGCAACACTGACAGCCAAGTGACTGTGCCCCTGGATACTTTTTTTTTCTTTTTATCTTACAGAGGGGCCTATCCAAGTGACTGTGCCCCTGGATACTTTTTTTCTTTTTATCTTACAGAGGGGCCTAGGTACCACTTACATAAAGGACACCCAAGAAAAGCCAGAGTATTAGATATACACATGCTGTTGTAGCTGGAGAAAATATTTACTGGAAAAAGGGGATAACGTCCTCAGAGCATCTCCAACAACAACTTGGTACTGATGAGTAGATTTGGCCTAACTCTGGGAAAGTCTGGTTCAAGAGGTCTATGGTTTTGTAGCTTTCATCTTACAAATGGCACATTGATAGATTGTAAAATATAACTTATTTGTGTAATGCCCTGTACACACGATTGCACTTTCCGACAACAAAACCGTGGAATTTTGTTCGAAGACTGTTGACTCCAACTTGTCTTGCATACACATGGTCACAAAAATGTTGGCCAGCAATTACGAACGTAGTGACGTACAAGAAGTATGGCAAGCCGATAAAAAGGAAGTTCAATAGTCATGTGATATCTCCATTACCATCTCTAGTTTTACAAGACCGAGCGCATTCGGCTCGTACTTCATTCCGAGCATGCGTGGACTTTTGTGCGATGGACTTGTGTACACACAATCAGAAAGTCCGACAACAAAAATTTGTTGCCGGAAAATTTGAGAACCCGCTAGCCAACATTTGTTGGCGGAAATTCCGCCAACAAATGTTCAATGAAGCATACACATGGTCGCACTTTCCGCCAACAAGCTCACATCCAATATTTGTTGTTGGAAAATCCAATCGTGTGTACGCGAAATAAGTCTTTGAACCCGCCCAACAACCACAGTCATAAGACAAATAAAATTACACTTTGATAAATAACTAAGTAACCACTAGCATATCTTGAGACAAAAACTTTTACCTCATTGTGGAGACATTTCATCTGGCTTCCTGTTGTATCTCTTCAACAGGAAAGGAAAAAAATTGAGTTGTTTAACTATTCCACACTTTCTTCAAATCTAAAAAAAGGATTTGGCTTAAGATACACTTTATTATTTTTCACTGAAGCAACTAATGCAGCCATTCTCAACCAGGGTTGCGTGGAACTCTAGGGTTCCTCAAGAGGTTGCTAGGGGGTTGCTCGAGTTGTGGCTGGCTGACTTCCCTTCTGTGCGGATACTTTCACATCCAACACCACTTGACAGATCCAGCAGCTATTTGAAAGTGTGGCACTCTGACTACCACAGTAAGGGTTGCATTATTCCTAGTGACCACTAATGTAAGGGGGCACTTTTGCAAATGACTCCCAATTAATTTGATTTAGTAAGGGTACCCCCGAAGACCTGAAAAATACTTTAGGGGTTCCACTGGAGTAAAAAGGTCGACAACCGGTGAATTAATGTTTCTTACTCATAACTCTAGCTTATGCTCCTAACAGAATATTTACTTTGAGCTCTGTTATTAACCATGAACAAACATGGGCAGTTAACCAGGTTTTTTTGTAATGCAATATTTACATTGCCAGCAGACAAGATCTGTATATACCTATCTTAAAAGACATTTTTACTAGAACTATTGTCTTTATGTTTAGTATTACAGTACAAAGCTAGACAAAACGGAAACCCATCTAACACTTTATTCTTGTTTGGAACCCATCTAACACTTTATTCTTGTTTGGGATAGAGTCGTGAAGGCACTGAACTGCACAATATGTCCTAACGTATGTGCAGACCCCTCCAAATCAATGAGTTCAAGTGCTTTCATGGAGAAAAAACTGGTAATGCTACAGCATACAAAGACATTTTAGATAATTGTGTGCTTCCAACCTTGTGGTAACAGTTTGGGGAAGGCACTTTTCTGTTCCTGGATGACTGTTCCCCTGTGCACAAAGCCAGCATTTGATGAGTTGGGTATGGAGGAACTCAAGTGGCTTGCACAGAGCCCTGACCTCAGCCCTATTAATTAGGACTTTCTTTCATCTCAAAGGTGACTGCGAGATAGGCCTCCTCATTCAACATCAATACCTGACCTCACAAATGTGATGAATAGGATCAAATTCCCACTCCAAAATCTTGTCAAAAGCCTTCCAAAAAGAGTTAAGGATGTTTTATCAGCAAAGAGGGTGGAGGGAAACCTCACACCCATGGTTTTGGAATGAGAGGTCCAACAAGTTCTTATAGGTGTAATGGTCTGGCGTCAACAAACATTTGACTGAGTGGTCACAAAGGCAGAAACTGGAATTGAAATCTCCAAAATCAGCTCCTTCAACTTACTTCACCCATCATTAGTTATATTTTACTATTTGTATGATTCTCCAGTTATTTTACTTTGTGAAGAATTCAGCAGGAGGAAGCAAAGACAGATGTCACTAAATTGTCAAAGAAATAAAAGTAGGTAATGAGGGACTCAGCCCACCCATCATAGAAAGAATAGTTCTGGGTAGATAGCCATTTATAAAGATGTCTGTTAGTGTAATCATGCTTCCTGGTCAGAAAATGTGTTTTCACTAACAAATGGAAAGTCTCAAAAAGTAAATCCGCCCATTTACTAGGAGGATTTTAATTTTTCAGAAAGACACAAGCAGACCTTTGCAAGATTCTTGGTTCATGATTAAACTTCTTTCAGGCAAGACCCAAAACTAAAGCAGACCTTTTCACTTCCTAGACTCACATTACCTCCCTTCACTCTGACCCAAATACGCAATATAAAAAAAAAATATTTTTCCATTTGTTTATTTTTCAAATTTTTTGTTGGGCCCTGCACCCATTCTCTCCCTGCTCCAGCGGCCTCATGGGATATCCACATTATATATCTTAGGAGGCAGCAACAGCAAAGACACACAGGGGTTGATTTACTAAAACTGAAGAGTGCAAAATCTGATGCAGCTGTGCATGCTAACCAATCAACTTCTAACTTCAGCTTGTTCAATTAAGCTTTAACAAAAAAAAAACAAATCTGGAAGCCAATTGGTTTCTATGTAGATCTGGTCCCCAGCTGTCTCTATGGTCTAGGTCGGAGGTTGGAAGTGACATCACAACGTCACTTCCGGTTAGGCAGATCTCGTGCTTTCCAGGATACAGGAGAGATCTGGGGTCTTATAGACCCCAGATGTCTCCATAAAGAGAACCTGTCATCTCTTTTTCTATCACAGGGGATGTTTAAATTTCTTGTGATAGGAAAAAAAAAGAGCATTAAAAAGGGACAGTGTACAAAAAAAAATAAAATAAAGTAATACAATTTTTTTAACGCGGCTCCATCCCTCCCTGCTCACGTGTAGAAGCAAATGCATATGTAGGTCGCACACGCATATATAACAGTGTTCGCACCACATGTGTGGTATCACCGCGAACGTTATAGTTAGAGCGATAATTCTAGCACAAGACATCCACTGTAACGCTAAACTGGTAACGTGTACACATTTTTAAAGCGTAGCCTATGGAGATTTTAAAGTATTATAGTTTGTCATCTTTTCATGAGCACACGCAATTTTAAAGCTTGACCTGTTATGTATCTATTTATTCGGCATGACATCTTTTATATTTTACCAAAAAAATTGGGTTATATATTGAGCTTTTTTACATTAAAATTCATTCAAGTGAATTTTTTCCCAAAAAACTGCGTTTGAAACACTAATGTGCAAATACCATGTGACACAAAAAATTTGCAATGTCCACCATTTTATTCTCTAGGATCTCAGCTAAAAAAAAAAAAAAATATATATAAATATATATATATATATATATATATATATATATATATATATATATATATATATATATATATATATATATATAATGTTTGGGGGTTTTAAGTAATTCTCTAGCAAAAAAAATAAAAAAATAATGCTGATTTTTACTTGTAAACAAAGTGTCAGAATAGGCCTGGTCTCAGGTGTTTAAGCCAGTTTTCTAATTCAGACAAGATGAAGGGCTATGGCTATTGTTATTTCTTCACTGCCATTAAAATAATAAAGCTCAGGTGAGTCTGTGATTGGTTAGTCAAGGAATAGGAGCTTTCTTAATTAATTTCTTAATTAGGTCATCTCTGTGCCCTTTCTCTTCCACTCAAAATGTAATTTGTTAGGTTAACACACATTTAAACTGCTGTAAAGCCTGAATAGCTTACATTGCTTTTTCCCTTACCATTTTGAATGCTGCTGAACAGGAGATTACGGAAAACTAAGTACAGATGGAAATATTGTTTAAAAACACGTTATTATAGAACTTGCAAATGTATTTTTTATATAAGCATAGCAGCACTAAACAGTACTATAGATGTACGATTAAAGTAGAACTAAACCTGAGAACAAAAATGTAATATATTGCACAGTGCCAGTCCTTAGATGTGATGGTTGCATTCATCTTTATTTTTCAGGCTAAGAGCATTTTTAACATATACAGAAAATAACCATTGATCTTACCAGAAATGCAGTGTCCTATTTATGGCCACATTTACTATAATCCCAATTTAGCAATAGATGTTTTTATATAGCTATAACTGAAAAGTCAGAGAAGGACTAATGTGATAGCAACGAGATTAATAAAAGCACCCCCTGGCATAATCTATAGTGTAGACCAGTGGTTTCCAAATTGCGGCTCTTTGCTTTCCTCTCTCCAGCCCTTGGAACCCTATTTCTTCAACTGACACCAATGATGAGGCACCATTCTTCCCACTGACACTATTAATGGGGCACTATTCCTGCTACTGACACCATCAATGGGGCACTATCCCTCCCGTTGACACCATCGATGGGGCACTATTCCTCCCATTGATACCAACCACGGGTCACTATTCCTACTACTGTCACCATCGATGGGGCACTATTCCTCCCACTGACACCATCGATGGGGCACTATTCCTCCCACTGACACCATCGATGGGGCACTATTCCTCCCACTGACACCATCAATGGGGCACTATTCCTCCCACTGACACCATCAATGGGGCACTATTCCTCCCACTGACACCATCAATGGGGCACTATCCCTCCCAATGACACCATCAATGGGGCACTATTCCTCCCGCTAACACCATTGATGGGGCACTATTCCTCCCATTGATACCAACCATGGGGCACTATTCCTACTACTGACACCATCGATGGGGCACTATTCTTTCCACTGACACCATCAATGGGGCACTATTCCTCCCACTGACACCATGGATGGGGCACTATTCCTCCTGTTAAAACCAATGATGGGGCAGTGTTTAGTCCCACTGATGCTTGGGACATTTTCTGCTCACACTGGCCACAGTCTGGCCCCCCTAAAGCCTGACAGACAGTAAAGTAGCCCCTTGTTTAAAGGCCCCCTGGGCCTAGACCATAACCTACCTGCAATATTGTACACAAGCAGGCACTGACAAACCTCAGCGTCCTCTACCATGCCTGGAAATCCCTGTCAGCAAAATAAAGCAGCCGTAAGGCAAATGTTTTTTCTGCAAGCTTGTGATTGGAAGTCTCAGTATGCCAGCACTTGTAGTTTCTCAAGGGCTGGAGGCTGCAAACATCTTTGAAAGACAGCACTACCAGATATATTCGAATGAGTGTCAATTCCAGTCTACATCGCCCATAGTGTAAGCTTCTGACCAGGCCCACTGTAACAGATCTGTCCAGTACCTGCTACGACCTCCCATCTGTCCTTCTTTCAGCTCTGCTTTGTCTGGACTATTGACTTTCAAATCAATATTGACAGTTTGATCTTTGCTTGGTGAAGCAGGTGTAAATAGGCAAACTGCCCTGACTTCTGCAGCAAGCTTAACTGTTTCCTATCATATTCCCCGCACGAGTCTTCCTGGTATTTCTATACACTTACTAGACTATAGATGTACACATCTTGCAAGGCGATATGTCTCTGCCGGGGATAATGTCAGAAATACAGCTCATTCCAGCATTATGTGGATAATCTTGGATTAAGTTGGATCACTCTTGGAAACAAAACATATGGTATTTAAGATGAACAGCACTCATTGTACTCATACACGTAGAGCAATATATTCATGTACAGATCGTTTTAATCCAAGATTGGGTCCCATAAGCCAGAAAGCCAATGCTCCTGAAATAAAAATAAAAAAATAAAAACGCAGCTAGTGCCAAGCTTTCCTGAATCTTTTCTTATTAAAGGGAATGTATTGGGATTTTGTATAGATCCCCCCCTCACACCGTCAGTGTGAGATTGCCCGCTGCAATATCACAATCCAACTATAAGGTGCTGATTGCCGCCATTGCTAGTATAAAAAAAGAAATAAATACAAATTCCAGTATATATCACATACGGTAGTTTGCAGACGCTATAACTTTTGCGCAAATCAATCAATATACACTTATTGGGATTTTTTCTTTTTTTTTTTTTACCAAAAGACATGTAGCACAATGCATTTTGACCAAAAATTCAGAAATTAGACTTAAAAACTTTTTTTTATTGGATATGTTTTATAGCAGAAAGTCGTTTCTATTCTCAAAGTTTTGGGTCTTTTTTCCGTTTATATAATAAAAAAAAAAGAAAAAAAGAAAAGAAAAAAAAACCCAGTGGTGAACAAATACCACCAAAAGAAAACTCTAAATTTGTTTGTGGGTACATCGTTGCATGACCACACAAATACTAGTTAAAGCGGCGCAGTGCCTTTTTATGCAAGAGAAGCCATCACCTTGCATTGGTAAAAACAGGCTCCACCAAGTATTGATCACACCAACTAAAATTGCAACAATACTTGGTACAAAATCCTTTGTTGGTAATGACAGCTTCAACACGCCTCCTGTATAGAGAAACTAGTCACATGAATTGCTCAGGTGTGATTGCCCATTCTTCCACAGTCTTCAAATCTTGGAGGTTCCGTAAACCTCTTCTATGAACTCGGATCTTCAGTTCTTTTCATAGATTTTCTATTGGATTCAAGTTAGGTGATTGACTGGTCCATTCAAGCAGCTTTATTTTCTTTCTTTGAAACCAATTGAGAGTTACCTTGGCTTTGTGTTTGGGATCATTGTCTTGCTGAAATGTCCACCCACGTTTTATCTACATCATACTGGTAGATGGCGGCAGATTTTTATCAAGAATGTCTTGGTACATTTTTCCATTCATCCTTCCTTCAATGACATGAAGTTAGCCAGTACCGTATACTGAAAAAGAGCCCCACACCATGATGTTCCCACAAACTTCACTGTTGGTATTGTGCTTCTGGGGTGATGTGCAGTGCCATTTGACCTCCAAACATGGTGTGTATTAAGACATCCAAAGAGTTAGGTTTTGGCCTCATCTGACCAGTATTTCACAGCTTTGTCTACATGTTGTACAGCAAACTTTAAACAAGCTTCAATATGCTTTTTCTTCAGCAATGGAGGCCATGGCAGTTAAGTGCATTACTTATTATTTTCTTTGAAACAATTGTATCTGCTAATTCCAGGTCTTTCAGAAGCTCTCCACAAGTGGCCCTTGGCTCTTGGACACCTCTTCTGATAATTCTATTCACTCCTGTCAGAAATCTTGCAAGAGGCCGGTTTATACTAAAATTATGTTCTTTTTCACTTTCAGATTATGGCCCTAACAGTGCTCACTGGAACACTCAAAAGTTTAGAAAATCAACTGTAACCAATGCCATCAGTATGTTTTGCAACAATAAGGTTCCACAGTTAAGAGTGCATGTCAGAGCACAAACCAAGCCATGAAGTCCAAGCAATTGTCTGTAGACCTTCAAGACAGGATTGTTACGAGGCACAGATCTGGAGAATGGTACAGAAAAATTTCTGCAGCATCGAAGGTCCTAATAAGCACAGTGGCCTCCATTATCCTTAAATGGAAGAAGATTGGAATCACCAGGACTCTTCCTAGAGGCGGCCACCCAACCAAACTGAGCGATTGGGGGAGAAGGGCCTTATTTAGCAAGGTGACCAAGGACCCGATGGTCACTCGCTCTCTGTGGAGCGAGGAGGACCTTCCAGAAGAACAACCATCTCTGCAGCACTCCACCAATCAGGCCTGTATGGTAGAGTGGCCAGACAAAAGCCACTACTCGGTAAAAGGCACATGAAAGCCCGCCTGAAGTTTGCCAAAAGGCACTTGAAGGACTCTTAGACCATGAGAAACAAAATTCTCTAGTCTGATGAAACAATAGTTGAACTCTTGGGCCTGAATGTCAGGCGTCATGTCTGGAGGAAACCAGGCACCGCTCATCACCTGGCCAACACCATCCCTATAGTGAAGAATGGTGGTGGCAGCATCATGCTGTGGGGATGTTTTTCAGCGACAGGAACTGGGAGACTAGTCATGATTGAGGGAAAGATGAATGCGGCAATGTACAGATACATCCTTGATGAAAACCTATTCCAGAGCATTTTGGATCTCAGACTGGGGCGAAGGTTCATCTTCCAACAGGAAAGCAACCCTAAGCGCACAGCCAAGATAACAAAAGAGTGGCTACGGGACAACTCTGTGAATGTCCTTGAGTGGTCAAGCCAGAGCCCAGACTTGAACCGATTGAACATCTCCGAAGATATCTGAAAATGGCTGTGCACCGACGCTCCTCATCCAACCTGAAGGAGCTTGAGATGTCATGCGAAGAAGAATGGGAAAAGCTGCCCAAAAATAGGTGTGCCAAGCTTGTAGAATCAAACTCAAAAAGACTTGGGGCTGTAATTGGTGCCAAAGCTGCTCAAACAAAGTACTGAGAAAACGGCTGTGAATACTTACAGTGGATATAAAAAGCCTACACACCCCTGTTAAAATGTCAGCTTTCTGTGATGTAAAAAAAAATTAGACAAAGATAAATCATTTCAGAACTTTTTCCACCTTTAATGTGACCTATACATTGTACAACTCAATTGAACAACAAACTAAAATCTTTTAGGTTGAGGGAAGTAAAAATAAAAGACTAAAATAACATGGTTGCATAAGTGTGCACACCCTTAAACTAATACTTTGTTGAAGCACCTTTTGATTTTTTTACAGCACTCAGTCTTTTTGGGTACTAGTCTATCAGCATGGCACATCTTTACTTTACTTTACAATATTTGCCCACTCTTCTTTGCAAAAACACTCCAAATCTGTCAGATTGCGAGGGCATCTCCTGTGCCCAACCCTCTTCAGATCACCCCACAGATTTTCAATCGGATTCAAGTCTTGACTCTTGCTGGGCCATTCCAAATCTTCTTCCGGTGAAGCCATTCCTTTGTTGATTTGGATGTATGCTTTGGGTCGTTGTCATGCTGAAGGATAAAGTTACTCTACATGTTCAGCTTTCTAGCAGAAGCCTGAAGGTTTTGTGCCAATATTGAGTGGTATTTGGAACTGTTCATAATTCCCTCTACCTTGACTAAGGCCCCTGTTCGAGCTGAAGAAAAACAGCCCCAAAGCATGATGCTGCCACCGCCATGCTTCACTGTGGGTATGGTGTTCTTTTGGTGATGTGCAGTGTTGGTTTTGCACCAAACATATCTTTTGGAATTAAGGCCAAAAAGTTCAACCTTGGTTTCATCAGACCATAACAGATTTTCCCACACGCTTTTGGGAGACTTCAGATGTGTTTTTGCAAAATTTAGCTGGGCTTGGATGTTTTTCTTCGTAGTCTTGCCACTCTACCCCATATCTCAGGCATATAAAGAATACAGGAGATTACGGTCACATGTACCACACAGCCAGTACTTGCCAGATATTCCTGCAGCTTCTTTAATGTTGCTGTCTTCTCGTCTTTTCATCAATTTTGGAGGGACGTCCAGTTCTTGGTAAAGTCACTGTTGTGCCATATTTTCTCCACTTGATGATGACGGTCTTCACTGTTTTCTATGGTATATCTAATGCCTTGGAAATTCTGTTGTACCCTTCTCCTGACTGATACCTTTTAACAATGAGATCCCTCTGATACTTTGGAAGCTCTCTGCGGACCATGGCTTTTGCTGTAGGATGCAACCAAGAAAATGTAAGGAAAGACCTACTAGAACAGCTGAACTTTATTTGGGGTTAATCAGAGGCACTTTAAATGATGGCAGGTGTGCACAGACTTGTAATTAACATGCGTTTGAATGTGATAGCTTAATTCTGAACACAGCTACATCCTCAGTTATAAGAGAGTGTGCAAACTTATACAACCACATTCTTTTAGTTTTTTAGTTTTACTTTCCACCCCTAAATGATTTCAGTTTGTTTTTCAATTGAGTTGTACAGTTTATAGGTCACATTAAAAAGGTGGAAAAAGTTCTGAAATAATTTATCTTAGTCTCATTTTTTTCACACAGAAACCGGACATTTTAACAGGGGTGTGTAATTTTATTATATCCATTGTATGTACATGTCAATTTTTATAAAATTTGCAAAGATTTCAAACAAACTTCTTTCACGTTGTCATTATGGGGTATTGTTTGTAGAATTTTGAGTAAAATAATGAATTTAACCCATTTGGGAATAAGGCTGTAACATAACAAAATGAGGAAAAAGTGAAGCATTGTGAATACCTTCCGAATGCACTGTATTTACCTAGAAAAATGGTGACGTATTCAATACTTATTTTACCCGCTGTATAAATATTATGAAATCTTCAATTCAGCCGGAAAGTGGAGCTTTAAGCTGGTCATACATTGTTCAGTCACAGCCCCCCCCCAGCCAAGCTAAACATAATAGATGGAGGAATTTACAATGCCGGGTATTTTATTTAAGCAAACTCAACACCTGTGGTTGACCTTAATACAATGGTACTGCCAAATATTAATTGCATCTGATATTATGGAGTCACTGTTTGGTCAACTTTTGTCCAGTTGATATTTTAAACTGATTTTTACATAGTTGTTCGGGTTGAATAAAGATACTGGTCCATCCAGTTCACCCTGAGAGTGTGTGTCTACTGTTTTGAATATTCCTGTACTTTGTTAAGTTATTTGAACTCCTCTAAACACCCCACTGACACCACCAACTGTGGAGGGGGGTTTCACATCCCTTATGCAGTTTAAGATGGAACTGTTTCTCGTCCAAATTTTTAGAGTCCTAAGATTAAAAAGTTTCTTCCCATTGCTAGAATCCCCATTTAAATATGTGTATAATCGCTATCATATCCCCTTGCCTCACTTCTGCAGGAGGAATAGGTTCAATGTTTGCAGTCCTTCATAACCAAAGTGCTCTGGTACCCTCATTAGCTTTGTTGCCCTTCCCTTGACTCTTTTCAGTTCCAGTACATCGATCCTGAGGACTGGTGACTAGAACTGGATGGAAAACACTCAAGATGTGGCCGAACCAGAGTTTTACAAAGCGGTAGAATTACAGTTTTTTCGCTTGAGTAAATTCCCTTATTATTGCATGCTTATAGTAAGATTGTCTTGCTTGCTGCAGCTTGGCATTGCATGTTATTGCTGAGCCTACTAGGAATCGCAGATCCTTTTCCATCCTGGATTTCTCCCGTGGTTTCCCCCCTAGCGAGTAACTTACGTTACGTATTTTTAGCACCCATAAATGCATTACTTTACATTTTCCCACATTGAACATCATCTACCATATAGCTGCACACCTCTCTATTTCAACTTGGTCTTCTTATAAAGACTTTCGTCATGCCGAGTGTTGCTTGCAGGGCCACCCACAGCTCAAATTTTGGCCTAATTAAGCTATTATGGCTATCTTGCTGTGTAACAGCGTATGACTCCCAGTCTGGGTACACCTGGTTTGCACTGCCCTCCCAGGACCCCTGCTCATTGCTTCTGTTCTTTGTAGTGTGGATCTCCGAGGTTGTAAAGATCTGGCATAATACTTACCTTATTCCCCACTCTGGCAGGCTCCCTCCATCAGCTTCCCCTCGAAGGCACTCTCAGGATACACACTTACCTTTTCCCATTTTTCCCATGCTAACAGCCCTGCATTACTTGTGATGACACTGAGGGACCGTGTGCAGCCTAAGGCGGGGGTCAGCAACCCGTCGATCACGAGCTACCTGTCAACTGCCGACAGGTAGCTCACAAACATGTCCCAGTGTTGCTGACCCTATCTTCTACTGAGAGCTCCAGAGCAATGCAGGCACACGCTCACCCAATCCTAGGTTGCACAGGCAGCCCCCGCCCCTTGATTACGTGCGGCTGCGGTGCAGGAAAAGCCTCCAGAATAGCTTGGGCAGGTTCAGGCTCTTCTCCGAACATGCCAAGCATTTCCCCTTCTGCGCTTATCCCCACTTGCCCTCCTCCCTGATCCAAGAGGCTTGTGGGTGATGCCAGATGAGAAGACGACATAGGATTGCCGGCAGGGATCAGAGCCAAGACATGTGGGTTTGCCACTGCACCTTCCCTGTGCCACTCTGCATTAAAAAACATCTGTGTCCTCCTAACACCCCAGCCCTCCTGACTCTCAGCATCCTGCCCTCCTGACACCCCCAGCCCTCCTGATCCCCCCAATACCATGCCCTCTTGACACTCCAGCGGTCCTGACCCCCCGGTACCCTGCCCTCCTGACCTCCCCTGCACCGTGCCCTTCCGATACCCCAGTACCTTGCCCTCCTGATCCCCGCCCTACATACTACTGACCTCTGTACCTTGCCCTACATACTACTGACCTCTGTACCTTGCCCTACATACTACTGACCTCTGTACCTTGCCCTACATACTACTGACCTCTGTACCTTGCCCTACATACTACTGACCTCTGTACCTTGTCCTACATACTACTGACCACTGTACCTTGTCCTACTTACTACTGACCTCTGTACCTTGTCCTACTTACTACTGACCTCTGTACCTTGCCCTACATACTACTGACCTCTGTACCTTGCCCTACATACTACTGACCTCTGTACCTTGTCCTACATACTACTGACCTCTGTACTTTGCCCTACATACTACTGACCTCTGTACCTTGCCCTACATACTACTGACCTCTGTACCTTGCCCTACATACTACTGACCTCTGTACCTTGCCCTACATACTACTGACCTCTGTACCTTGTCCTACATACTACTGACCTCTGTACTTTGCCCTACATACTACTGACCTCTGTACTTTGCCCTACATACTACTGACCTCTGTACCTTGCCCTACATACTACTGACCTCTGTACCTTGCTCTACATCCTATTAAACTCTGTACACTGCCTACATACTACTGACTTCCGTACACTGCTCTACATACTACTGACTTCCGTACACTGCTCTACATACTACTGAGCCCTGGGTGCAGCCCTACATACTACATACACTGGCCAAAAATCAGAGTAGATAGCCAGGCCTAAAACTAGTAGAGAAAATCAGCCTGCAGTACCAGATGTTCTGCTTGTGGGGGTGGCCAATTACTCTCCAGACATGAAAAATTAGTTTTAGTCCCAATTCATAATTTTTTCGACACCAATTTTAGTTTACCGCACTTAGAACAAAAATAACTAAATACACATTAAAAAAAATAAAATAAAACAAACAAAAAATAGTGAACAAACCAAGAGGCCAACACACATACACCACCTATCTTTCTCTAAGGAGACAGCGGCTCCTGTCTATTCATAAACTGAGCAGAGTAACACACAGGTTACTCTGCTCAGTTTTCACAGGACACAGGAGCGATCTTGATCACTGTGTCCAATTCAGAAAAGGTAGAGGCCGATAAATGACCGGTCCCTTCCTCCGCTCGCCATCCTTGACAGATCCCCACAGCTAGCAGGAGAGGAGAAGAGGGAAGCCGGCTGCGGGGGACGAGGGGGGCGGAGGAGGAGAACAGGGAGCCTGAGAAGAAGGGGGGTGAAGGACAAGGAGGGGAGCCGTAGAAGAATGGACACGGAGGGGAGCTGGAGGAGGAGGATACAGGGAACAGTCAGGGATGATCGGTGCAGCAGGAGGGACAGCTGTGATCACCGATCTCTCTGTATAGCTTTTTAGCTGATAGCCGCGGGAGGGAGAGAAGGAGAAGCGGATGTCAGCTATACAGGGAGATCGGTGTTCACAGCTGTCCCTCCTGCTGCACCGATCATCCCTGATTGTGAACCAGGGGACCATCCAGGATCAGCTCCGCAGCCGGGATATCAGGCAGCACTTGCAGGTGTCCGGGAGCCGCCCCAAAATGCGGGAGGCTCCCGTACTTCGCAGGAGACTTGGGATGTCTGATAGTATCAATTATTTTTTGCCAGTACCTTTTTGGGACATTTCCATAGCATATGTATTAGGTCAGCTGAGGTTCTCCTACACCGAGGACACTCAGATGTATCTTGACTACCCCAGTAATACAATTTAACTGGGGTCCTATACACCCTATGAATTCCCGTATGTGTAATTGTGTTAAAGTTTGCTGGGGCGAAACTGATACTGATTGTACTTGTTCCAAAATATTTTGTCATTGTTCATCTGTTAGATCTCCTAGGTCAGTGATGGTGAACCTTCGCACCCCATATGTTTTGGAACTACATTTCCCATGATGCTCATCTACACTGCAGAGTGCATGAGCATCATGAGAAATGTTGTTCCAAAACATCTGGGGTGCCAAGGTTCGCCATCACTGTCGTAGGTCCTTTTCCCATCCCCGTCTAGCTTGACAGGTAGCCTTTCCCTGGAGTTGGCCAATTAAATAGTCATATATTTTAGTGATGATGCCCTTTTTCAATTGTATCTTTGCGATTAAAATTAAAAATTTGTGTTAGTTGACATTAATTTTAGTAGATTTTTCTAGGTTTTATTCATGCCGTCTTTATTTTTTATTGGGGGCTTGCTAATTTCTTTAAAAAAAAAAAGAAAGGAGGAGCGCTGCACCCCAGTGATCTTTGATCTCTTCAATGTTGTCCAGGTAGATCTCCATCTCTCAAAGGTTGCCTACCCCTGGGCCTAAGGCGTAGGACAGAAGAGGATCGCCCCACTGCAATGTTTTTTTTTTTTTCCATCCCTGAATAGTTGGGCTTTAACTACTTCAGCCCCGGAAGATTTTACCCCCTTCCTAACCAGAGCACTTTTTACAATTTGGCACTGCGTCGCTTTAACTGACAATTGTGCAGTCGTTCGATGCTGTACTCAAACGAAATTTGCGTCCTTTTTTGTTCCCACAAATAGAAATCTCTTTTGGTGGTATTTGATCACCTCTGCGGTTTTTATTTTTTGCGCTATAAACAAAAAAAGAGCAACAATTTTGAAAAAACATTATTATTTTTAATTTTTCCTATAGTATATATCCCCAATTTTTTTTTTAAACACAAATTTCTTCATCAGTTTAAGCCAATATATATTCTTCTACATATTTTTGCTTAAAAAAAATAATCGCAATAAGCATATATTGATTGGTTTGTGCAAAAGTTATAGCGTCTACAAACTATGCGAAGGATTTTATTATTTATTTATTTATTTTTTTACTAGTAATAGCGGTGATCTGCGATTTATAGCGGTACTGTGACATTGCGACGGACAGATTGGAGACTTAGGACTCTTTTTTGGGACCATTGGCATTGATACAGCGATCAGTGCTATAAAAATGTACTGATCACTGTGTAAATATCACTGGCAGGGAAGGGGCTAACACTAGGGGGCGATCAAGGGGTTAATTGTGTGTTCCCTCAGTGTGTTAACTGTATTGGGATAGGATTGACTAGGAGAAGAGACATATCTGTTTTCCTCCTTAGTAGGAACAAACGATATGGCTCCTCTTCCCTGACAGCACAGGGATTTGTGTGTTTACACACACAAATCCCCATGCTGGTGCTCATGCACGCGATCATGCGTGGCCGGCAGCGATCATGCCACCGGCCACGCACAGCGGGCGCGCGCCCTCTGGTGGCCAAAAAAGGGAAGGACATACACGTACGGGATTTCACCCAGGGGAGCCATTCTGGCGAAGTATATCTCCATAAGCCGGTCTGGAACCGGTTAAAAGTAAACGTGCCCTGAGGGAAAGATGGGGGCTGAGAATGCTAATTTCCTGGCTGACAAAGTGCATGTACAAAGTGTACTCATCCATTTTGCCCCACTCTCAATGCATATATACTGCCATCCCACGACTATCCCATTTTTTTGTGCAGACCTCATGCCCATAAATGCCTCCTGAGGCCAAAGAAGCTCAGAAGAAAGACCCATTGACATCTATGAGGATCTACTGCCTGGACGAGACTAGCTCCAAGATTTTCAGGAAAAGTTGTAAACACAGGGGGAGGTTGTGGCCAGAGGAATGGAGGTAAGTGCGCATCTATGAAGGGGGAAGTCGGGTACTTTGGGAGGACAAGAGAGGATATGTGCACTTTGATTTAAAGCATGCATATCCTTCAAGATAGCTTCAATGATTCCCAAGACACTGACTCAAAGCAAGAAGGCCCAAATGATAAGTCAAAGAAGAGTCTGAAGTTCTTTTCTGTGTATTGTTCCCGGTCAGTGACACGTATATGTAAATTCCAACAAGGAATGCATCTTATATGCTCCCTTTTAACATGTTAAATATACCATTAAAAGAATTTTTATATCTGTTCAACAAGTGCATAAAAAATAGCTGATCATCCAGCCAGAAATCTTGAAGCTGAAAACTTCCTGGACTCTCTGCCTCGGGACGGTTATCAGTTAGCATTGTGCTCTGCTATCTCAGTGGACAACAAAACACCTCCCCCGTTATGGAGAAGAGAGAGAGCGTTATGTAGTCCTAACACACTCCTTTTTCTAGGGTGACAATGTTGCTCGGTATGGTTGTCTCCCTAGGACAGGACAATGCGTCAATAGCAGGATTACCGGGTTAGAATAAACAAAAAAAGTGATAAAATGAAACTTATCACGCCACCACGTCTTTGGACTGGAAAGATGCAAAACTATGACTTTTTGCTCAATGGGTTAGATTCACTTTTAAGTATTGAACCACAGCGGTCTGTATGAGTCAGGCAACAAACATTTTTCAGAAGAAGAGATCAGAAAGGGCAACCCTCACATTCCTCTCATGACAACTTCACATGCAAATACTGCTATGACATACAGTGGATAGAAAAAGTCTACACACCCCTGTTAAAATGTCCGGTTTCTGTGATGTAAAAAAATGAGACAAACATAAATAACTTCAGAACTTTTACCACCTTTAATGTGACCTATAAACTGTACAGCTAAGTTGAACAAACTGAAATCTTTTAGGTGGAGAGAAGAAAAAATAAAAAAATAAAATAATATGGTTGCATAAGTGTGCACACCCTTAAACTAATATTTGTTGAAGCACCTTTTGATTTTATTACAGCACTCAGTCTTTTTGGGTATGAGTCTATCAGCATGGCACATCTTGGCTTGACAATTTTTGCCCATTCTTCTTTGCAAAAACACTCCAAATCTGTCAGATTAAGTAATGATTGCGTCATCAGGAAGAGCTTCCTGATGACGCAATCATTACTTGCGAAACGCGTAGAGGCTGCTGGGAAATTACACGTGACGCCACAACGTCATTCCCGTTAGGCGCAAGCGAGGCTTGGTCCGCAAGCCGGAAACACGAGCGGGAACGAGGAGTGTTGCGCACGCCGGCGAAGGTGATAGACGGCGACCTTTTTCCATCCATACAAACTGCTGGGTTAGCTTGGTGCCGGCACACGGGCACTGGCATCATGTGAGTTGTATAGCCTTTGTTTTTATATACAATTTTCAATAAATGGTTTTAGCATATTGCACTATGTATGCCATTTTTTTCTTATGAGGACGGACTGAACAGCATCGTTGACAGCTCTAAGTGGATTGGTTATCCCTTAATGAACCGAGGGCTTGTATGTATTTGTATCTGGTGAGTGGCCATTTTTTAAGTGGTGGTTGTGTTGGCACTGAAGAGCACTTTAAATAATAAGGAGAAAACAGAGCACCTTATCAACACTACGTTTCTTATCAGCACAAAGTGTATTTAAACCGGACTGTACACATTTTGATTTTTATTTCTTATCTTTTCATATGATTCATAAAGTGATAAAATTAAGTGGTGTTATTAATAGTATATATTAATTACTGATGCATAAGTAGATTGATGTAGATGGTAGCGCAGTCAACACTAGCTATGCACATACCGTATATACTCGAGTATAAGTCGAATTTTTCAGCACATTTTTTTGTGCTGAAAGTGCCCCCCTCGACTTATACTTGAGTCAAGCACTTTTCTGCAGCAAAAAATTTCATTTTCTGACCCGAATTTGGGGCCCCGTATCTCAGGGCCACTTAGTGCCAGGAACCCCAAATTTGGTGTGCAAACCCAGTGGAACTGGTTTTACAACATATCCAAAGATGAAGTTCCTAGCACTAAGGGGCCCCGAGATACGGGGCCCCAAAATCGGTTCGGAAAATGTCATTCTCTGCTGAAGAAAAGTGCTTGACATTTTCTGAACCGATTTTGGGGCCCCATATCTCAGAGCCACTTAGTGCTAGGAACCCCAAATTTGGTGTGCAAACCCAGTGGAACTGGTACCATAACATATCCAAAGCTGGGGTTCCTAGCACCAAGTGGCCCTGAGATACGGGGCCCCAAAACCGGTTCAGAAAATGTCATTCTCTGCTGCAGAAAAGTGCTTGACATTTTCTGAACTGATTTTTGGGGCCCTGTATCTCTGGGCCACTTGGTGCTAGAAACCCCAGCTTTGGATATTTTATGGTGCTAGTTCCACTGGGTTTGCACACCAAATTTGGGGTTCCTAGCACTAAGTGGCCCCGAGATACGGGGCCCCAAATTCGGTCAACTGTGTATCTGCAGCAATGTCATTTCAGGACCCTTTGGGTTCAGAGACCCCAAATTTTGGCTGCAGCTAGGGGGCATCTAGGGACCCTTAACTACCGAGTTTGAAGTTCAGGGGACCTATGGCTGCAAATGGGCACAGTGAGGCATGCAAATGGGCACAGTGATGCTGCAAATGGGCATTGTTGACCCTCTTTTCCACTTACAGTAGCTGTGCATTTCTCACCCTCGTCTTATACTCGGGTCAATACGTTTTTCCCATTTTTTTTGTGGTAAATTAGGGCCTCGACTTATACTCGGAACGACTTATACTCGAGTATATACGGTATTCACATTTTTTTCACAAGTTGAAGGAATGTTTTTTTGACAGTAGCAACCAGGGGTTTGTTTGATTAATTGCACCATTTATGTAAGGTTGTGATTATTGAATTTCACATTGTAGCATTTTGTATTGGCCGCTGGTGACACACTTATTACATATAAAAGAAACACTGCCAGAGCACACTACATTAGTCTTTTATAAAAACGAGTGCAGTAAATACAGATTTACAACGATCTTCAGGCCGGTCACATGACTTGCGGCCGCTGTATACATCAGATTGCTTCTGCAGGAGGAGGCGTGATCTCCCTCTGGCGTCAGCCGGGGAGCACATGGCCCCTCAGCCTCTCCTGTAGTAGCCCTGCAAACCGGCCGAGAGTCACATGACCGGCCTGAAGATCGCACTAAACTGGTATTTACAGCGCTCGTTTATACACTGCTCCTAAATCGCCCCTGCCCATTGAAATCAATGGGCAGCAGTGGCAAAGCGCCGCTGAAGCGGCACTTTGCGGGCGCTTTTAACCCTTTTTCAGCCGTTAGTGGGGGGGGGGTTAAATGTGTCCCATTAGCGGCCGAAAAGCACTGCAAAAACTCCGGTAAAGGCCGCTAAAAATAGCAGCGCTTTACCGGCGACGCCTGCCCGCCTCAGTGTGAAGGTGCCCTTAATGTTGCTGTAGGACTCTTGGCAGCCTCCCTGACCAGTTTTCTTCTCGTCTTTTCATCAATTTTGGAGGGACGTCCAGTTCTTGGTAAAGTCACTGTTGTGCCAGATTTTCTCCCCTTGATGATGACGGTCTTCACTGCATTCCATGGTATATCTAATGCCTTGGAAATTCTGTTGTACCCTTCTCCTGACTGATACCGTTTAACAATGAGATCCCTCTGATGCTTTGGAAGCTCTCTAAAGACCATGGCTTTTGTCGTAGGATGCGACTAGCAAAATGTCAGGAAAGACCTACTAGAACAGCTGAACTTTATTTGGTGTTAATAAGAGGCACTTTAAATGAAGGCAGGTGTGTACTGACTATTTAACCGGTTCCCGACCGGCTCCTGTAGATATACGTCGGCAGAATGGCACGGCTGCACAAAGTAACGTTCCCCAACGTTACTTTGAATTTGCCGCCGTGCGCGCGTGGGTCCCGCGGACTCGTTCGCCGTGGGCATACCCGTGATCGCCTCACAGAGAGATGCCGTTGTAAATAGCATCTTCCCGTTCTGCCTAGCGACAAGTGACATCACACACCAGCCCATCCCCCTGACAGTTAGAATTCACTCCCCTAGGACAAACTTAACCCCTCCCCGCCCCCTAGTGGTTAACCCCTTTACTGCCAGTGTCATTTATACAGGAATCAATGCATTTTTATAGCACCGATTGCTGTATAAATGACAATTGTCCCAAAAATGTGTCAAAAATGTCCGCCATAACGTCGCAGTCACAATAAAAATAGCTGATCGCCGCCATTACTAGTAAAAAAAAAAAAAATATTAATAAAAATGCCATAAAACTATCCCCTATTTTGTAAACGCTATAACTTTTGCGCAAACAAATCAATAAACGCTTATTACGATTTTATTTTACCAAAAATATGTAGAAGAATACGGATCGGCCTAAACTGTTTTTTTATATATTTTTTGGGGATAATTATTATAGCAAAATGTAAAAAATAATGCGTTTTTTTCAAAATTGACGCTCTTATTTTGTTTATGGTGCAAAAAATAAAAATCCCAGAGGTGATCAAATACCACCAAAAGAAAGCTCTATTTGTGGGAAAAAAAGGACGTCAATTTTGTTTCGGAGCCACGTCGCACAACCGCGCAATTGTCAGTTAAAGCGATGCAGTGCCGAATCACAAAAAGTGCTCTGGCCCGGAAGGGGGTAAATCCTTCCGGGGCTGAAGTAGTTAACATGAGTTTGAATGTGATTGCTTAATTCTGAACACAGCTACATCCTCAGTTATAAGAGGGTGTGCACACTTATGGAACCCCGTTATTTAATTTTTTTTTATTTTAAATTCCCCATCCTAAAAGATTTCACTTTGTTTTTCAATTGATTTGCATAGTTTATAGGTCACATTAAAAGGTGGAAAAAGTTCTGAAATAGTTTATCTTTGTCTCAATTGTTTACAGCACAGAAACCTGACATTTTAACAGGGGTGTGTAGACTTTTTATATCCACTCTATATACATAGTTTGGTTGGTAAAAAAACACTGGTCCATCCAGTTCAAGCCACAGAGGGGGAAAAAAACCACACACAGATAGAAAACCTCCATATACTGTATACAATCCTATACCTGCAGGGGAAGGCAAAAAAAAACAATAATTTGATGATCTAGTTTGCTCCAGTGGGGAAAATAAATTAGTTCCTGATCCCCCAAAAGGCAATCGGATATTCCCTGGATCAACTTTACTATAAAGGTTAGTATCCAGTTATATTATATTATGTACATTTAGGAAAGAATCCAGGCCTTTTTTGTAAAGCAATCTACTGAGCTGGCCAGAAACACCTCTGGAGGGAGTCTATTCCACATTTTCACAGCTCTTACTGTAAAGAAGCCTTTCTGTATTGGCGTAAAAAGCTCTTCTCCTCCAGACATAAACAGTGCCCCCTTGTCCTCTGTGATGACCTTAAATAAATAACTCAACACCAAGTTTACTATATGGAATTCTTATATATTTGCACATGTTGATCATATCCCCCCTTAATCTCTTCTCAAGAGGGAATAGATTCAGTTCCTCTAATCTTTCCTCATAGCTGAGCTCCTCCATGCCTCTTATCAGTTTGGTTGCCCTTCTCTGCACTTTCTCCAGTTCCCCAATATCCTTTTTGAGAACTGGTGCCCAAAACTGAACTGCATATTCCAGATGAGGCCTTACTAATGATTTGTACAGGGGAAAAATGATATCTCTCTCTCTGGAGTCCACACCTCTCTTAATACAAGAAAGGACTTTGCTGGCTTTGGAACCTGCAGCTTGGCATTGCATGCTATCATTAAAGTGTAAGTTCATCTTTACAGAAAATCTGTAGGGTGAACTTACACTGGACCCCCTTCCCCATCCCCCCCCCCGGTTCCGCTGTAATCACCCGCTAGGAGACACAGGGTCACCACGTCACCAGTCCGGGGATTTGAAATCCCAGCGGCTTTCTCTCTCCGCTGACAGGACGGGCTAGGCAGGTTCTGATTGGAATGCCTCCTATTAGAGCTGCACCATTCTGGGTAATAGGAGAATCACCATTTTTTTGCTTAGAATAAAGATCACGATTCTCTCACGATTCTTGCTGGGTAACATCATCTTTCATATTGTACAAAAAAATTGGGCTAACTTTACTGTTTTTTTTTTTTTTAATTAATTACAGTGTATTTTTTCCCAAAACAGTGTAAATTCACCTTACAGATTTTCTATAAAGGTGAACTTACCCTTTAAGCTTATGATCTACCAGAACACCCAGATCCTTCTCCGCCATTGATTCCCTCAGTTGTACTCCTCCTAGTTGGACATCAATGGTCCAAATCCCAAAAGCAAACAGTCCTATGTGAAATCCCAGGCACTGCCCATAGAGACAAACAATATGAACGACTCTATTGTGACTGTATGAGACTATCTGAGAGGTGAGGAAACCACATCGGAGCAACAGAAACTTCATATGATGGCTATGAAATAGGGGGAGGGGTTTGTAGTCCAAATCAGAAAAGCAGCCTAGGGTGACAACACTGCTCCATCATAGATATAGTAGAATCAGTGAGTGTTGTCAGTCCAGGACAGGAAGTGCTGAAAATAAATGCAATAAAGCAAACTACCACCACAGCTAAGGACTACTAAACTGCAATATATTACATCCTTTGATTTTTCAAATCAATGCGGCACCACAAAGTTGGCACCGATTTGAACAATGCCATTGCAGACAATAGGCTGCGACTTGTCATGCGATCTGACCTGTCAAATTGCATGACAGGTCGCTCCAATGTGAACGAGAGCTTACTCCGATCACCAAACTTTTAGAAAATGTTAAAAACACAATAGATGTAAATATGTAAACACGAGTTGTGAAAGCAGCAAATGGCAAAGCTCGCCTTTTCCTAAAAATAAATGCAGTAAAAAAGCATAGCCTGCCTCATTACAAGCCATTTAACTCCAATTGTCCGTTCGCTCCGGAAAACACTCATGCGGAAAGATCAGGATGGGCAACCTTCAGCACTATGATTAGAGGAGCGTCATGACATGCAAATGATCCTGGTGCAAAATTGGTCAGCTGGATAAGAAATCTGTGCCGGGTCCAACTGATGTGAATGTGCTACAATGATTTCCAATGGACTGTAAAATCCAACCCAGTAAAGTCATTCTTCCAATGAATATCACAGAATGACAGGAAAAATCTGATAGGCCGTCATGAGCGACACACACAGTGCACATTTCAGGCAGAATTTCTTGTTTATCACAGTGTGGAAAAATAACTTGTCTTGGACAGTCTGTAGTGCTGCCAGCATCCAATCAGATTCTACCCAGACAATTAAAGATAAATGTGATTGGCTGCTGTAAGCAATGCAAGTTTAGGCAATTATTCCTAAGGCCGTTTGGTAAATGAGGCCCACCCGTCTCAAATGTCAATACTTCTGCATGGAGACCATTATTGATCGTCTCTCCTTGATTAAGCACAGACATTGTCTGCATCCCTTATGAGTGAGGCACACTGAAAGACATGAGATTTTAGCAAGTGGTGTGGGCATTGCATGAACTGCAGGCAAACAGCTGCACACATACAGTATAAGCCTGCGTTCACAAGGTGCAACTTGTCATGCGATTTGACAGATATAAAATCGCATGACAAGTCGCACCCTACTGTTGGCAATGGAACTGTTCAAATCAGTGTGATGTTGACTTTGCAGTGCTGCACTGATTTAAAAAATAACTTTCTGCAGTCTTTTTGCGATTTCTTAGTCTCCAATCACATTTGGCGTTTCGGGTAGAGGTGCACCGAATGGAGATTTTGGTGCCAAAACCGAAAATGCAGGATGCACTTGGCTGAAAACTCAAAATGACAATATATATGTATGTATTTTATATATATATATATATATATATATATATATATATATATATATATATATATATATATATATATATATATATATATATATATATATATATTTTTTTTTTTTTTTTTTTTTTAATTATATTCCATTTTTTAATTAAAGTGGAGTTCCACCCACTTTTTCAACTCTTCAGCATCCCTCACTAAACTGTGCACTGTAAACAAGTTGGATATTTTTTTTCTCAGCACCTACTGTATATCTGCTGTATTCATTTTTCACTTCCTCCTCCCTGGCCGCGGCCTATCGCATCATTTCCTGTTTGCAATGCCTTCTGGGAAGGGGCGGCAACTTCCTCTGAAACTGCCGTTGCTATGGAAACCTGACCTGAAACCTATTACACTGCTTGTGCTGCACTGAGCATGTGCGAGATCTGCAAGGATAAGATCCAGGAAGAAATACAGTCTGGCTTCAGATGCCCACACTTAAGATGGCCACAGCCTGCTGTAATTTTTTAAAATAACAAACTACTGCTATAAACTAACAAAACAGACCTTAGTTTACAGACTAACTTTACTAGAATACATTAAGCTTGTGTATAATAGGGGTATTTTTATTTAAAAAGTATAATTTCGGCCGGAACACCACTTTAATATCATGAATTTAAATGAATATGAATTCAATGTCGGCCATTATTGGCACCTATAGCGCAAGAAAAACTCAAGAAAAATGTATCCCTTTAAATTCTATGTATGTCTTCATACCAGTCCATTGCGCTTCCGTTGTGGTGTTAAAAATCCTGCTTGTTGCATTTTTGGTCAGTAAAAAAAACCGCACCAAAAACGCACTGAAAATGCAGCAAGAACGCATCAATAACGAACGCACCCGTGTTACGTTTTTGAGTCACATGACCTATGAAAAACACACCATAAGCGCAGTAAAATGAGGGCGAGATCGCAGCAAAACTGCATGAATTTTTCATGCCAATATCGGCACTTTTTTCTCTTATCGGCAAAATGCCGATAACACCATTTTCAGCCGATATGTTTCGGCCACTGGAGTTTTGGTGCATCTCTAGTTTTGGGATCTCGGGCAGAAATAATACGATTCTGCCCACAATCCCAAATCGCACGCCAATCATTTTTAATAACACGATTATCACACAATAAGGCTGGGTTCACACAGAGCGGCTCACAGCAGCGGTGGGGTGCCTCCATGTTCACCGGTTCAGGTGCGATTTCAGTCCGACTTTTTGGCTGAATTCGGACCTGAAAACGGACCAGAAGACGCACAGGACTCCTGTGTAATTTGCACCAGAGCCGATCTGGAGATGTGTAAAGCGGCTCCATAGAGAGCCGGTCACAATCTCCTGACATGCGAATTGGAATGCGGGCAAACCCAGCCTTAATCACGGGGCAATAGCGGCAAACCACAACATGCAAGCTTGTTGCCCAAAAAGGTGCAGGTGCTTCTTTTGGGCGACAAGCTTCGTTCCTTGCAGTTTACCATGATTGCCAAAAGCACACTGCGTTTAGGTGCCCTTAAAAATGAATGACGCCCGAATATGCGTTTTACGATTGCAGTGCCATATGGGATAACGGGCAGCGAGTCTGTCTGAGACCCCCAAACGTCAAATGTAAATGAAGCCTAAGGAAGCTGTCTGAGCTGCCAACCGATTTCCATTTCTGCCCATCCAGTCCTGAGATTTACACAGTTTTGCCACATAGCACAGCCCTGTCTGGCAGAGAAGTACACCTGCTTTGTCTCGGCTGCAGTTAAGTAACATTTACAGGTTTTGTCCTTCCTCCAATCTGACTGGACAGTGAAAGGAGAAGCAGCACACTGATGATCTCATCTCGCAGTCACTCTGCTCTCTCCTCCTGTCACAGCCGATTGGTTTCCTCTGCTGCTTTCCCTTATTACAATCTTAGCTCTGCCGTACAGGGACTGCAAAAGGCTGATACCACCTCCGATTCAGATATTTACACTGCTTGCATTTAAAAACACAATTCCTAATACATTATTGTATACAGGGCTGCATTCATGTGCTTCTTGTATATCTGCCTGGACTTAAGCAGGACTTATCTTCACATGTAGTAATTGTAAATGTAATAAGATCTCAGATAATCTGTTTATGTCGATCTGTAATTAAAGGAAGAGATTATGCAAGGTAAGCATGGCTTAGGACAACCATAGATAGATCCGTGGCTGGAAAGAGATACGCTCACCCATGGGTGACTTCCCGAGACATGACACTGCACTCTTCTTCTATACGTCATACACACTGCACTCTTCTATACGACATACACACTGCACTCTTCTATATGACATACACACTGCACTCTTCTATACGTCATACACACTGCACTCTTCTATACGTCATACACACTGCACTCTTCTATACGTCATACACACTGCACTCTTCTATACGTCATACACACTGCACTCTTCTTCTATACGTCATACACACTGCACTCTTCTTCTATACGTCATACACACTGCACTCTTCTTCTATACGTCATACACACTGCACTCTTCTTCTATACGTCATACACACTGCACTCTTCTTCTATACGTCATACACACTGCACTCTTCTATACGTCATACACACTGCACTCTTCTATACAATATACACACTGCACTCTTCTTCTATACGTCATACACACTGCACTCTTCTTCTATACGTCATACACACTGCACTCTTCTATACGTCATACACACTGCACTCTTCTATATGACATACACACTGCACTCTTCTTCTATACGTCATACACACTGCACTCTTCTTCTATACGTCATACACACTGCACTCTTCTTCTATACGTCATACACACTGCACTCTTCTTCTATACGTCATACACACTGCACTCTTCTTCTATACGTCATACACACTGCACTCTTCTATACGTCATACACACTGCACTCTTCTATACAATATACACACTGCACTCTTCTTCTATACGTCATACACACTGCACTCTTCTTCTATACGTCATACACACTGCACTCTTCTATACGTCATACACACTGCACTCTTCTTCTATACGTCATACACACTGCACTCTTCTTCTATACGTCATACACACTGCACTCTTCTTCTATACGTCATACACACTGCACTCTTCTTCTATACGTCATACACACTGCACTCTTCTTCTATACGTCATACACACTGCACTCTTCTTCTATACGTCATACACACTGCACTCTTCTATACGTCATACACACTGCACTCTTCTATACAATATACACACTGCACTCTTCTATACAACATACACACTGCACTCTTCTTCTATACGTCATACACACTGCACTCTTCTTCTATACGTCATACACACTGCACTCTTCTATACGTCATACACACTGCACTCTTCTATATGACATACACACTGCACTCTTCTTCTATACGTCATACACACTGCACTCTTCTTCTATACGTCATACACACTGCACTCTTCTTCTATACGTCATACACACTGCACTCTTCTATACGTCATACACACTGCACTCTTCTATACAATATACACACTGCACTCTTCTATACAACATACACACTGCACTCTTCTTCTATACGTCATACACACTGCACTCTTCTTCTATACGTCATACACACTGCACTCTTCTATACGTCATACACACTGCACTCTTCTATACGTCATACACACTGCACTCTTCTATACGTCATACACACTGCACTCTTCTTCTATACGTCATACACACTGCACTCTTCTTCTATACGTCATACACACTGCACTCTTCTTCTATACGTCATACACACTGCACTCTTCTTCTATACGTCATACACACTGCACTCTTCTATACGTCATACACACTGCACTCTTCTATACGTCATACACACTGCACTCTTCTATACGTCATACACACTGCACTCTTCTATATGACATCCACACTGCACTCTTCTATATGACATACACACTGCACTCTTCTATATGACATACACACTGCACTCTTCTTCTATACGTCATACACACTGCACTCTTCTATACGACATACACACTGCACTCTTCTATACGACACACACGCTGCACTCTTCTATACCACATACACGCTGCACTCTTCTATACCACATACACGCTGCACTCTTCTATACCACATACACGCTGCACTCTTCTATACCACATACACGCTGCACTCTTCTATACGACACACACTGCACTCTTCTATACCACACACACACTGCACTCTTCTATACCACACACACACTGCACTCTTCTATACCACACACACACTGCACTCTTCTATACCACACACACACTGCACTCTTCTATACCACACACACACTGCACTCTTCTATACCACACACCCACTGCACTCTTCTATACGACATACACACTGCACTCTTCTATACGACATACACACTGCACTCTTCTATACGACACACACACTGCACTCTTCTATACGACACACACACTGCACTCTTCTATACGTCATACACACTGCACTCTTCTATACGTCATACACACTGCACTCTTCTATACGACACACACACTGCACTCTTCTATATGACATACACACTGCACTCTTCTATAAGTCATACACACTGCACTCTTCTTCTATACATCATACACACTGCACTCCTCTTCTATACGACACACACACTGCACTCTTCTATACGACACACACAAGCTGCAAATATATTTGGGAAAGTAACTGTCCCTATTCATACCTATATAGTCCAGTGAGAGAGAAATGAGGGCATTCACACCACCTGGAGCAGTGTGCACTGACACATGCTAAGCGCACCTGACATGCATCAAAACGCACGGTTCTGATACATTTTCATTCACAGGAGGAGCCAAAATACAACCCCCCCCCCCCCCCAACGAGTGTTCTGGTATTAGGGTCCACGTGGAGCAGCACAGCACAATGCAGGGAATGTGAACGGGGCCTAATGCAGGGCTAATCTTCAGGAGCACTAATTGTAATCAGATTAAAGGTAATCTGTTTATATGCGGCTGTAATTAAAAGAGCAGGCTATGTAAGGTAAAGAGGCCTATGCTAGAAATGGACAGGCAGATATGCCGGCAGGACTCATAGGTTCACACTATTGTGGGTGCGGGAATGTGTGTAAATCGCACCTGCAGCCAAAACGCACTGCTGTTCAGCAGACAAGCAGGGGTGCCATAAATACCTAATAGCACTCCAATGCATCCGAAAATAAAGCACGTTTTCCCATGCGTGGAAAGACATGGAACCACACGGTGCCAAAGCAATATGCAGTTTCTGCATGGCTGAAGTCTCAGAAAAGAGTCGGGGGGGGGGGGCTTTTCTCTGCATTTCCCCATTCATGGTCCCCCCGCAGCAAATACACAGAACCTAGACTGAGGGTCCCTTCACACCATACTGCACAGAAAAATGCACTACAACACACGAAAAATGTGTGTGCGGTATGCAGTAACACGTATTTGTATGCATTTTTATGTATGTTGCATTGCATTTATATGCATTGGCAAGCATTATAATGTAGTGGTGCACTGAAACCGAAAATTCAGGATACGCCTGGCCAAAAACCAAAACCGAAATGGACAGTTTTTTCAAACTTCTTAAATGTAATTAAATGTGCCTGCCCGTTTTTGCACTGAAGTTAATGGGAAGCGATTTTGCATTGAAGTCAATAGGAGGTGTTTTTGCATTGAAGTCAATAGGGACGCGATTTTGCATTGAAGTCAATGGGACGCGATTTTGCATTGAAGTCAATCGGACACGATTTTGCACAAAGGTCAACAGGGGGCATGTTTATATTGAAGTCAATGGGATGCGATTGTGCATTGAAGTCAATAGGGAGCAGCATGCATGATCAGCACCTTTTTTCTTCTATCAGCAAAACGCAGATAACTCTATTTTCAATTATTTTTGGCGGCCAATATATCGGTGCTACTCTATGATAATGTTCATCCATTGATGAGCATTTTTAAGGTCTAATGCCGCGTACACACGAGCGGACTTTACAGCAGACTTTGCCCGGCGGATGGGATTTCGTCGGACAATTCGATCGTGTGTGCGCTCCAGCGGACTTTGTTTTCTCAAAAGTTGGACAGACTTAGATTTGAAACATGTTTTAAATCTATCCATCAAACTCGAGTCTGGTTGAAAAGTCCGCTCGTCTGTATGCTAGTTCAACGGACAAAAAGCCACGCTAGGGCAGCTATTGGCTACTGGCTATGAACTTCCTTGTTTTAGTCCGGTCATACGTCATCACGTACGAATTCAATGGACTTTGGTGGATTGTGTGTAGGCAAGTCCGTTCATTCAGAAAGTCCGTCATAAAGTCCGTCGAAAAGTCCGCCGGGCAAAGTCTGCCGTAAAGTCCGCTCGTGTGTACGCGGCATTAGAGCTCTTTCACACAGGCTATGAAAATAGGCAGTTGGGTCGCGTTTTTAATGCTTCCCAAGCACCTATCAATGCCACTTAAAATTGTAAAAATAGGGAGTGGATGGAGGTGTTCACATTGCAACTGCCTCCATTTACTTCTATTGAACACAAGTGCGCTGTGGCGTTTATAGTGCGTTTAATGTGAGATTGCTAAGCATCAAAAGTGGTCATTTCCCATTTTAACATAAAAAGATCTCAAAAGGCGTTTGAGGAGTGTTGCCTGACACAACATGAATGATTGTACAACACATCCAAAACACTCATTAACACTACACTATTCTCCCTTTCACACTGTGGCGGTTTTCAGGCGCTTTAGCGCTAGAAATAGCCTCTGCAAAGCACCTGAAAACCGCCTCCCATTCATTCCAGTGTGCCTTTTCACACTGGGGCGGTGCGATTGCGGGACGTTCCGAAAACTCCTGCAGGCAGCATCTTTGGGGCGGCTTGGGAACGCTGTATTTAGCGCTCCCATAACGCCCTGCCCATTGGAATGAATGGGCAGCACTTTCAAAGCGTCACAAAACTGGATTTTTTTTTTACCCTTTTTTGGGTAAAAAGCACCCTGCTAGTGGCCGAAAAGCAGCGCAAAAGCGACGATTAAACAGCGCTAAAGCGAGCGGCACTTTAGCGCTAACGGCTGGCGCTTTCAGTGTGAAAGTAGCCTATAGGTGCATTAATATGCTTTAGGGCTGCGTTAGAATTCAAAGCCTGTCTGAAAGAGCCCTCATTTCCTTTTACATCATTCCCAGTTCCTGTTAGGCCCATTTCACACAGGCTCGCTAGTGTAGGGACTTCCTGTGCGGAGACGGACCTGTCAGAGCCTCGCTGTCCTCTATGGAGATTGGATGAAAACAGACCGCCTGTCCGATCCGATTTTCCAAAATAGGGTTCCCATCCGTCTGGATTTCACAGACAGGATCGGATCAGATAGCAGTGGGTGTCAGCGGACATGTCACCGCTGACATCCGCCACTCCATAGGAGGACATGGAGCGTCCGATCAGGTCCACCTGAAAAACTGACAGGTGGACCTAATCAGAAAGCCTGTGTAAAGGGGCCTTATGCCGCGTACACATGATCGGAATTTCCGTCAGAAAATCTTGGATGGTTTTTCCGACGGAATTCCGCTCAAGCTTGTCTTGCATACACACATTCACACAACAGTTCTCTGAACTTTCGACCGCCAAGAACGCGGTGACGTACAACACTACGACGAGCCGGGAAAATGAAGTTCAATGCTTCAAAGCATGCGTCAAATTGTTTCCGAGCTTGCGCGTCGGAATTGGTACAGACGATCAGAATTTCCGATTGGAACTTTTTCCGACCGAAAAATTGATAACCTGCTCTCAATCTTTTGCTGGCGGGAATTCTGACAGCAAAAGTCTGATGGAGCATACGCACAGTCAGAATTTCCGACCAAATGCTCTCATCTGACTTTTGCTGGCGGAATTTCCGATCGTGTGTACGGGGCATAAGGCTTGAGAAAAAAAAAAAAGGTTTTTATCCACTTCTGTTTGCGTTGCCATATGTTAATGTGCATTTGAACACAACACGCTGCACATGTATACAATGTTGTGGTATGAAGGAGGCACATAGACAAGCACTGTTGCAGTGACCTGCGTTTATCCAGTGCAGAAAATCGCAGGTCAGTGGATGTGGTGTGAATGAGCCCGAAGACATGCAGGTTATCTGGACCTTTCAAGAACAATTTAAAGCCATGCCAGCGACATCTGAACACAAAGAAGAGTCACAATGTTTGGGAGGGGTCCAGCTTCTTTTCAACCTCTCAAGCTCTGACAAGTAGACTTGGCAGCCAAACAGGAATGTGGTATTGCAAGATCCGGTAAACCACATGAGAATAGTGAGCTTCCTTGTGCCCACAACACTGAGTGCCAGGGCAGAAAACTAGGACCAGCTTTCTTATGGTCTCATCTAGGGCTGCAACTAACCATTTTCATTATCGAATAGTTGGCCGATTATTGTTTCAAATAATTCAATTAATAACCTTTAAAAAAAGTGTTGTTTTTAATTTAGTTCATATATAAAGTGTAAAAAAAAAGGCAATTTATTCTTAAATATCTCTGCAGTGGTAAATATAAATAACCAACTATATGGTTAGGGAGCAAAATCTCTAATCCACGCTGAGAATAACGGACAGAAGAGATATATTGTATATAACATTAGAGGTTGAATCTGGTAAATATCATCAGACTCAGAGATCAAATTTTTTTTATTTAACCACTTGCCGACCGCCACATGTATATATACGTTGACACAATGGCACGGACAGGCAAATGGGCGTACAGGTAAATCCCTTTAAATTTTCCGCTGTGTCATCACGTGCGCGCCGGCCTCAAGCTCCGTGAGTGTCAACGCGGGTCCCGCAGACTCAATGTCCGGGGGGATACCCGCGATCATCGCGCGGAGAGGAAGAATGGGGAAATGCTAATGTAAAACAAGCATCTCCCCGTTCTGCCTAGTGACACTGTCACTGATCACAGCTCCCCGCGGTGATCAGTGTCATGTCACACACGCCCCCCACAGTTAGAATCACTCCCTAGGACACACTTAACCCCTACAGCGCCACCTAGTGTTAACCATTTCACTGCCAGTCACATTTACACAGTAATCAATGCATTTTTAAATCGCGACAATTTTTAATCGCAAGAATGTTGTTCTGTTTGAAAATCTGCAAAACAGTCATTAACTTTTTGTTTCTTTAACCACTTTGGCTGGCCAAAGACCAGAGCACTTTTTGTGATTCGGCACTGCGTCACTTTAACTGACAATTGCGCAGTCGTGAAATGTGGCTCCCAAACAAAATTGATGTCCTTTTTTTCCCCACAAATAGAGCTTTCTTTTGGTGGTATTTGATCACCTCTGCGATTTTTATTTTTTGCGCTATAAACAAAAAATAGCGACAATTTTGAAAAAAAACGCATTCTTTTTTACTTTTTGCTATAATAAATATCCCCAAAAAATATATAAAAAAAACAATTTTTTTCCTCAGTTTAGGCCGATACGTATTCTTCTACATATTTTTGGTAAAAAAAAAAAAATCGCAATAAGTGTTTATTGATTGGTTTGCGCAAAAGTTAAGTAAAGCGTCTACAAAATAGGGGATAGTTTTATGGCATTTTTATTAATAATTTTTTTTTTACTAGTAATGGCAGTGATCAGCGATTTTTATCGTGACTGACATTATGGCGGACACATCGGACACTTTTGGCGCTATTTTGGGATCATTCACATTTATACAGCGATCAGTGCAATTAAAAACGCACCGATTACTGTGTAAATGTGACTGGCAGTAAAGGGGTTAACAAGAAGGGGGCGCTGCAGGGGCTAAGTATGTCCTAGGGAGTGATTCTAACTGTGGGGGGGGGGGGGGGGCTATGTGTGTCACGACACTGATCACTGCTCCCGATCACAGGGAGCTGTGATCAGTGTCAGTGTCATTAGGCAGAACGGGGAAATGCTTGTTTACATCAGCATTTCCCAGATCTTTATTTCCGTGAGACGATCGCGGGTATCCCCGCAGACATCGAATCTGCGGTACCGGTGGTCGAACTCACAAAGCTCGCAGCGGGCGCACGCCTGCTATCCGGACCTCGTGAGATCACGTACAGTTACGTGATTTTGCGCAGTGGAGCCAACCTGCCGCAGTAAAACTGCGGCGGCCGGTCCGCAAGTAGTTAAAGAGCTGATTTTAGTTTTTTTTTTAACCCCATTATGTTACTGGCCAATTAATTGGTAATGCCCAGTGTGCATGGGGCCCTAACTGTTAAAGAAAATAGTCATAGGTGATAAAAGCATAAACAAAAAGCATATTTCATGCAAAAAAACAGACGTAACTGGAACAGACAGTTTCCGTTTACATTCATTTATGTCCACATAAGCAAGAGGACTCGAATGTAAGCGAATGTAAGCGGTCCCTTTACAGCTGTCCGCCCGTAGACATCCATGTGGTTCTGTCTGGAGCTGTCGGAAAAACAGACAGATGGATCCAGACTGAATGCTTGTATAAAAGAGCCCTTAGGTCAGTTGAAGAGAAGCACCTTGTAAATGACACGTTATAACCTGTACGGCTCCCACGCCAACTTCCTATCAACCAGCAATCACTTAACACGCCCGTCATGTACAGAATCCCCTCCAGCAAAAGGAAAAGTACAACCATCTCCCAAACACACCTTTCTTCTTTTACTACAGCATTTATCAGAGAACCTTCCCAAAAGCAAAATGACAGAAGGATTTCATCTGTTCCAGTTGTTTTCTGGACTTTGTGCTGCGATAAAGTCCATCTGACGGTCATGTTTACAAAGTTGAGCCTAGATTCACACTAGAATACGGTGTGAGAAACCTGCAATCTGTGCGCGTTTCCCGCACTGCATTCAAATCGCACTGCCCTTGCGATCTGCACAACACCCCAAACGCAAGCGTTTGCCCTCACCAGATCACATTGTACACAACGACCACGTGATCCGGTTGTACTGAGATTCCAAAATTGGGGCATGAATGACTTTACTGCAATGCAGCAGCCCATTCAAAATTGAATAGACTCCAATAGCAACGCACTAAATCGCATTTTAATTGCACAAGAATGCGGTGCAGTTCCTGTGCGACTTATATTTGCCTCATTGTGTGAACCGAGGCTAAAGGAGAAGTAGGGCCAAAGCACTTAGTTCTGCACTCCTGTGACCCAGATTCAGATGACAGCGGGCTAAAGTCCACTGTCAGCTGACGTGACTCAGCCATCCAGGCTCTGGAATGATCCCGACTTTAACGTTGCAATCTACCCAGATGCCTGGATCGGCAGCTGGCACAGCCTCTCAGCAAGCCATTGGGAGGCTGAGCCAGCTGCCCCCCCCCTCCACAGGCTGGCGCTCAAGTGAGCTGCTTACTGACAGTCACCAGCTCTCTGTTCATCGATGACTGAGAACTGAGTGATCAGCGGTTTTTGATTGCGCTGTTCTTGGTCTTAGAGGCAGCAGGGGATAGATGTAGCATTGGGCCGATGCTGCATAAGTATGACTGTTTTTTTTTTTCCAATTCCAAACTTTTCTTTCAAAGTATATAACCTAAGGGCTCATTCATGTCTTGATCGTTGAACTGCGCTGATCTGTAAAATCGATTCAAACTCAATGCAAGGGCACCTAGAAAACGTTTGTGTTTTGGTTATTTGGCTAGTTGCGTTTTATGCAGGACAATGCACCTCGCCGAATGTCAACATATCTGATTGCAATGTGAACGCACAGCAGTGTCTAGAGTTGAGGGCCCTTTCGCACTAAAGAGTTCTGTTGCGATGTATCAACGCATGCATCCTGCATTAAGGTAGCCCATTAATTATGAATGGGCTGTAAACACACCACAAAACCCTTCTATCAAATCGCACGGCTCCACAATACATTGTTGTGCACTGCACTCTACTGCAAAGTGCGTTGGAGTGCCACAATAAATGGCACCACACAGGGAGCAGGTGTGTTGAAATGCAATGTGGCAATGTGCATTTGATCTATGCATTGGACGCACACAGATGTACACTGTGATGATCCATGCATTGGACCCACACAGATGTACACTGTGATGATCCATGCATTGGACCCACACAGATGTACACTCTGATGATCCATGCATTGGACCCACACAGATGTGCACTGCGATGATCCATGCATTGGACCCACACAGATGTGCACTGTGATGATCCATGCATTGGACCCACACAGATGTACACTGTGATGATCCATGCATTGGACGCACACAGATGTACACTGTGATGATCCATGCATTGGACGCACACAGATGTACACTCTGATGATCCATGCATTGGACCCACACAGATGTACACTCTGATGATCCATGCATTGGACCCACACAGATGTACACTCTGATGATCCATGCATTGGACCCACACAGATGTGCACTCTGATGATCCATGCATTGGACCCACACAGATGTACACTCTGATGATCCATGCATTGGACCCACACAGATGTACACTCTGATGATCCATGCATTGGACCCACACAGATGTACACTCTGATGATCCATGCATTGGACCCACACAGATGTGCACTGCGATGATCCATGCATTGGACCCACACAGATGTGCACTGTGATGATCCATGCATTGGACCCACACAGATGTACACTGTGATGATCCATGCATTGGACCCACACAGATGTGCACTGTGATGATCCATGCATTGGACCCACACAGATGTACACTGTGATGATCCATGCATTGGACCCACACAGATGTACACTGTGATGATCCATGCATTGGACCCACACAGATATACACTCTGATGATCCATGCATTGGACCCACACAGATGTACACTCTGATGATCCATGCATTGGACCCACACAGATGTGCACTGTGATGATCCATGCATTGGACCCACACAGATGTGCACTGTGATGATCCATGCATTGGACCCACACAGATGTGCACTGTGATGATCCATGCATTGGACCCACACAGATGTACACTGTGATGATCCATGCATTGGTCCCACACAGATGTACACTCTGATGATCCATGCAACCAGCCACCTGTCATTTTTTGAACACACTGCCTGCATGCCCCTGCACAGAACACCTGTACATCCTGTGTAGCTTAAACCGACCCTTTCCACAGGCGTACAGATCAGTATGACCATGTGACTAAAGCCTCGTACACACGATCAGATTTTCCGCCGGGAATTGTGTGATAACAGACTGTTGGCCGCAAATCTGACCGTTTGTACGCTCCATCAGACAATTGTTGTCAGACTTTCCACCGACAAATTTTGGATGGAAGGATATAAATTTTCCACGGACAACGGTCTGTTGTCGGATTTTCCTATCGTGTGTACACAAGTCCGTCACACAAACGTCCAAAGTACAAACACGCATGCTTGGAATCAATGCTCACCAAACACGACATTAGCAGAAGGTGCCCAAAGGGTGGCGCTCAAGAGCTGAAATTCCACGCACTACGTCACCACGTTTGTGTTTGTTGGCCGACAATTGTGTACCGTTTGTATGCAAGACAAGTTCACGGCACACGCCCTTCAGACAAAAGTCTGGCGCTTTGTCTGGGGAAAATCTGACTGTGTGTACGAGGCTTTAAAGGAATTTCTGTAAAATGCACCATCATTTCTAAAATGTGATGGCTTGGAATGCACTGAAAACGTTACTTTAAAAGGTGAACTAACCCTTTAAATCACAAAATTAAATTACAAGTTGCCAATAAGCACCGCAAGATATGCCCCATGGGATAGATAATTGTGATCGGAATAATATCTTATATAATCAATTTATGCAGAGCTGTAATTAATGAAACAGACAATGCTGGGTGAGAAGAGCTTAGGTCCCAGACACACCGGGCGCTCAGCCCTGCTGCATAACGATCTGGTGTTAAGCTGTGGCTGGAGGGCACAGGCATACCGGCCAGACCTGCTCTATGAGAGTCCAACAGCTGCTGGGGCTGGGCGGGGCTGGGCGGGGCGGTGCACCTGTATGTACATTTAGGGAAGTATGCATCCAGGGACGAATGCCAGGAACACAAGCAGTCTACGTTGCAGGAATTCATCCCTGAGTGCCCTAATTGGTAGTACTGCTGAGTGCGCCGCCCAGATGCAGCAGCTGTCATCTTCAATCTGTGTATATCTGCAGCATTCATTCAAAGAATACCTGGTGATCCTGCCATGAAGATCCATCTTCAGGCACTTCCTGTCAAAGGGTGGCAAGAATCTGTCCCCACTTCACAATCGGGTTCTTGCATTGTCACCCTGTCACACAGGCGTCCAACAGAGCCTACAAGTGGCCATACCAACACACATTACCCAGGTACAGTCCACCATGGTCACCATCAGGAGGAATACCATTCTGCCCTCACTAGTCCATAGCTCCTAACTGTCCCTGATTTCAAGGGACTGTCCCTGATTTGGAGCAATGTCCCTCTGTCCCCTTTTCCCCCTCATTTTGGTCTGATCTATATAGTTGTATATAAAATGCGCTTTTTAGCTTTAAAAAAGTGTTTCCCAGTGCTAAACCTTTCATCCAATTTCTAAATTGCTGCATTTGTACATTTTAAAGCCCAATATAAAAGGAATAGTAGTGGTAAAAAAAAGTCCTTGTGGATTTATTTAACCTTTTTTTTTTTGGGTTAATTCTCCTTTAAGGGGGTGTGTCCTATGCCTACATACGTTTATTAGTAGGTGTCCCTCATTCCCATCTCAAAGTGTTGGGAGGTATGCTAGTCTACATGTAGACAGGAAATGTCTGCACTAAATTAGCAGCACTGAGATTCAGCAAATAATTAAAAAAAAAAAAAAAAAGTATATTTTTTTCACTTAAAAGAAAAGAAGGATGAGAGCACCACTCATCTGTTTATAGTCCAGGAAGTCTTTAGTGTACGTGACAAGAATTCAGGAGACAAAGCCAACATGTTTCAGGGTTCAGAGACCCCCTTCATCAGGATTAGATGCAATAGTACAAGTTGCTGCTCAGGTATTCCCTGATGAAGCGTTTTCTCAGAAATGCTTGTCATGTACGATGAAGACTATAAACAGACAAGTGGCACTCTCATCCTTCTTCATTCCTCACTCCAGGGAGCCCCCTTAGTGTACCTCAAGTTGACAGAGATCATCCTCTCCCTGCTCCCACTGTGGCAAGAATTATGGCTTGTGTCATAACTGATGACAGGTGCGGTACTATGGCAGATGAAAATCAAAAAGGCCAAGATGGCAGCTTCCTTGGCTGGAAAGGACAGGAGGGTTTAGTTCCACTTTAAAGTGAAACTTCAGGTCAAAGTAAAAAATAGGCAGAATTTGAATGCAGAAGAGACAAGCTTTGTCTTTTCTGCATTAAAGTGGTTGTAAACCTCAGACAAGAAATATGAACAAAGCATATCACTCTATAAGGTGTACAGCGATGGCTGTACTGCATTATTGCTGACACTTGTGGCTCCCCTGCAGCTCTGCCAGCTTCTCCTCCTTTTTATTACACTGGATGCACTGCAGGGGGATTGCCATCGGTGTCCCCCACCCCCCAAGGCCTTTCTGTGGGACCCCTTCCCTGCAGCATTGCCAGCTTCCCTTCTTTCCTGCTAGCATCTGCTGAGGGCACACAGGGGGATGTTTCAGGATGGAGAGTGGGGGTGTGCGGTAAATATGTCCTACTTACCAGCCCCTTCATTTCCTAAAAGAATACAGTGAGTGATTGGCAGCGATCACTCACTGCACACATTCATCACTGACGCATAGTAAATTGTGTTTACCATGCTTCAGTTTGTGAATGACCAGCACAGAGCACTTCTCATTCATTCACTGTTCAGTGCAGCTGAGGCGGCAGAGAAAGAAACTGGGGAATCTCTGTCCTCAGTCCTTTTACCTGTATTAAACATGAGACATCAAAAAGGAAAGGGGGGGCTGTGATTTCTAACAGCAGCCCAGGGCTCTGGGATGCCGGATCACTGAAGCCGAGGCAAGTATGGTTCTGATTTAAAGTGTTACTAAAATCAGGATCCTGCATTCACTATATCTGTTCTCCCACAGTACACAGAACATGGAAATGCAATTTTTTTAGTAATTGTAAACTGCTAGATACCTTTTCTTATCAGCAGTTAGAGCAGTCTTGTGACTTCTATCAGTGTCTAGTTAAAGCTTGTAGGAGGAGTTTTCATTCTCCCCTGATTGTGCTATGAGGCTGCATGACCCCTGACCCTCTGTCTGGACAGTGCTGATTGCATGTGATCAGCACAGGGCCACCCCCCCAAGAAAAAAAATCTCTCTAGCAATACACACCAAACTGAGCATGTGCAGCTTGTCCCCAGGGCTCTTTACTATCAGGAGATGGTTTGGGGACAGTGCAAGAAGGGGAGCATCAGAGAAGACAGGATCAAACAGCCTTTTTACTCAGTGCAGATGATTAACCCCTTAGGTTCCACAGTGAGTATAACAAGCATGCTTTACTGCATATACAGACTGATTTTACTGTTGAGGGTTTAGAAACACTTTAAGTTCACAGTCCCCATCCCCTCAAACCCAAACTGCCCTTCTCCCCTTACAGAGTCTGAGGGTTCCTCCTCAAGCTGACTCCTGTCATTTTTTGAATTTCACGTGACTATGCATGGCTCCGCCCACTTTACCGCATCATCCACTCACAGAGCTCTGTGAGAATAATAAGACTACAAGTCCCATCTTCCACCATAGAGCAGGTGGTGAGGTCACCCAATCACACTTCCTCCAGCCCACATCTCAGTACCAACCTGCGGCTGGAGGAATAGTCTGACGGCACCCGCCATCCACTGATCACAGATGCAGCGCTCTGCAGGCTCCAACCCAATACAATGAATAACGGCACATTTTTATGAAGCGGTATGGGAGCATGGATGATATATATTTTTTTTTAAGCAAAAGGCAGACAATACCTTTAAATACCATGGTTGATCTAGATTGAGGACCGTCCGCCGTTGTCCCTGGACTATGTACAGAACTCAAACCAATCATCCCATCCATTTTCCAAGATCATGTCCCATAATAATCATCTACAAGTCCTACATCACTATTTTCCATCCTCAAATCACTATTCACCATCCACACATCACTATTCTCCATCCACACATCACTATTCTCCATCCACACATCACTATTCTCCATCCTCACATCACTATTCTCCATCCTCACATCGCTATTCTCCATCCACACATCGCTATTCTCCATCCTCACAGATCACTATTCTCCATCCTCACACATCGCTATTCTCCATCCTCACATCACTATTCTCCATCCTCACACATCGCTATCCTCCATCCTCACATCGCTATCCTCCATCCTCACATCGCTATTCTCCATCCTCACACAGAACTATTCTCCATCCACAGATCACTATTCTCCATCCTCACATCGCTATTCTCCATCCTCACACATCACTATTCCCCATCCTCACATTACTATTCTCCATCCTCACACATCACTATTCTCCATCCTCACACATCACTATTCTCCATCCTCACACATCACTATTCTCCATCCTCACACATCACTATTCTCCATCCTCACATCGCTATTCTCCATCCTCACATCGCTTTTCTCCATCCACACATCACTATTCTCCATCCTCACAGATCACTATTCTCCATCCTCACATCACTATTCTCCATCCACCCATCGCTATTCTCCATCCTCACACATCGCTATTCTCCATCCTCACACATCGCTATTCTCCATCCTCACACATCGCTATTCTCCATCCTCACACATCGCTATTCTCTAGGGCTGAAACAACTAATCGATTAATCGACAACTAATCGATTATGAAATTAATCGATTACTATTTTCATAAACGATTAATCGGCCAGTAACATAATGGGGTTAAAAAAATAATATAAGCCCTTTATAGTACAAAAAGAGCAAATAATCGCGACTGTAAATATTACTTTCACCGTTCTACAGTAAAAAAAATGAACTCCTTACAGTAGCGATTATTTGCTTTTTTTGTACTATAGGGCTCATTTTAGTTTCTTTTAACCCATTATGTTACTAAACATCTTAGACCTGGTTCACATCTATGTGTTTTTTGGTGCTTTTTGCAGAAACACACTACAGTTCATTTACATGGTTTCCTATGGGACACGTTCACATCTATGCTTTTTTTCAGCCACTGCGTATTTGGAAAGGGTCAAGGACTTTTTTTTTTTTTTAACGCAAAACGGTGCTTTTAGATTCAATATACTTCAATGGAGAAGCTGCAGAAAATCATGTAATGTGTTTTTGCAGCAATTTGTATTTTTTAATCTGCCCAACAACAAATTGGCCAAAAAACAGTATTTCTCTTCTAATAGTGTATACAGTATATCTCCTCTAATAGTGTATATACAGTATATCTCTTCTGTCTGTTATTCTCAGAGTGGATTCAATACTTTGCTCCCTAACCATATAGTTGGTTGTTTATATTTACCACTGCATAGAGATATTTAAGAATAAATTGCCTTTTTTTAAAAAACTTTACATATTAACTAAATTATACACCACACTTTTTTTTTTTTAGGTTATTAACCGATTAATCGATTAATCGAAACAATAATCGGCCAACTAATCGATTATGAAAATAATCGTTAGTTGCAGCCCTACTATTCTCCATCCTCAAACATCGCTATTCTCCATCCTCACACATCGCTATTCTCCATCCTCACATCACTATTCTCCATCCACACACATCACTATTCTCCATCCTCACACATCACTATTCTCCATCCTCACACATCACTATTCTCCATCCTCACATAGCTTTTCTCCATCCACACATCGCTTTTCTCCATCCTCACAGATCACTATTCTCCATCCTCACAGATCACTATTCTCCATCCACCCATCGCTATTCTCCATCCTCACACATCGCTATTCTCCATCCTCACACATCGCTATTCTCCATCCCCACACATCGCTATTCTCCATCCTCACACATCGCTATTCTCCATCCTCACACATCGCTATTCTCCATCCTCACACATCGCTATTCTCCATCCTCACACATCGCTATTCTCCATCCTCACACATCGCTATTCTCCATCCTCACACATCGCTATTCTCCATCCTCACACATCGCTATTCTCCATCCACACATCGCTATTCTCCATCCTCACACATCGCTATTCTCCATCCTCACATCGCTATTCTCCATCCTCACATCGCTATTCTCCATCCTCACATCGCTATTCTCCATCCTCACATCCCTATTCTCCATCCTCACATCACTATTCTCCATCCTCACATCACTATTCCCCATCCTCACACATCACTATTCTCCATCCTCACATCACTATTCTCCATCCACACACATCACTATTCTCCATCCACACACATCACTATTCCCCATCCTCACACATCGCTATTCCCCATCATCACACATCACTATTCCCCATCCTCACACATCACTATTCTCCATCCTCACACATCACTATTCTCCATCCTCACACATCACTATTCTACATCCACACACATCACTATTCCCCATCCTCACACATCACTATTCTCCATCCACACATCACTATTCCCCATCCTCACACATCACTATTCCCCCATCCTCACACATCACTATTCTCCATCCTCACATCACTATTCTCCATCCTCACATCACTATTCTCCATCCTCACATCACTATTCCCCATCCTCACATCACTATTCTCCATCCTCACATCACTATTCCCCATCCTCACATCACTATTCCCCATCCTCACATCACTATTCCCCATCCTCACACATCACTATTCCCCATCCTCACACATCACTATTCTCCATCCTCACATCACTATTCTCCATCCTCACATCACTATTCCCCATCCTCACATCACTATTCTCCATCCTCACATCACTATTCTCCATCCTCGCATCACTATTCTCCATCCTCACATCACTATTCTCCATCCTCACATCACTATTCCCCATCCTCACATCACTATTCCCCATCCTCACATCACTATTCCCCATCCTCACACATCACTATTCTACATCCACACACATCACTATTCCCCATCCTCACACATCACTATTCTCCATCCACACATCACTATTCCCCATCCTCACACATCACTATTCCCCATCCTCACACATCACTATTCTCCATCCTCACATCACTATTCCCCATCCTCACATCACTATTCTCCATCCTCACACATCACTATTCTCCATCCTCACATCACTATTCTCCATCCTCACATCGCTATTCTCCATCCTCACAGATCGCTATTCTCCATCCTCACATCACTATTCTCTATCCACACATCACTATTCCCCATCCTCACACATCACTATTCCCCATCCTCACACATCACTATTCTCCATCCTCACATCACTATTCTCCATCCACACATCACTATTCCCCATCCTCACACATCACTATTCCCCATCCTCACATCACTATTCTCCATCCTCACACATCACTATTCTACATCCACACATCACTATTCTCCATCCTCACACATCACTATTCTCCATCCTCACACATCGCTATTCTCCATCCTCACACATCACTATTCTCCATCCACACATCACTATTCCCCATCCTCACACATCACTATTCTCCATCCTCACACATCACTATTCTCCATCCTCACACATCACTATTCTCCATCCACACATCACTATTCCCCATCCTCACACATCACTATTCTCCATCCTCACATCACTATTCTCCATCCTCACATCACTATTCTCCATCCTCACATCACTATTCTCCATCCTCACACATCACTATTCCCCATCCTCACAGATCACTATTCTCCATCCTCACACATCACTATTCTCCATCCTCACACATCGCTATTCTCCATCCTCACACATCGCTATTCTCCATCCTCACAGATCGCTATTCTCCATCCTCACATCACTATTCTCCATCCACACATCACTATTCCCCATCCTCACACATCACTATTCTCCATCCTCACATCACTATTCTCCATCCACACATCACTATTCTCCATCCTCACATCGCTATTCTCCATCCTCACATCACTATTCCCCATCCTCACACATCACTATTCTCCATCCTCACATCACTATTCTCCATCCACACATCACTATTCCCCATCCTCACACATCACTATTCTCCATCCTCACATCGCTATTCTCCATCCTCACATCACTATTCTCCATCCTCACAGATCACTATTCTCCATCCTCACATCACTATTCTCCATCCTCACATCGCTATTCTCCATCCTCACATCGCTATTCTCCATCCTCACATCGCTATTCTCCATCCACACATCACTATTCTCCATCCACACATCACTATTCCCCATCCTCACACATCACTATTCTCCATCCTCACATCGCTATTCTCCATCCTCACATCACTATTCTCCATCCTCACACATCACTATTCTCCATCCTCACACATCACTATTCTCCATCCACACATCACTATTCCCTATCCACACATCGCTATTCTCCATCCTCACACATCACTATTCTCCATCCTCACATCACTATTCTCCATCCTCACATCACTATTCTCCATCCTCACACATCACTATTCCCCATCCTCACAGATCACTATTCCCCATCCTCACATCACTATTCTCCATCCTCACACATCACTATTCTCCATCCTCACACATCACTATTCTCCATCCACACATCACTATTCCCCATCCACACATCGCTATTCTCCATCCTCACACATCACTATTCTCCATCCTCACATCACTATTCTCCATCCTCACATCGCTATTCTCCATCCTCACAGATCACTATTCTCCATCCTCACACATCACTATTCCCCATCCTCACAGATCACTATTCTCCATCCTCACAGATCACTATTCACCATCCACACATCACTATTCTCCATCCTCACACATCACTATTCTCCATCCTCACATCACTATTCTCCATCCTCACACATCACTATTCCCCATCCTCACAGATCACTATTCTCCATCCTCACAGATCACTATTCACCATCCACACATCACTATTCTCCATCCTCACACATCGCTATTCTCCATCCTCACACATCGCTATTCTCCATCCTCACACATCACTATTCCCCATCCTCACACATCACTATTCCCCATCCTCACACATCACTATTCTCCATCCTCACATCGCTATTCTCCATCCTCACAGATCACTATTCCCCCATCCTCACACATCACTATTCCCCATCCTCACACATCACTATTCTCCATCCTCACATCACTATTCTCCATCCTCACACATCACTATTCCCCATCCTCACACATCACTATTCCCCATCCTCACAGATCACTATTCTCCATCCTCACAGATCACTATTCTCCATCCTCACATCGCTATTCTCCATCCTCACAGATCACTATTCTCCATCCTCACACATCACTATTCTCCATCCTCACATCGCTATTCTCCATCCTCACAGATCACTATTCTCCATCCTCACACATCACTATTCCCCATCCTCACAGATCACTATTCTCCATCCTCACAGATCACTATTCACCATCCACACATCACTATTCTCCATCCTCACACATCGCTATTCTCCATCCTCACACATCACTATTCCCCATCCTCACACATCACTATTCCCCATCCTCACACATCGCTATTCTCCATCCACACATCGCTATTCTCCATCCTCACACATCACTATTCTCCATCCTCACACATCACTATTCCCCATCCTCACACATCACTATTCCCCATCCTCACACATCACTATTCTCCATCCACACATCACTATTCTCCATCCTCACATCGCTATTCTCCATCCTCACAGATCACTATTCTCCATCCTCACACATCACTATTCTCCATCCTCACATCGCTATTCTCCATCCTCACAGATCACTATTCTCCATCCTCACACATCACTATTCCCCATCCTCACAGATCACTATTCTCCATCCTCACAGATCACTATTCACCATCCACACATCACTATTCTCCATCCTCACACATCGCTATTCTCCATCCTCACACATCACTATTCCCCATCCTCACACATCACTATTCCCCATCCTCACACATCGCTATTCTCCATCCTCACATCACTATTCCCCATCCTCACACATCACTATTCTCCATCCTCACACATCACTATTCTCCATCCACACATCACTATTCTCCATCCTCACACATCACTATTCTCCATCCTCACACATCACTATTCTCCATCCTCACAGATCACTATTCCCCATCCTCACATCACTATTCTCCATCCTCACACATCACTATTCTCCATCCTCACACATCACTGTGCCCCATTCACACACAGCATAGAAATGGTACATGAGGAATCTGGTGATCCCGGGGATGTCAGGGTGACAGCTGTCATCCGGGCACACACAGGTGACACGCGCTGGGTGTAGTGATGATGTCATTAGTCAGCGATGATGTCACCAGTCAGCGGTGTGCACAGCTGCCCAGCTCTGCCTGTATAGAGAAGGGGAGCTCCCAGCTGTAGGAGCCCCTCCTGCACCCCCGTGTGAAGCCCCCCAGTCCCTCTCACCTCTCGGGGGCTCCATGCCACCTTCTCCCTCTCTCCTTTCCGTGAACCCGGCGCAGCGGCACGTCCGCACCGGGGCGGGATCTGGCGTCACTTCCGGAACCTCCTCTGGCACCGGCGGTAACCATGGTAACTGCGCAGCCCGGCGTGACGGAGCCGGGGAATCTCAGTGACACCTTGTTCTGGAGGATGGAGGGGCTTCCTGCTCTGATCGTACCGGAGATCGCCTGAGCAATGTCAGCGGATAGATGACTACCGACAGAGGATGGAGACAGCCCGAGGCTTTTCATCACTGCTCTATGGATGTGTGTGTGCATGATATACCATTCCTAAGTCTGGATCAAGATACGTCTACATGGGTGATGACCGATCGAAGCACGAACACACGCTTCTGGACCCAGCTACAGATTGGACGATCAGCAGCGATGTTGGACGCACGATGATTTACTAAATCTGGAGAGTGCAAAATCTGGTGCAGCTCTGCATAGAAACCAATCAGATTCCAGGTTTTTTTTTTTTCTTCCTTTTTTTGCCTAAATAATCAAGATGAAGTTTTTAGAAGTACCAGATTTTGCACGCTTCGGTTTTCGTAAATCGCCTCCACTGTTCTCGTCCGGGTGAGCCGTTCTATGTGATCAGCCATTGATTTGTACAATATGAGGTCCCGTTCACACCTGCGCTTTCCAGGAACGAATGAAAACCACAGATTCGGGGAGATGAAAAGAAGTCGTGGGTGGTCCCGCGCAGATGGATAAAAATGAATATATGGAACTGCCGCCCCGACTAATACAACCACCTGAGTGGAGAATATGGTAATTATTGGATGGAAACCATTGATTCCTTCGTGCAAACAGAAGTGACTGGTGCTTTAAATTCGGCTAGTTATCTGGCAAATGAATGAATCCAAATACATATAGTGACAAAAGTGCAAGCTTGAATAAAGTGACTGATGTTTTTGTGAACAATTGATATACACAATCCTTTTATATAAGCACAAAGTCTTCTTTTAAAAAAAGTGACAAGTATTCTTCAATCGTGTTTTCTCTTTGTGCTGTGTCTTTCTTATAGTGCCCCCTATAGGTATTGTACTCACCGGAAATGTTCTCCCCTCGAAGGGGTACTTCACATTCACAGTGTTTGCCACGGTGCGGCAGATCCCAGATCAACGTCTTTAGAGACCTCGCCTTACTTCGCTTTTTTTAAATGTTCATCCATTTCATCCACATGTAGAGAAAAGGTGCTCCCATAGCATGTACATGCTCAATAAAACTTTTGGAAAACGGCACCCCAGAACGAGAGCCGCACCACCCCGCTGTCATTTGTTGGTGGGGTGGGCGGCTACTAGTTAAGTTATATATAAGTCACTGGTTAGAGTGCGATATTTGAGCACTTAGATTCCTGGGCATAGGATTGCTTTTAAGAACAGCACCACACCTACACATTGGGGAGGGGGGGGGGGTTACTAAAATTGGTGCGCTCAGAATCTGGTGCAGCTGTGTGCATGGTAGCCAATCGGCTTATAACTTCAGATTATTCAATTAAAGTGCTGCTAAACCCACAACAGTAAAATCAGACTGTATATGCAGTAAAGCATGCTTGTTAAACTCACTGTGGAATCTAAGGGGTTAATCCTCTGCATTGTGTATCGGGCTGGGTTCACACTTATGCTGGTTTCCCCGCATCCACTTCGCATAGGAGGAGATTGTGACCAGCTCTCAATGAAGACGGTTCATACATGTCCGCAGCGGCTCCAGTGCAAATTGCACAGGAGCCCTGTGTGTCTTTTGGTCCGTTTTCATGTCCAAATCAGCCCAAATTTCGGCCTGAAATCTGACCTAAAGCGGTGAATGGAGACACACCAGACTCCTGCTGTGATCAGCTGCATTTTCCAGTATGAACCCAGCCTAAGCCCCGGTTCACACAGGGGCGGCACGACTTGCAGGTCGCCTCATCGAGGCGACCTGCAAACTACTTCCGAGGCGACTTGCAAAACGACTTCTGCATAGAAGTCTATGCAAGTCGCCCCCAAAGTAGTACAGGAACCTTTTTCTAAGTCGGAGCGACTTGCGTCGCTCCTATTAGAACGGTTCCGTAGCACAGAACGGGAGGCGACTTGTCAGGCGACTAGGTCGCCTGACAAGTCGCCCCTATGTGAACCGGCACTAAAGGCTGTTTGATCCTGTCTTCTCTGATCCTCCTCCTTTTTTTTTAACTGACTCCTACCCAGTTCGCGATAGAACACAGCATTAGGAGTCAGGCTGCACATGCTCAGTTTGGTGTGTGCTTCTAGAGCGTTTTTTGTTTTTTTTTCTAGGGAAAGTGCATGTAATCAGCACAGGGTCAAACAGCACTGTCCAGACAAAGGATCAGGGGAGAATGAAAACTCCTCCTACAAGCTTTAAAGTGGTTGTAAACCTAGTTACACCACTTGTACATTGCACCCCTACTCATCCACCCAAAAAAGTGTCAAAAAGAAATAAAGATATGGACACAGTTTTTGACCATTCCTTTATTGAAAAAAAAAAAAAAAAAATGTCCCCCAGTGTGGATGCACTGTCAATCATGACGAAAGCTAAAAGCTCTGCACGTGCTGTGTGACAGTTCTTAAATAGCTACGGGGCGGGGGCCTTCCGGCGACATCACCTGGTGGCACTGCCCCCTGTGATATTAACGACCGGTGCATGCTGGGTTGGTGACATGGCAGGGGGCAGTGCCACCAGGTGATATCGCAGAGTGGCCCCACCCCTTAGTTATTTAGGAAGGACCAGGTAATGCGAATAGCAGCGGCCAGTCAGCTACTTCAAACTAATGACAGGCTGACAGTGGCCACCACTATTCGCATATAGCCGCACACCGCGTGTTTACCTGCGGATATCTGAGCCTTGATGAAGTCAGCTGTGTCCAGCTCAGACATCTGCAGGTAAACGCTCGGTGTGCAGTTACATGCGGAAAGCAGCATGGTAGTTCACGGAGTTGCTCTGTGATTGGAGGAGAGCTTGCCATGTGTGTTTGACAAGTAAAACAACCAGGCTGTACCCCACTTTTTTTTTTCTCAAAACCCTATGCTAATAAATGGTCAAATGATTTTTTTATTAGATAATATACATTCTCTGTAGAACAGGATACATACATTTGGTGGTTTCTATCAATCTAACTTCTCTGTAGAACAGAAATAGAAATATGTCTTTGTTCAAATCCAAATAGCTTTACACATACTGTGTGCATAACCCATCATGTGCTTCAATCCTCTGCACACTGCTATACTTTTTTATACATTTCTTGCAAACTACATAAAAACAAGGATTTTTGGTTTACATGGACTGCAATATATGTTTAAGCTGGCCAACTGCGTCAAAGTAATCCCTCTGGCTAGTCCCTACACTACTGTACTCTATATACACACATACAACACACTACATACCACACACCATGCAGAACACACACTATAAACTACACACATGCACAAAACACACACTGTAGAACAAGGTACAGTATGCTTTGTCGGTTTCCATCAAAAGTCTCTGTAGAACAGGGTAAGAAGCTTGGCTGTTTCCATCAAAAGTCTCTGAAATACAGGGTACAAAACTCCTCCAATGTATCTAAGGAATGAAGGCATCTTCTGGAATGTCCTGGTGTGCCAGCAAACTATAAAAAAGAAAGTGAGTAAGTTATGGTTGTTACCGTGCATGCTGGCATGTGTTTTTAAGTTGCACTGTAATGCATTTTTTGCAGGTGTTCCAGTGCATTTTAGTACCCCTTTCTCTTTTTTTTGTAATGTATGCTATTTCTATGTCCTATCTTTTTTTTTTTTTTTAGCACAGCGCAAACCAATAGAGGGCATAAGAGTGATCTGAAACAATAGAAAACATGTTATTTTCCTTGTGCTTTCATTTAAACTGTGTTGGGCAACACTGCTTGTGTGAACAAGCCCTTAAGCCTCGTACACACGATCCGATTGTTGGCCAACGTAGCGTCAGACTTTTGTCCGAAGGGCGTGTGCCTGGAACCTGTCTTGCTTACTAATGGAACACAATTGCCGGCCAACAAACACGAACGTAGTGACATACTATGTGTAATTTCAGCTCTTGAGCGCCACCCTTTGGGCACCTTCTGCTAGTGTCGTGTTTGGTGAGCATTGATTCCGAGCATGCGGGTTTTTACTTTGGACTTTTGTGTGACAGACTTGTGTATGCACGATACGAAAATCTGACAACAGACCGGTGTGCGCCGAAAATTTTCTAGCCTCACATCCAACATTTGTTGGCGGAAAGTTGGACAGTTGTCTGAAGGAGCGTACTAACGGTCGGATTTTAGGCAAACAGTCTGTCATCACACAATTCCCTGCCGAAAATCCGATCGTGTGTACGAGGATTTAGCCTAGGTCCACACTTATGCAGTACGAATTAACTGAGGTTTTTAGTGTGATTTCAAGGATAATGTCTAATGTGACTTCATGCGGATTTAGGTGCAATTCCAATGCGATTTGGATACAGTTACGATTCTCTCTTTATCTCTCTCCCTCTCTCTCTGAAAATCAGTTCAGAAAGACACTATAGCCTGCTAGAAATCGCACTGGAATCACTTAGTCTTTGAACACCTATGCGTTTTCCATGCAGTTTCCATTAGACTATATAGAGATAAAAATTGCATCACAACACACACACAAAAAACACTTTGCTTTTGGAGTGGTCACCATAGAAAGTCGTGTTATTTCACTTGTCATGCTATGTGTTCTGGAATGCATACAAAATCGCATCAATATAAACCAGGGCTTACTGGGTGATAAAGTGTTGTGGAAAAATCAAATCTAGTTTAACTGCCGGTTCACACAGGGGCGACTTGTCAGGCGACCTAGCCACCTGACAAGTCACCTCCCGTTCTGTACAATGGAACCGTTCTAATAGGAGCCACGCAAGTCGCTCCGACTTAGAAAAAGGTTCCTGTACTACTTTGGGGGCGACTTGCATAGACTTCTATACAGAAGTCGTTTTGCAAGTCGCCATGGAAGTCGTGTGCAGGTCGCCTCGGTGAGGCGACCTGCAAGTTGTGCCGCCCCTGTATGAACCGGGGCTTAGTTGAATGCTCTTACCTTTAATATACGTGAAGTCACGCCTTGCCTGAATGTAATTCCACTGGGCATCCTTCAAGATTCTGAAAGATAAGTAACACATATAAACATAATGAACAGATAACTAAAACTGGCAATAGACTTTTAGGAAAACCGGAATCTGGTTTTCTATCTGCAAAACATGAACACGAAAAATGAAATAGGATTAAAAAAACTGAGGCAGAAGCTATTGTGGACAGAAGTAAATTTAGGGGCCTATTTATAACAGAGGGCAGATGTCACTATCTGCTCTCCATTATACTCCATAGGGCTATTAAAATGTGGGGGTCACGGTGTGTACTCTATGGTAGTTCATTGAGGTGCTCTATGATTGGAGGAGAGCTGGTCATGTGTGTTCGACCGGTCAAATAACCAATCTGTCCCCCAGTTATTTTTTCTCACAACCCCATGGCTGCACTTTTTTAAATGCCCCCCTTATATACTGAAAGTTTTACCTTCATCTTTTTAAGGATGGCGTCTGTGTCCTGCCAACTCCACTTCATACCAGAAAGTTACCTGAAAAGGAAAGTGTTGGTGGGATTAGTAATAGACAATAGAATGACAGGACATACAGGCATACAGTATATAATGTTAATGCGCAAAACTCAACATTTTATTTCCAAGCAGCGAGTATATATAGTGGAAACAATGGTAAGCACAGAATTTCCCTGTGATTTCCTGGGTCACCTCCATTTTGTCAGAGATCCAGCGAATGGATTATCTCATTGGTAAGGGGAGATGATATTGTAAACAGCCTAGACTTCATACAGAAGAGCAGTAAATGACTACACTCTGCTCTGAGCAGGAGACAATTCCACCATGGACAAGTACAATAAAGGTTTTGTACCACCAGAAAAAACTAGGCCGATTAAAAAAAAGGAAAAACTGTTGTCAAGGGGGTTGTGTAAGGCCTCTTTTACACGAACGATCCGTTCAGGTCCGCCTGTCAGTTTTTTAGGCGGACCTGAACGGACCCTCCATAGACCTCTATGGAGCGTCGGATGGCAGCGGTGACATGTCCACTGACATCCAACCCGCTCCGATCCGAAAAAGTGTAACGGAGGAAAAACCTACTTTTCCATCCGTTTGCGGATCGGATCGGGTGACGGCGGACTCTACGGTCCGTCATCATCCGATCCCCCATAGGGGAGAGCGGCGCTCTGACAGGTGCTGCGACGGACCTGTCATCTGCCTGCTCAGCGGGGATCCCCCGCTGAACAGAGCGGGCTCCGTACACGGACACGTCCATGTGAAAGAGCCCTAAATGGATTTTGGGCTTGTGCCTATGACGTCAGTATTAGTTCAAGAGATTTCTGAATTCATTGACGGGTGTATATGACCTGCAGTTGGCCTCCTTCTGACCTGCATTTGACCTGCTTTATACAGCTTTTACATTCCTATGGACTTGTTTGTGAATGCCAAACCCTCCTGAAGTGAACAAAAATCCCTCAGGCCGGGTTCACACCTATGCGAATTAGATGCGGGTTTCCTCTCGTCTAATTCGCATAGCAGGCTCCCAATGGAGCCGGTTCACATATCTTGCAGCTGCGGAACGCACTGCTCAGAAACGCTGTGCGCCTTTGGCTGCGTTTCAGGGCCGAATTCAGGCAAAGATTCGTCCCTGAAATGGAGAACAGGGATGGACAGCGTTGCTATGCGATCTGCGGCCGGTTTAGGTGTGAACCAAGCCTCAATGTAAAATGCAAACTTGGAGATCACTTGAGCAATTCTGAGGCATAATAATAAGAAAATATAATAGCTTCCCCATCCATCCTTCTGCTCCTAGTGTATTCTGACAGATGCTGGTGATGGCCTTCAGAACACCCAAACAGTAACTGCATCCAGTCTTTGTTGGTCCAAACATTTTTAATCAAAGAATGTTGGGTAGGAGGGTGGAGACAGGGCCACACATGGAGCAAATTTCAGCTGGCTCCTGATGAAAATCTCCTAGTGTCTGACCAGCTTTAATCACATAGAAAACAATAGAATAGAAATACAAACCCACACTTCCGCCTACTGAGGTCGCATGTTTGTCATGCTGGCAAATTCAAAGTCCATCAAGTTTTTGTTTATTAGGAAGATGGTCTGTCCCTCATGTGTGTTCCCAGCACAGACCTTTTGATTGAAATTGAACAGCAGAGAACTACAATTCCCAAGAGGCACTGCTGTGTGGAGGAGGTTTTACTAAAAAGGTTTTCTGGGAGAAAGACAGAGCTGCCATGAGGAGAGAAGAGTCTGGACGTGGGAAGAGAATGTTGCGGCCTTATGCCGCGTACACACGAGCGGAATTTCCGACAGAAAGAGTCCGATGGGAGCTTTTCATCGTATATTCCGAGCGTGTGTATGCCCCATCGGACTTTTTCTGTCAAAAATTCAGACAGACTTAGATAGAGAACATGTTCTATATTTTTCCGACGGAACAAATTACTATCGGAAAAACCGCTTGTCTATATGCTGTTCTGACACCAAAAACGACGCATGCTCTGAAGCAAGTATGAGACGGAAGCTATTGGCTACTGGCTATTGAACTTCCATTTTCTAGTCCCGTCGTACGTGTTGTACGTCACCGCGTTCTGGACGGTCGGAATTTGGTGTGACCGTGTGTATCTGGACAGTCGGAATTTGGTGTGACCGTGTGTATGCAAGACAGCTTGAGCGGAACTCCATCGGAAAAACCTTCAGAGTTTATTCCAACGGCAAAACCGGTCATGTGTACAGAGCATTAGATCTGGAGGATCACGCCCGTTACAGCCGGGGAGTCAGCGGCGGGCATCCGGAGCTAAAGGAGGATTCCAAGGACATCCTCAGATGTCCCGATCAGTGTGTGCTGTTCCCCTGAGGAGGTGTCAATTGGACACTTGTAAGGACTGGCACTGCAGCATCTTCTTCTGGGCCCTAGACACAGGAGTTTGTGAGAGGGTTTTTGCCCAATACTCCCTAATGCCCCGTAAACACGATCAGAAAATCGTACGGAAAATACCGCTTTCGAAGTGATCGTACGATATTCGGATCGTTAGTACAGAGCTTTCGAGAGCCGATCACGACAGTTTCTTTCAATATTATTCTATCAGACGTGCACAACAATTTTTTCGTACGATGCCAGATTGTACGATTTTCATTTAATCAGTACAGTTATCGTTCGAAAATGCATTACAACACATGACATCACTTCCGAATTTTTTTTTCTGTCGTACGGGAATTTTCGTGACTTTAGTAAACGCATCAGATTCGATCTGAGATTAGCATGCAAAAAAAAAAACGGATGATCATTCGTCCGATAATCTCATCGTTTGTACGGGGCATAAGTCAGAACTCTGTATTATCTTTGTCACGCTGCCTCTCTTAGTTACACAGAACATTGAGGCTGTTACACTTTGCCTGGCATCGAAAGTACTTGCTCACTACCTCATAGGATTACAATACTGGCTGCTTATCAAACCCTTTGGATGTGCTAGAAATCAACAAGTGCACCACTGTAAACTAAAAATCTTAAAAGGTCCTATCTATGTTTAGGACATTGGTCAATTATAGGTGGATTCACACTGGGGGTTGATTCAGTGCACTGGGTCTGTTGAGTCTGTTCTTGGGGTTGAGAAGGCAGAGTAAAGAATCAATATTCAAGCGGCTCCTGCGTGGGTAGCGCTACATGTATATGGTGTCATAACCTTTGACACTGTACCCTGCGACACCACAAATAAATTAGTCACAGAGGCATCAGATAAATGGGCACAGTTTGCCCTCTTTGAAACTCAGTAAGCTCTGACATGACTCCGTATTACTAGCAGCGCATGCACTGAATGACGATAGTGAGGCTACCCACCTGTTAGCTAGGTGTCTCATCATCACACTTATGTTCCTTGCTAAACAACATTATTTTTTATCAAGTTGTTATGTGTAAGATTCTGCTTTAAAATGATACTAAAATCAGTTAGTCCCCAACGAATCAGAAACATGTTTCATGACCTTGCTGCTAACAATTTGTATCCTTCTATGTTATTTCATCTTGTCAACCTCACCAGTATTTCCACCAAATATATTTTATATTGAAATTTCTCGGTTTAATGTTCTGAGTTGTTATATTTCTGCATATCCTGATGGAAGGACATTCAGATGCTTATGCTTAATTTCACATTTATAAGCTTTATTGTTCATTGAATGTACTTTCTAGGACATTGTCTTGTTACTTGAATAATAAAAAAAAAATCTTGAAAATTATAATTGTACTAAAATCTTGGTTTTTTTTTCTCCTTTAAAAACAACAAAACATGTTATACTTACCTGTTTTTAGCAGTGGTTTTGCACAGAGCAACGAAGATCCCCCTCTTTTCTGGTCCGTGTGTCCATTCAGACACAGAGCCGCAGCCCAGCCCCTGCCCCCTCTCTCTCCTCATTGGCTCCCCAATTTTGATTGACAGCAGCGGGAGCCAATGGCGCTTTGTTGTTGTCTCAGCCAATGAGCCCAGACAGCCGAGTCTCTCGTGCAACATCGCTGGATCAAGATGGGGCTCAGGTAAGTATTAAGGGGGGGGGGGCTGAAGGGGATGCTGCACACAGAAGGCTTTTTTTATCTTAAAGTGATTGTAAAGGCTCTTTTTTTTTTAATAACAAATATGTTATACTTACCTTGTCTGTGCAGTTGGTTTTTCGCAGAGCAGCCAGGATCCTCCTCTTTGCTGCTCCTGGCGCCTCCCTCGAGTGCCCCCATAGCCAGCAGCTTCCTATGGGGGCACTGGAGCCGAGTCACAGCTCTGTGTGTCCATTCAGACACGGAGCCCCGGGGGGCCCCTCTCTTCCCTGATTGGCTGACTGACTTTCATTGACAGCCGCGGGAGCCAATGGCGCCTCTGCTGTGTCTCAGCCAATCAGGAGGAGTGTCCAGGATGGCTTAGACATTCGTGGACATCGCTGGAGAGAGATGGGTCCCAGGTAAGTAATTATGGGGTGTTGGGGTGGCTTCTACACACTAAAGGTTTTTTTATCTTAATGCATAGAATGCATTAAGATAAAGAAAACCTTCTGCCTTTAAAACTCCTTTAATGCATAGAATGCATTAAGAAAAAAAACTTCTGCCTTTACAACAACTTTAAAGCAGCTAATTTGTTATGAATGAGCTGCCAATGCACATAACCCTTTTCTTTATCAGCCCACCACAACATGCAGTATGTGCAATGTGTTGTGTGATGTGTTCTAAAGTACATGCATTGGGGTGCCGTTCGCAATGCCTGTACATAGTGTGAATGGGCCCTAACCTCGCTTACAACCTTTGTGTTGCAGTAATGAACATTGCCATTCATTCTGAATGGCAGCCCAGTGCACATATACAGTGGACCTATACACTGTGTATAGCACACCCCATCACTCAGATGTGAATGCTTTGTACATATTGCTGCACTGTGATGCCAAAAATACTGAAGGTGCGTTATTACGTACTGAGGTGTGCTGACAGTCTATTCATAGTGAATGTGTTGCCTGCGCACAACGTGCGTCAATGCACACAAAGGTGTGAGTAGGCCTTTATATCTTAGTGTTTTTTCAGCACTGATTGACTGATCCATAAATGTTATACATTCAGAGTTTTATGTATCCGAGTTCTCGGAACCTTCAATGTTATTATTTATAGAAAATAAATGGATATTCAGGTTTCACACGTCATTACAGTTATGTCTGTTGCAGTCTCCAGGCTTCTGGGATGGTTTTGGGGCCAGATTCACACCTATGCCTTTTAATCAATGGGATGACATGTTAGCACACATCGATGTACATCAATGCTCTAGGATGTGTGTTGACACGCAATACAACAGGTTCATGTATTTTCATTGATTTGACGGCTCATTTATACCAATCTTCACGTGAAAACAATTTTTTTTATGCCTGCGGGTTGATGCCCATCCTGTACAAGTGGTGCTTTGCATTTTTTTAATTCAACACACGATTTTCCTTTTTTTTTACTTTTTTTAAATGTTGAGAGTGGAAAATCTGGTGATATCTGATATTTTGGGGTGTATAACATACCTGATCAGTTGATGCCCTCCACATTTTCTTCCTCCAGCCGCTACATCACAGGACCTGACCCAGTCATGATGTAGTGGCCAGAAGGAGGAGCCATGGAGCAGGGGACCAGGTAGCTGGAGGAACCTCAGAACACAGTTGGGGGCCAGGTAGCCAGAATAACCACAGAGTACAGCAGGGGACTAGTAGCCTATCCACCCCTCCGAATCCCACTGCAAATAGCAGCTGTGCTATCCCTTGATCTGCTGGTCAGCATGGTCACGTGACTGCGCTGACCAATTGCCATTGCCAGACGAGCATCATGATAGATCCTTATTCCAGGGCTGTGTATTACAGTGTATAGATTTCTATAGTGGCAACATGGGACATCATGGCCGCTATGTGTAGGTGTATGTGGGGGGGGATGTCCAGAATTATATGGCGTTAGTTCACCCTTACATTTTTTCAGAAAAGGTGAACTTACCCTTTAAAGAAAAAATACACTGCTCAAAAAATTTAAAGGAACACTTTGAAAACACAACATCAAATGTCAATGGGGAAAAATATCATGCTGGATATCTATACCGGGTAATGTGTTAGGAATGAAAGGATGCCACATCGTTTGATGGAAATGAAAATTATCAACCTACAGAGGGCTGAATTCAAAGACACCCTGAAACTCAGAGTGAAAAAATGATGTGGCAGGCTAGTATGTTTTGCTGAAATATCATTGCAGCAACTCAAAATGGTACTCAGTAGTTTATACCTACGTGCTTGTATGTATGCCTGACAATGCTCCTAATGAGACGACAGATGGTGTCCTGGGGTATTTCCTCCCAGATCTGGACCAGGGCATCACTAAGCGCTTGAACAGACTGAGGTGCAACCTGGAGGTGTCGGATGGACCGAAACATAATGTCCCAAGTGGTTCTATTGGATTTAGGTCAGGCGAGTGTGGGGGCCCTTCAATGGTATCAATTCCTTCATCCTCCGGGAACTGGCTGCATACTCTCACCACATGAGGCCGGGCATTGTCATGTACCAGGAGGAACCCAGGACCCACTGCACCAGCGTAGGGTCTGACCATGGGTCCAAGGATTTCATCCCAACAGCTAAAGGTAGTCAGGGTGTCATTGTCTAGCCTGTAAAGGTCTGTGCGCGCCTCCATAGATATGCCTCCCCAGACCACCACTGACCGAATGCCAAACCGGTCATGCTGAACGATGTTACAGGCAGCATAACGTTCTCCATGGCTTCTCCAGACCCTTTTACGTCTGTCACATGTGCTAACGGTGAACCTGCTCTCAAGTGTGAAAAGCACAGGGCACTAGTAGAGGACCTGCCAGATCTGGTATTCAATGGCAAATACCAATCAAGCTCCACGGTGCCGGGCAGTGTGCACAGGGCCCACTAGGGGACGTTGGGCCCTCATTCCACCCATATGAAGTCTGTTTTTGATTGTTTGGTCAGACATTCACACCAGTGGCCTGTTGGGGGTCATTTTGTAGGGCTCTGGCAGTGCTCATCCTGTTCCTCCTTGCAGAGATGAGCAGATACCAGTCCTGCTGATGGGTTAAGGACCCTCTATGGCCCTGTCCAGTTCTCCTAGAGTAACTGCCTGTCTCATGGAATCTTCTCCATGCTCTTGAGACTGTGCTGGGAGACACAGCAAACTTTCTGGCAATGGCACGTATGAATGTGCCATCCTGGAGTTGGACTGCCTGTGCCCCAGCTAGCAGTCAGGATAAGGGAGGTATCATTCCAGGGGTTAGGTCAGCTCCTATCAGGGGGTCAGGAGAACCTCAATCCATAGGCCAGAAGTAGGCTGTGCAACATGGCACTGTGACTAAAAGCTAAGAGAGCCAAAGATATCCAGGAGAGCTGGACAACACAATCAGAGGGACTGGTAAGAGGAGCAGTGGTGCTGCCAAAAAGCAAGCCAGGTGGCTAGCATTTTCATTGTTTGGATTTTGTGTGAAAGAAACCCTTGCATGGGCAACTAATGTGCATGTAATCTTCCCATTTATTTAATAAAAGTGGGCTGCCATGCCCTAAAAGTTTTGGACTTACTCATTGTAAACACACCTACTGTTTAAGTATATTCTCCCCAATACCACACTAGGTATTTACTGGCAGAAAAAAAATTTACTATCCAAAGTTAAAACAATAAGGGCAGAAGATTTAATAGATGGAAAGATGAAAAAAACGACTGAAGGTCCGCTTTAACACATCTTCAGCATTATCAACAGCAAAGTGCTTCAGCCGAGGTGCTATCTTCTTACATTCCTGTGAAAGAAGCAGGTTAAACAACATATTTACACTGCGTACTGTACAACATTCCCCTCCTGCCAGAAGAAATACCTAAACTCAATATAGAACGTCTAACAAGTGCTCTAGGGGCAAAGTAACTCTGTAGCAAACAGGCAACCAATCCTGGACAGTGGCTGTCCATAAGAAACAATATTAAAGCGGAGTTCTGCTTCTGCTACAAATACTGCAGCTGCTGACTTTTAATAATTGGACACTTACCTGTCCCAGGGTCCAGCAAAGTGGGCGTACGAAGCCTCGCTCATCTCCCCCTCCTCTCTGAGGCACCGGCATTGTAACTGTGGGCGCCCTGCTGTGGCTTCACAGCCGGGCACCCACTGTGCATGCACGAGCCGCGCGCCGTGACTGGCCGGGCAATCATCTGGGACCTGTGACGTGTCCCAGATGATTGCCAAAAGGGAGGAGGGAGAGGTGATCTCCCTTCCAGTGCCGCGGTGCGCCAGGAGGAAGTGGGAGCTGGGACCCGCTCCCCCCCAAAAAAATGACATGCAAATGTGGCATGTCAGCGGGTCACCTTCCTTAAAGCGGAAATCCATTTTTGGGTGGAACTCCGCTTTAAGCAACTCTTCTTCTTGGGTAGCTTGGTAATCCATCTGGTTAACAATGTTCGGTAGTATCAAATGGGATCCCCCACAGATAGGCAGCCTACTGGACAAAAGGTCCCACCATAAGGACTCAAAACAAACAGTAACTTTCAGTGGTATAACAGGGATCCAAGAAAGTAGTAGTAGGTAACACACTGTTGACCATGTACTGCATGTTCACAAGTAGAAGGCAGGGTGTGGGACCTGAACCATTCTCCCATCTGGGTCCAAATGTTCATGGAGAGCTCCTGGTCCCGTATCTCTAACTTTCTGATGATCAACCTGTCCTTATGGATCAAACTCCAGCTCTTTTTAACATTAATGAAGCTCTTTTTATCAAGTGATAATGGCCTTCATCTTGGGCAACTGCCCTGGACCAAATGCGAGGGGGGTGACAAGTCAAAGCAGCAACTTTAAAACTCTTGGCTGGGGGCGTGACCGGAAGCCGCTCTAGATGGCAGCTTGATCCTTCTGCTCTCTCTCAGCCCGTGAATATACAGCGCATAGGGGACGTTTAGCCACATGGGCAGATCCAGGACCACCAGATCCACAGCAGCCAGGGGATCATCCTTACCCCCGCCAGGAACCTCTACAGACCTCCGGTCCTTCTTTCCGCCGACGGATGTGCCTCATACTGGAGCAGCCAAGATGGCGCCGGACACTCCCGCGGCCTACTGCTGGAGCTCTGCTCGGATCTCTCCGCTGCCTCGTCCACCGCATAAGCCCACGGAGAAGCCCACGGATCTCGAGCCAGCTCCGCCGGGCACCACAGCCAGATCCTCTATACCTGGAGCGGTGAGTCCCCCCTCCGGATCCCCTTCCCACGAGGCAGCACCGCATGACTCACAGGGCGCCATGATGGGCCTCCCTCCCCAGCAATACACACAGTGCTCAGATGCGTTCCCTCATCTGCTGAGAACGGCATCAGATCCCTGCATACATGGCACTGAACCAGGTTCCCCAACCTCCTCAGACCAGCACATCAGGCCCCAGGCCTCACTACTCCCAGCCCTCAACCCATACCACCCCGCACATCTCCAGCGCACTGGACCCCAGTGCCAAATCACCCCCAACCAGCACCCCCACAATGGCAAACATACTTGCAGGCGATCCCAACTAAAGAAGACTTTAGACAACTGATAGAAGACGTAAAGTCCACATGTCGCTCGGAAATACAAGTGCTCCAGTCAGGCCTTAAACGCTTAGCAGATAGAGTGGAAATGGCTGAAGAAGAAATCCAAGAGACTAAGCTAGCAGTCCACAGAACCCAACTCCAGGGAGCAGATCACCATACTATGTTAAGAGATATGCAGTGACATGTGGAAGACTTGGACAACAGGGGACGCAGAAACAACATACGAGTGAGAGGAATCCCAGAAGTCGAAGGCCCAGAAGACATTCAACATACTTTACAAGATGTGTTTAACAATCTTTTGGGGCGAACCCGTCACCAAATTCATAGAAATGGACAGAGCCCACCGAGCCTTGCGACCTAAGAATGCCACCTCACAACCGAGAGACATTATCTGTAGGATTAACTCCTACCCCCTAAAAGAGGACATTATGCGGCAAGCTCGCTTAGCACGCAAAGTGACTTACAAAGATGCCCATGTACAACTATACCCGGATCTCTCATGGATCACATTACAAAAACGCAGACTCCTTCAACCACTACTGCGCATCTTACAAGACGAAAATATCCCCTACCGTCGGGGGTTCCCCTTCAGCCTTACAGCTAAAAACCAAGGCAAATCTGCCATTCTACGATACCCGGAGGACCTACAAGCCTTCTGCGACACCATAGGAATCTCTGTTCCCCGACTTCCAGATTGGGATCTTGTCACCACCCCACCAACACCACCCACAACCTGGCAGGAGGTTCCTCCATCCAACAGGTCCCGGAACAAGGAGGCGTCTCGCAAGAGTACCAAGCACAGAAATGGCTGACCTTGGCTGTAGTGACAACACCTTAAAGTTACTTGTTGATGGACTATTCTACCATCAGATACTACTGGTGACTTAGCCCTGGACACTAGAGCATACTTAGTCCCCCCCCTCCTTGCGCCCCAGTTTTACATTTCAGTTTACAATATGGGCATGTCTCTGTGGAGACTCAAGAGAGTAGGAGATCCCACACCTACCCACCCCCCTCCTGGTTAAATGTTAACAGTTATAGCTGTTTTACAGTTCATGTTTTATATGACCAATTTTGGGCTCCCCTGCAACCACCCGACTGGCCCTTTTTAGGACCCTTGTTGGGAGGATCCCTGGAATCCCGTACCGACCTAGGCCTTTTAGCCTCCCAAGGTCGTGAGATAACAGTTGTTTGAATTTATATATGTTTAATATGTACTAACTACCTCTTTTTCTTTTCACTTTCCTTCTCACATTTCTTTCTCCCCTTCGCCTTTTCACCATCACGTGACCCACCGCACAGTCCGCGGAATCTGCCTGGCTCTCCTCTCGAAGTATGTACACCGCTGACCCACAGCTTTTGGAACCTCCTCTCCACATCAGGTAAGGCATCTTTCCCCCCTCATTTGACACCATGGCTAAGATCCTATCTTTAAACGTCCACGGCCTAAATTCCAACAAAAAGAGACACCTGGCGCTGAGGGAGTTTAGACAATCTGGAGCAGACATTATTTTTGTTCAAGAGACACACTTTGACAAGGGGCGCTCATTTGCATTCGCCTCTAAACAATTCCCCCAAATATACCACTCCTCAGGTCCACATAAACAAGCAGGGGTTGCCATCCTCATTAAAAGTGGGTCTCCCTTTAATTGCATGGCTCACTACACCGACCCACATGGCCACTTTGTTATTCTTCAGGGACAATGGCAAAAACAGGCAATCACTCTCTGTACCCTCTATGCCCCCAACATTAAACAATATAACTTCCTGTCTAAAGTATTCACTCGCCTCTTTAAATCTGAGCACGAGATTCTAGTGGTGGGGGGCGACTTTAATTTAACTCATTCAACAACTGTGGATCGCCAGGTGGTGAGCCCCAGGGCGACACCGGCTCGAGCCCTGCGAGACTCGAAGCTCTTTCGCAAACTCTAGACGATATGCGCTCTTCAATGCCTGGAGGGCTCTCCACCCTGGCGACCGGCAATACACGTTTTATTCAGCTCCCCACCAAACACACTCCCGCATCGATTACTTCTTTGTAAATAACCTCACGCTTAGAAATACACGAGAGGCACAGGTACTACCAATCTCATGGTCTGACCATGCACCTATTTTACTTAAGCTGGAACTAGGTCCTCCCAACTGTAGACCCTACAACTGGAAACTAAATACATTTCTCCTCCAGCACCTCCCATCGAAAACGGAATTAGTATCCACCTTAAAATACTATTTTGCCGAAAACAATACCCCTGACATATCCCCTCCCACACTCTGGGAAGCCCACAAGGCGGTACTTCGAGGCAGGTGCATGGCATTATCACCTGCCATGAAAAAGGATGCCCTGGCCACAAAACTTCAAACTGAAAAAGAGCTTAGAGCTTTAGAATGCCAACTGCAACGGTCCCCTACCCTTTCCCTTCTTAAGAAAATCATACACTTGCGAACAACTCTGAGCGACTTAGCTATGGGGCGGGTAGAAAAGGCCATCCTTAGACTAAGACAAATGTATTATAATAAAGGCAATAAGGCACATTCCTTACTAGCGAAAAAACTACGAGATAACTCACATATGTCAACGCCACACCAAATTAAGAATAAACTATGCTCCCTACTATCCCACCCCCAAAGATATTGCCAATACCTTTTCAGATTACTACCAGGACCTCTACAATAATCCTAATATTCCTAGTAACCCCCCCCGACCTCCTCCAGCGCATGCAACGTTACCTCACACAGAGCGGAGTCCCACAGCTCCAAACCTCTGATCTGGCAACTTTAAATATGCCGATCACCGAGGAGGAAATAGAGCAGACTATTAAAACTCTCCTTATGATTACCTTATGAATATTATAAGGCTTTCCTCCCCATCCTATTACCACATATGTGCAAACTTTTTAATGCCTTTTATCGAGACTCCCCCATCCCATCAGACATGCAACGATCATTCATCACTTTGATCCCTAAACCAGACAAAGAACCTACCCTATGTGCTAACTATAGACCTATCGCCTTACTGAACTCGGACCTAAAAATTTTTACAAAACTGTTATTAGTCCGTCTGAACATGATCCTCCCATCCCTTATCCATAAAGACCAGGTGGGCTTTGTCCCCCTCAGACAGGCAGGGGATAACACTAGGAAGGTGATTGATCTAGTGGATGTGGCGAACAGGGAGAACTCGGCGTCCTTGCTACTTAGTCTGGATGCCGAAAAGGCCTTTGACCGCCTTGGGTGGCCCTTCCTGTTCGCCACACTACAACATGCTGGGTTTCGAGGACCTTTCCTGAGAGCTATAAAACACCTCTATTCCAATCCCTCCTCACAGGTCAGGACTCCTTTTGCCCTCTCCCCCATTTTCTCGATAACAAACGGGACTCGTCAGGGATGCCCATTGTCACCCCTACTATTCGCACTCTGTGTCGAACCCTTGGCGGCCTCTATTCGAGGCAACCATGATATTCGAGGAATTTCAGTCAGGGGTCGGGAGTTTAAGATCTCACTGTAGGCTGACGACGTGATTCTCACCCTGACCCAACCCAGAATTTCCCTTCCAAATCTACATGCAGAACTTGACAGATACGGAGCCCTTTCAAGCTATAAAATTAATACATCTAAGTTAGAGGCCCTCCCAATCAATATCTCAGACACGGAAACGGTAGACCTGAAGGCCAACTTCACCTACCACTGGAAAACCACCTCCTTGAAATACTTAGGAGTACACATTACCTCAAAATTCAACACTTTATACCAGAAAAACTTTCCTCCCCTTTTCCGTTCCATCAGAGCTCTGCTTACAAACTGGAAAAAACATCATATCTCCCTGTTAGGTAGGATTGCATCGATTAAGATGACAATCCTCCCGAAACTACTATATCTCTTCCAAACACTACCCATCCCATCTTTATGTGTTCACACTGTTATTCCCTGATGATAAGAGTGCTGCCCATTGGCTGGGTCATTACAAGTTCCATCGGAGGGGACCTCAAAGAATACTGAAAACTTTAATCGGCAATGCATGACATCATGACACAAGGGACTGCAACAAAAGCAGTCACTGGACCTGGACAGCTGCAGAACATGACCTGCCTTCGCTATCAGAAATTATGCCACAGAGGGATGCCCACTTGACTTCAGTTACATAGTTACATAGTTAATCTGGTTAAAAAAAGACACTAGTCTATCCAGTTCAACCAACACATTAAAAAAAAAAACACACACTACCGATGAGGGGACAACTGTACCCCAGCAACTTATCAAGAGACAGAGGCATTACATTCTAAATGCAGGTTTGTACTGTAAAGTTGACAATAATATCCTACACAAGCTCCAGGTTAAGGGGCTTACAAGGGGAGCTAAGTGTCAGGAACAAGTCATCAGATATTTATGGGCATAGAAGCATAACTAGATGTGCGACCTTGTGCACATCACAGCATATGCACAAGCATGGGTTCACATCCACAAACAAGTACATGTTTATGGGCATAGAAGCCTAATTAGACATGCGACCTTGCACACATCATAGTGTACATGTGTGGGCACATCCGCCACAGATACTGGAGCCAAGAAGGCTATTTAAACCCGAGTTGTGCAAAGCATCATTGCTGAATGGTCTTTCAACCTGTACTTGTGTGACGCTTGATCCTGAAACTTAAGCGGATCTTGTTATTGACCTGGCTTTCACCAGATCTGCTTTTGGATTATCCTTATCTGCCTATAATTGCTGCTTATCTTTGTCACTGACCTTAGCTCGGACTTCTGACCAGGATTCTGCCTATTAACCTTGGTACCTCGCTGTCTGCACGTTTCCAAGCTCTACTTGTTCCTGAATCAAATACAGTCTACAATTTGGTGCCTTCCTTTTGCTCAGCTGTTACCGGACCCAGCTTGTAACTTGAATCTGATCATAATTGAACTTGGCGTATCCACAATGTTCCACCAGTTGTAGCCCTACTCATTCAATACCAACACTTCCAAGTTCCATTTTTCAGTGTTTGCACTCTGGCACTTGTGCCCTTCCATCACCCTTGCAGACCATGTCTTGTCTTGCAGGGGGTTTTGGACAGGAATTGCACGAGAGACCACCCTCATCATCAATTTCATTCACTTTGCCTTCCCAAAAATCAGACCAGACAATTCACATAACTAGCAATTCAGTTGACTGAATACAGTTGGACTAGGCATATAACTCCCATCAGCTATCCAATAATTACATGGCATTGCAACAAGTCACAATATCATTTCTCTTGATTATTTGTAGGATTTTATTAAGCTATGCTGGGGTGTCTCATGCCTTTAGCTTGTAACAGTTCCCAAATGCTCAGCAGGCTGTCCAGGAATACAGATGCACAGGATTGTAACCCTTTCACAGAGACTTTGCTGAAGAAGAGGCAGCCTGATTTGTGACTGAGGCTCGGTTCACACCAGGGGCGGCACGACTTGCAGGTCGCCTCACCGAGGCGACCTGCACACGACTGCCACGGCGACTTGCAAAACGACTTCTGTATAGAAGTCTTTGCAAGTCGCCCCAAGTCACCCCCAAAGTAGTACAGGAACCTTTTTCTAAGTTGGAGCGACTTGCGCGCTCTGATTAGAACGGTTCCATTGTACAGAACGGGAGGCGACTTGTCAGGCGGCTAGGTCGCCTGACAAGTCGCCCCCGCGTGAACCAGCTCTAACTGTGTCACTAAATTACTTATATTAAATATACTTATTCTTACTTATAATAAATGTCCACTTCAGCAGGGATTGGCTGAATTTTGATCCATGTATGGGCGAGCTGGTTTTACACAAGTTGATCTGTCGATCAACTTGTGTACAACCAGCCTGTTGGGTTTTTCTTGAACAATCAGTGTACCCAGCTAAGGCCAGCAACACTGCTCATTGTATTCTGGCAGTGGCAAAGGCTTCCTGCTGGCAGAATACAATAGCTCAGGGATTCCCGACATTGTATATATGGATGGGGGAATTGGCTCAATTTTTTTGTTCAAACTGCTGGTTGAATGAAAAAACATGAATCATGCATGGCCTGCCTTAGACTCACATGGAACACTAGGGATGAGCCGAACACCCCCCCCGGTTCGGTTCGCAGCAGAACATGCGAACAGGCAAAAAATTTGTTCGAACACGTTAACACCGTTAAAGTCTATGGGACGCGACTGTGAAAAATCAAAAGTGCTAATTTTAAAGGCTTATATGCAAGTTATTGCCATAAAAAGTGTTTGGGGAGCCGGGTCCTGCCCCAGGGGACATGTATCATTGCAAAGAAAGGTTTTAAAAACAGCCGTTTTTTCGGGAGCAGTGATTTTAATAATGCTTAAAGTGAAACAATAAAAATGAAATATTCCTTTAAATATCGTGCCTGGGGTGTCCTTAGTAGGCCTGCAAAGTAGCGCATCTTTCCCATGTTTATAACAGTGCCACAGCAAAATGATATTTGCTAAAGGAAAAAATTTCATTTAAAACAGCTCGCGGCTTAATGTATTGTTGGATCCTGGCAATATAGATAAAAATACCAAAAATACAAAAAAAATGGCGTGGCTGTCCCCCCCAAAATCCATATCAGGCCCTTCAAAGCCGATGGAAAAGGCCGCTTTGGCAGCGGCGTTGGAAGGCAAACTACTCTGAGCCTGAGTGACAGAGGATGAGGACGGCTTTGTTATCCACTCCACCAACTCTTCTGCATATTGTGGCTCAATAACACAGCCAGCGGCAAAAAAGGACAAGCGTGCCCCACAGCCACCTGCAGAGGATGCACCATGTCTAAGACCACCACTGTTGACTGTAGACACAGAGGCTGCTTGTCCTCTTTTAGTGGCCCGTGAGTGTCTGTCTCTCCCTGGTGGCCTTCCGGACATGATGTATTTTTTGTTTTGCAACACCACACTACACTGTTTTAGATACGGCTGCACTGTATTTTATACTGTGTACACCACCAGAAGTGTAGTAGAAACTGTACACACTGTATTAGATACTGTGTACACTGCCTGAGGTGTATTAGAAACAGGAGACCACGGAATGCACTGTAGATATAGGCTACACTGAATATATATATATATATATATATATATACTGTGTATATATATATATATATATATATATATATATATATATATATATATATATATATATTAATACACAGCCTGACATCTATTAGCAACTGTACACACTGTATTAGATACTGTGTACATCGCCTGAAGTGTGTTACAAACTGTACACACTGTATTAGCAACTGTACAATGGCTGCACTGTATTATATACTGTGTACACCACCAGAAGTGTATTAGAAACTGTACACACTGTATTAGATACTGTGTACACCGCCTGCACTGTATTAGCAACTGTACAATGGCTGCACTGTATTGTAAACTGTGTACACCACCAGAAGTGTAGTAGAAACTGTACACACTGTATTAGATACTGTGTACACCACCTGCACTGTATTAGCAACTGTACAATGGCTGCACTGTATTGTATACTGTGTACACCACCAGAACCAGGGCTTTTTTTCAGCGGGAACGTGGGGGAACGCAGTGCTGGGGTGTGCTGCAGGGTATTAATGCTCACTGCTGGGGATCTATTTTTTCAAGGGGGGTCTATTGCTGCTGGGGAGGTCTTTTGTTGCTGGTGGGGGACCTATTGTTGCTGGGGGGGTGAGTTGTTCCTGGGGGGTCAGTTGTTGCTGAAAGAGATCTACTGTTGGGGGAGTGGTCTATTGTTGATGGCAGCCAGACTAATAATGCTGGCTGTGCGGAGATCTGTTGATGCTGCTGGGAGTCTATTGTTGCTGGCGGGGAAATTTTGTTGTGGTTGGTCCATTGTTGTTAGGGGGCTCTATTGTTGCTGGCTGCAGGGCATCTATTTTACTGCTTTTCTTGATATCATTACCAAATTCCATACAAATTACTTCAAAATGATACTTGGTTCTATATTGTCTAAAAAGGATGGTACTGGGAGGTGGGTATGGGTGGAGAAAGGGGGTGACTCGGAAAGGGGGAGTTCCTGTACCTATTGTCTGAGAAAAAAAGCCCTGACCAGAACTGTAGTAGAAACTGTACACACTATTTTATATACTGTGTACACCACCTTCACTGTGTTAACAACTGTACACCACGGAATGCACTGTAGATATAGGCTACACTGAATGCAGAGTATATATATATATATATATATATATATATATATATATATATATAGTGTGGGGCGTGGACTTAGTCCCCCTGAGCCATGATTGGCCAAAGGCACCCTGCCTTTGGCCAATGATGTCTCTCTCAGAAGAGCGCGCTGTGATTGGCCAAAGCATGAAGGTCAGGTGCATGCTTTGGCCAATCATCATACAGCAATGCACTGTGATCTCACAGTGCATTATGGGGCACTCCGCTGCGCTCAAATTTTCTGCGAATGACCCAAATATGTTTGGTTTGTTTTAAAACAAACGAACACCCGATGTTTGAGTCGAACCTACGTTCGGCTCGAACTGTGGGCTCATCCCTATGGAACACACTTCTGAATTGATCTGGTGTTTGGTACCCCTGCTACACTTCTGTTTGTGGCGGCTTTACTGTGCCTTGATCTATTTCTGGAGAATAAACTCCAGTTGCTTAGCTGACCCTACAGTCACTACACAGCCCATTAAAGTGGTTGGTAAGCCATTATCTCATCTTTTTATCATCCCCTCTGTCAAATAAAAAGCTGCACCCTAGTGCCTGTGCTTTAATAATAAAAAAAAATTTCTACCAGTTTTAACAGCATCTCCCAGTGATAAGATGACTCCAGGCTCTCAGCTCTTCCCATGATATCGCCAGTGGGCAGGGCCGAGATTCCCCTGCTGATGTCAGCTAGGGAGGAGGGGAGGAGAGGAGCTGAGGGCCTGGAGCCACGTGATCACTGTAAGACCCTGTTAAAACAGGTAGAAATCGTTAGGTCTCAGGTTTTTATGTGACAGAGGGAATAACATACAGATCAGTTAGTTTTGAAGCAGCAGTGAGAGGAGCAGATCAGAGATAGTGAGAGATGACAGGCAGGGAGGGGAGGGGGAGGAGGAGGACAGAGGGGGACAAAGGAGAGCTGCAGATAGGCTAGCAGAGTATGACGGAAGCATGTATGCTGACAACTGTGTCAGGGCTCAGCAGCCCTGATATATCGGAGTCAGCATACAGAGGGGAGGGTAGAAACTGGCAGGATAAGCCAGGTATTTCAGGTGATACAAGGGGCCAAAATACATGTTATACAGTACTGTGCTGTATAACATGCTTTAAAAGAACAGGATCTTTATCTTTTGGGAGGGTTAACAAACGCTTTAATCATTAAACTCCACTTAGACACAAAATTATGTGACTATGTGCAGCACAGAGAATTAAACCAAACAAATCAAATGTATAGTATGTAATGCTGCAAAAAGGATGCCGGCAACTTGATTGCTTCTTCTTAATTCTTTATTGAGCACAAACAGCACTGCAACATCAAAACGCTAACATGTTTCGGCAAAAGCCTTCCTCATAGCATACAGATTTACAATAAAATCACGTTTATATAGGAAAAGATGTTCATTCCTCCAAAAAAGGGGGGCGGTACAATCCAATTTAAAATCAATTAACAATTAAAATCATGTGAGGTTGGTAGAACCAGAGAAAAGGGGGAGGGAAAGAATGGAAACACAGACTTAAAACTCTAGGGCAAACAATTATTAATCCCCTGTGGAATCAAATTATATTATTTTAAAAACAAGTTCACATTCATTCTACTGTTCATTCCACTAGGAAATTGAGTATTCAATCTGTGTATCCACCACACCTCCCACTGAAGTAGGGTATGGTGTGCATCCCCCCCTAACAGATCTTCTTACCTGTTCCAGACCGCAAAAAGTAAAAGACTCCAGATTACCACCATGAACTGTTCTAAAATGTTTAGATACATTTGAAATATTTTTGCATTGCAGATGTGCCTAAAGATGTTGCTAAAGTTCTGTTGCTGAAGTCAAGTGGGCATTCCATAACTTCCCATTCCCATCCAAGTTATTAACCCTCAAAAACCACAAAGAGTGCCTGTGAAAATTTGGTGTGCCTGGCTGTGCGGGGTGGGGGATCCCAGTTTATATGCAACCCTTAAGGGGGTGCGCTACATTTAAAACCCACAATCTATCTCCTTATATTTGAATTGATGACTGTCGATGAATGCTGTTACCCATTACTGGAAAGAATATACCTCGGTCTCAAGTTATCCCCCGAAATGGGATGGTTTTTAAGTTACCCTTTGGGGCTCTTTCATGGCCGCTTTTGGTGCTCTGAGAAATATTCACAATGCTCAGGCCTTGTCCACTGAACTTTCAGTGGCCCAGGCAGAATACCTGTATAGCCAATTGCGCTATTTAGCCCCAATGCATGAGGATCCCAGGTTTAGGTGTGAGACGAAGGCAAGAATGCACCATCCAGCCCTGCTGCTGGCACCCTGTAAACCCAAGAGGTCTGCGTTCCAGGCATTTGTCCCTGAGCTTGTACTTCCCTAAACATAAGTACAGTGCATAATTCAAAGGCTGCTGGCAACAGGGCTGGATGGTTCAAGCCTGCAGCTAAATGCTAAATTCCCAGTGTGCAAGGTGCCTAATGGTCCTTTCACATGAATCATGTCTGGGAAGAGGGCGGGCCAAACTATATTTAGTGCTCATTCACTCCAGCAACACGCTTAAATTAGCTTTTTTCATAGTGTAGGTTGGTATCCATTGTGTACAGGTGGTGCCTTGCTAAGTTTACAACACAAAGGGCTGGTTACTTTTTATTTTTAACTTTCTTCAAATGTCACAAATTATATTTTATTCATTCCTACACACCGCAGCAGAGATGTGTGCGACTGGCGGTTAGTCGGTGACAGGAGGTGGGCCAGTATTGACGTGTGCAGATTAACACAGGTCACTGCATATGGTATGAAAGGGGGAGAGAAAAAGTGGTGGGGGGTAAGAGTGAGAGGGCAAGAAGGGGAAGGAAACAGGGTAAGGGAAAGCGAGGGTGGGAGAAGGGGGGGAGGGTTTGAGAGCAAAGGGGGAGGGCAGGCCCGGATCTAGAGGAGTGCTGGTGTGGGCTGCTCCCCCCCATATTTTAATCGGTCCCCCCAGGTTTTCCAGACCAATGCATCCCCTGCCAGCCATCTGTGACTCAGTCAACAGGCCCAATCGCAGGTTCCCTCTCATCCTACCTCTGCAGTGGTTGATTGCTAGGATCACCAGGATCCTAACAATTACTTTACACCCCAGCTCCTACCCCAGCATTTACAGGAGGGCAAAATTGGAACTTCCTCTATCCAAACCTGCGGCCTGCTCTAGCTCCTGGCTCCTGCCCTCTACTAGCCAGGCACTGGCAATTTTGATTTAAGGAGGCATTCTGATAGGGGGACAATTGATGCAGGGGGCATTCTGTTGGAGACATTTGAAGTAACTGGCACTCTAATGGGGGCAACTGATGTTAGGGCACAGTTGATGGAAGGAGGCACTCTGTTGGGAACAGTTGATAAAGGGGCACTCTAAATGGAGACAGATGATGTATGGTGGTGATCTGATGATGACAGTTTCTGTAAGGGGGTAGTCTGATTGCGACAATTTATGTAAGGGGGCAATCTAATGGCGACAGTTGAAGAAAGGGGGCATGCTGATGGGAGCCTCAATGTACAGAGGCACTCTGATGAGGACCCTCCTTTAAGGGGGGGGGGGCTATGTTAAGGACTCCTGATGTAAAGGGGCACAGTTTTTTTTAACCACTTCAGCCCCGGAAGGATTTACCCCCTTCCTGACCAGAGCACTTTTTACAATTTGGCACTGGGTCGCTTTAACTGCTAATTTCACGGTCATGCAATGCTGTACCCAAACGAAATTTGCGTCCTTTGTTTCCCACAAATGGAGCTTTCTTTTCATGGTATTTGATCACCTCTGCGGTTTTTATTTTTTGCGCTATAAACAGAAAAAGACCGAAAATTTTGAAAAAAAAATGATATTTTCTACTTTTTGTTATAAAAAAAATCCAATAAACTCAATTTTAGTCATACATTTAGGCCAAAATGTATTTGGCCACATGTCTTTAGTAAAAAAAATGTCAATAGGCGGGGATACCACATGTGTGGGACTTTTTGGGAGCCTAGCCGCGTACGGGGCCCGAAACCAAGCACCGCCATCAGGATTTCTAAGGGCATACATATTTGATTTCACTCCTCACTACCTATCAGAGTTTTGAAGGCCATAAAATGCCAAGATGGCACAACCCCCCCCCCAATGACCCCATTTTGGAAAGTAGACGCCCCAAGCTATTTGTTGAGAGGCATGTTGAGTCCATGGAATATTTTATATTTTGCCACAAGTTGCAGGAAAATGACAAACTTTTTTTTTTTTGCACAAAGTTGTCACTAAATGATATATTGCTCACACAGGCCATGGGCATATGTGGAATTGCACCCCAAAATACATTCTGCTGATTCTCCTGAGTACGGGGATACCACATGTGTGGGACTTTTTGGGAACCTAGCCGCATACGGGGCCCCGGAAACCAAGCACCGCCTTCAGGATTTCTAAGGGCGTAAACTTTTGATTTCACTCCTCACTACCTATCACAGTTTTGAAGGCCATAAAATGCCCAGAGGGCACCCCCCCAAATAACCCAATTTTGGAAAGTAGACACCCCAAGCTATTTGCTGAGAGGCATCTTGAGTACATGGAATATTTTATATTTTGACACAAGTTGCGGGAAAGTGACAATTTTTTTTTTTTTGCACAAAGTTGTCACTAAATGATATATTGCTCAAACATGTCATGGGCATATGTGGAATTACACCCCAAAATACATTCTGCTGCTTCTCCTGAGTACGGGGATACCACATGTGTGGGACTTTTTGGGAGCCTAGCTGCATACGGGGCCTCGAAAACCAATCACCGCCTTCAGGATTTCTAAGGGCGTAAATTTTTGATTTCACTCCTCACTACCTATCAGAGTTTTGAAGGCCATAAAATGCCAAGATGGCACAAACCCCCCTAAATGACCCCAAGCTATTTGTTGAGAGGCATGTTGAGTCCATGGAATATTTTATATTTTGCCACAAGTTGCAGGAAAATGACAAACTTTTTTTTTTTTTGCACAAAGTTGTCACTAAATGATATATTGCTCACACAGGCCATGGGCATATGTGGAATTGCACCCCAAAATACATTCTGACTTTTTGGGAGCCTAGCTGCATACGGGGCCTCGAAAACCAATCACCGCCTTCAGGATTTCTAAGGGCGTAAATTTTTGTTTCACTCCTCACTACCTATCACAGTTTTAAAGGCCATAAAATGCCAAGATAGCACAAACAAACAAAATTACCCCATTTTGGAAAGTAGACACCCCAAGCTATTTGCTGAGAGGCATGGTGAGTATTTTGCAGCTCTCATTTGTTTTTGAAAATGAAGAAAGACAAGAAAAAAAATTTTTTTTCTTTTTTCAATTTTCAAAACTTTGTGACAAAAAGTGAGGTCTGCAAAATACTACTATACCTCTCAGCAAATAGCTTGGGGTGTCTACTTTCCAAAATGGGGTCATTTGGGGGGTTTTGTGCCACCTGGGCATTCCATGGCCTCCGAAACTGTGATAGGCAGTGAAGAATGAAATCAAAAGTTTATGCCCTTAGAAAGCCTGAAGGCGGTACTTGGTTTTCGGGGTCCCGTACACGGCTAGGCTCCCAAAAAGTCTCACACATGTGGTATCCCAGTACTCAAGAGAAGCAACAGAATGTATTTTGGGGTGTAATTTCACATATTCCCATGGCATGTTTGAGCAATATATCATTTAGTGACAACTTTGTGCAAAAAAAAAAAAAAAAGTTTGTAATTTTCCCACAACTTGTGTCAGAATATAAAATATTCCATGCCTCTCAGCAAATAGCTTGGGGTGTCTACTTTCCAAAATGGGTTCATTTTATGCACAACATTTAGAAGCTTATGTCACACATCACCCACTCTTCTAACCACTTGAAGACAAAGCCCTTTCTGACACTTTTTGTTTACATGAAAAAGTTATTTTTTTTTGCAAGAAAATTACTTTGAACCCCCAAACATATATTTTTTTAAAGCAAATGCCCTACAGATTAAAATGGTGGGTGTTTCATTTTTTTTTTTCACACAGTATTTGCGCAGCGATTTTTTAAACGCATTTTTTTGGGAAAAAACACACTTTTTAAAATTGTAATGCACTAAAACACACTATATTGCCCAAATGTTTCATAAGATAAAAAACATGTTCTTAGGCGGAGTACATGGATACCAAACACGACATGCTTTAAAATTGCGCATAAACGCGCAGTGGCGACAAACAAAGTACATTTTTAAAAGCCTTTAAAATCCTTTACAGGTTACCACTTTAGATTTACAGAGGAGGTCTACTGCTAAAATTACTGCCCTCGATCTGACCTTCGCGGTGATACCTCACATGCATGGTGCAATTGGTGTTTACATTTGACGCCAGACCGACGCTTGCATTCGCCTTTGCGCGAGAGCAGGGGGGGACAGGGGTGCTTTTTTCTATTTTTTCATTTTTAAATTTTTTTCTTTTTCTATCTTATTTTTAAACTGTTCCTTTCTTTTTTTTTTTTTTAATTTTTCTTTCATTTTTATTGTTATCTCAGGGAATGTAAATATCCCCTATGATAGCAATAGGTAGTGACAGGTACTCTTTTTTGAAAAAATTGGGGTCTATTAGACCCTAGATCTCTCCTCTGCCCTCAAAGCATCTGACCACACCAAGATCGGTGTGATAAAATGCTTTCCCAATTTCCCAATGGCGCTGTTTACATCCGGCGAAATCTAAGTCATGAAATGCTCGTAGCTTCCGGTTTCTTAGGCCATAGAGATGTTTGGAGCCATTCTGGTCTCTGATCAGCTCTATGGTCAGCTGGCTGAATCACTGGCTGCATTCTCAGGTTCCCTGTTGGGAACGAAAAAAAGAGATTGATCAATGGGTATGCCCACCATTAGAATACCTCCCTTCATCCACCCCCTTCTAATGATGGGCATAAATGCACCGTTTATATATGCTGAAGCATGGGGGCATCCGCCCCAAAAGGTAGGAGCAAATCGCTCCTCCGCCTCTGCTGCCCCGATGCTTCAGCATACATGCTCTTTTTTTTAACTGTGGTGGTGAAATCACCTCCTACAGCTCTGGAGTCACGGCTTTATGTATCGTGGGAGCAAACGCTGTTACTGTCAAGATAAATAAATCCGCGCTGCAACTGAATGGCGTACCTGCTAAGCAAATGATGGTTAACAATAAAACAAAGTAACATTACAGTATAACAGTAAGACATACCATACCTGCAAAGCAAATACAAAAAAAACATAGTAAAAAATAAAACTTTTTTTAACGCAACCTGTGCCTAAAATATATATATGCCGAAGCATGGGGCCATCCACCCGCAAAAGGTGGGAGCAAATCGCTCCTCCGCTCCTGCTGCCCCCATGCTTCGGCATATATGCTCTTTTTTTTAACTGTGGTGGTGAAATCACCTCCGACAGCACTGAAGTCACGGCTTTATGTATCGTGGGAGCAAACGCTGTTGCTGTCAAGATAAATAAATCCGCTCTGCAGCTGAATGGCGTACCTGAAAACAAAAAAATTGTTAACAATATAACACAGTAAAGTATAAAAAAATTGCATACATATGTAGCGGGCACCTACTTTTATGTAGGTGACCTTTTCTTGATAGCTTTCTGATACAGGTAAATTTAGACAGGCTGATGCTATTTGCAGCAGGCCTGTATTATGTGATTTCTTTATTTGAGTGACAGGTGTTTATGTGTTGGTCTCAGCCAATCATTAATTTGTTTGGTAATCCCGGAACTCTCATATAAAAAGGGGGGTCACATGGTGCCTGGGAGTTCGAGTCCAGTCCTGCTCTGAGGAGCGAGAGAGCCAGCCCGGTTCCTAGAGGGGAAGTTGGAGGTTTTCCCCTCCGGGGAGCCAACGGAGCTTCACCCTAGCGAGAAGGGTGGAGATCCAGTCCTCATGGAGGAACAAACGGCATCTTGCCGCGTGTAGTCGTGGATGCCGTAGGCCGCCCCTGCGGGGAGGGGAACGGGCCACAAAGAGATAAAGGAAACTGAGGAACATTGCGGATGAAGTAGCAACAAAGCGGAAGGAAACTCGGCGATTGATCATTTATGAGTGGCACATGGACTATCGATCACGTTAGTGAAAGCCCAAGGGAAAGGTACTGCCAGAGACTGAGGGTTGTTGGTGCACAAGTCAGTGAGATGGGCAGTGATGGCCTATGACTTTGAGTTCAGCATTGCCCCGGGATTCCAATCAGTCAAGTGGGAGGAGTTATTCAGATTTGCTCTCCTTTAGCCTAATTTGGAAGTACCATGTCGGTGGGAAGTAGTGGTAAAAAGGTAGCGGTGAAGCTGCAAGCACACATGTAGAGATATGGATCGTTCGTTATCCAGATGAAGAAGTTATTCAGAGTGACTCTTTATCAACTCATTCTCTATCAAATTTACTTCCATCGTCCCTGATTGAAGAGATCATTGAGAAATGATTTCTTGACTGTCCGCAATTGTACTCAGATTTTCTTGTATGATTCATGAAAGATGACAATGTAACAGAAGAGCATCTCAAAGGAAGTCCTTCTCCCATCCCAGTTTATGTTGATGAATAAAGCCTTAAGAAAAAGTATTAAGGACTGTGACTTTTAAATCTATGGGCTTCGAGGGTTGAGTAGTAAACGAGAATTACGGATATAGCAAATATTCAGCCGCTCCTTCGGGGGTAAGCGCTTCACATATAAAGCAAACATGATAAAACATAATAACAATAAAACATTGCAGAATAGAATACAGTAAAAAAGAGCAGAACAAAAGAGAGAGAATAGAGAGAGAACAATAAAACGACAACTATTTTTGTTTTTTTTATTTTATATATTTTTTTTGTGTTTTTATTTTTTTACTTTTTTTTTTTACACTTTTTTTTGTAACTGTAACTTTTGTAACTGTAACCGGTTCCAGGTTCGGGTCTCTCAAAATGCGATGACATCTTGGGAGACCCTGTGAAAGTGTGCCCAGTCTGAGCAGTGCTGTACCCTACGCTAATACTCAACTAGTGTATGGTAGCGTTCAAAACATTCACCAATGCAAAGACCAGGATTGTCAGGACAGGAGGGACAATAATAGCGGGTGTCACACCCATATCCGCGCTTGCTGCAGACACAACATCTTTTTTGGGGGGCTCATTGGGTAGGGGTACTCGGGAGGACATAAAGAATATGCCTCTCATGCAGCCGCCTTACTGCATTTGGTTGGGGAAGGTGAGGTGGAGCACCGTCTGGAAACAGAAGGGCTCTGACGATCTCTTCCTGGAATTTAACCACTTGAGCCCCGGACCATTATGCTGCCTAAGGACCAGAGGTCTTTTTCCAATTTGGCACTGCGTCGCTTTAACTGCTAATTGCGCGGTCATGCAATGCTGTACCCAAACGAAATTTGCGTCCTTTTCTTCCCACAAATAGAGCTTTCTTTTGATGGTATTTGATCACCTCTGCGGTTTTTATTTTTTGCGCTATAAACGGAAAAAGACCGAAAATTTTGAAAAAAAATGATATTTTCTACTTTTTGTTATAAAAAAAATCCAATAAACTAAATTTTAGTCATACATTTAGGCCAAAATGTATTCGGCCACATGTCTTTGGTAAAAAAAATGTCAATATGCGTATATTTATTGGTTTGCACAAAAGTTATAGCGTCTACAAACTAGGGCACATTTTCTGGAATTTACACAGCTTTTAGTTTATGACTGCCTATGTCATTTCTTGAGGTGCTAAAATGGCAGGGCAGTACAAAACCCCCCCAAATGACCCCATTTTGGAAAGTAGACACCCCAAGGAAATTGCTGAGAGGCATGTTGAACCCATTGAATATTTTTTTTTTTTGTCCCAAGTGATTGAAAAATGACAAAAAAAAAAAAATATTTACAAAAAGTTGTCACTAAATGATATATTGCTCACACAGGCCATGGGCCTATGTGGAATTGCACCCCAAAATACATTCAGCTGCTTCTCCTGAGTATGGGGATACCACATGTGTGGGACTTTTTGGGAGCCTAGCCGCGTACGGGGCCCCGAAAACCAATCACCGCCTTCAGGATTTCTAAGAGTGTAAATTTTTGCTTTCACTCTTCACTGCCTATCACAGTTTCGGAGGCCATGGAATGCCCAGGTGGCACAAAACCCCCCAAAATGACCCCATTTTGGAAAGTAGACACCCCAAGCTATTTGCTGAGAGGCATATTGAGTCCATGGAATATTTTATATTTTGACACAAGTTGCGGGAAAGTGACACTTTTTTTTTTTTTTTTTTCATAAAGTTGTCACTAAATGATATATTGCTCACACAGGCCATGGGCATATGTGGAATTGCACCCCAAAATAAATTTAGCTGCTTCTCCTGAGTATGGGGATACCACATGTGTGGGACTTTTTGGGAGCCTAGCCGCGTACGGGACCCCGAAAACCAATCACTGCCTTCAGGATTTCTAAGGGTGAAAATTTTTGATTTCACTCTTTACTGCCTATCACAGTTTCGGAGGCCATGGAATGCCCAGGTGGCACAAAACCCCCCCAAATGACCCCATTTTGGAAAGTAGACACCCCAAGCTATTTGCTGAGAGGCATGGTGAGTATTTTGCAGCTCTCATTTGTTTTTGAAAATGAAGAAAGACAAGAAAAAACATTTTTTTTTTCTTTTTTCAATTTTCAAAACTTTGTGACAAAAAGTGAGGTCTGCAAAATACTCACTATACCTCTCAGCAAATAGCTTGGGGTGTCTACTTTCCAAAATGGGGTCATTTGGGGGGGTTTTGTGCCACCTGGGCATTCCATGGCCTCCGAAACTGTGATAGGCAGTGAAGAGTGAAATCAAAAATTCACGCCCTTAGAAAGCCTGAAGGCGGTGCTTGGTTTTCGGGGTCCCGTACGCGGCTAGGCTCCCAAAAAGTCTCACACATGTGGTATCCCCATACTCAGGAGAAGCAGCAGAATGTATTTTGGGGTGTAATTTCACATATTCCCATGGCATGTTTGAGCAATATATCATTTAGTGATAACTTTGTGCAAAAAAAAAAAAAAAAAAAAAAAATTTGTCTCTTTCCCGCAACTTGTGTCGCAATATAAAATATTCCATGGACTCGACATGCCTCTCAGCAAATAGCTTGGGGTGTCTACTTTCCAAAATGGGGTCATTTGGGGGGGGTTTTGAACTGTCCTGGCATTTTATGCACAACATTTAGAAGCTTATGTCACACATCACCCACTCTTCTAACCACTTGAAGACAAAGCCCTTTCTGACACTTATTGTTTACATGAAAAAGTTTTTTTTTTTTGCAAAAAAATTACTTTGAACCCCCAAACATTATATATTTTTTTAAAGCAAATGCCCTACAGATTAAAATGGTGGGTGTTTCATTTTTTTTTTTCACACAGTAATTGCGCAGCGATTTTTCAAACGCATTTTTTGGGGAAAAAACACACTTTTTTAAATTTTAATGCACTAAAACACACTATATTGCCCAAATGTTTGATGAAATAAAAAAGATGATCTTAGGCCGAGTACATGGATACCAAACATGACATGCTTTAAAATTGCGCACAAACGTGCAGTGGCAACAAAATAAATACATGTTTAAAAGCCTTCAAAAGCCTTTACAGGTTACCACTTTAGATTTACAGAGGAGGTCTACTGGAAAAATTACTGCACTCGATCTGGCCTTCGCGGTGATACCTCACATGCATGGTGCAATTGCTGTTTACGTTTGACGACAGACCGCAGCTTGCGTTCGCCTTAGCGCGAGAGCAGGGGGCGACAGGGGTGCTTTTTTTTTTTTTTTTTTTTTCTTTATTATTTTTTTGCTTTTTTAATCTTACTTTTAAACTGTTCCTTTCATATTTTTTTTTTTAATCATTTTTATTGTTATCTCGGGGAATGTAAATATCCCCTATGATAGCAATAGGTAGTGACAGGTACTCTTTTTTGAAAAAATTGTGGTCTATTAGACCCTAGATCTCTCCTCTGCCCTCAAAGCATCTGACCACACCAAGATCGGTGTGATAAAATGCTTCCCCAATTTCCCAATGGCGCTATTTACATCCGGCGAAATCTAAGTCATGAAATACTCGTAGCTTCCGGTTTCTTAGGCCATAGAGATGTTTGGAGCCACTCTGGTCTCTGATCAGCTCTATGGTCAGCTGGCTGAATCACCGGCTGCATTCTCAGGTTCCCTGTTGAGACAGGAGAGCCAGAGAAAAACACGGAAGACGGTGGGGGGGGGCATTCCCTCCCACGGCTTGTAAAAGCAGTCTAGAGGCTAATTAGCCGCTAGGATTGCTTTTACATGAAAGCCGACCGCTGGCTGAAAAGAATGATACCAAGATGATACCTAAACCTGCAAGCATCATTCTGGTATAACCACTCAAAGTCGTGAATGGCGTACCTGAAGACAAAAAAATGGTTAACAATGGTTAACAACAAAGCACAGTAAACAGTATAAATAATTACACACCTGAAAAACAAACATGATAAAACATAATAACAATAACAATAACAATAAAACATTGCAGAATAGAATACAGTAAAAAAGAGCAGAACAATAGAGAGAGAGAATAGAGAAAGAGAGAACAATAAAACGACAACTATTTTTTTTTATTTCATATTTTTTTTTTTTTTTTACACTTTTTTTGTAACTAACTTTTATAACGGTAACCGGTTCCAGGTTCGGGTCTCTCAAAATGCGATGGCATCTTGGGAGACCCTGTGAAAGTGTGTCCTAGTCTGTGCAATGCTGTACCCTACGCTAATACTCAACTAGTGAATGGTAGCGTTCAAAACATTCACCAATGCAAAGACCAGGATTGTCAGGACAGGAGGGACAATAATAGCGGGTGTCACGCCTATATCCGCGCTTGCTGCAGACACAACATCTTTTTTGGGGGGGTTCGCTGGGTAGGGGTACTCGGGAGGACATAAAAATGCCTCTCATGCAGCCGACTGCATTTGGTTGGGGATGTGAATGGGGGAAGTACGGGCGCTGCAGAAGCGGTGGGTTCCCAATTAGGATTGGCGAATGCAGCAGGAAGGGCATTATGGGCACGACGGGCTTGCCACCTCACCAGCTTGAACTGCACTTATGGGACTCGCCACGTCACCACGTGTTACTGCAGTGCTGGATGTACGACCAGGGTGTACTAGGCCGCTGGTGCTTGCCAGTTCACCAGAAGGAATAGCGGTGCTAGTACTGCTCTGCTCCATATGTGGGAGAAGAAGAAGTTCGGGGTCTGGTACGCCTGACCTTGGCAGGGACCACAACTCCGTCGCCGGAGCTATCTGTCATGGAGCCACTGTCGTCTACAGGATCGTATTCTGAGCCTGAATCTGACAGACGAGTGACTTCCTCTTCACTATCTGTCATGCTCAGAAACGTGTAGGCCTCTTCACTAGTGTACCTTCGATTTGCCATTTTGGGCTCTAAATTTAGTGGTACACTAGTGAGACTCACAGGTAAAAAAGCTCCTGACTGTTAGGGACTGGATCAAACGCTACCAAAAAAACTGTTAGTGATCGCAGGGATCAGGCCTGACTCTGTACACGCTGCAGTTATGTGTGTTCAGTGTTTTGTAAGTGACAGTGATCGATCGATACTGCACTTGAGTGGGCTGGGCTGGGCCGAGGGGCAAACGCGGGTGATAGCAGGTATCTGGGCTAATCCCACTAGCACTGCGTTTTTGGGAACCCTAAACTGCTGGAGACGCTAGTATAGATCTGATCAGATCAGATATTGATCTGTTCAGATACTATACCACTAAGGGAGGTGTATGCTGCGTGCGTGGGTGTTAGCGGTACTGGTACTAACCTGACGCTGCCAGGGGCGACGCGGACCCTATCTGACCCTAAAACCTAACTTATATCACCGCCGGGCGATCAGGGGGTTAAACCTTTATTAGGTAATAAACGGCAGTGCCCAGAAACTATAAAAAACAAACAAACTAACCAGCGTCACCTGTAACACTTATACGGTGATCACTGGTGAAAGGGTTAACTAGGGGGCAATCAGGGGGTTAAAACCTTTATTAAGTAGTATATGGGGGTCCCTGACGCTATAAAACCCTGACGGCAAACCTAAATACTTACCTCCCTAACTAGCGTCACCTGTGACACTAATACAGCGATCAGAAAAACGATCACTTAGTGACACTGGCGACGGGGGGTGATCCTGGGGTTAAACCTTTATTAGGGAGGGTTAGGGGGGTATCCTAGACCTAAAGGGGGCTACCACTAACTGCCCTACCACTTATAACTGTCACAAAATGACACCAATTCAATAATCATAAAAAAAAAATGCTATTGGTGTCACTGTGACAGGGGGTACAGGGGGTGGTCGGGGGGGTAATGGGGGGTGAAAAGTGTGCCTAGAGTGTTCTACTATATGTGTAGTGTTTGGTGCACTTACTTGATGTCTTCTCTCCTCGGCGCCTGAACGAAAAAGACCGACTTGAGGAGAGATGACATCACTTCCTCTGCCGCTGTTTACATTACGGAGGCAGGGGAAGATTGTCATTCTTTGGGAGCGATCACGAGGGGTAGCCACGAATGAGCGGCCTCCCCCTCACCTCGGATCACTCCCCTACCGATGCTGTACCGCGTAGCAGGTACGCGATTTTGCCTGCCCGTGCCATTCTGCTGCAGTATACCTGCATCTCGGCAAGTGCTTAATCATTCTAATCATTTTGTGGCAGCTACATATAGACGTAGGGGAACATGACCCATAAAACCGTTTACACTAGGCATACACTAGATATTGAGGTGTAGCAGCTACCCACAGAGTCATGGTAAACTTTTCTTTAAAATTAAATTAATTCTTACTAGCATATCAATGGAGGTCAGCAATGATAACAGCTGTCACCTAAACTTGAAGCCCTCCATCTGCACACAGTACTGAGACACCACTCTGCCCTCATTCTGCCTACACAGCCTATTGCTCCTGCCAGCACTCAAAACGGAGCCCAGGGAAACAACACCATGCCCCCTGGTCATGTGGGATGCTGCACTTCCATCTGTTCATTTATTTTCAGACTTTTCAGAGTATATCGGAAGTTGGTGTTTTTTCTGTACTGGAAGAATGCCAGTCACCGCTAGGACAAACAGAAAACAATAGTTTTCTATGTCTTTTAAATCAAATGCCGCGGTGAATATTAGTGAACACACAGGTTATACCATACCTTCATATGCTATTAAAACAAACAATATAACCTTGCATCACATAATTTGTACATACACGGATATAAGCACAAATTTATTGGTAAATTGACAAACAATAATCAATAATATTACCTAGCCCATCACTAACTTCCTTTAAACACATTATATGATAATTATCGTACTCCATGGTAAACCAACACACATATACTACACAGAGCCCAAGAGATGTTCAACTGCGTGTATTGACCAAACTTGATTGTGCAGTCACACGCCCTGAGGTGAGGATAATTACAAAGGGGGGAGTATGTGTGTGCTGGCACTTACTATCAAGTTTGGAGCACCATCATAAGGATTTCTTCTTATTTACTGTATTTGGAACATTCACAATATAATTTTGCTTGTTTAATAGTACAGTTGCACTTTATTTGTATGTATGCTATACTCATCTTTGTAACATGCATTTGCACATGAAGGTATGCTATAACCTGTATGTTCACTAATATTTATTGCGGCACTTTGATTTAAAAGATTTATGCAGCACAACTATTTAAGACTGTGAACAGTGCCAGCAGCTGGAAAATATTTAGATATTTATTTTATTGGTTTAGGTAAACAGAAACTAAAGGCTGTTTAGCCTAAAGAAGGGGGGGAGGGGAAAGGATCTTCCCCAGGGACTTTTAAGGTGCTATTTAATAGACAGTATATTCAAAGATTCTGTACAATCATATTGAGTAAAATTAGTATTTTTATTAAATCACATTTAAAATATTCATGCCTCACTTAAAGAGTGAGACATGTTTGTAAGAACAATACGACATAAACAATGTCACCCAAAATTTTTTTTCACATTAGACAGTGCAACAAAAAGCAACTACTTAAAGGTGCCAAGACAATCTGCCGCTCGACATGTTTCGCTCTAATACGAGCTTCTTCAGGAGTTTAAAGGCAATGATTGTGGTGGACTCAGGCTGTAGCACATCGATCCGATATAGATACTTCAATAGAATGACAATACTGCTGCTAGTTTCAAACCGGGGAGTTCTCATATGTGAGGGGTATCGCTGCCATAATGTGACCACAGGGGAACATAAAGTTTAAAAAACGGCCCTAGAACATAAAAGTATCACGGCATATAGTATCACGTAGGTGGAGATGGCATCATAATCAAGTGAAGTATTCACCAATGGCTGCAAAGATAGATAATGCAGGGAGAGCGATCACCAGCAGGGATGTTTTTTCACAAACAGTGGTCCGGCACGCAGGCTTGAGAGAGCATCACGTTGCCTCCGTAAGATCGCACCGGTGTGAAAAAACATCCCTGCTGGTGATCGCTCTCCCTGCATTATCTATCTTTGCAGCCATTAGTGAATACTTCACTTGATTATGGTGCCATCTCCACCTACGTGATACTATATGCCGTGATACTTTTATGTTCTAGGGCCGTTTTTTAAACTTTATGTTCCCCTGTGGTCACATTATGGCAGCGATACCCCTCACATATGAGAACTCCCCGGTTTGAAACTAGCAGCAGTATTGTCATTCTATTGAAGTATCTATATCGGATCGATGTGCTACAGCCTGAGTCCACCACAATCATTGCCTTTAAACTCCTGAAGAAGCTCGTATTAGAGCGAAACATGTCGAGCGGCAGATTGTCTTGGCACCTTTAAGTAGTTGCTTTTTGTTGCACTGTCCAATGTGAAAAAATTTTTTGGGTGACATTGTTTATGTCGTATTGTTCTTACAAACATGTCTCACTCTTTAAGTGAGGCATGAATATTTTAAATGTGATTTAATAAAAATACTAATTTTACTCAATATGATTGTACAGAATCTTTGAATATACTGTCTATTAAATAGCACCTTAAAAGTCCCTGGGGAAGATCCTTTCCCCTCCCCCCCTTCTTTAGGCTAAACAGCCTTTAGTTTCTGTTTACCATTTAATCATGGGATGTGGTGCTTTCAGTTGACTACCTCTGTCCTCCCTATACTTTATTGGTTTAGGTAGCTCACAAGATTTTTTTAGTTATCAATAGTTTTCTGTGTATCCTATTCACACTGCAATGCACCCTGGAGCTGCACTGCAGTGATCTGTGATAAAATACAAGCATGCTGCACTTTACTGCAGCACACGGGACAGGATTGCATGTCACTGTACAGCAGTGCGGTGTCATAAATGAATTGTCAGTTTGTACACATCAAATACAATTGAGTCAAAAAAATAAAAAGGGGGAACTGTGTGATGTACTAAAACACGCACCACACCGCCCCTACAATGGGCTCACTACAGGTGGAATGGACAGCTGCCACACACACTTGTGTGCAACAGCTGTCTGGGCAGTGTGTACCAAATCTTATCCTGATAGGAAGAAGAATCATACAGACTGAAAGCTGAGCAATCAGCTTGTTTTTTTAATGTAGCACTGGCCCCTTGAGGACTGTTAAGAATTACCTGCTCATCTGCTTGGCCATGACCAAGTGAACCTTCCAACCCACCTAACACTCTGGGTTCAGACATCCTGTTAATACTATAAAGCAAGAATCAAGCAACTCAATAGTATAAGGTTCCAAAATGTTTTACTTGAATCAAATAGGAAAAGTTATTGTACAAAGCAAAAAGTAAATCCGCTGAGCTGTGATAACAGCACCAACTCAGCAAACAGACTCATCCCAAACACAAGGGTTGAACAATGAATAATGTTATATACACAAAGGTACACTATATTCAGATCCTAGGTCACCTTCTAGTGCATGTTTCAGTTAACTACACTTGTGGCCACACTGAGATAAATGCAATCTAAACAGCCTATGCTATATTCATGGGAGAGCTAATCTCCCGCTGGTGTTGTGTGTGTATATATATATATAAATATATATATATATATATATATATATATATATACAGGCTTCCTACAAGTGATGGCAATACAGTTCTACGTGGTAGTTCTGTTGTTCTTCGCTAGCTAGTTGGAGCTTGTTAATTGTAATCCGTTTGGTGGCGGATGAAACAATAGATTCCAAGTAGTGTAAGCCTAAGGCTTCTGAGTACAGTGTTCCAGCAATTTAGTAAAGTGTTCTTGGGTAAAGATGTGTGCACAGATAGTGATAGTGGATATCATGCACAGATAGATGATAGTGGATAGATAAAGGTTGAGCGGCTTGCTCTCTCACCAATGACCCAAATCGTTTCACCTTCTTTTGGACAGGAACATGGATGGTTACCCTCTGGCAGTGGCTCCTCTGTCTCGGTCTTCCGTAGCGACTTTCCCCACACGTCCGCACCGATGGGTAGGCTCTGTAGATGAAGCTAGTGACAGTATGTCTGTTAATGAGTAACAGGCCTCAGCCTCTCAGGCCTCGTGGTGGAAGTAATGTTCCGCGTGGTCACACAGAGAGGTCCGTCTTACGTCAGGCCCAGGAGGAAGGGAGTGTGTCCGGCTTCCCAAGCTCCTTTTATCAACCTTCGGGCCACTACAAGGGTCCCTGGGATTTGTAGTCTTAGGGTACGGGAATGTTTAGCAGAAGATTCCAGAAGGACTATACGCCCCATAACTCACTCCACTGGCGCACAGGCATGAGGTCACTGGCTGTTGAATAATCACAGGGCAACAATATTTAAAACACTGGAAGGTACGAACCTTTCTGGTTACAGTTCACATCACTGCATTAAAAAGAATTTTGCATTGATTCCCTATTGGTGAGGTTTTCCCTTTATTTTCAGTGGTGTTGACCAGGGATGAGCCTGGGCGGGTTCAGACACGAGTATGAACCCATCTGAGCTATCCCGGCAGGAAGCTGTCAAACAGCCAATCATGTGTGGCTGAAGCACCCCTGCCCTGCAGCTGCAAATATACACCCCCCCTGCACGCATGCTGCTGCAAGGATGAGAATGCCTCCGCCACCTACGATTGGCTGCCTGCACGGGCAGCTTTCTAGCAGGATAGCTCAGGCAGGGCCGGACTCATATCCAAACATGTCTAAGCTCATACCTAGTGGTGACACCCAGTCATGTCCTGACATTCTGGATCTCCCATTGACAGAATTAAGGTAAAATCTCCCAGGCAGAAGGACCTGGACAACATTACATCTTATGCAACTTCTAACTCTTCCCCACTTTATACAACATTGAAAGATTCCCTGTCACCAGCTTAACATATTGCAGGTAAAAGCATGGCCACATCAGTATTTTTTATATTTTTTTTTTACTGTCCATAAATTTATATTTACTTGCAATGTTACTTTGAACTTGGTAGAAAATGGGACTAGTATTAATATTTCTATAGATCTTTTCTCTCTGGGTCCTCAAAGTGCTGATCATAATGCTATTGGCGCAGATTGGAGGTGAGGCAGCCATCTTTTTGCTCAGTTGTAGAGATGTGTCAAAAACCATGAAATCGGACTGAGACAGAAGTACAGTTAAATCACACTTGATTAATAATAATAATACAAGTAAAAAGAACAAATGTAGTCAAAACATAGCCAGAGTTCAGTAACCCGGAACAGATAGTCAGCCAAGCCAGAAGTCAGGGATCATAGTGGAACAGCAAGCAGGATCTGGAGCCAGAAGGGATGTCAGTAAAGCCAGTCTTTAAACAGGAACGCAGGAGCTGTTTCTTGTGATGTTGACCAAGCAAAAGGCAGAGACCCTCTGGACTGGACGGCTTAAGTAGGCAGGACTGACGAGCAGGATATCATCAACAGCTGAGTAACTGTGGAGAGAGATGGGCAATTAGCCGACAGGTGAGCGGCCAGCTCAGAGAAGGAAGGGTGAGCCCAGCCCTGACAGTACCCCCTCCTCAACGACCCCTCCCCCTCGGAGGACCACCAGGCTTGAGGGGAAAACATTTATGGAAATCACAGAGGAGGACAGGGGCATGTACCTCCAAGGATGAGACCCAAGAGCGTTCCTCCGGACCGTACCCCTTCCAATGCACCAGTCAACAATGGACTGAACTTCATACTCCTCATGGTTCTCAACCTGTGCAGGGAGAGGACGTGGCACTAAGCGGTTGCATACTAAAGGTTTTAATAAGGAGACATGAAATACATTTGAGATACGCATATTAGAAGGAGGGTCTAATGCGTAAGCCACTGGGTTAATCCTGCGAAGGATACGGAAAGGCCCAATAAACCAGGGTGCGAACTTCATTGAGGGAACACGAAGTTGGAGGTTGCGAGATGACAGCAAGACCCTGTCCCCAACCTGGTAGAAAGGTGCAGGCAGGCATCTGCGGTCAGCATGGAGTCTGTACCTATCAGCATGACGCAAAGCCTCCTGGACTTGTGCCCAAGTGGAACGAAGACTACGGAGATGCTCCTCTAACACAGGAATACTCTGCGGAACAAACAAGTCAGGCAACATGGAAGGTTGGAAACCATAATTCGCCATAAACAGGGGCAATCGGGAAGCAGAATTCAAGGCACTGCTGTGAGCAAACTCTGCCCACGGTAATAGGTCTGACCAGTTGTTATGATGGTCAGAAATATAGCAACGTAGGAATTGCCCCAAGGACTGATTGGCTCGTTCCGCTGCCCCATTAGACTGTGGGTGATACACAGAGGAGAAAGCAAGCTGAATTCCCAACTGTACACAAAAGGCTCGCCAGAACCGGGACACAAACTGACTACCCCTGTCCGAGACAATCACCTTGTTTAGCCCATGTAAGCGAAAGATCTCCCGAGCAAAAATGGAAGCCAGTTCCTTAGAAGTGGGCAACTTCTTAAGTGGAATACAATGACACATCTTTAAGAACCGGTCAACCACCATAAGGATAACTGTGTTGCCCTGGGAGTTGGGTAACTCCACAATGAAATCCATAGACAGGTGGGTCCAGGGCCTCTCTCCATTGGGTGTGGGTTGTAGGAGGCCCACTGGAAGGTGTCGTGGAGTCTTACTCTGAGCACACATGGAACAGGCAGCTACGAAGGCAGTTACATCAGCACATAGACTAGGCCACCAGAATTGTTGGGAAATGGCCCAAACGAGTTGATTCCTCCCAGGGTGGCCAGCAGCCTTGGGAGAATGGTAAGTCTGGAGCATGGCACTACGGAGACTCTCTGGGACAAAGCAGCGGTCACAAGGTTTCTCAGGCGAAGCATGGACCTGAGCAGCAAGAATTTTGTCACCCAAAGGAGAGGTGAGACTGGTGTGAACCGTAGCCAGAATACGATCAGGAGGAATCACAGGAACCGGAACTGACTCCAACTTGGAAGTGGAGGAAAATTGTCGTGGTAAGACGTCAGCCCTTACATTCTTAGTAAGAATGAGACAATGTAATTGAAACTCGACAAGAAAAGAGCCCATCGCGCCCTTCTGGGAGAGAGGCGTTTAGCCTCAGACAAGAATGTGAGATTCTTATGGTCAGTAAGAATGAGAACCAGCACAATGGTACCTTCGAGGAGATGTCTCCATTCTATCAGGGCTAAAATGATCGCCAACAGCTCTCTGTCACCAATCTCGTACTTGCACTCCACAGGTGACAATTTCTTGGAAAAGCAGCCACGAGGGCCTCATTGTTCCACGCAACCTCTGCTGCCAGAGTACAGAATTTAATGGCGTAGTCAGCAACAGTTCTCGTATTCTGTTCGATGGACATGAGGCACTTGGCAGCAGAAGCGGAGCGTGCAGGAATAAATACCCTTTTAAACAAAGCCACAAACTCAGGGTAGCTCAAGACAACAGGTTTTTACGTCTCCCATAGAGGTTTTGCCCAGGCAAAGGCTCTCTCAGAAAGCAAAGATATCACGAAACCTACTTTGCTTCTGTCCGTGGGAAACGCCTGGGACAGCATCTCAAAGTATATCTCAACCTGGTTGAGAAACCCTCTGCATTGGACTTAAACATCCCCAAATCGCTGGGGAAGTGGAGCGGAACCAGACATACCTCTTATAGAGGTAACACTCGAGGCGGGTGCCTGCACAGAGACTGGCGCAGCTGCAGGGTCAGCCTCCAACATAGGTTGTACCAGGACGACCACAGTGGGATATTCCAGGTGAGCCGTGCGACTCAGGAGCGTTTGTAACGCCATGGCGAACTAAGTATGAAGACACAAGTGGTTACTAAGGATAACAAGTCTGTCGTGAAGCATGTACATGTGACAGGTTAGATAGCCTCTTGCAGCGAGGGAGATGTTGTCAGCACTCCTTCTGCAGCGATCCACCTCCCATAGCAACGGGAGCAGATCTGCACCACCGGGGCCCTCATTCTGTACACAGGTACGGAAGACAAAGAATCAAGTGAAGTGCAAGCATAGAGTGAGGTGGCAGTGATACGCTGGACAGGTGGCGACAGCAAGGGTTCTGCATGTCCCTCCTAATTGCACAATTGACCATAGTGATGTAAAGTACATCAAGAGAGTTTAATAGAGTCCACCCGTTTGCTCAAGTAAAGGTACCCCGTGTGTAAGGCAGTGACTCTTTACAAAGTGACTAGTGTAGCCCAGAAGAACCCACCCAGGTTAGGCCTCTCATGTGACCCTTGCTTGACACCCAACGAGGAGGGAAACATAGAGGATGTGATGACCATCCCATCAGCTTACTCCCCCTTTTTTATGTGTGTGTGTGTGTGTATATTAAAGTAATTTTATGTACACACCCTTCATGGTATGTCTAATATGCTTATTTCCATATGTAGCTGAATACTAGGCCACAGGGAGTAATTTATGACATTATCTGCAATTTCCTGTGTATTGGGAGCAAACAGACAAGCTGGACTTCAATGTGCTATCAACTCCAATCAGCAGGGGGAGCTGGAGTGCTCTGGGTATATTCTGGGTAATTGACAACATTGTAGTTTGGAGAAGAGACCACAATTTCTAATGTAAGGTTGCACTACTTTTATCAGTGTCTTTCTCGCTTGAACAAACTATTTTGGACCCCTTTCACACTGAGGCACTTTTCGGGTGCTTTTGCGCTAAAAATAGCGTCTAAAAAGTGTCTGAAAACGGCTTCCTATTCATTTCCATGGAGGCTTTCACACTGGGGCGGTGCGCTGGCGGGGTGGTGCAAAAAGTCCTGCAAGCAGAATCTTTGGGGCATGTTTGGAGCGCATTAAAAAATGCATCACAAATGCCTCTGTCCATTGAAATGAATGGCAAGCGACTCAAAAGCGCCGCAAAAGTGCAGCAAAACAGCTTTTCTTTCTTTTTTTTAAGGTCTCATTGTCATGTGACCTTAAAAAAAGCACACTGCTAACAGCGCAAAAGTCCACAATAACGCCCAACGTTTTATGGGCAGTTTTTGAGCGCCTCAGTGTGAAAGGGGTTTAACAATCAAGTTTTGTTTTTTTCTCATTTGTCAACATATGCATTGCATATCACCATTTAAATATTGCTGTGATTTCAGACTATACTTATAGCTTCCAACTGTCCTTGATTTGGAAGAATGTTCTTTTGTCCTTTTTTTCCTGCTCATTTGTCCCTCATTTTGGTCTGATCTATAGAGTTGCTAGTTATAAAATACACTATTTATCTTTCAGGGCCAGTTCACACCATACAGTAGAAACACAGATGCGTTCCAGGTGCTTTTTTGCATGCGGGTTTTTGGTGCATTTTTAAAGGAGTCCAGTGCAGTTTTTCCCCCTCTTTCTTAAATAAGGACATGTGTTCCAGTGTTGATTGGAATTGAGTTGACAAGGGGTATGGCGCTCCCTATGGGGTAATGTATGGGAGGGGTGGTTTGTTGTATTCTCAGGTGGTTTCCCCCAATATAATCCTAGTAGAGGTACCTAGTACCCGCAGGGAAACTTAGTTACCATAAATATATATGTCTGTAACTGCACACATATATATATATACGTACACCCATATATACCAGCAGAGATAAATGGTTGTTATAGACAAGGAGCTGTCTTCAGTGGTGGTTCAATCAGAACCCTATATTAAGGGGTGTGAGCTAAGACCCCTACAGCTGTGATAGGTCTGCACCATATACCACCACAAAGTGAGATAACTATACCGTATACGTGTAGGACATATGTATACTCTACTAGTGCAAGATAATCCAAACATAAATATAAATAAACTCTGCTTAAACAGTGCGAAATAAATATATATAAAGGTATGTTATCAAAAAATTACATATTATAATCAAAGTTGGTGCAAAAAAACATATTATAATCAAAGTTAGTGCAAAAAAAAAAAAAAACCCAGTTAACAGTTTTTCGGTGATTATAGTCCTTAAAGTGAAATAACTTGTTCAGACCCAGTGTTCCAAGCAATTTCGTGACTTGAGTGCTCTCGGATAATTCCTGTGACTTTTGTGCTCCCCCTTATGGGTCCCCACTCACCAGATCCAACAGCCCCAGAAGGGGCAACCAGCATAGGGTATCTCAATCACGGTCTCCTCTCCACAACAGTCATGTAGGGCATTCGGGATGATTTCCGTGCTGTTGGTTTTCCCAATGGATTCCCGGATCCACCAACCCCAGACGGGGCAGATTGCATGGGGTATTGCGGTCACAATCTCCTCTCCCCCACCGTCCTACCGAGCATCCAGGTAGTTTCCTTACTATTGGGTTCAGTGTTCACAATGGCTCCTCGTGTGGTGTGGCTGTGATGGCCTCCTCTCCTGGAGTGCGGGCAATGGCGGCTCCGGTGTCCGATCCTCCAGTTTCCTCTGCCGTGTGTCTCCTCTTCCTAGGGAAGAGGAGACACACGGCAGAGGAAACTGGGGGCCCATAAGGGGAAGCACAAAAGTCACAGGAATTATCCGAGAGCACTCAAGTCACGAAATTGCTTGGAACACTGGGTCTGAACAAGTTATTTCACTTTAAGGACTATAATCACCGAAAAACTGTTAACTGGGTTTTTTTTTTTTTTTTTTTGCACTAACTTTGATTATAATATGTTTTTTTGCACCAACTTTGATTATAATATGTAATTTTTTGGTAACATACCTTTATATATATTTATTTCGCACTGTTTAAGCAGAGTTTATTTATATTTATGTTTGGATTATCTTGCACTAGTAGAGTATACATATGTCCTACACGTATACGGTATAGTTATCTCACTTTGTGGTGGTATATGGTGCAGACCTATCACAGCTGTAGGGGTCTTAGCTCACACCCCTTAATATAGGGTTCTGATTGAACCACCACTGAAGACAGCTCCTTGTCCATAACAACCATTTATCTCTGCTGGTATATATGGGTGTACGTATATATATATGTGTGCAGTTACAGACATATATATTTATGGTAACTAAGTTTCCCTGCGGGTACTAGGTACCTCTACTAGGATTATATTGGGGGAAACCACCTGAGAATACAACAAACCACCCCTCCCATACATTACCCCATAGGGAGTGCCATACCCCTTGTCAACTCAATTCCAATCAGCAGAGAATCCTTAGGGAAGCTCTTTTAAGGGGGGCAGCATACCTAAATCATTGTTCTAAGCGCAGCTCTTTATATTTAATAAATGTGTTCCAGTGTGTTTTTGATGCTTTTTATAGCGTTCCAGCACAGTCCAGTGCAGGAACTCTTGCAGCATGTTCTACTTTTTTTTTCTGGAAATGGAACGCACTGGAACTGCAAGCCCTGGTGTGAACTATGCCATTAAAAACCATATAACATACTTTCCATGCGCTTTTGATGCAGAAAAAAAATCGCACTGGACTGCATGTGGTGTGAACTGTCCCCTAAAGAGTGTTTCACAGTGCTAAACCTTTCATCCAATTTCTAAATTTCTGCATTGGTAAATCTTAAAAGTCAGTATAAAAGAATAGTAATGGTTAAAAAAAGCACTCGTGGGTTTAACTTATCATTTTTATTTTGTATAATTTTGGTTTAAGGGGGCATGGCAGGGGTTGTGTCCTATACCTGCATACTTTTGCTAATAGGTATCCCTATTGTAAAAAAGTTGGGAGGTATGCATTGTCACAATTATCGATACAGAATTCAAATACCACCAGAGCACAAGCAACATAAGTATTCTCTGTTAAACATTTGGTAAATCTAAAGCACTAGCTTTAGGAATTAGATCTCGCTTGGCAGTCCAATAAAAATTTAACTGATGAGGAATACTGCATTTAAAAATGAAGGGTGTTTCCTGTCCTGGTGACAATGTTTTTGTCCCGAGGACAGAACTCTTTCTATGTTTTTGTGCATAGTTGAGTTGTTTAAGTGATTGTAAAGGCTTGTTTTTTTTTTTTTTTTTTTTTTTTAAATAACAAACATGTTATACTTACCTCCTCTGTGCAGTTGGTTTTGCACAGAGCAGCCCCTATCCTCCTCTTCTCAGATCCCTCTTTGCTGCTCCTAGCCCCTCCCTCCTTTGAGTGCCCCCTCAAACAGCAGCTTGCTATGGGGGGCACCCAAGCCAAGTCAGAGCTCCGTGAGTCCATTCAGACACAGGCCCGACCTGATCCCACCCGCTCTCTCCCCTGATTGGCTGACTGACTTTGATTGACAGCCATGGGAGCCAATAGTGCCGCTGCTCTATCTCATTCAATCAGGAGGAGTGTCCTGGATGGCTGAGGGGATCGTGGACATCGCTGGAGAGAGAAGGAGCTCAGGTAGGTAATAAGGGGGGTGCTGGGGGGGCTGCTACAAACAGAAGGTTTTTTGTCTTAATGCATAGAATGCATTAAGATAAAAAAAAAACCTTCTGCCTTTACAACTCCTTTGTTTACACATCCTATGCATAAAAACATAGGAACTGGGGTGCAGAAAAATGGCAGCAGGTGTTCTGGTCTGATGAGTCAAAATCTGAAATATTTGGCTGTAGCAGGAGGCAATTTGTTCATGGAAGGCTGGAGAGCGGTACAATAATGAGTGTCTGCAGGCAACAGTGAAGCATGATGGAGGTTCTTTGCACGTTTGGGGCTGCATTTCTGCAAATGGAGTTGGAGATTTGCTCAGGATCAATGGTGTCCTCAATGCTGAGAAATACAGGCAGATACTTATCCATCATGCCATACCATCAGGGAGGCATGTGAGTAGCCCAAACTTTGTTCTGCAGCAGAACAACGACCCCAGACATGCAGCCAATGTCATTAGAAACTATCTAGCATAAAGAAGAACAAGAAAGTCCTGGAAGTAATGTTTTGGCCCCCACAGATCCCTGATCTCGATATTATCGAGTCTGTCTAGGATCACATGAAGAGACAGAGGGATTTGAGGCAGCCTACATCCACAAAAGATCTGTGGTTAGTTCTCCAGTACAATTGGAACAACCTACCTGCCTGAGTTCCTTCAAAAACTGTGTGCAAGTGTACCTAGAAGAATTGATGCTGTTTTGAAGGCAAAGGATGGTCACCCCAAATATTGATTTGATTTAGATTTTTTTGGGTTTATTTAGTTTTCATTTTGTTAATTGCTAAAAAAATAAACTATTAACACTTCTATCTATCTATCTATCTATCTATCTATCTATCTATCTATCTATCTATCTATCTATCTATCTATCTATCTATCTATCTATCTATCTATCTATCTATCTATCTATCTATCTGCTAAATGTCTGCTTACAGCTCACTCATATTTGTGCAGTTGATCTAATCTAACTAGCAGACAAAATGTCACCTGCGTAAATCAGAACTGCTAATTAACTAGAAGTCCACTAGGGGGTGCTCACATTATTCTCAATAAATGTCTTTAAATGGTTCACATTGAAAAGAAATCTTTACAGAACTATGCAACTTCTAGTAAAACCTACCCTAGAGGAAATACCAATCCCAAAAAAACTATGAGGCAGGGGTCCCCTGTTGATAACCGGAGAGTGGCAACTGTGGTCCGCACAGGGCTATTACAGACCACGGTCGCTGCTCATCACCTGCTGTGCGCCCATGCCCTTGTGTCCTTTCCCAGCTCCTCCGCCTGCCTGGCCGACAATGTCATCCTACTAGTAGAACAGGGGGCCGGAAGAGCTGCAGATCGGACCGGAGATCCCCTCCTGCCCCCTGCCCTGCTAATAGGATGAGATCGTCAGGCGGGCGAGAGGACACACAGACTGAGTACAACCTCTGCCCTGCCAAAGGTAGGCAGATATTAGAATAGGGAGAGAGGAAAGGGGGGGGGGGGCAGATGGGAGATGGAGGAGTTTGTGATTGCTAGGGGCACTGTAATCATTACAGTGCCCCTTTACAGTGCAGTCCCCTTTATGTCACAGTGCCCCCTTTACAGTGCAGTCCCCTTTACATTACAGTTCTCCTATACAGAGCAGTCCCCTTTACATCACAGCCCCCATTACATTACAGTTCCCCTTTATAGAGCAGTCCCCTTTACATCACAGCCGCCCCCCTTTACATTACAGTGGCCCCCTCTACAGATCTGTCCCTGTTACATTAATGCAAAGGGGCATGGTGATGTAAAGGGTAATGCACTGTAAAGGGGCCCTGCAATGTAAAGGGAGGCTGTCATGTGAAGGGAAACTGAGGATACAATTATAACGGGGGGAGACGACTGTGCTGTAAAGGGGGGTTGTGTTTTGAAGGGAGCTGAGGACAGACTCCATGAACATCCTTTCCCCTGACCCGTAAATCAACCCCCCCGGTCCCTGGGAAAATTGGCTGCCATTAAATGGGTCCCTGTGGGGCCAAAATTTCCTTCACACAGAACCTCATGACACATGGTTTTCAATGGTGTCCATTCACATCAATGCAACTCAGCACAGCGTGACTTTGGGAAAGGGTCCTGTACTACTTGGCCCCATAGAATATACAAATCACATCCAAAATGCAACCAAGTTGCAGACAAGTCACACTACATCATCACACTTAAAATAGGGTCAAAATAGGATTCCAGTATTGTGTAGCCTTGAAGCCCCGGAGTAGCATTAATTCTGCTTTGAAAATTGTAACAAAGCGCATTATAAATCTGTGTATGTAAACAATGTAGCCACCAAGCTGGACGGATTTCCTACAATAAAATACTTTTGTTTACTGTGTATCATTTTGAGACATTCATTGAGAACAATGTGAGCACCCTCTAGTGGACTTCTATATATTATATTTTTTTCTTTTTTTTTTCATATTTAGTGACATCTACAGTTGTGTTTATAGAACACATCATATTTACATTATATGCAGTCTAGTAAATTCCTAATTTTTCTGAAAGATTATTTTTTTATATGTTGTATCATTTGACCAGTGTTAAAATATTTTTTTTCATCCTATACTTAATAAATTATTTATGCATTCTATTTGCACCATCCATCATTTATATGACTTTGTTTTTTAGCCTTGATGAAGGGGGATTCTTTGACCCCTGAAATGCATTGACTACTATGTTTCCACTGGTTGTGACTTCTATCAAGAATAAAGGATACATGGACTTTTGAACTGATCGTTTGGTGATTGGTTTCTTCTGTTCACACATTTTGTTTCCATTTTTCTTATATCTAAGAAGATATAAAAGACACAAATTAATGCAACTCTGTGATCAGTAAGGCCTCTTTTACACAAGCAGACTGATCAGGCCAACTTGTCAGTTTTTTAGGCGGACCCGATCAGACCATTCATTGCCCTCTATGGAGCGACGGATGTCAGTGGACATGTTCGTTACACCTGCCGACATTTAATTCGATCATATCTTCTAAAAACAGATGGATGGGGATCCGTTACCCGTCTGTCTGGTGGATCAGATTGGATGACAGTTGGATGGTCCGTTTACATCTGACCGCCCATAGAGGAAAGTGGGTTGTGTCCATGTCCATTCTGCTGATGCAGGACCTGTCATCCACCTGCTCAGGTGGGATCAATGGAGAAATCCCACGCTGAGCAGGCAGATCCTTTGCCGGACTCTGCCAGTGTGAAAGGGCCCTAATACATTATTACATGTTTTTTTAATTACAAACAGTCCCTGATTTCGTGGGACTGTCCCTGATTTGGAACAAAGTCCCTCTATCTCACTTTCCTCCTCATCTGTCCCTCATTTTGGTCTGATCTATATAGTTGTATATAAAATGCACTTTTGATCTATCAAAATATGTTTCCCAGTGCTAAACCTTTTATCCAATTTCTATATTGCTGCATTTGTAAATTTCAAAAGACAATATAAAGGAAAAGTAGTGGTAAAAAGCCCTTTTAACTATTTTTTTTTGCATAATTCTCCTTTAAGGGGGCATGGCAGGGGGTGTGTTCTATGCTCTGTGGTATGAAGGAAGATGCCTAATGTACCCATGCCTTTATGATATGCCCGATTCATAGCACTTTGGGTGTTTTTTTTTTATGTGAGTTTTCATTTTATGAGGTTTTTTTTCACTAAAAACAAGAGGAAGACATTGAGAATAGAATTTCACAGCACATTGGTGGAGAACTCTCTTCATTGGATTACAATATACAGTTTGGACATTTAACTTGATTTAACATACAGTATATATTGTGTGATGTTCTGTGATTATTTATTTTAATTAAGGGAGTGTTTAACCACTTCAGCCCCGGAAGATTTTACTCCTTTCCTGACCAGAGCACTTTTTGCGATTCGGCACTGCGTCGCTTTAACTGACAATTGCGCGGTCGTGTGATGTTGTACCTAAACAAAATTGATGTCCTTTTTTCCCCACAAATAGAGTTTTTTTGGTGGTATTTGATCATCTCTGTGGTTTTTATTTTTTGAGCTATAAACAAAAAAAAGAGCGACAATTTTGAAAAAAAAAAACACAATATTTTGTACTTTTTGCTAAAATAAATATCCTCATTTTTTAAAAAAAACAACTATTTTTTTCTCAGTTTAGGCCGATATATATTCTTCTACATATTTTTGGTAAAAAAAGATGCCAAAAAAGCATATATTGATTGGTTTGCGCAAAAGGGGAAAGATTTATAGCATTTTTATTATTTATTTATTTATTTTTTTACTAGTAATGGTGGTGATCTGCGATTTTTATCATGACTGTGACATCATGGCAAACACATCGGACAATTTTGACACATTTTTGGGACCATGGGCATTAATACAAAGATCAGTGCAATAAAAATGCATTGATTACTGTAAAAATGTCACAGGCAGTGAAGGGGCTAACACTAGTGACGATCAAGGGGTTAACTGTATTCCCTAATGTGTGTTCTAACTGAAGGGGGGTGGGACTGACTAGGGGACATGACAGATCGCTGTTTATACTTTGTATGAACAGACGATCTGTCACTTCTCCCCTCAGAGAACCTGGAGCTCTGTTTACACACAGAGCTCCTGGTTCTCGCCGTGTTACGAGAGATCGCGGGAGCCCGGTGGTCATCGAGACCGCCGGGCACTCACATCCGCTCCGGGGGAGAGCAGCGGGCGCTGCACGCGTGCCCCTAGTGGCCGCCTTTGGAGCCAACATAGCATGATGGCGATTCGCCTGCCCGTGCCATTCTGCCGCAGTATAACTGCGGCAGCTGGTCGGCAAGCGGTTAATTTATTATTGTGCATTGTGCTGCATCAAGGTATTCATGTGGTTTATGAGGAGTATATTGAAAAGCACTTTGTGATATTTAGCAACATTCACGATTAGTGAAACATTTATAATAATTTTGGTTGGTGACTGCGCTGATTATTTTTTGCATTAGTTTAACTGGTAGGTAAGGCTCTTTATTCCTAAAGTCACGGTTATACTTTAGGCACCAATTACCTTGTTTTTTAGTCAAATACATAATTTTACATGTGCACATTTCAAAATGTGGAATTGTTGATTATTACTTAGAAGAGCGGTCCTTACATTTTCATGCACGTTCTGCTTTAAAGTTGAAGTAAACTCCACTTTTGAACTTGTTCCTGCAGGTAAGCATATATTAAGGCTTACCATTAGTTACATTGAATATCTCCTAAACTTGCACTGTTCAGGAGAAGTGCACAAGGAATGCTGCCAGTGACGTCACCAGCACATGCGCTCTGTAGGGATGGCATTCCCATGCCGTACCTTCAAAGCTCAGTGCTGCAGCCCAGCCATTCATACAGCTAGAGCCCGCGAACCAGAAGGAAGACCGGGTGAAGATGGCAGCACCAGGGATTTGTGACAGTGCTGCGCGGGAGAGATCAGCTTTACAGTTAAGTCTGTCACAATGTGCTAGCATGTAGTGCATACTAGTACATTATGTCTTAACCCTGCAGAAGGGCCTGCTTTATTTTTATTTTAATGGTGGTTTACTACCGCTTTAGGAAGCTGTGCATTAGATCATCTTGCACTTTGACTATTTTTTTCCAGGTCAAACAGTATATCTCACTTACACAGTACAGATCACAAGAATAGTTTCCTAGACCATGGGTTACATGCTGCTACTTTCGTGATTGAACACTGGCAAAAGCTTTGCTGGGACTGCCCCCCACCAATGTATCAGTATAACCATATGCCCACTGTGAATCTCCAGTTTTTGGTTGTGTCCTTAAGTAATAGACCCCTTCTTCTGTTAGAAAAGGCTGTTCTTATTTTCACCAGATTTCTTTTCTTCCTTTGATTGACAGTTCTACGAAGATCTAACTAATTTTTGCCCTATGGCTCACTAGCAATTCCCAGATTGGTTACCTTCAGTGCATACCTTGGGAACTATACTGGGATCCTGCGGTAGCAGGGCTGGCCGGTAATGTTTTGTAATCTCCTTCCCTATTAGGAAGATTTGCAAGGACGTTCCAAATCTTTCTCAGGGACCCTTGTCTGTTTAGGGATGCTTGTCCATAATGACTGCAGTATCTAGTATCTCCTTTAAGGTCTCTGTAGACCTGCCACAATGTCTTCTGCGGTAGCTAGGCTTCAGCCACTTACCATTTAGGCACATTCCAGCCTCTGGGTTGAGTTCTTCTATTTCCTCCAGGCATGCAGAACACTTCCTCCACACTCTGCAAATCTACTTGGTGCGGTAGTTCTTACCTAGTGTTATGATAGGGAACAGCATCCCAAAACTTGTTCCTGTTCCTCATTCTGCAAATTCTTCTGTTTGGAATCACCAAACACCTAGACCTCGGTGCCCTGCAAGTCTTTGTTCAGCCTTATATATCCTCTTCCTAACACCTCACACTGACTCTCACACTACCTGTGCATTCTTTGGAAGATGTTGCTACTCTGTCACCTGCTGAGACCTTCTGGTTACATCTGGGGCTTCCTTCAGGTATTCTTGCACAAGCTGAGCCCTCTCCTTGTGTTTAAATGGTATTGATAACCTTAAAAAGTCCTTTTGTAAGAATAAAACCTTTTCTCTCTTTAATACATAGCAGCCATAGTTCTGTCTTGGCTTCTTCTATTTTGCTACTGAGGGAACCACCTTTTTCTTGTTTTACATGGGGACAAAAAATCCTGGAAGTCAGTCCTTCTTGCTTCCCAGGTGCTCTTCTGATCATCTTCTGTGGGAATGTAATTCTCCCTATGTCCTTCCTTAAAGACATGTCAGACAATTTACAGCTTGTCTTATGGATGGGGTCAGGACTGTCATCTATGACTACCTACCATGTTTCCCCTTGGGGACTGATCCCTTCTTCTGTTTCCTCACAGGGTGATCCCTCTATGGGATTCTTTTCCTCCTTTTGCACCCAGCTGGATGGTTACTTTGACTTTTTTTCCTAGGGCTTCTGCCCTCTGGGAACAAGTCCCTCCTTCCTTACCTGAGCTCATTCTGACAGAGATTTTGGGGTTCTTGGGATTTTTACAGCATCTAACATCTGTTTTTCTCACAAGTTGCAGGGCCACCACCTGTTCTTCTGTTCAAGTTTTCAATACAGTTATTGAAAAGGAGTGCTGTTTGAGCCTCTGCTGATGTGTGCTTCAGCTGCAAAGTGCTTGAGCTCTCAACTTTCTGTTCAGGTCTGTTGAACCTTCTTGAATTTCTACTTTTGAAGTATGTGTTGCCCACCCCTCAATTTTTTGCCTGTGGACATTCCAAGGTCAAAGAAATAATTCCTGTGTCCTGTACAGTTAAGATAAAAAAAAAAAAAAATCCAGAGGTGACTTACTGGTTAAATTATATGAATAAAGAGTGATATCTGTAATTACCCCCATATGTGTAATGGTTTGTCCAAACTCCTGCTTTGTCACTTTTGCTGGACAGCTTGGCTTGCATGTAAAGGTGGGGAAAAAATAAAGATATTAATCTCTTACGGGTACTAAAATACGGTAAAATTCATAATAGTGGACTTTATTGTATGTTACATAGTGTGTTCTCTGTCAAAGTCATTTTTTGTGTTCACCTAACCTTGACGGCTGGTTCAGAGCCTAGAGGAAAGAAATAATGCAAAAGCTAGAGGCTCTTCAACTTGAAGCACTATGTAATTAGGTAATTTCAGTTTTGTCCTCAATCGGACATCAAATAAAACACAACTAAATGAATAAAATATGATTCCACTTTTATTGAGAATAATACAATATTATCCTTTTAGTTTACTTAGATTGCAGCATGGAGTAATACTGTGTGATCCAGCAGAGAGGTGATGGCAGTATCCACTCTCCCCTTTTAAACAGGGCCCCCAGATTGGAAAAAGGAATGCTTAGCACAGTTCTGTCAGTCTACAGTGTGAACATGCTTACAGGAGAGGAGAGCACAGGAATTAATTCATCAGTATGGTGCTCTTTCAGGCCCCTTCCTATCTAAATGCACTACTTGCGCCAATGTCAGCTGAAAATCATTGCTCTGGAACAGCTTCCTGATGAAAAGAAACTACAGACCAAAGCTATATATTATATTTCATGTATTGAAAAAAACAAAGTGCAGCACTAAATGTAGCACTATGACAGTAATAAACTGAAGTGGTTAATATGTAAAACATATAAGCATGTAATGCAAACGTAGGAACCATATACAGTGTAGCGCTATGAGTGTAAATATGATGAAAATACTAACAAAATAAACTAGGCCTAAACCATTACTGGAGGGCCACAACAAACAATTCATCAAATTCAAAATTGCATGTAGAAATCTGAATACAGTACAAATTAAACAAAGTGCCACGTACTATCAAAATAAATTAATATAGTGTGAAAACAATGTGAAGAAATATGAAAGTGCTAAAAAGTGAAACAAAATTGTTTTTTATGACAAAAATGTTCAAAAATGCTAAAGATTATAATCTGAATGGAATTCAACATCCACCACCCAAAAAAAGTCTCTGAAAATTAAATAATAATGGTGAAGAACTTTCGCCAAGTGAGTAGATGAAACACCAAGTAGATGAAACTTCTAAATGAGTGTCGGGACCACCACCAAAGCATCAGAGGGGGCTTACCGGAACCAGGTGACTTGAAAAGACATACGTCTTACAAGTCCCAGAAAGCTTGTATAGCCACCAAGGCTGGCAGGATGGATCCTCAAATGTTCTCGACTTCCATTGGGGGAGGGGAGAGGAGAAAGGGTAGAGATCCTGTCGTAACCTCAAACGTCCAGACTCATCAACAGGCCAACCGGATAGAATTACATACCATGGGAGAAATAAAGCTCACATGGCATGATATCGTTTAAAACATAAATTTATTAAAAAAATTTTAACAGAAACACTCACATTTGTGAAGATCAGAATAAGCTCAAAACAGTATGGTAAACGCGGTAATCGTAGGGAGTCCACCCAACATGTTTCGGCATGGGGATGAAGGCTCGTTAGCCGAAACATGTTGGGTGGACTCCCTACGATTACCGCGTTTACCATACTGTTTTGAGCTTATTCTGATCTTCACAAATGTGAGTGTTTCTGTTAAAATTTTTTTAATAAATTTATGTTTTAAACGATATCATGCCATGTGAGCTTTATTTCTCCCATGGTATGTAATTCTATCCGGTTGGCCTGTTGATGAGTCTGGACGTTTGAGGTTACGACAGGATCTCTACCCTTTCTCCTCTCCCCTCCCCCAATGGAAGTCGAGAACATTTGAGGATCCATCCTGCCAGCCTTGGTGGCTATACAAGCTTTCTGGGACTTGTAAGACGTATGTCTTTTCAAGTCACCTGGTTCCGGTAAGCCCCCTCTGATGCTTTGGTGGTGGTCCCGACACTCATTTAGAAGTTTCATCTACTTGGTGTTTCATCTACTCACTTGGCGAAAGTTCTTCACCATTATTATTTAATTTTCAGAGACTTTTTTTGGGTGGTGGATGTTGAATTCCATTCAGATTATAATCTTTAGCATTTTTGAACATTTTTGTCATAAAAAACAATTTTGTTTCACTTTTTAGCACTTTCATATTTCTTCACATTGTTTTCACACTATATTAATTTATTTTGATAGTACGTGGCACTTTGTTTAATTTGTACTGTATTCAGATTTCTACATGCAATTTTGAATTTGATGAATTGTTTGTTGTGGCCCTCCAGTAATGGTTTAGGCCTAGTTTATTTTGTTAGTATTTTCATCATATTTACACTCATAGCGCTACACTGTATATGGTTCCTAATTTTATTTTCCTTTGTCTAAGAGGAGTGTCAGCTGCTTACTGTGTAACCTTTTTTCTCACACGATTATTGGGGCAGCGCTGTACTCATTTCCTATCTGATTCCATGTAATGCAAACGTGCAAAGTGCAAATCTAGTATTCACATGTCAAAAAAGGCAAATCAGTAAGAATGAAATTCAAATCAAAATACACAAAATAAATGAACTTCCAAAAAAGTGTGTCCATCAAATATGTGACTTGTGAGTCTCTTTGAGCAAAGAGGAGGTGGTGCTCATTTGCTGGACGCCTCTTCCATTGGGTGGTAGTTCCATTTTTTCCTGGAGAGTTATCCGAATCCTGGACCTTCAGCTGAATTTATACTGCTGATGAGCGGACCTACCCTGTTTGGAGTGACCATCTTCCAGGCAATTCTTGGCATCCGGCCTACATGAGCCTGACTGATCCACTGCCGCTGGCAAGTGGGCCCACCTTATCTGATAAGAGTACCTATCTACATGTTTTTAACAGAAGACCTTCCTATTTCAACAGTCTCATAGTCAGACTTATATTGGTGCACCATCACCATCTCTATTGAGGACTCACAAGTCACATATTCGATGGACACAATTTTTTGGAAGTTCAATTATTTTGTGTATTTTATTTTAAGAACTTTACTCTTACTGATTTGCCTTTTTTGACATGGGAATACTAGATTTGCACTTTGCATGTTTGCATTACATGCTTATATGTTTCACATATTAACCATTTCAGTTTATTACTGTCATATTGCTACATTTAGCGCTGCACTTTGTTTTTTTCATATTTGGTTGGGACTTTGTTTGTTTTTGGTGTCAACAGCTTTTTTGTCGTATTTGGTCTAGCACAGTAATTTCCCCCATCTTTTCCCTATTTCATGTATTGGGCTAGGTTCACACTGGTGCAGTTCGATTTTGATCCAAATTTTCAAAGTGATTTTCTAGTCCAGATGCAGTTTGACTTGATTCGATTTTGACATGGTTTTAAATACGTGTTTACTACAACTCACCACTGCTGGGAGTCAGCAGGGATGAGTCCTTGGCTGTTAGGAGCTGACACCCACCGGAGTCCCAACAACCAGTGACTCATCCCTGTTGTCAGGATCAGAAATGGATCATGGATTGTTAAGGGGCAGGCACTCAGCTGCGTCCTTACAAGCAGTTAGTGGGAATCCCCCACAGACAGCAGGGATGACTCATTGTTGTTAGGATACCAGCAGGTGCCAGCTCCTTAACAACCAATGACTCATCCCTGCTGTCACTGCTGCTGTCAGCAAATAATCTCCACTGATAGCAGAATGTAAACAAAAGAGCCGACTTAAAAATATATGGCGTGCCGCCATTCTCCCAATATATACCAGGCCCTTTGGTTTGGTCCTTTGGGTCTGGTATGGATTTTAAAGGGGACCCCATACCAAAATAAAAAAGAGTGGGGTCCCCCCCCAAAGTCCATAACATGTCCTTTGGTCTGGTATGGATTTTAAGAGAGAAAAAACATGGCCTCTCCCCAAAATCCATGCCAAACCCTTATCCAAGCATGCAGCCCCGCAGGCCAGCAAAGGAGGGGGAACGAGCGAGCACCCCCCCTCCTGAACCATACCAGGCCACATGCCCTCAATATGGGGGGGACTTTGCCATGCCATGGGGGGACCCCCTCAGCAAAGCACCCTGTACCCCTGTTGATGAGGACTAGGGCTTCTTCCCCACAACCTTGATGTGGTGGTTGTAGTGGTACAGGGGTGACTTGATCGAAATTTTGGAAGCCCCCTTTAACAAGGGGGTCCCCAGGAATTCCCAGCCCTTGTGACTCTTGTAGTTTGCAGCTGCTTTCACCTCTACAGTGCAGCTCTTCTTGCAAACTGCATTTTTCAGGGTTCCATGTGTCTCCATCATAGTCATTCTAGTGCTTTTTGTCTCTCCAGCCCCCCCTAATGTGTGGAGGGAAGACAGCATGGTGAGTGGGATAGATGGATGTAAACAAGTAGGAGAAGACAGTGGCAGCATCGTGCACTGAAAGCAGTTAGGCCTCTTTCACACGAGGCATCCGTATGTCCGTTTTTCATCCTTCCGTTTTCGGATGAAAAACGGACATACATGTATCCCTATGGAGCGGCGGATGTCAGCGGTGACATGTCCGCTGACATCCGCCCCGCTCCGATCCGAAAAGTGTAACGGAGGAAAAACCTACTTTTTCCTCCGTTTTCGGATCGGATCGGATGACGACGGACACTACGGACCGTCATCATCCGATCCCCCCATAGGGGAGAGCGGCGCTCTGACAGGTCCGTCGCTGCACAGCGTGCAGCGATGCACCTGTCATCTTCCTGCTCAGCGGGGATCGGCGGAGCTATCCCCGCTGAGCAAGCGGATGTTCACGGGGCGGATCATGACTGATCTGCCCCGTGTGAAAGAGGCCTTACGCCAGCGTCTCTGCACCCAGTTACATGTCCAAATGTAAACATACAGCTTTGTTGCTTTATACAGGACAAAACCTAAAGTTCTAGGGTGTGAATGGGAAAAATCAATTCTATAGTCATATTTTACCCAATACGCCTTAATGCTTTCTTACCGAGACTATTATTATTTATTGCAGTAATTCATGGTGCATTTATGGACCTAGTACAGTAATCCATAGCTCTCATTATTTAATTGTGTTGTAAAAAACCCCAGAGGATGGGTCATGATGGGTGATATGTGTAATCACACATTGTGTAGGCATTGCCTTATTACTGGCAATCTTTTACAAGGTATAATAACTGCGAGAGAAAGAAATAAAAGTCTCTGTTGACATAGATTACATATAAAATAAGTATGGTGTACCATCATCCAATTTGGAAGGAAAGAAGACTGGGAGATCAGTCCCCAACTGATCACTCATAAGGGGAGTTTTTAAAAGGACTCTCAGTACCAACTTATACAACGCATACTCAAGCTTTGATAAAAAAGTATTTGGTTCTTTATTAGTACAAAAAACTATAAAATAGAATATCCACATACTTAATGATAAACATCATTAAAAGGTGCATGGTCACAATCCATGTGTATCACCAGCATTTATGCCCCCTGCTAAGGAAGTTAAGGATGCCCCCATAAGCTAAAAAATGCGAACATTAAAAAAAAAAAAATAAATAAACACATTTACCCCTTATCACATCATAGCGCCCCATTACATTGCAGCCATTTTCACATCATAGTGCCCCTTTACATTGCATCCCTTATCACATCATAGTGCCCCTTTACAATGCAGCCATTTCCACAACACAGCACCCCTTTACATTGCAGCCATTTCCACGTCACAGCGCCCCTTTGCATTGCAGCCATTTTCATGTCATTGTGCCCCTTTACATTGTAGCCATTTCCACGTCATAGCGCTCCTTTACATTGCAGCCATTTCCACGTCATAGTTCCCTTTACATTGCAGCCATTTCCACATCACAGCGGCCCCTTTACATTGCAGCCATTTCTACGTCATAGTGCCCCTTTACATTGCAGCCATTTCCATGCCATAGTGCCCCTTTACAAATCACAGTACCCCTTATAACATCACAGCGCCCCTTTACATTGCAGCCATTTTCATGTTAGTGTTTTTATTTGTAAAGTACTTTAATACCAGTAGGCCTGGTTCACGTGTATATGGCTTGGCGACCCACATTTGCACAGGCACAGCAGCCCATTAATTTGAATGCCTGCATTTCCCGCAGAAAAAAGGTGCATGCAGCATTTTAAAAATGTAGTGGTCTTGAAATCGCATCCCGCTTTTGCACCATGTGATTTATCTGCAGTTCCTGCACACACAAAAGCACTGTGTTTTTAAAAGCGTGGCCCATGCATCTAAAAACGCAGCAAGCTTGCCAGTGCATAAACTGTAGGGTTTATGCATGGTGCAAAAGCAGAATGGATTTCAAGGCCACTGCATTTTTAAAATGCTGCATGCACCTTTTTTTCTGCAGGAAACGCAGGCATGGCAGCCCATTCAAATGAGTGGGCTGCTGTGCTTGTGCAAACTCGAATACATGTAAACCAGGCTTAATATAAGCCCATCAAGCAGTGAAATACTGTATACAGCACTGTGTGGTCTTGTGGCCTGGCCTATGCTGTGCGCTCTGTAATAAATACAGCCACAGCCTGGACAGGGTTTTGAAACTCTACATATGGGGTCCTGGAGAGCCAGTGGAGGAGAAAGACTTACCTGGTCCTGGCCAGCTCATCTCTGATCACCATCCATGGGCAGGCTCACACCAGTGCTGTAGTCTAGCACAGTGTTTCTCAACTCCAGTCCTCAAGGCGCACCAACAGGTCATGTTTTCAGGATTTCCACTATTTTGCACAGGTGATTTGATCAGTTTCATTGCCTTAGTAATTACCACAGCCATTTCATCTGAGGGAAATCCTGAAAACATGACCTGTTGGTGTGCCTTGAGGACTGGAGTTGAGAAACACTGGTCTAGCACTCTGATATCGGCTCCACTACGTGGTCCTACCCGAGGCCTCCAGTGTACAGGCAGCACATATAGTGAGGGGCGAGTCAGAGTGTCAGGGGAGTTCAAGGCCCCACCCGCCCGCTCCCTGCTCGAAAATATGCAGCAGCACTGCACGCTGATGCCAGCTGCCTGTGTCACTCTGGGCGGTGGATTTGCAGCACCAATGGGGATCCCGATTTTCAGGCAGCATGGGCTTAAAGGGCAGCTCTTCTTTGGGCCCCAAAACAATGACACGACCCTGGGAAGCTGCCCCTTTTTGCCCTGCGGTAAAGACAACCCTGTGCCTGAGGTGATAGGTTGGGGGCATCAGGCAACACTGTACCCAAAATCAATTTCATTTATCATTTTTTCTCCACAAATAGAGCTTTCTTTTGGTGGTATTTGATAACCTCTGTGATTTTTATTTTCTGCGCTATAAACAAAAGAAGAGCAACAAGTTTGAAAAAACACAATATTTTTTACATTTTGCTATAACAAATATCCCAATTAAAAAAATAAAAATCAATAAGCGTACATTGATTGGTTTGCGCAAAAGTTATAGCGCCTACAAAATAGGGTATAGATTTATGGCATTTTTATTATTATTATTATTTTTTACTAGTAATGGAGGCAATCTGCGATTTATTATCGTGACTGTGACATTGCGGTGGACATATTGGACACTTTTGACACTATTTTGGGACCATTGACATTTATACAACGATCAGTGCTATAAATATGCACTGATTACTGTATAAATGTCACTGACAGGGAAGGAGTTAACACTAGGGGCAATCAAGGGGTTAAATGTGTTACCTAGGGAGTGATTCTAACTGTGGGGGGATGGGACTGAAGAAGGGGGAGACCTGTTCCTATATACTAGTGTAGCACCACCCCTGAAGGAGCCGCTTGGTAAATTTGGGTTCTCTGATCTCCGCCTGAACCCCAAGAATCACTTCAGCCCCTCTGGCACACCTGGTTAAATTAAAATACTGCAAACACATTTAAAGACACTTGTGGAAAATACTGTTATCCTGGCTGTGGATTATCACCAAAAACAGAAAACAGACACACACCTGCTAGTGATCAACAAATTGAATATTTTATCACGGTTTAAAATATATGGAAGCTTACAACACTGTTAAACCTTTTTGCAAATAATTAATACATTAGAAAAGACAACCTTCAATACTTAACAACTGTAAATTTAGAAAAGAGCAGTAATCTATATGCCCATAACACAGATGCTGAGAGGGAGGAGAGAAGATCTATCAACTTCTCAGCTGCTTCTGGGCCACAAACACCACTGAAAGTAACAACACAAAAAGAAGAAATGGGTTAACAGGTACAGTAAGCAGAGCTCTGTAATGCTACAGGTCCTGAGTTGAAGGGTATCAGTGTCTTCTGCTAGCAAACATTTGTAAAGAGTAGGTTTAATCAATCAAAAGTGAGACAGTAATCATCTATGAAATCCCCTTAAGTAGTGGTTTGTAAGAACAGAATGGCTAAAAGTGGCAGCTCCAAACAAGCATCCTCTGACATTAGAAAGGGAAATAGGAGTCTGCATGCAGTGTCTGTACTGTGCTAAGAAAGATGTTGGGTTTACACCCGCTCACCAATCTTCTGGGTGATGACACAATGGAAGTCCCAAATGGTGGTCCAGGCTCCTGGCAATGTTGTACGGCACTGGAATACCTCCTGTCGTCCAATCAGGATGGCTGGTAGCTGAACTGGCAGGGTGATGGGACAATGGCTAACAGGACACCTGGATGGGTCTTTTGATCCCTGAAGCGATGTGTGGGTTGTCTCCGCTGGGCTAGATGGTGCTGAGTTGCTGAGCAAGGTCCCTGGGTTGAAAGGTGGAGGACCGTGTGGGTGAAACTGTTCCTGGCTCTTTTATCCTCAGTCTCTTGGCAGCAGTCTCGGGAAAAGCATGGCTCTCTCTCTCAGATGCTGGTACAGTGTGTCTCTCTCTCTCTCTTAGGTGGAATTCCACCACACAGTCCCGTCATCTCACCACACCTGTCCTCTATCCCATCTCCTGACGGTAACTCTCCCCGGTAGTCTCAAGAGAATTGTGGCTTTCTCTCCCTCTGTTGGGTCACACAGTCCCTGGTGTCAGCGTGTGTCTCTCCCCTCAATCAGATGCTGGTACCTCAGACTGCTCTCCTCACTCTCCTCAGACAGCCCTCCTCAGATCTTCTGTTAGCACTCTCTCTGTAGTGCTTGGTGGAAAACCTGTCTCTCTCACTCTTTTCTCTCACCTCAGGACTCCCTGAAAACTCCCCTTTTTCCCAGTGTACTTTGTGTCTCTGAGTTTTCTGGACAAGTCAGCATCTCTCTGTCTCCATCTTGTGGCCAAAAGGAGAAATTGCATTACAACATGCCTGCTACACTAGGTACACACGATCTGTCTCCTCTCCCATGACAGGACGTGGATCTGTGTGTTTACACACACAGATCCACGTTCCTGCTATGTCACGAGCGATTGCGAGTGCCTGGCGCGCACCCCTGATACCGTCATATGGCAATGGGCGGTGTTGAAGTGGTTAAAGTGGTTTTAAACCCTTCCATATACCCAGTGAAGTGACTGGTCTCAGGTGATACACGGAGATGAAACAAATCCTTCTAAATAAGTTGTATCTGTCTTTGCTTCTCTACATCCGTTCAAAGTGCTGAATTTCTAAGCTTGTCTGAGAGTCCAAAAAAAGGGGACAAAGAGCCAGTAGTGTATTTAGGTTTTGTGCTGCCCTAGGCCTGACTAAGCTTGTGCACCCCCTAATTTAAATATGACCCACCCCTTCCTGTCAAGGCCACCCCCCTTCCTGTTTAGGACCCGCCCTGAAATTTTTGAGTGGGGACACTAGTTCTGAGGGGCGGGGGGGAATTGATTCCTTTAATTTGCATAGATTTCCTCTCACTCCCTGTTTGGCTATGGGGCAGGAAGTGAAGGGAAATCTCTGCAATGGGACAGGGATGGTAAAAAATAAACTGACTGGGGTTATAACCCTCCCTTACTCTATCCAAAATGAAAAAAAAAGTGTTGCCTATAGTTCTACTTTAAGCACACATTTCTGATAATTTTATGGAGAGGACTAAGAAGAGATAACCATGCCAATGGTGCAGCAGAAAACATATAGCACAGTGAGGAAGGTTTGTGGTCCAGGATGATAGGACAGTCAAAATTAGAAGTGGCGCTCTCCCCCACAGTTGTGGAATGCCAGCCGCCCTCATACCGGAAGCAATGCGTCCGCTTTATGGGGGCACTAGACTTCTTTGCTTCTCAGCCCAGTCCGCCCCATAAGACTGGCGCTACACTAACAGCGCAAGCTGGCGGGGACTCTTTCTGTGCTGCACCCCTGCAAAGTGCTGCCCTAGGCCTGGGCCTTGTCGGCCTAGGCCAGGATACAGCGTTGCAAAGAGCTGAAGTTACACTCTGCAGAGCTCAGTGAGGGAGATCTGAGAGCTGATTGAAAGGAAGGGACACGCCCCCCTCCACACAGCAGACAGAAACAGAGCTGAGGCTGTCAATCAGCTGGAGATCTTCCCTTGTCACCATTTTTCTTTTGGTGTCAGGAAAAATTGTCAGAAGTGAATTACACTGATAGCAGAGGAACAAAGCAGCAGACAGAAATGACACTTAGTGCTTTTAATTGAGATAAGTACAAATTATTTAGGGATATGCTTTGTTCATATTTCATGTCTGGGGTTCACAACCACTTTAATGAAGACATAAGACCAGAAAGCATAGGAATGAAATTGAAATATATTTTTATAAGTTTCTCCTAATCATGTTCTTGTAAAATGTGTATTGAGAGTGTTTTGTAAAGTAGGTAAGCTGACAATTGAAAGGATTTGTGATCGTTTTGTATGGTATAAACACATGGAGACTCCCCAGGAATTCCAAGAAGAGTCCCAAAATCTTGGGGAGATAATTTGATCTAAGGCGATTTATGATTGTACAGGCCAGAATCCGAAGAAACTGAATGAGGTCTAATTTTTCTAAAGAATTGGAATAAATATTAACCAAACACAATCATATTTTTAGAAAAGCAAGTAAAAGCAGAATTAAAGTGAAAAAGTAAAAAATTGCAAGCAGACATCACAAAAGAAACAGGCTATATCCCTTCCTCAATAAAACAAAGGTACCTGCCTATTCCTAACCTTCTTTAGAATGTACAATGGCATGTGTAGCTGAGCTGACTTTGCATTCTCAGCATACTTTGCTTTTGAACTCTCTATATCATCTTGTGCTGGTCAATCAAGACTGCCGAAGACACTGCAGTGGAAGGCAGGGAAAAGATGGCAGTAAGGTTGCTAGGGGAAGTGAGTTTTTGTAGATTGTAGGGTTGTCCCGATACCGATACTAGTATCGGTATCGGCACCGATACCGAGCATTTGCCCAAGTACTTGTACTCGGGCAAATGCTCCCGATGCTTCCCCCGATACCTGAAAGTCAGCTGTGATCGGCGCGTGGGGGAGTTACAAGTTTCTCCCCCACCGGCTTTCAGCAGCTTTAGTGACATACAGCGGTGATCGGTCACCACTGACTGTCACTGCATCCTCCTCCATGCCCCCTCTGTTCCTCTGTCCCCCTCCGCTGTCCCCCTCTGTTCCTCTCTCCTTCCCTGTGTCTCTCTGCTGTCCCCTCCGTTCTGCTGTGTCTCTCTGCTGTCCCCTCCGTTCTGCTGTGTCTCTCCGCTGTCCCCTCCATTCTGCTGTGTCTCTCCGCTGTCCCCCTCCATTCCTCTTTCCTTCCCTGTGTCTCTCCCCTGTCCCTTCCGTTCCTCTCTCCTTTTCTGTCCCCCTCCGCTATCCCCTCCGTTCTGCTGTGTCTTTCCGCTGTCCCCCTCCGTTCCTCTCTCCTTCCCTGTGTCTCTCCGCTGTCCCCTCCGTTCCCCTCTCCTTCTCTGTCCCCTCTGTTCTGCTGTCTCTCTCCGCTGTGTGAATGGACAGAGTCAGCTGACTCTGTCCATTCACATAACTGAAACATTGTAATCTCCTGTGATTACGATGTGTCAGTTTATGAATGGAGAGGAGCCGCTGTCTTCTCTCCATTCATTTTCAGTGCAGCTGAGGCTGCAGAGAAAGGGACTGGGGAATCTCTATCCTCCGTCTCTTTCTCTGTCTCAAGGGGGAGATATCAGAGGTCTGTTAAGACCCCTGATATCTCACCAAAGCCCCCCAACAGGGCTGATTAAAAAAAAAAAAAAAACATATAAAGAATAAAAAAAATATTATTGTAAAAAAAAAAAAAAAAAAAAAAAAAACCACACACACATACACCGTTCACCCCCTCCACCCCCCCCCCCCCCCAAAAAAAAAGAAAACACCGTTAAAAAAAAAAAAAAAAAAAAACCTGTCTCGTGACATTAAAAAAAAGTATCGGTATCGGCGAGTACTTGATAAAAAGTATCGGTACTTGTACTCGGTCCTAAAAAAGTGGTATCGGGACAACCCTAGTAGATTGTAGTTTCACATTAAAGTGGCATTAAACTCCAAACCAAAAATTACATATATTGCAGCTTACCAATCATTAGATGTAGTGGATACCTTTGTTTTCCTTTTTTTTTAAGGCTTTTTCCCCATCTGTCTCCACCTGGTAAGTACCACTCCTCCTGTAGAGTGCCCCCACTCTGGATGAATGAGCCCAGGGGGCACAGCAGACAGCAGCATTGTCAGTCTGGGGGGAGGGTAGGGTTATAATATTGTAATTGTAATATTAATGCCTAAGGCACCTCTCTCCTCTGAAGAAATAGAGCCTGGCGTGTTAGTGGGAAGCGTGTACAGAGCAGTGTGTGCCGGGCTCAGCGAAGACTCCTTACCGCTCTGGCTGGACCCCCTGGCTGGGAACAAACGACGGAATCATCCCCTTCTTTGGAACTCTTTGGGACGCTTCACCACAGGTGATATTTCCACAATTTCACTAGTATCTCCAGCCAGCAGGCGAGGTAAGCTCATCTCCACCACGTACTGACAGCCCTCTGCATAGTGGAGCGCAGGTACTCGTCTACTCCAACTATACCGCTGATGTTATATACTGCTAGCTTTACATAACTTTCTTGATCTCCTTTACTGCTACAAACAAGAGAATGTGTGCAATTTGACTCCTAAGGACGTAATTTGAATTTACCTTTAGCTGTCCCGTTCTTCCCACTCCACTTCACTGCATACTGGCAGGATAGATACCAACTATTTTCTAATAGTGACTGCTACCTTAAGCTGAGGATCTACTTTTGTGGCTCACAATGTTTTCTAGCTGCTAAACAATAGCCCTTCAGTATTTTTGATCTCAACTGGTAGCTGGCCTCCCTAGGGAGCCTGTATGTATGAGGAGTGCATGCATGGTGTATGTCTGGAATTTGTCTACTTTGTAACCACTTTTATCTATTGGTGGAGGTATCGTTTGCATTATTCTTACTGTGGGAAGAAATTGTTTGTTAATAAAGAATTCTATTTATACTTCTTTATTACCTGCGTGTTCCTCTTAGACGAATCCTTTTTCCAGACCGGGTGGTCTCTTGCTATTGTCTTCCCGGTTTCTGGTTATTTTTACATGTTGTAGGGAAGCTATTCTTCAGCAGGGAAAGGAAGCTGGTCAGAGTTGATGGGAAGATGGATGGAGCCAAATACAGGGCAATCTTAGAAGAAAACCTGTTAGAGTCTGCAAAAGACATGAGACTGGGGTAGAGATTCACCTTCCAGCAGGACAACGACCCTAAACATACAGCCAGAGCTACAATGGAATGGTTTAGATCAAAGCATACAAAAACATTTTTGGGGGGCACACCCTAAAATGCGTTTAAATTCAAGATGGTGCTGCTATAAGACCAACAAACAGTACAAAACAGATTACAGCGCACACATTCAAGAATGACATTTATCCTGCGAGGCTAGTTAAAAACATCTGAACATATTCAAAAAAATATGGGGGTTTGGTTACACTATATGGTCATATAGTGCTAAGCCCACTTACTGCAACAAAGTACCCCAAATTAGTGGGTCCTACCCTAGTAATAGAATGAAAGATCCTGCGTCTCAACCATGGGAGCCAAACTCCTCTATGTGGGAAAACTGAAGGGAATCCTCCTATGCACTGGTGAACAATAATAAAGAGGTAATGAGGAAGGGGAGGGGTGCTCCAGCCCAAAAAAACCTGGTCAGGGTCTATTACAATATAAAAAAACATATTTTTGGGGCACACCCTAAAATGCATTTAAATTCAAGATGGTGCTGCTATAAGACCAACAAATAGTCTTAGAAGAAAACCTGTTAGAGTCTGCAAAAGTCATGAGACTGGGGCGGAGGTTCACCTTCCAGCAGGACAACGACCCTAAACATACAGCCAGAGCTACAATGGAATGGTTTAGATCAAAGCATATTCATGTGTTAGAATGACCCAGTCAAAGTCCAGACCTAAATCCAATTGAGAATCTGTGGCAAGACTTGAAAATTGACGTTCACAGATGCTCTCTGTCCAATCTGACGGAGCTTGAGATATTTTACGAAGAAGAATGGGCAAAAATGTTACTCTCTAGATGTTCAAAGCTGGTACAGACATAACCCAAAATGACTTGGCAGCTGTAATTGCAGTGAAAGGTAGTTCTACAAAGTATTGACTTAGGGGACCTGAATACAAATGCACGCCACACTTTTCACATATTTATTTGTAAAAAAATGTTTTAAATAAAAAAAATAAAACCATTTATCATTCTCCTTCACAATTATGTGCCACTTTGTGTTGGTCTATCACATAAAATCCCAATAAAATACATTTACGTTTTTGGTTGTAACATGACTAAATGTGGAAAAAGTTAAGGGGTATGAATACTTTTTCGAGGCACTGTAACAGAACAAACTGAGGTAGAGCGTTCCAGAGCATGGGAGGAGGAGATAAATAACATGCAATAAATATCTTACATGCATATATAATCTTATGGGAAGATTTTTGATTTAAAGGAATGGTCTGGTGGCAAGGTCTATTTAATAAAAAAATAAAAAAAATGATTATCTTTAAATTGCTATTTTCTATGGTTTTGGTCAATAAAAGTTTTAAGTTAAAACTGGTTTCCCCCGGCTGGTAAAAATCAGACTTTTTGCCAGCAGGGATGAGCTTTGTGTTCGAGTCGAACCCATGTTCGACTCGAACATCGTGTGTTACGAACGATATTGGCCGTTTGCGCCAAATTCAAGTGGCACGTCACGGCCCATAATTCACTGCGGCATAGCAGTGCATTGTTGGCTGATCATTGGCCAAGCATGCACTATGACCCGCATGCTTAGCCAATCACAGTGCCGTCTGAACAGAGAGCCATAATTGGCCAAAGCCAAGGAGGCTTTGGCCAATTATTGTTTAGGGAGTTTAGTACACGCCCCACACTATATAAGGCCGCCTTCACGGCGGCCCTGTGTAGTGTGCTCCGGCGTTCAGATAGAGAGATAGAGAGAGAGAGACAGACAGCATCATTTGATTTAGGTTAGATAGAGTAGGCAGGTCGAGTCAGTTAGCTGCAGTTACAGTGTATTGTGTATATATATGTATCCCAGGTGTTGTGTGTGTGTGTGTGTGTGTGTGTGTGTATATATATATATATATATATATATATATATATATATATATATATACACACTGTATTCAGTTTAGCTAGATCCTGTTCTTCTCTTCCTAATATACTGACAGGCAGGCAGGTATTTTTACAGTATTTCCAACTACTGTACTGTATACCCTGCACAGTCTCACCTACAGTATAGCAACCTGCAGCCAGGTGCTTGTGTAGGCTCATTGAAGTATTTCCAGCTACTGTACTGTGTACCCTGCACAGTCTCGCCTTCAGTATAGCAACCTGCAGGCAGGTGCTTGTGTAGGCTCATTGAAGTATTTCCAGTTACTATACTGTGTACCCCGCACAGTCTCACCTACAGTATAGCTACCTGCAGCCAGGTGCTTGTATATGCTCTTGACGTATTTCCAGTTACTGTACTGTGTACCCTGCACAGTTGCACCTACAGTATAGCTACCTGAAGACCAGTGCAGGTGTTATCATACTAATAATACTACAGGCAGGCAGTTGATTCTGCTAGCTGCAGTATAATCGGTATATATATATATATATACACCTTTGGGCCCAATTTGGACATTTTCACTTACGGGTGTACTCACTTTTGTTGCCAGTGGTTTAGACATTAATGGGTGTGTTTTGAGTTATTTTGAGGGGACAGCACATTTACACTGTTATACAAGCTGTACACTCACTACTTTACATTGTATCAAAGTGTAATTTCTTCAGTGTTGTCACATGAATAGATATAATAAAAAATTTACAGAAAGGTGAGGGGTGTACTTTAGTGCATTTTTGTGTATCTTTGAGTATCTTTTTGTGAGATACTGTACACCCTAGATATGATAGGATTTAAACAGAGGAAAAAGGGGGGCAACAGCATTTTACCTGGTACCATCAGAGGACATAACACTAGGTTAAAATTACAAACTATTTTTTTTACAAAATATACAACATTACAAAAATGTGCTTATCACTTAAAAAAAACTCTGGAAGGCTGTATTACATCCACACAGCGGTGCCACTTGCACCATATAAATGTTTTGAGCCTAAAAAATGAAAATGCAGCCACCACATCTAAGGAATAGGACTGGTAAATTGCAATATATTACTTTTTTGATTCAGATATCCTTTAACTCTAATTACAGCTCTACAAATGTGTGCATAGAAAGACCCCAGGATAAGAATAATGATAGCAAGAATCTTGCGCCACAGGACGTCATAAAGGTTTTTCTCAAAAGAACACTTTTATTTTTTGCTACACCCCTTCTGGGTAAGTCGGCTAATATGTTGTTTAATTACTTACATAAACAGAGAAATCTCAGGAGACAACAGAATCATAAACCACTAATATAGCATGCAATAAACACATAATGCTATCTTATTACAATATGATTATTCCAGATTTATGGGCAAAACATCACTTGGTGTAGGCGTTGAGAAGCAAAATATCATATACATAAATGCGGATACCAAACTGCACTTGAAAAAGATTTATTTTATGACCAGGAGGCTGAAATTAATTAATTTGATATGTGACTTTACTTCACTTTTCCACCCTTATACCGTATACTTGTTGTTTTCATTAAATGTTATACTTCTGTATTCCTTGTCTAGGTACAAATCGGATGCGCAAAAATTAGTAGAGCATGGAGCACAGATATTGAAAAAATATATGTAATTCAACCTGAGGGAACAATCACATTGCTAATGGCCCAGAAACTCATTAAAGCTGATTGTCATTTCCTGGGAAGTGTAGCAGCAGTGTGATGAATTGACACCTGGGAATCGTGAAATGTGTATTACATTTCACATAGCACTGTCTAAGTACCCAGTAAACACAAATAAGAAATTTAGAAGGAGATCACATAGAACAATTCTATCTAATACAAAAGAAAAATAAACTTTCTGTTCATTAAACAGGTTTTTCCTATTAATAAGAAAGGTGAGACTTTCATCTCAGGCATAGCCCTCTAGGGGCTATCTGAGACAAGATTTTCAATTTGGATAACAAAAACAAATGATACCAGTGTAGTGGTTTGCACATTTACTGACCATTCTCAGATGCAGGCACAGGCCCCTTTAAATTGTTTTCCCATAACTCACTGGGTTCTTAGACATGCCCAAGGAAGATATGTTTCTCTGCTTCCCTTCCTCAGTGTATCAGGGAGGTCACACCTGATGAGACATAGGTAGCTGGGCAAGTGGTCTGCGGCCAGGAGAATGGCTCTCCACTGTCAGAACCGGTGTGTGGACAGCTGGGCCAAAGCCCAATAATTTGTAGCTTCTCTGAAAGACCCAAATACTGTTGGGAGTCCTTGTTTAATCTTCACATCTGGGCTTGTAATAAAGGACTTATCCTAAGTACGTATCTTGTTGAGTACCTGTGTATTGTCTTCTTGAGTACCTGTGTATTGTCTTGTTAAGTATTAGTATTAGGAAGCTAGTTGTTAGGTAATTTGGACAGGGTATAATCCCCAATCCTCAATAAATTAGTAGGTACGATGCCCGGCAGATGTGGAGATGTGACTCGGTGTACATCTTGCGGCATGTATGCGTTCCTTCATTATCCGATTGAGGGCGAATACTGCTGTGCAAAATGTAAGCACATTGTTTCCCTGGAAGCCCAGGTTCTGAATCTGGGGAAGCAACTGTCAGCACTGAGAAGACCCTCCACTAAAGGAGAGCCAGGAACGTATCCGGCAGGTGCCGGCAGGGGCCAACACAGTGGCGGGTGGAGACAAAGAGGTGCAGGCACTAGAAAAGAATAGATGAGTGACAGTCAGGAAGGGTAGAGGGGGAATTGCCAGGGAGGCCGATCCAGGGCTGGAGCATCCCAATAAGTACGCTCCATTAAGTGACATTGGTGAAACCAGTCAGAGACCAGCACTGCTGGAAATGAGGGACTCTCCTAGCTGCTGGGGGAAGAACCTCCAGTGAGAGTGGGGGGGAAGGAAAGACAGATTCTGGTGGTAGGGGACTCAATTCTTAGAAGGACAGAGAGGGCAATCTGTAACAAAGACCTGAAGTGCCGAACTGTATGTTGTCTACCGGGCGCACATCACAGATCTGGTGGACAGATTACTGGGAGGGGCTGAGGAAGACCCAACTGTCATGGTGCACGTTGGCACCAATGACAAAGTCAGAGGCAGATGGAGTGTCCTGAAGAACGATTTTAGGGACCTGGGAGCTAAATTGAGGAAAAAGACCTCCAAGGTAGTATTCTCAGGAATACTACTGTTACCTCAAGCAAAACGAGAAAGGCAGAGGGAGATTAGGGAAGTAAACCAGTGGCTGAGGAGCTGGTGTAGTAAGGAGGGGTTTGGGTTCCTGGAGGACTGGGCCGACTTCTCAGTTGGTCACCAGTACTATAGAAGGGACAGACTGCACTTAAATGAGAAGGGTGCAGATCAGCTGGGAGTAAAGATGGCCAAAAAGTTAGAGGGCTTTTTAAACTAGGCAACGGGGGGAGGGCCCAGAGGTAGAGATAGTCAGCGCGGAACATATTCCAGTGGGTACTATTGGGGGCATTAGTGGTAGGTTGACTAAAGCACATAAACCCAAGGTAAGTATAGTAACAAGTCCTAGTTACAATCTCAGAACGCCCAATAAGAGGTTAATATGCGACCGGTCTAAACTACGTGGCATGTTCACCAATGCCAGGAGATACTGTTGTACGAGGAGGATTTGGATTTTGTGGGAATTTCAGAGACCTGGTTCAACAGCTCTCATGATTGGCTATCAACCATTCAAGGGTATACCTTTTATTGCAGGGATAGAGAGGGTAAAAAAGGGGGAGAGGTATACCTATATATCAAGAATAATTTACAAGTGAATGTGAGAGATGACATCACTAAGGGAGCTAGGGAGGAGGTGGAATCCTTATGGGTAGACCTCCAAAGGGATGAAGCTATGGGGGAAATAATACTGGGAGAATGCTATAGGCCCCCCAACCTGAGGGAGGAGGGGGAGATGGATCTCCTATCACAATTTGGATTAGCAGCAAGGAAGGGAAGTGTTAAAATGTTGGATTTTTTTACTATCCAGACATAGACTGGGCGGAGGGAACCACGCATTCATCTAAAGCTCACCAGTTCCTAAATGCCTTGCAGGACAATTTCATGGTTCAGATGGTAGACGCACCAACTAGAAATAAAGCGTTACTTGATCTACTGATTCCCAACAATACAGACCTGATCACGGATGTGGAAATACGGGGCAATTTAGGAAACAGCGATCACAGGTCAATTCGCTTCAGTATAAATCACACAAATAGGAAATATAAGGGGAATACAAAGACACTGAATTTCAAAAGAGCCGACTTCCCTAAACTACGAACCTTGCTAGAAGGCATAAATTGGGATAAAATCTTAGGAACAAAGAATACGGAGGATAGATGAGTTTGCTTTAAAAGCATTTTTGATAAGGGCATTAGCCAATGCATCCCATTGGATAAGAAAATTAAAAAAAGCTAACAAAAGTCCTGGATGGCTTAACTCCAATGTAAAAATTCAGATAAAAGCAAAGGAGAAGGCCTTCACAAAAATACAAGGTTGAGGGATCATCATCAGCATTCAGACTTTATAAAGAATGCAACAAGAATTGTAAGGGTGCAATTAGGGCGGCTAAGATAGAACACGAAAGACACATAGCGGAGAACAGCAAAAAAAATCCCAAGAAATTCTTTGAGTATGTAAACAGCATAAAAAGGAGGACAGTCCATATTGGCCCCATAAAGAATGAGGAAGGACATCTGGTTATAAAGAATGGGGAGATGGCGAGGGTATTGAATTTATTCTTCATCTCAGTCTTCACAAGGGAATCGGGGGGCTTCAGTAACCAAAACTGCAGTATTTATGACACATCGCAGGAAGCACCTCCATGATTAACAGAGGACAGAATTTAAATTAGACTTGGGAAACTTAACATTAATAAATCACTGGGACCAGATGGCTTGCACCCGAGAGTACTTAGGGAACTCAGTCAAGTAATTGCCAGACCATTGTTCCTAATTTTTACTGACAGTCTACTGACTGGAATGGTACCAGCTGATTGGAGAAAAGCCAATGTAGCACCAATATTTAAAAAGGGCCCAAAATACATCCCTGGGAATTACGGACCAGTTAGCCTAACATCAATAGTGTGCAAGCTGTTGGAGGGGATGATAAGGGACTATATACAAGATTTTAGTAATGAGAACAGTATCATTAGCAGTAATCACCATGGGTTCTTGCCAAATCAATCTATTAACCTTCTATGAGGAGGTGAGTTGCCATCTAGATAAAGGAAGGCCCGTAGATGTGGTGTGTCTGGATTTTGCAAAAGCATTTGACACAGTTCCCCATAAACGTTTACTGTACAAAATAAGGTCCGTTGGCATGGACCATAGGGTGAGTACATGGACTGAAAACTGGCTACAAGGGCGAGTTCAGAGGGTGGTGATAAATGGGGAGTCCTCGGAATGGTCAGGGGTGGGTAGTGGGGTCCCCCAGGGTTCTGTGCTCGGACCAATCATATTTCATTTGTTCATAAACGACCCGAAGGATGGGGTAAACAGTTCAATCTCCGTATTTGCAGACGATACTAAGCTAAGCAGGGCAATAACTTCTCCGCAGGATGTGGAAACCTTGCAAAAAGATCTGGGGAACCTCTGGGGAAATCTAGGATGGAAAAGGACCTGGTGGTCCTAGTAGATGATAGGCTCAGCAATGGCATGCAATGCCAAGCTGCTGCTAACAAAGCAAACAGAATATTGGCATGCATTAAAAAGGGGATCAACTCCAGAGATAAAATGATAATTCTCCCGCTCTACAAGTCCAGCCACACCTAGAGTATGCTGCCCAGTTCTGGGCACCAGTCCTCAGGAAGGATGTACTGGAAAATGAGCAAGTACAAAGAAGAGCAACAAAGCGAATAAAGGGTCTGGAGGATATTAGTTATGAAGAAAGGGTACGAGCACTGAACTGATTCTCTCTGGAGAAGAGACGCTTGAGTGGGGATATGATTTCAATTCACAAATACCGTACTGGTGACCCCACAATAGGGATAAACCTTTTTCGCGGAAGGGAGTTTAAGACACGTGGCCACTCATTAAAATTAGAAGAAAAGGGGTTTAACCTTAAACTACGTAGAGGGTTCTTTACTGTAAGAGCAGCAAGGATGTGGAATTCCCTTCCACAGGTGGTGGTATCAGCAGGGAGCATCGATAGTTTTAAAAAACTATTAGATAAGCACCTGAACAACCACAACATACAGGGATATATAATGGAATACTGACACATAATCTCACACATAGTTACACTATGTAACTATGTACCAATATGAATTTGTTTAATAGTAGGTTACTGTGCTTACCTTTTCAGATTGCTGGGTACAGCTCAATAATCCAGGTACACTAATAAAACAAAATTTACCCAAAAATCTCCTTTCTTTTATAGGAAATGCAAACCTTGGAAACTGTCCACAAGCACCACCATAACCCCCTCCACATCAAACCCTATTTCAAAAACAGTCAAATTTCAACACTTCTGGACCAACCATATTTCCTTTACAAAGAATGCATTCTTCAAACAACGTACAAACATGCAGATCAAATATGGAAGAGTTAATTTACAGTCTATCTAATCACAGACTTATATAGCAAAAGTGCTGCCTCCTACAAGGCTACAGAAATTGCTTCTGTTTTTCATAGATTTCATGTTAACATCTATAGCATTTGCCCAGACATCCCTAACCCCACTACCCCCCAAATACCTAATTAATCGAGATTCATAAGTGAGGTCTAATAAACTGCCCACACCTAAACTGGGTGTTTCTGAGACTCATTCCCTTCTTGAAATATTACACATCATAACTTCCCCGCTCATGTGAAAGAGTGAAGTACCCTACAATGTAACAGGGGCTTTCTATAAACATTTCAAGGATGCTAGTGCAGTCTCTCTCAACTCCAGCCCTCAAGGTTCCCCAACAGGTCATGTTTTCAGGCTCTTCATTATTTTGCACAAATGATTAGATCAGTTTCACTGCCTTAGTAATTACCATAGCCATTTCATTTAAGGGAAATCCTAAAAACATGACCTGTTGGGGGGCCTTGAGGACTGGAGTTGATAAACAGTGTGCTAAAGGACCAGGGGTTTTGCTACATAGCTAATTTTGTTCCACAATAAATTATGTAATGTTATTTCATTTTGTGAGCTGTAATTATGTCTCGGAGAGTGTTTTGGCAGTGGAAAAGGTCTTTTCATATGAGTTAGTTGAAAGATTTAAGGGAGATAATTGGGAATTATTTCAGGACAAACGTTGCTGAATGCTGTGTCTTCTCTACTGCAAAAGAAAGATAAGTTGAAAGAACAGAAATAGCAGCACAATAGTGTCTGGTGGTCAAGGATCTTAGATTTTGTACAGTTATCTCTCCTAAAGGAGTCGGGAATTGAAAACTTAAGAGACTTCTTGTAGTTACTGTAAAGGTATATGTAGGTAGGTTGCCTACTCTTGGTTAGTCAGTGTACCTGGCTGCCCAGGTTGGGAAGGAAGGGGTTAATGCTTGTACTGCCTTTCCTTGTGTGTTCACAGGATTTCCTCTGGGGGCCAGCCTCCTTTCTATGTGATATAAAGGGAAAAGGCCCGGGGAGTGGGGGGGGGGGGGGCACCTAGAACAAGAAAGTGGGAAACCTAGAACAGGCTCGAATGCACATATGGAGACCCTGAATTATGTCCTAAGAAGCTTGTTGGAACACCGACTCATTGGAATACTCCCCAGGATATGATCTCCTATGTTCGAGTTATTGCCAGTTTGGACTTTTCCTAAAGATACTACACCAGTACAGGTAACCTGGGGCAGCCATAGTTAACTTATGGAAATGACATTATTGCATTACATGCCCTGCCAAATGTTTAGTAAAGTTGTTTACACTGCTCAAAGCCTGTTCTGATGTTACTCAATGGGTGCGTGCGGGGTCCTGCTATATTTCTCAAAGGAACATGGGTTTGAACTAGCACACTGGGGTTTGTAAAACATCTCTACAACAGAAGGTTAACTTGCAAAGGAGTTGCAATGAGTAACCAGAAGGAAGAACAGTAACCGGTCGTTGGCGTGATACCTTAATAGTTGGCAGGTTCTCCAGTAGTGAGGTAGATTGGCATTCAGCTCCACCCCTAGGTGTCTGTCTCCTTCGGTCACCAAGAGTGGATTAGCATTATCTAAGATCTAATACCTGGTCACTTAGTACAAAACAAGAAGGGTTAATTGGAGCACGCAGGAGGTCCGCGCTTAGTGAAAACCCATTCTGCTACTGGGAGTGAGGTAACTGAGGTACGCTGACTCGTGGAGTGGACTTAGGCTCTGCATGTCCCTCCTAATGCAACACATATACCTGTTCAAGTGTGTAGGACAATGGACAATATCTTTGAAAGAACTCCGCATATAACACTAGTGGCTCATCTCTGAGTTGGGGGACTAATGTTTGTCTTTCACATGACCGTGGCCCTCGCCTGGTCATGGGCACTGCTGAGCACACCTTCGAGCAAGGTGACCCCGTTCATCGCCTGACATAGCCCAAAGAACCCAACCAGGGGTAGGCCTCCTATGTAACCCATACTTGCCACCCAACAAGTTAATGGGAAACATATAAGGGCGGTGTCACCTACTACTGTAGCACCCACCCTACCCTTACATGTACAGTGGGGACAGAAAGTATTCAGACGCCCTTAAATTTTTCACTCTTTGTTATATTGCAGCCCTTTGCTAAAATAATTTAAGTTCATTTTTTTCCTCAGCAATGTACACACAGCACCCCACATTGACAGAAAAACACAGAATTGTTGACATTTTTGCAGATTTATTAAAAAAGAAAAACTGAAATATCACATGGTCCTAAGTATTCAGACCCTTTGCTCAGTATTTAGTAGAAGCACTCTTTTGATCTAATACAGCCATGAGTCTTTTTGGGAAAGATGCAACAAGTTTTTTCACACCTGGATTTGGGGATCCTCTGCCATTCCTCGCAGATCCTCTCCAGTTCTGTCAGGTTGAATGGTAAATTTTGGTGGACAGCCATTTTTAGGTCTCTCCAGAGATGCTTAATTGGGTTTAAGTCAGGGCTCTGGCTGGGCCATTTAAGAACAGTCACAGAGTTGTTGTGAAGCCACTCCTTAGTTATATTAGCTGTGTGCTTAGGGGTCATTGTCTTGTTGGAAGGTAAACCTTCGGCTCAGTCTGAGGTCCTGAGCACTCTGGAGAAGGTTTTCGGCCAGGATATCCCTGTACTTGGCCACATTCATCCTTCCCTCGATTGCAACCAGTCATCCTGTCCCGGCAGCTGAAAAACACCCCCACAGCATGATGCTGCCACCACCATGCTTCACTGTTGGGATGTATTGGACAGGTGATGAGCAGTACCTGGTTTTCTCCACACATACCGCTTAGAATGAAGGATAAAAAGTTCTATCTTGGTCTCATCAGACCAGAGAATCTTATTTCTCAACATAATGGAGTCCTTCAGGTGTTTTTTAGCAAACTCCATGTGGGCTTTCATGTGTCTTGCACTGAGGAGAGGCTTCCGTCGGGCCACTCTGCCATAAAACCCTGACTTGTGGAGGGCTGCAGTGATGGTTGACTTTCTACAACTTTCTCCCATCTCCCGACTGCATTTCTGGTGCTCAGCCACAGTGATCTTTGGGTTCTTCTTTATCTCTCTCACCAAGGCTCTTCTCCCCCGATAACTCAGTTTGGCCGGACGGCCAGCTCTAGGAAGGGTTCTGGTCGTCCCAAACGTCTTCCATTTAAGGATTATGGAGGCCACTGTGCTCTGAGGAACCTTAAGTGTAACAGAAATTTTTTTGCAACCTTGGCCAGATTTGTGCCTTGCCACAATTCTGTCTCTGAGCTCTTCAGGCAGTTCATTTGACCTCATGATTCTCATTTGCTCTGACATGCACTGTGAGCTGTAAGGTCTTAGACAGGTGTGTGGCTTTCCAATCAAGTCCAATCAGTATAATCAAACACAGCTGGACTCAAATGAAGGTATAGAACCATCTCAAGGATAATCAGAAGAAATGAACAGCACCTGAGTTAAATATATATGAGTGTCACAGCAAAGGGTCTGAATACTTAGGACCATGTGATATTTCAGTTTTTCTTTTTTAATAAATCTGCAAAAATGTCAACAATTCTGTGTTTTTCTGTCAATATGGGGTGCTGTGTGTACATTAATGAGGAAAAAAAATGAACTTAAATGATTTTAGCAAATGACTACAATATAACAAAGAGTGAAAAATTTAAGCGGGTCTGAATACTTTCTGTCCCCACTGTATACCAATGATTGTTGCTATTAATAGGATCAAGCTTCTTGATCTCTACAGCCAAGTGTGTACCAATAAGTAGAGAAGTGGGCACTAGGGGGAATATAGACTGTAAACATCTGCAGCTTTCTGCTATTGCCATCAATAAAGATGCATTCCATCTTATGTGGATAGTAAAGGACCATGAACAAATATCCTGCATTAATATGCTTTTTCTGTGTTCTCTATTTATGATTGCATTTATACATACAGTACATTATGCATACTTCCTAATCTGGAAATTTGTGTGCCATGTGATGTTAGCACAACTGTTTGCACAAAAACATATTAGAATCCCCAATTTTTGTAAAATGTAAAAGATTAGACTGCTTCAAGTAAATTAGTCTAATATGTCAAGTCTCAAAATTGAGTGTTGACCTTAGAATTATACGTTCACTTCAGCCTGCACAGCTATACCTAATATATGTATGAAAACATGTGCTAGATCAGCGGTTCTCAACCTGGGGGTCGCGACCCCCTGGGGGGTCGATTGCCCATTCTCCAGGGGGTCGCGAATGCTGGCCGAGATGCTGGCCGAGACGGACCCGAAGTTACTGCCTGAGTCCGTCCGTCTCGGCCAGCGAGATGTCACTTCCTGGAGAGGAGGGAGTGCACGGAAGTGACGTTCCGTCGCCGCCATCTTGGTACTCTCGTCCGCAGTAAGGCTTAGACTTAGAAGTCGGCAAGCGGACATCTTTGTACACCCACCGAAATCTGCTTGCTGCGGACGAGTGTACCAAGAGGGAGGCAACGAAACATGACTTGCTGAAGAAGAACACCTGTGACTTCTGGTAAGTCAGACACACAGGAAAAGCTGACAAGACAACATTTTTTTTATTATGGTCCTATATATATATATATATATATATATATATATATAAACGTCCCAGTTGGTTCCTCAAAAGTAGTTATTCCGTGCCAGTGCTAGATACATGTTTGGAAGCTATACACTTTGTGTATCTAGCACTGGCACGGAATAACCACTTTTGAGGAATCAACCGCAACGTTTATATATAAATCAGTGGTGGGGGCGCAAACAAACTGAAACAATCAGAAAAAAACCCCCATTAAAACGCTGCAACTGTGCCATCAAATGCAGCCACTGTGCCCATCAATTGTCGCCACTGTGCCAGCAAACGCAGGAACTGTGCCCTTTAATTGTTGCCACTATACCAAACGCAGCCACTGTGCCCATCAATTGTCGCCACTGTGCCAGCAAACGTCGCCACTGTGCCATCAGACGCAGCCACTGTGCCCTTTAATTGTTGCCACTGTACCAAACGCAGCCACTGTGCCCATCAATTGTCGCCATTGTGCCAGCAAACGTTGCCACTGTGCAGCCACTGTGCCCATCAATTGTCGCCACTGTGCCATCAAATGCAGCCACTGTGCCCATCAATTGTCGCCACTGTGCCAGCAAACGCCGCCACTGTGCCATCAAATGCAGCCACTGTGCCCATCAATTGTCGCCACTGTGCCAGCAAACGCCGCCACTGTGCCATCAAATGCAGCCACTGTGCCCATCAATTGTCGCCACTGTGCCAGCAAACGCCGCCACTGTGCCATCAAATGCAGCCACTGTGCCCATCAATTGTCGCCACTGTGCCAGCAAATGCTGCCACTGTGCCATTAAACGCAGGAACTGCGCCCTTTAATTGTTGCCACTGTGCCAAACGCAGCCACTGTGCCCATTAATTGTCGCCACTGTGCCAGCAAACGTCGCCACTGTGCCATCAAACGCAGCCACTGTGCCCTTTAATTGTTGCCACTGTGCCAAGGGCAGCCACTGTGCCCATCAATTGTCGTCACTGTGCCAGCAAACGTTGCCACTGTGCCAGCAAACGTTGCCACTGTGCCATCAAACGCAGCCACTGTGCCATCAAATGCAGCCACTGTTCCCTTTAATTGTTGCCACTGTGCCAAACGCAGCCACTGTGCCCATAAATTGTCGCCACTGTGCCAGCAAACGTCGCCACCTGTGCCATCAAACGCAGCCACTGTGCCCTTTAATTGTTACCACTGTGCCAAACGCAGCCACTGTGCCAGCAAACGTCCCACTGTGCAGCCACTGTGCCCATCAATTGTTGCCACTGTGCAGCCACTGTGCCCATCAATTGTTGCCACTGTGCCAGCAAACGCCGCCACTGTGCCAGCAAACGCGACCAGCAAAAATAATTTTACTCTTAGGGGTCCCCACAACTTGGGAAATTTTATCAAGGGGTCACGGCACTAGGAAGGTTGAGAACCACTGTGCTAGATTCATGTGCATGGGGGTCCTTTAATATCATTTAAAGCTGAACTTCAGGAAAACAAATAAATACAGTATGCCTAAAAGCACAGTTCTGTCTTGCAGGTCAGGCATCCTGATCTTTCCCTGCTGCAGTTTCACCTTCATTACAGGTTCACTTCCTTTATCTCAATTACATACCCTCTGATTGGACAGTGAAATGAGAAGCACTACACTGATGAGCTATTCTTGTTGACACTCTGTTCTCTCCTGCTATCATTATGACCCTTGAAATGCAGCACACCTGATTGACTTGTTGTGCAGTTTCCCCATGTCTCCCTTTTTGAGCTTTACATGTTGGTAGGTGTTAATGCCTTTAATCTGTAGCCCCTCCCCTGGTGATGTTGTGGGTGGAGTTAGTGCCCCTTTAAATGCCAATTGTGGGTGGGGCTCAGTGGAGTTAGGGTATGGGAGCAAGACACCACTGATCAGCAAAATGTAGTGCTGTGCTGGAGGAGAGAGGAGGAATCCCCTGCAGGACTGAACTGCCAGGATAGTCAGTGAAGGACATATCGGGGACAGACAAAGAAACCTTGCCTCCCCCGACCTTTGTCTAGCAGGCAGAGGCGTAGCTTGAAGCTTGTGGGCCCCAATGCAAAAGTTGACCTGGGCCCACCACTTCCACTGTGTGTGCAGATACACCCACCGCAGACCACCAAGATACTGAAAGCGGCTTAAGAGTTTAGAGTTTCCAGAGTTCCTCCTTACATTAGAGGACAGGGATCACTGCTGGAAAATCAGAGGACAGGGACTTCTGGCAGGTCATTTGGCAGAGCTCCTTTCCCATTCCAGCACTGTAAACAGCTCCCCCCCCCCCACGATACACAGGACTGAAATCACATTCCTTTACACACAGTCTAACAGCCTTCACAGGGTGTACCTGGCTTTTATGTTGCTGTGCTGACCTGTGAAATCCCCTGGTGGGAATGGCAGTGTAGTTGCAGTAGGCAGATACACCCTATGCAGATCATGGCTGACTGGCTGTGTTGTAAAGGAATGTGATTTCAGCCCTGGAGGAGGAGCAGTATAGAGTGCTGTACTGGGAAAGAAGCTCAGCAGTGGGCATAGCATCCAGGGAGGAGGGGGTGGTCAGGGGGCTTTGGGGGGGGGGTGGTGCAACTTAGATCTGGGGGGGCAAAGCCATGTGCAACGAAATTTGGAGCCTGCAGCCCCTCAGGAGGTGTTAAGGAATTTGTTTTAGCAATTTCTAAAGGTTTCTCTGTCAGTGTTGGCAGGTGTTGGCTGAAGGTCACCTCCCGGAGGTGCGTGTCTTTTCCCCAGTTGTCAGGGAAGTGGGGTAACGGACATCCCCGGGTGGGGGGGGGGGGAGTACAGAGAATCCCAGCTAGTGACTAGAAGACGCTGACATCGGTCCCATCGTGGCTACAGGACGGCACTCTCCTCCTCTTAACTCGCTGAGCTCGGGTACCATTCCATGTTGCCAGCACACAGCACAGACACTTCCCCATCCTGGGCTGTTTTCACCCCATGCTCCTCTCTATTCAGGAAATGGCTCACAGCTTCTCCACAGCCAATGAGAACAGAGGGGTGTGGACTGTGGAAGGCAAAGTGGAAGTCTAATACTGGATCATGGCTGTGGGGCCCTAGGGCAGATTGGAGCTGGACTTTGTGGAGGATATGATAATATGACAGGGAGGCTGCAGGGGCCCCCTGGAGCTGGGGGCGGGGATGCAATTGTGACCCCTGCAACCCCTTATGCTACGCCCATGCTAGCAGGTTCTGTGGCTTGGTTTAGGATGGCCTCAGGGCCCAAATGAGAAGCAACCTGTGTGTGGAGGGAACACCCAGGTGTGAACCACCTGTGAAAGAGACTGTATAACCTGGCAAGATGGCTGCAAAGGTACATTTGGACTGTATTGAGTGGTCTGCACTAAGAGACTGTGTAAGTTGTGTAATGGAGGTATAGTACACTGAAAACTTCTGTCGGGATGTCATGTTAGTCACTGCTATCATACAAGGAAGATGTACTGATGAAAGTGCCTAAGTGTGTAGTAAAGTGTTTAAATGCAACTGAACTAAACATTCCTTTACTCCGAGTAACAGGCAGGCTTCAGGCCAGGAGAGTTTGACACAATATGGCAGAGTATCTCCAAAACAAGGTAGGTGATTGTCCCATTCAAGAAGAAGCAGGGTGGTTCCAGAGTCAGCTTGGCAGGAACAGCCACCCACTAAGGAACCCTTATATGCTGTGCAGACTGTATGGTAGACTATAAGAGGTTGATACAAATTTAAATTCAGATACTGACACTGATTGTATTTAAAAATAGATTTATTGATACATTAAGAATTACACATCTGAACCAACCTGTGTCTTTAATAGTCGCCTAGAGTTCGGATTGACAGTGTATCCAGAAAGTATTCGCAGCTCTTCACTTTTTCCACATTTTGTTATGGTACAGCCATATTCCAAAATGGATTAAATTAATTATTTGCCTTAAAATTCTACAAATAATACCCCATAATGACAACGTGAAAGCAGTTTTGTTTGAAATCTTTGCAAATTTATTAAAAATAAAAAACAAAAAAAAAATCACATGTACAGTAAATAAGTATTCACAGCCTTTGCTCGATACTTTGTTGAAGCACCTTTGGCACCATTTACAGCCTCAAGTCTTTTTGAGTATGATGCTATAAGCTTGGCACCCCTATTTTTGGGCAGTTTCTCCCATTCTTCTTCGCAGGACCTCTCAAGCTCCATCAGGTTGAATGGGAAGTGTCAGTGCACAGTCATTTTCAAATGTCTCTGGAGATGTTCAATCGGGTTCAGATCTGGGCTCTGGCTGGGCCACTCAAGGACATTCACAGAGTTGTCCCATAGCCACTCCTTTGTTATCTTGGCTGTGTGTTTAGGGTTGTTGTCCTGTTGGAAGATGAACCTTTGTCCCAGTCTGAGGTCCAGAGCGCTCTGGAACAGGTTTTGAAGGATGTTTCTGTACATTGCTGCATTCATCTTTCCCTCGATCCTGACTAGTCCTGCCGCTGAAAAACATCCCCACAGCATGGTGCTGCCTTTCAGTGCCCATCATTGCCTGCTCATCAGTGCCACCCATCAGTGCCCATCATTGCCCCCCATCAGTGCCACCTATTATTGCACACCAGTGCCGCCTATCAGTGCCCTTTAGTGCCAGTGTAGATCAGTGAAGGAGAAAAATGACTTATTTACAGTATTTACTGACAAAAACTAAGAAACATTTTTTTTCTAAATTTTTGCTCATTTTTCGTTTTTTTTTAAATCAAAAATTAAAAGACCCAGCGGTGATTAAATACCACCAAAAGAAAGCTCTATTTGTGTGAAAAACTGACTGTGCCATTGTCATTCAAAGTGTGACAGCGCTGAAAGCTGAAAATTGGCCTGGGCAGGAAGGGGGTAAAAGTACCCAGTAGGCAAGTGGTTAAAGTGGTTGTAAACTCTTACACACTACTATTACCTACAGGTAAGTCTATAATAAACAGTCAAAAAATACAGCGCTCTACAAGGAAATATCCTAGGTATAAGGTGCAGTCCACAGGAGGGTGCTCACGACAGTAAGTAATCAGCAAATTCCAATAGAAGAAGCTGGTACTCCAAATCCTTAGTAAATGGTTTATTAGGTACACATAAATGGGTACAAGGGCCTTTTATGTGTGCCTAATAAACTAGTTACTAAGGATTTGGAGTGCCGAATTCTTCTATAGGAACAAGCCTATAATAAGGCTTACCTGTAGGTACTGGAAATATCTTTTAAACGTGCACGGTTTAGATATGTACCATATACGCTTGCACCGACGTTATCGGTGCATGAGCACTAAAGAAAGGGCACGATCGTGCCGTTTCTATAGGGCCCGTGCCGTGACTGTCGGCTCCCACGCGCTTGCATGGGAGTGACGTAGGGTTGCCACCTGTCCGGGGTTCACGCGGACAGTTCGGGTTTGGAATCATGCGTCCGGGTTTCAGACCACCTGAAACCCGGACACATTATTCAGACTGGACTGTGGCTTCCCAGCAGAGTTGCTGCCTGCAGTTTGTTAGCGAAATTTGGTTGTACGCAAAGCACACAGCCAAATCTCCTGTTTCTAATCATAATAACAATTTCGTCTAAATGATATAATACCATCTCACCTTTTGATCGTATCCATGGGGTGTGTGCCCCATCCAACCAACTAGACAAATAATCACATCCTCCTCGTTCAAGTTCCAAAAACACACTGCTAGCCAGCCTGTCTCAGCTGTCTGAGTGAGCCACTTTATTAGCATATCAATAGGAGGTCTCAAAAGCTCGAGGGTTCCGCCTCCAACAGCCAAACACACCTCTTACAAAGCTTGTGACCTCACAGGATGTGAGTGACCATATAAGGATTTAACAACAGAACACAAAACAACCAATTACTACAGGACATGATACAATATACTAAATGACGATGACTAAAGTTCCTCGTCCATGGATGAGAGATTATCTGCAGGTGTAGGTCATGGCACCCAAAACATGTTGATCAGGCATACCAGGGGTGACAAGAGCAAAACACCTCTAAACCGATAATGTCTTTGCAGAGTGAACGCATCCCCACCAGACGATTGTTCTGTGCATTGCACAGGGGCCCTTTTGCTGGCGGACATGTCCTCTCTCCGCAAACACCTCCCTCCAAACACCAGGAAGTTTTCCATTACCTAACAGGTCTCAGCTAGCGTCGATCTTCCCCAGTCAGTTCTTTAGAACGGGCTGTGGTTGATCAGACACTGGGAGACTTATGACAACACATTAATATAACATTTCCACAACAAGTTGTGTAAGCCAAGAGTGTCTGTTACAGTCTTTCACACTGCCCAAAGCCAGCACTAACAATTCCCCCCCACATACTTGCAGAGGGAAGAGGAGATCTACTCCTCTTCCTCCCACCCCTATCCCTCTGTGTCTGCTCACACTCCAATCCCCGGCGCTGTGCCTCAGAAAAGGAAAGTAGGGGCCGGAAATTTGAAGTCCAGCACCCTCAGATACATCTGGATGAGAGGTGCTGACTGCTCACCATCCATCCCTGTCTGTGACTATAACCCCCCCTTATCTCTCCTGCATTTGAGTGAGTACACTAAGGTAAATCTGGATTCACAGAGCACCCCTTACATCAGAGTTCCCCTTTACACCAGAGGCCAGAGTGTCCCTCCCTTACATCAGAGTTCTCAGTGTTCCCCCTTTAATCCGGGTTCCCAGAGCATCCCTTATGTTGGAGTCCCCTGAGTTCTTCCTTACATCAGAGTTCCCCATCCCCCCCTGTGGATTCAGATGTAAAAGGGGAACTCTGTGGACTCCGATGTAATGGGGGGCTCTTGTGATTAACGTCATATGATTGGAAATGTTATTTAATTGCAAAATATACAGTATGTATAGTTTTTACAATAAAAAAAAAAAAAAAATTGCTGTGCGCCCCTAAAGTGTTCAGGTTTGACTTGAAGAAAAGGTGGCAACCCTAGAGTGACGTCATGCGACTCCGGCTAGTCACAGAGCCGGAGTCCACGGCCCCGGAAGGGAGAGGGGTATAGATGGACGCACCCACCAGCGGGGACATCGCAGACATCGCGGGCTTTGTTTGCAGGTAAGTGCAACACAATGCGATGCATACTAGCCCATTATGCTTTTACTTTGCAGGGGAATAAAGTGGAAGTAAAACCTTGGGGTTTGCTTCCTCTTTAAGGAAGGTGTTTGCCATCTTACAAAATTTAACACTAGTCTTCCTTTTATACAAATTCTAGTGACATTTGTAGAATTAACCAATCAAAATCTTACTGTTTATGGTCAGCTTTAAATTGTAAGCAAGAGTATGGCCTCCAATCTTGTATATCATTGTCAATAACATAACACAAGATCTTGTATGTTTATTGTGTGTTATAACCTGTGTAGTTAAATGCAAATGGGAAATGTCACTGCTGTAAAGGTAAAGAGTAATAAAATGAATAGTAATGCAGATGCCATTTTCTAAAGACTTTCTTTCTACAGATCCTGAAATTAGAGGTTTAATTTTGAAAGCTACTTTCACTTGAAAGAGTGCTGCATACTGAAAAGATGTGACCAGAATCCAGTGACTGCAGATATGCTTTCATAATAAAATAAAAAAATTTTCAAATCCTCAACCCTTTGCTCTGTCATCTTGTGGTTTCTACTGAAGTATTGAAGCAGCCTCCAGAGATTAGGTATGCAATGATTTTTATTTGCTGTTGTAGCTTTGGCACATGCCCCCAAGCAAAACAATACAAACCAGTGGACACATCACGAATACATTGTCATAAATTAAAATATGAATACTGGCAAGCTTATGCCAAAATTAATTTTTCATTTTTCTGGTTGAAGTGTTGCAATGTATGTATGTATGTGACTTTACACAACAAACACAGTTGCGGAGTACCATTGCTTTCTTAAATATTTTATGAACATCACAAATTTTGAAAGTACTTCTGAGGTCATTAAAGAACTAAGATGATCACAGACACAAGATCACTGGGAGATCTGAGTGTATATATTTATGAAGCTTTCTGAATGTTGAGGTGGTCAGATCACGGCTCCACATCCAACGGCCTTCCAGTGTATATTGCAGCCCGATGAATAAAACTAATGGATAAGATGTTTTGAAGGGAATGATTTGTCTTTTCTATAATAATAATAATTACTGTATTTATCGGCGTATAACACGCACCTTAACTTTAGGAGGGTAGTTTCAGGAAAAAACTTTCCACAATCCCCTGCATGTTACACAGAGCCCTCTGCATAACACACAGCCCCCTGCATAGTACACAGAACCCCCTGCATAACACACAGCCCCCTGCATAGACCACTGAGCCCCCTGCATAACACACAGCCCCCCGCATAGTACACAGTGCCCCCTGCATAACACACAACCCCCTGCATAGTACACAGAGCCCCCTGCATAACATACAGCCCCCTGCATAGTACACAGAGCCCCCTGCATAACACACAGCCCCCTGCATAGTACACAAAGCCCCCTGCACAGTACACAGAGCCCCCTGCATAACACACAGCCCCCCGCATAGTCCACAGAGCCCCCTGTATAACACACAGCCCCCCCTGCATAGTACACAGAGCCCCCTGCATAACACACAACCCCCTGCATAGTACACAGAGCCCCCTGCATAACACACAGCCCCCTGCATAGTACACAGAGCCCCCTGAATAACACACAGCCCCCTGCATAGTACACAAAGCCCCCTGCACAGTACACAGAGCCCCCTGCATAACACACAGCCCCCCCCCCGCATAGTACACAGAGCCCCCTGCATAACACACAGCCCCCCGCATAGTACACAGAGCCCCCTGCATAGTACACAAAGCCCCCTGCACAGTACACAGAGCCCCCTGCATAACACACAGCCCCCTGCATAGTACACAGAGCCCTCTGCATAACACACAGCCCCCTGCATAGTACACAGAGCCCCCTGCATAACACACAGCCCCCTGCATAGTACACAGAGCCCTCTGCATAACACCCAGCCCCCTGCATAGTACACAGAGCCCCCTGCATAACACACAGCCCCCTGCATAGTACACAGAGCCCCCTGCATAACACACAGCCCCCTGCATAACACACAGCCCCCTGCATAGTACACAGAGCCCTCTGCATAACACACAGCCCCCTGCATAGTATACAGAGCCCTTTGCATAACACAAAGCCCCCTGCATAACACCCCCCTGCATATTACACAGAGCCCCCTGCATAGTACACAGAGCCCCCTGAATAACACACAGCCCCCTGCATAGTACACAGAGCCCCCTGCATAGTACACAGAGCCCCCTGCATAACACACAGCCCCCTGCATAGTACACAGAGCCCCCTGCATAACACACAGCCCCCTGCATAGTATACAGAGCCCTCTGCATAACACAAAGCCCCCTGCATAACACACAGCCCCCTGCATATTACACAGAGCCCCCTGCATAGTACACAGAGCCCCCTGAATAACACACAGCCCCCTGCATAGTACACAGAGCCCCCTGCATAGTACACATAGCCCCCTGCATAACACACAGCCCCCTGCATAGTACACAGAGCCCCCTGCATAACACAAAGCCCCCTGCATAGTCCACAGACCCCCACATAGCACACAGACCCCCTTTTATTATAAAGCCACCTCCTCCTCCTCTGCACTTCCAGGAGACCTCCGGTCTCCTGGGGCAGCATTACCAGCATACTCTAAAGTATAGAAAACATCACTGCCAGGCCCTTCTCATATACTGCTCCTCCTGTGTCACTCATTGTAAATCAAAGCTTCTAAATACCCCGATTAACACCGTAGATCCGATCATGTGACTGCTCTCCTCTCTTTCATTGATGGTCACATGACCGCTCTCCTCCTCCAATTAAAAGCTACACTCCAGGAGGAGGCGGAGCGGGAGGAGGAGAGCGGCCAGAACGAGCAGCGTTAATAGAGGGATTTAGAGGCTTAAATTGACATTGATAGTGACACAGAAGGAATGGTATATGAGAAAGGGCTGGCAGTAATGTTTTCTGAAGTTTAAAGTATGCTGGCAGCATTGTCCCAGGGCCAGTAGAGGCATGGCGGCCAGCCCGACACCCTCCCAATGGGTGGCACCCAGGGCGGAACGGCCCAATCTCCGCCCCCCCCGTTGGTAAAAAAAACAGATATCAGCGTATAACACGCAGGCACGGTTTACCCTCTGTTTACAGGGTAAAAAAGTGTGTGTTATACGCCGATAAATACAGTATATAAAAGATCAGCTAGGTCTAAATTATGTTATCAATGCATGTTAGGCAATGATCACAATGCCATATAGATGTGGAGAGTTTGCTCATTTCAGAGGCAACTCACCCCTGCCTAGGGACATGGCAACACTATGGGGTTGATTTACTAATGGCAAATAGACTGTGCACTTTGCAAAGTGCGACTGCACTCTGCAAGTACAGTTGCTCCAGAGCTTAGTAAATGAGCAGAAACTCTGCTGACTATCATCATCCAATCATGTACAAGCGAAAATGCTTTTTTTTTTTTTTAATTTCCTTGCATGTGATTGGGTATTCTTTGAAAAGTGAAGATTTACCTAATTTACTAAGCTCTGGAGCAACAGAGTGTAACTGCACTTTGCAAAGGTCTATTTGCCTTTAGCAAACAGGCCCCTATGTGCTATGGTCTGGTGTGTTATGGTCCCATACAAACTGCAACCAATTTGTATGCACCTAGAACTCCACAGAAATGCCGACCCTGGATGTATGTTGTATCTGTCCAGGGTCTGGGGTAGGCTCTATTCGCATGTAACTACTCAGATGAAACAGCGGCAGTGCTGGCCATTGAATTATACAGAGTACAGATATGACAGATGCTGCTGGTCACACACAGAGGGGTTGATTTACTAAAGAAATATAGACTGGACACCCTGCAAAATCCAGTTGCACTCTGCAAGAGCAGTTGCTCCAGAGGTAAATGAGGTAAAGCATCACTTTCACTAACCAATCACATGCGAGGAGAATAAAAAAAAACCAGCATTTTTGCTAGCACATGATTGGATGATGGAAATCAGCAGAGCTTCTGCTCATTTACTAAGCTCTGAAGCAACTGCACTTGCAGAGTACAACTGCACTTTGCAAAGTGCACAGTCTATTTGCCTTTAGTAAATCAACCCCTGAGTGTGCAGGCGTGTTTAGTACCGCCAGCAAGAATCGAATGATTCTAACCAGTGGCAGCCCTTGTGCAGTCATGTAAATGTAGCCTTAATGTAGAATTTGAGGCTAACCCTAGCTAGTCTTAAAAATGCTCACTCCCCCCTCCTAACACCTATGCAGACTAACTTGTGTAAGAAAGATGTATATACTGTACTTACCTATTTTAAGTCCACTCTGGTGCTGTCATAAGATCCCCCGTGTCAGCCAGCAGCAGGGGAGAGAGTGCTTGACAAGGAATGCCTAGGGATGGTGATGTCACCCATAGGCTCCCATGACCCATCTGTTGTTGGGGCTCCTTCCTCTGCCCTACAGTCACCGATGACTTATACAGAGGAGCTGGATCATGTGAACGGGCTGGACTGAAAATAGGTAAGTAAATACTTCCTTCTTACACAGGTAAGTCAACATAGGTGTTGAGAGGGGGAGCATTTTTAACCTTTTCCTGCTGGCTGTATGCATATATGTGGCCTCTCGGCAGGTGGGCTTTAACACCAAGAGACTGCATATATGTGTCCAAAATGTAAACATTTCTGTGCTGAGAGCATGCACCCTACACGCTCCCAGCAGTCACCGCCAGGTACAGGAAAGCTCCCAATGCCTACTTGACAGCCAATCAAAGCGGTCTCATGATCAGAATGCCCAGGGCCGTCTTTAATATTGATTGGACCCTGGGCAAAACTTTTCTTGGGCCCCCCCCCATGCAGTTTTGATCTCCACCTGCTCTAAGACATACAAAAAATAGCAGCTAGACTCAAAATCAGTTTACTGAATCAGCTCAGGCAGCTATTGTGATTGGTTTACACAGCAATAGGGCAGAGCTGGGCAGAGCTGGGCAGCATTAGTAGCAGCACTTCACACTGAGATATTGGGACACATCAAAGGACTAAAACCTCAAGGGATGAGGGAATTTAAACCAGGATAGTTGGCAAGTATGAGACAGCTGCTTTGGGCCCCACAACAATGACAGGCCCAGGGCAGCTGCCCCTTTTGCCCTGTCTTAAAAACAGCCCTGAGAATGCCCCCTTCGTCTCTCGGCATTTAGAACCTCTTAAAGGGCCGGGAGGCAGTGATGAGAAGGGGTTAAGACTAGTTAGGTTTAGCCTGTTTCTATGTATATATAAAATTGTTTCTATGAATATTTCTTTCACATATCTGTACATGAGGCAGTTATATTAGCCTATCCAATAGTTAGGATCTGCCTCCTGCTTTGAACAGCTTCAAACCTAAAGCTGATGTTTATTTTGAGATACCCACAGAGTGCAGTGGAATCATAGAAAGAAATTTCAGTACAGGAGAACAACTGAGCAAGACTGAAAGTAAGACTGGAGTTCAGCTTAAACTGCTCCTTTACACAATTGCAGATTATGGGTTGACTGACTTATTGAATTCAATGTGTGGATGTTGTCTTGTATCAGCAGTTGGCTAATTGAGAGGGGGAATGAAATAAATGTATATTGTGACATAGTTTCCCCTGCATGTGTGTCACTTCCTGTTTTTAGGGCATATATACTGGGGAGCCGACTTTGCGGTGAGGAGTTAGGTGTGGTAGGTTTTCTGACCGAATTACCCTCCAATGGGACCCATTTGTTAGGGTATCCACATGTATGGACTTGTTGCAAGAACTTCTTTAATTGAAAGGTATTCCAATCTAGGCACAACCAAATTTAAGCACAGCCAATTGAAAGCATTGTGCAGCCATGTATTTGAAGATTATGCTCTGTACTGTAATGTTCTGTTTCAATAGTTTTTATTGTTTTGGAGAACAAGTAAAAAAAAGGATCATTTAGTGGAGCAGCGAACAATCCTCGTCTGCTCCAAGCGTACAACGGGGAACATACAAATGCAAGGCTTGGTAAAAACCTGTGAGGACCACAACACAGAGGCAAGATCTGCTAAAGCAGTGGTCATCAACCCTGTCCTCAGTGCCCACAAACAGGCCAGGTTTTATGTATTACCCTGGGGAGATGTAGACTAGAATACTACAATCACTGAGCAGCAAATGATATAACCTGTGATGTATTTCAGTTATCTTGCAAACCTGGCCTGTTAGTGGGCCTTGAGGACAGGGTTGATGACCACTGTGTTAAAGGGCCCTCCAACGTACCTAAACTTGTATCAAAGGAAGAGATCAACTTATTATAGACTTCTAATAAAGTATTCAAATAACATAAACTCAAGAGGGTTACCATACGGCTGATCATCCGATAAAGCCTATAGAAACAAGAGATCAGGGACTCAGATACATAGCGTTCTGTACTGTAATGTTCTACCTCAAGTGTAAATTACATAACCAATCAGTAAATGGAGTATTCATTCAAAGGATAAGATGTCTGTGTCATTTACTGGGGAAGATCAATGGTTTAATGATGTGTAGCAATTATTGGGAACTGGGAGTGTCATGCCTTCAGCAAGTGCTTCTTATGTTCTTCTGTTAATTGTTGAATATGCTAATGGTATGTAAAGTAAATTGTAATATCGCCATCTAGTGGGTCTTTTGGATACTTATAGTTCTATAGATTAATTACTGTAGGTAGACAGATTGTTGCTTAAATGCCACTGTAGCTTCCCATAATCCTTGGGGTCTAGACCATTAGGTCTGAGAAACAGCCCCTAGTAGCCATCTTATTTTCATCCATGCATCTTCGCCAATTCAGCTGCAAAGTTTACAGTTGTGCTCATAAGTTTACATACCCTGGCAGAATTTATGATTTCTTGGCCATTTTTCAGAGAATATGAATGATAACACAAAAACTTTTCTTTCACTCATGGTTAGTGTTTGGCTGAGGCCATTTATTATCATTCAACTGTGTTTACTGTTTTTTAAATCATAATGGCAACAGGGAGTAAAACAATTTTTAACTCTCCAGGTTAAGAAGAAAAGTGAGATGTGCAGTAATGAGAGTGACCAGTCAACTCTTGGGGTTATGTACAAAGTGTGTGTGAAGAGTTCCAGAAAGAGTACCAGAAAGAGAAGCAACTGGTTGACAGAGGAAACAGTGACAGTGGCAGGTGACGGGGTACAGGTAGTGAGGGAACAGCTTTGTACTTCATGTCCCCCACTTAGTAGCAGGAGTATACTGAAGTGGGCTCCATATTGGAGCCCACTTCAGTACAGGATCCACCCAGGGACCCAGTTTGGTGTCATGGTGTGCAAGGCCTTGTGAAGTGAAGTATTAAGTCTTTCTGGTATGGCCAAGGATGCAAATTTAAAACGTGAGACAAGCTGGTGGAGTTAAATACTTGCTTGGTAACACTTTCTCACAATGCTTCAAAGTCGTATGTTGGGGCAAGAAGGAACAGACCATGTCTCTGGCTGAGAGGATGAAAAGGAAGGTGCGGCCCTTCTCTAAGGGTGTGCTACCATAACCGTCTTAGAACTTCCAACTTAAAGCAGAGTTCCACCCAAAAGTGGAACTTCCGCTTTAAGTACTTGTGACCCCCTGACATGCTACATTTGGCATGTCATTTTTTTTGGGGAGGGGGAGCGGGTACCTAGTTTTCACAGGTACCCAGCTCCTACTTACTCCCTTGGCGCCGCGGCGCAGAGTGGAAGTTCACCTCTCCCCCCTCCCTCCCTGAAATCTTCTGGGACACGTCGCAGGTCCCAGAACTTTGCCCAGCCATTCACAACGCGCAGCGCGGCTCACGCATGCGCTGTGTGCGCCCGTCTGTGAAGCCACACCCGGGTGCCCACACTTTCAATGCCGGCCCCGCAGAAAGGAGGGGGAGAGGAGTGAGGCTTGGTGCGCCCGCATCGCTGGACCAGGGGACAGGTGAGTGTTTGTTTATTAAAAGTCAGCAGCTACACTTTTTGTAGCTGCTGACCTTTAAATGGGTGGAACTCCGCTTTAAAAGTGTTAATGCCACCTGAAGTAAGTGTCATATTTGAGTTGAAATAGCTAGAATAATCCTAAGGTGTCCCTAGGGGGGCGACATTCCCAAACACCCTCCCAACATGTATATTACATGCAGGGCTGGACTGGGACAAAAATTTGGCCCTGGACTTCACCCAGAGCGGCCCACTTTAATTTTGCAAACATGCACAAAAACAGTATATAAAAGTATACGCAATTGCGCAATATGGATACTTATTGAGTTTGGGATGGATCTGAGGGAAGCGGTGCGGCCTTTGTATGGGGCATCAGAGTGACCAGGGGGAAAACTGAAACCTTGCCACCCGGTAGGGTGACCACATTGCCAGACTGCCATTCAGGGACAATTTTGCCAAGGACCAGGGGGGGTGTTGTCTCAGGGTTGACGGTGAATTCAGCGGTGCGGGTGATTTGTTGGGTGAATGGCTGGTGCTGGCAATGAAAACATCCTGACACCATGCTTAATATGGTGTCAGGATGATCAAATCACATTATTTCTATTACTACATTGTAATATATGATGAAATAGTTCAACTCACCAGAATGCAGAATCAGTGGGAACCATTGCCTGTTACCAGATGCAGCATGTCATTTGCCACTGCCGCCTGCCACCAGATGCAGCGTGTCACTTTCCACCATCGCCTGCCACCAGATGCAGCGTGTCACTTTCCACCATCGCCTGCCACCAGATGCTGTGTGTCACTTGCCACCACATGCAGTGTGTCACATGCCACGTCATCTGCTGCAAGAGAGGGGGCAGGGAGAGAGGGAGCAGGGAGAGAGAGAGAGAGAAAGGAGGGGGCAGAGAGAGAGAGCGAGAGGAGGGGGCAGAGAGAGAGAGGGGGGCAGGGAGAGAGAGAGGGGGGCAGGGAGAGAGAGAGGGGGACAGGGAGAGAGAGAGGGGGACAGGGAGAGAGAGGGACAGGGAGAGAGAGGGGGGACAGGGAGAGAGAGAGGGACAGGGGGAGAGAGAGAGAGAGAGGGGGGATATAGAGAGGGAGAGAGAGAAAGGGAGAGAGAGAGAGAGAGAGAGAGAGGAAGTGGAGGGGACAGAGAGAGAGAAAGGGAGAGAGTGAGAGAGAGAGAGAGAGAGAGAGAGAGAGAGAGAGAGAAAGGGATAGAGAAAGAGAGAGAGAGGGGACAGGGAGAGAGGAGGGGCAGAGAGAGAGGGCGGGACAGGGAGAGAGAGGGGGGGCAGGGAGAGAGAGAGTGGGACAGGGAGAGAGAGAGAGAGGGGGGGACAGGGAGAGAGGGAGGGGGAAAGAGAGAGAGAGGGGAGGGGGCAGAGAGAGAGGGGGACAGGGAGAGAGAGAGGGGGGACAGGGAGAGAGAGAGGGAGACAGGGAGAGAGAGGGGGGACAGGGAGAGAGAGAGGGGGACCGGGAGAGATAGCGGGGGGACAGGGATAGAGAGGGAGGACAGGGAGAGAGAGAGAAGGGGAAAGGGAGAGAGGGGGGAAAGGGAGAGAGAGAGGGGGGACAGGGAGAGATAGAGGGGGGACAGGGAGAGAGAGGGGGGACAGGGAGAGAGAGGGGGGACAGGGAGAGAGAGAGGGGGCAGGGAGAGAGAGAGAGATAGAGAGAGAGAGGGTGACACAGGGAGAGAGAGAGGGGAGACACAGGAAGAGAGAGAGGGGGACAGAGAAAGAGAGAGAGAGGGGGGGACAAGGGGAAAGAGAGAGAGAGGGGGGAGAGAGAGAGGACGAAAGGGAGAGAGAGAAGGAGGGGGCAGAGAGAGGGGGGGACAGGGAGAGAGAGAGGGGGACAGGGAGAGAGAGGGGGATACAGGGAGAGAAAGGGGGACACAGGGAGAGAGAGAGGGACACAGGGAGAGAGAGAGAGAGAGAGCGGGACAGGGAGAGAGAGGGGGACAGGGAGAGAGAGAGGGGGACAGGGAGAGAGAGAGAGGGGGACAGGGAGAGAGAGGGGGACAGGGAGAAAGAGGGGGACAGGGAGAGAGAGAGGTCCGGGTCTGGTCAGTAAAAGTGCTCAGCTCACTCACTTGAATGGTGCAGGAGGGGCTTTAATGTGGCTGTCGACTACTTGTTTAATCCTCCTGCTCCCTCTTGCTCTTCATTAATGTAACGCACAGGCAGGGAGAGAGGGGCAGGAAGCGCTGTGTGTCACAAGCTGACTCATTCACAGCTAAATAGAGCAGTGTGCAAACCCCCTCTTCTAGGGCAGCTGCACCGAGCCCCTGCCCACACACTGACACCAGGGATGTTCCGGAGGATGCAGCGGCCGTCAGGAGGACTTCTGTCCCTGCCCACCAGCGTGGCCTTTCAGACACCTATTGCAACGGCAGAGCCTATCAGCTCTGTGCTACAGGTGGTGGGCAGGCCGGCAACAGAAGCAGTGAAACACTGAATCACCATCCCGACCCAGTTCACTCCTGAATTGCCGCCTCGGTCCCATGGTAGGGTCGGCCCTGGGCAGTAATGCAGTGCTCAAAATAATGGCTGCGCGGGCCGCGCATCCATTATTTTGACAGGCTGTCACTGAAACTGGCCCACTGAGCCATCGGCCCACCGGGAAACTCCCGGTAGTCCCGATGGCCAGTACATGCCTGATTAAATGTTCCTGACCACCGCACTTTCTATTGCAAGCTGTATATAGCATGTTCTAACAACAGCCGTCTGTACACCAGGCTATATATGAATATATATATATATATATATATATATATATATATATATATATATATATATATATAATGCTGACCACTGCACTATGCTGGGCTACATATGATATACAGTACTCCTGACCACTGCACTCTTAATGCTGTATTGTACAACACTTGCTGGATGCTCAGTAGTCACTATGGTAACTGAGTTCTTCGTGCAGCTAGGCTGAAAACCATATGTAATAGAAGACTTTCATTTCTTACAAATGATTGTGCTGAGGTTTGTACATGTCTGTTAGACTCTTGTTTGTAAAACAGTTGATTAAGCATATTTTGTGGGTACAAGGACTATGGAATATGTTACCATGTATATAGTAAGTAGGCTCAAGTTTTAAACTTCTCCCACTATGCCGCGTACACACGATCGGAATTTGGGCCAGCAAAAGACCAATGAGAGCTTTTCGTCAGAAAATGCGACCGTGTGTATGCTCCATCGGACTTTTGCTGGCCGAAATCCAGCCAGCAAAAGATTGAGAGCGTGCTCTCAATTTTTCGGTCGGAAAAAGTTTCTATCCGAAAATGCGATCGTCTGTAGCATGCTTGGAAACAATTCGACGCATGCTCGGAAGCATTGAACTTCATTTTCTCAGCTCGTCGCAGTGTTGTACGTCACCGCGTTCCTGACGGTCGGAAGTTCAGTGAACTTTTGTGTGACCGTGTGTATGCAAGGCAAGCTTGAGCGGAGTCCCTTTGGAAAAGCCATCATATCTTTTTCCGATGAGAATTCCGATCGTGTGTACGCGGCATTAGAGAAATGTTGCCACACCTGCAATTTGCAGTAGCGCACACAGTACATCACCTATTTTTTCTGCTCTGGGTGACCAAGACTGAACCCCCCAAGAAAAAAAATGATCTACGGCCATATCCAACACTACCCACCTCTAACCAAAGTATGAATTTTCAACAGACTGATCTGTTAATGCTTGTTCCTTTATATCTAGTCTGAACGCATAAAACAAAAAAATCTGTTTTTTTTGCACACTTTTTAAAGCATAATATATTTCAAACGCATTTAGTACCTAATTTTAGTCACTTGCTGGTAATTGCAAATGAGTGAAATACACTAAAATGACACCCATGAGTCACACAGAGGGTAATGACATCTATTACCTGAGATAGCATTGCTTTACCTTCATTAAAATAAGGCAGCACAAATATAATAATCTCTTTCTTTAATGAGAAATCTAATTAATTCAGCTCATGTGCACGCTTGTCAAGCAATATTAATGTTATTTGTACTCACTAAGCATTTTACAACAATATTTTGAATCCTGATGTATTATGAAGCATTTAATGAAAGCAGTTAAAATTCACTGCAGTGTAAAATATAGAAATAGATTTGGAAAATATCTCCTAAGTTAGGATTAGTATAATAGATGGTTAGATCTTCTTGGAAATTCTCTGTATAATTAACAGTCTCAGTAATTGCTTTTTTTTTTGTCACGATGCTTGCCACCTATGTTTAGGAGTGGGCAGCCTTTTTGCTTGCAGTTAGGAGACGACGTTATCCCTTTTAGGACAGCCCATCTTAGCGGAGTAGGTGGAAAGGAGGGGTACCCTGAGAATAATTACATACTTGCACAACGTGGGTGGGGTACCCCTGTCATCTTTCAGCAAGGTGACGCTTTAATTCTAGCCTGTCATTAGAAAAACTTGGTGCTGAATTTGGGTGGGTGTGAGATTGTGCTTTATTCCTGCTGTTGCTGTATATAGTTCTAGCACACAGGTAGAAGTTCACTCTCTTACCATAAGAGAATACTTATTACAATTCTGATATATAAAGGCCTGCACAGGGACACAAATGTGAACATATGTAGATAGATCAGATGCTGTTTAACCACTTCAGACCTGGAAGGTTTACCTTCCTTCATGACCAGGCCATTTTTTGTGATACGGCACTGCGTTACTTTAACTGACATTTGCGCAGACGTGCAACACTGTACCCAAATAAAAGTGATGTCCTTTTATTCCCAGAAATAGAGCTTTCTTTTGATGGTATTTCATCACCTCTGTGGTTTTTATTTTTTGTGCTATAAAACAAAAAAGACCAACAATTTTAAAAAAAAACAATATTTTTTTACTTTCTGCTATAAAACATATACAAAAAAAAATGTAAAAAAATGTAATTTCTTCATCAATTTAGGCCAATATATAATCTGCTACATATTTTTGGTTTGCGCAAAATTTATAGCGTCTACAAACTATTGGATGTTTTTTTTTTTACTAGTAATGGCGGCAATCAGCGACATAAAGCAGGACCGCGATATTGCGGTGGACAAATCTGACACCTAACTGACTCTTTTTTAGGGACCAGTAACACTAATACAGCGATCCGTGCTAAAAAATATGCACTGTCACTGTACTAATGACACTGGCAGGGGTTAACATCAGGGGCGATCAAAGGGTTAACTGTGTTCCCTGGGAGTGCTTTCTAACTGTGTGGGGGATGCATTTACTGTGGGAAGACAGAGATCCGTGTTTCTGCTTAGTAGAAACACAAGATCACTGCATTCCCTTGTCAGAGAACGGCGGTCTGCCTTGTTTACATAGGCAGACTGCCATTTTACCTGTCTCCCGAACAATCGTCAGGTTCCGGTGGACATCACCTCCGCTGAACCTGCTGATTGGCTCCTGCTGTGTCCAATCACAGCGGGAGTGGGTTGCCGCGGGCGCCAGATCACGTACCTAGTACGTGATCTGGCTCAGAGAGGCTGTCCTGCTGCAGTATATCTGTGTGGGGCAGTGAGGAAGAGGTTAATATATGTATATTGGTATTATTATAGAAATCAGTACAGCCATATTGATTTTTGGTGACTTTGCGGCTACAAATGAGGGTGTTGTTTTGTGGTTGTGGTTTAAAAGTGGGTCAGTAGGGTGTCCCTGGATCTTATTTTGAAAATCTGGCAACCCTAACTTATGTGTCACACAGTGTAACAACTTTAAGTACTATAGAAAATAAGGTGGAAGTTGATAATAACTTTTAAGATAAAAACACATCCTAAAGCCAAAGGGCAGTCAAAATAAAAAAAAAACCCCAGAAGAATCAGCACAAGGGACATAACCTACAAGCGGTAGGATGTGTCCCTTGTTCTGATACCTCTTCTTTTAGGTGAAGTCCCCCTCCATTAAAGCTCCCTCCCTCAATCTTCTGGTGCGATGGAGGCTAATAGAACTAAGCGGCTGCCATACTCTTATCAAGAAAACTCAACTATGCTCGCACCTTCAGCCATACTACAGCTTGTATGAATGAAACAGGATCTTTAAATAAAGGGGGCAGACCCATCCATCAGCGACCCATCCTCAGTTCATAAATCGCTTTCCATTCATAGAAGCTGTAATACATCTTCTATGAATGGTGGAGCTGGGCGGAAAGGGTAGACATAGTCAGTTCTCTTGGTTAGAGCCTGTGACAGCCTCTATTAACCCCTGTGGCCTTAATCTTCTGCTGCATCTGGAGGGACATGGATGGAGGAGGATTTCACCTAAAGGAAGATAGTTCAGCACAAGGGACACATTCTAATAACTGCAGGTTATGTCTCTTGTGCTGATTTTTATGTTTTTTTTTCCTATTATGGCTGCAGTTAGGCTTTAAATGCCTGTTTTAGGTAGCACCACACTCCCCTATCTCCTATTGCTTATGCAATAGTCCATCTATGACTTGCAGCTATACAGTAGTTGGGTAATCATTTTTTGCCTCATGTCCATAGTATAAAAAGGGCATAAAAAAAGAATCTATATCGCAACACATAATGCGTACTTGCAATCGACTAGTAGTTGACTACTAGAGATGGGCCGAACATCCTCCAGTTTGATTCGCGCCAGAACTCTTGAACATTGCAAAAGTTCATACCCGAACAACGAACCCTATTGAAGTCTATGGGTCCCGAACTTCAAAAATTCCCTTCAAAATAAGTCCCCATTTTGAAGGCTTATATGCAAGTTATTGGCTATAAAAAGGGTATGGAGGCCTGGCTACTTCCCTGTGGGGCCTGTATCAATGCAAAAAGAACTTTTAATAAAGATCGTTTTTAAAGGAGCAGTGATTTTAATAAAGCTTAAAGTGAAACAAAATAAAATGAAAAATTCCTTTAAATATAGTGCCTGGGTGGTCCCTTTCGTTTGCCTGTACAGTGGCGCATCTGTACCGTATATAGAACCTGCTGCAGTAAAACTGACATTTATAAAGAAAAAAAAAAGGACATTTAAATTAATTTTCCCTGCAAGCTTTCTTTATTTTGTAAACAACGGCTTGGGTAGCCAGTCTGTATGACTCGGAACAAGATTAGAGATTTTTGGGATAAATTCTTGTGTCTCTTTGGCAGACTTTTGATGGAAATAACAATTTTTTGCACCACAGTGAGCAAGCCTTATGTGAAGAAGCCAAATTATAGTACATTCAGGTCAAGTCTAACAATTTTTTTTATATACAGTCTGGTGTCTCTTTCGCAGACTTTGGATAGAAGTAACAGGTGTGGTAAAAATTGGCCTTTGGATGTTGTTGGTGCCTTCACACAGTAACCCTATAGAGATACTCTTGATGAAAGCAAGAATTGACCTTGCTGTAAACAATTAAATTTGATGCCCCTGTCAAACAGTGGTGGAAAAATTGGTCTTTGAGTGCTGTTGGTGCCTTCATCCCATAACCTTCTAGAGGTACTCTTGATGAATGGAAGAATTAGCATTGCTGAAAAAATAAAAATTTGATGCCCCTGTCACACAGTTGCGGAAAAATCGATCTTTGGGTGTTGGTGGTGCCTTCACCCCGTAAACCTTCTAGAGGTACTCTTGATGAAAGCAAGAATTGGCCTTGCTGTAAAAAATTGAAATTTGATGCCCCTGTCACACAGTTGTGGAGAAATTGGTCTTTGGGTGTTGGTGGTGCCTTCACCCTGTGACCTTCTAGAGGTACTCTTGATGAAAGCAAGAATTGGCCTTGTTGTAAAAATTGAAATTTGATGTCCCTGTTAAACAGTTGCGGAAAAACTGGGCTTTGGGTGTTGGTGGTGCCTTCACGCCGTAACCTTCTAGAGGTCTTCTTGATGAAGACAAGAATTGGCCTTGCTGTAAAAAATAGAAATGTGATGACCCGGTCAAACAGTTATGGAAAAATTGGTCTTTGGGTGTTGGTGGTGCCTTCACCTCGTGACCTTCTAGAGCAGGGGTCTCAAACTGCCGGCCCTCCAGCTGTTGCGAAACTACAAGTCCCATCATGCCTCTGCCTGCGGGAGTCATGCTTGTAACTGTCAGCCTTGCAATGCCTCATGGGACTTGTAGTTTTGCAACAGCTGGAGGGCCACCAGTTTGAGACCCCTGTTCTAGAGGTACTCTTGATGAAAGCAAAAATTGGCATTGCTGTAAAAAATTGAAATTTGATGCACCCGTCAAACAGGAATGGAAAAATTTGTCCTTGGGTGTTAATTGTGCCCATGAAACCTATACCAAAAAATTACTTCAAGATAAAATCAGCACCCATAAATCTAGGCAGCCTAGTCTTGCAGAGATTTGAGATCCCAATAACACAATCAGCGACATCAGCATCAGGGGCTTGATAGCTGCTGCTTATCCAGGACTGATAATTTTTTGACAAATGTCAGCCGGTCAACGGAGTCTGTTAAGAGACACGCTCTTTTATCTGTCACAAAACCTCCAGCAGCACTGAATGCCTGTTCGGAAAGCATGCTGGTTGCAGGGCAGCCCAGCAGCTCAATTGCATACTCGGCAAGTTGTGACCGGTGGTCCATTCTGATGACCCAGAAACTCAGTGGATCGTCTACTGGAAAGCTCTCCATATTGGTTTTTGCACCTAGATAATCTTCCACCATATGATACAGATGCTGCCAATGGAATCTTGAAGCTGACAGCCCTAGACACAGAGGACAAATAATATTGTGAAATGCATCACTGAGGCGGCCCCCTTCTCCACCGCTCCTCCTTTGACCAAGAGAAGCCTCATAACTAGCTTTTACATGACACTGTAACCTACCAGAGTCTGGAATGCCTTTACATAAACTCCTCTTTACGGTGTCCGCAAGATATTTAATCCTGTGAGTTATGAGTTTAGAGACTTTCCCCTTCTAATGGTGATCAAGAAAGGTTTCCAACAAATATTGATTCCTCCCGCTGCTCTTTCTCGAATGCCATGTACATAATGCCACGCAGAGTATGCTCCAGCAGGAACACAAGAAGGATTGTGTCACTGATGCATGCATTGTCACTGCTCCCCATCCTTTTTGTCTCCTCAAATGGTGACAGTACAGTGCATGCATCCTTTATCAGTAGCCATTGGCGTGGGGAAAAAAAGCTGAGGTGCCCTGAGCCTATCCTTGTGCCATACTCACACAGGTACTAATTAACGGCACTCTGGAGAATGTGCAGCCACTGCAGCATTGCCAAAATTGAGTTCCACCTGGTGGGCATGTCACAAATTAGGCGGTTTACAAGCAGGTGGAATTACTGCTGAATTTTAGCCAGCTGACCGCTGGCTGTGTATGACCACCTGGAATGGCTACAGACTCTTCTGGCATGCTTTAGAAGATCTTGCAAACCTGGGTACCACTTTAAGAAATGCTGCATCACCAAAGTAAGAACATGTGCCAGGCATGGCACGTGTCAACTTTCCTTGTTGAAGGGCACACAGAAGGTTAGTGCCATTATTACACACCACCATTCCTGGCTCAAGCTTCTGTGGACTGAACCACCTTTGGGCATGCCCCTTAGAGCTGAAAGAATCTCTGCTCTGGTGTGGCTTTTGTGCCCTAGACAAACCAGCCGAAGCACTGCATGGCATCCCTTAGCCTGACTTGAATGGCCCCTTCAGCGCTTAGGGGGTACTGGTGGTTTCTAGGACAATCCAGCAAAGGAAGGCATGGAGAAGGAGGAGGAGGGGTGGAGATCTTGCATTATCACCAACAGCTGTATGGAGAGCTGGCGGCAAAACAAGCTCCAGCACTGAACCCTGTCCTGCAGCCTTCCTAATTGCAAGCAGAGTTACCCAGTGTGCTATGAACGAAATATATTTTCCCTGACCATGCTTGCTGGACCGCATGTCAGCAGTAAGGTGGACCCTGCGACTGACTGCCTTGCCCAATGATGCCAAAACGTTGCCTCCAATGTGATAGTGCAGAGGTGGAATGGCCTTACGTGCAAAGAAATAGCGACTGGGAACCTGCCATTGTGGTACCGCACATTCTGCAAATTCACCGAAGGGAGCAGAATCCACCAGATGGAAGGGATGGAGTTGCAAAGCCAACAATTTTTTTCAAGCTGTAATTTAGACGCTGGGCATGTTGGTGGCAGGAGTGTATTTTTTTTCCGCTGCAGCAGCTGGGGCAGAGAAATTTGTCTGCTATACTCTACAATGGTGGTGTGCTGCTGGCAGATGTGTTGCAAGGACCTGTGACACCCTTTGCATACTATCATCTCTGTCAGTGGAGCTGCTGAGAGGTCATCATGAGGTGGCTCTCTAATTAGGCAAATTAGGCGGTCGCCTAAGGCCCCGCACTCCCGCACTCACAGGGGCCTCGCGGCCGCCTAATTTGCCTGTGATCAAGCACCGATTCTGGCGCCGGTGGCTCACCCTTCCGCCACTGGGACCCCGCACGGCCTCGTCATGCAGCGTCCGGTGGCAGCAGGTGCGGGACAGCAGAGGCCTCTAGGTGGCAGCAGTGTCTGGATGATGGCACCCGGCTCCAGGTGCCATCTCCATAAGACGTGCGTGCAGCATGTCCATGTGGGGTCTTAAGGCAGCTGGGACTGCTCCTGCAGCCCGCGCGGCTCCACACCTGCCCGGCCGCCTATTCTAATCTGCAGTCCCCATGACTGTGAAATGGAAGGATGCGGACAGAGCTCCAATCTTTTTATGCTGCCCGCTGACCCCCACGGCCGATGACAAAGTAAGTGCCCATGCAGCGCCCCTCCCTGTGCCTGGATAGGAGGAGTGGCAGGGCGGCTGCATATAGAGGATTTGAGCTTTCCATATTCCTCCATGCAGCTGAATGCTTCGAGGAGGGAGAGGAGGAGAATCAAGCATTCAATGCCTGCATGGAGGAATTGGAATATGGAAAGCTCAAATCCTCTATATGCAGCCGCTCCGCTGCTCCTCCTATCCAACTCTTTTGCTTTTCCCCTGTGCTCTCCAGGCCAGCCCCTCTTTGTGCACCCTGGCTCCTCCCCCATGCTCTCCGCCCCCAGTGCTTTCCGTCTCCCCCAGTGCTCCCAATCCCTGTTCTTTCTGGCCCCCAGTGCTCTCCAGCTCTCCCCATCACTCTCCAGCCCCCACCCTCTACTCTCCACTCCCCCCAGTGCTCTCCCCATCACTCCCCAGGGGTCTCTGCTCCCCCCTGCTCTTAGTCCCCCCAGTACTCTCCAACCCTGTTCTTTCTGGCACCCCCAGTGCTCTCCAGTTCTCCCCATTGTTCTCCACCCCCCCAGTACTACACCAGCCCCCACCCTTGTGCTTTCCTCCCCCCAGTGATCTCCAGCTCCCCCAGAGTGCTCTCCAGCCCCACCGTGCTCTCCACCCCTGTTCTTCCTGCCCACCCCACAGTGCTCTCTGCCCCCCCTGTGCACTCCACCCCCTGTTCTTTTTGGCTCCCCCAGTGCTCTCCGCTCCACACCCCTGTGCTTTCCACTCCCCCCTGCTCTTTGCCCCCATCCATGTGCTCTCCAACCCCACCAGTGCTTTCTGCTCCCCCCTGCTCTCCACTCCTCCCAGTTCTCTCCACTCCCCCAGTTCTTTCCACTTCCCTCAGTGCTCTTCACCACCCCTGTGCTCTTTTCTGCCCCCCCTCACTCTCTGTAGCTCTGCTAGGTTCCCCCTCCTTTTCCCGCCAGCTGCTGCAGAGGATCTGCCTGGATGGAGAGCGGTGAAGGGACCAGTGTCATGGGCTGCTCAGTCTAAAATGGTGGGCCTATTTTTTTGTCCCAGTGTGGGCCTGGCAAAGCCCGCACTCTCCCCTCCCTCCTCTCCCCTCTGCCCTCCTCTCTCTCTCTCTCTCTCTCTCTCTCTCTCTCTCTCTCTCTCCCCTCCTCTCTCTCTCCCCTCCTCTTTCTCTCTCCCCCCTGCTCTCTCTCCCCCCCCCTCCTTCCCCTGTGGATGTAGAATGACTCAGTGACACCCCTCCTCATTCTCCCAAGGCACATGGAAAATTCCTAGAGGGGTTGTCACCTTGCTGGGTCCCAGATGTTTTATTGGCTGCATATGTTTGATGGGTGAGGAGGGTGCCCTGGAAGTGGTGCAGATGAACTGTGTGCTAGAGCCATGCATCTTTCTGCAGCCATTTTTATTGCTTGAATTTTTTTTCCCATTATGGGCGTGAGTGGGGCCTCATGTCTAAGTTTTGCCTAAGGCCTCACAAAGCCTAGAGCTGCCTCTGATCCTGAGATATACCGGGGGTAGACATGAAAGGTGAAGAGTGAGGAGGAAAAGAATTGTGTCCCTTGTGTGTGACTTTCAGGTGCTCTTGCCAAAGGGCTGAGTGGTTAAATGCCTTGTCAAGCATGTGGTACCAAAATAGCTGGTGTTTTGGCACGTTTGATATGCTTGCGGCAGAGATTGCAAATTGCAACAATGCGATTAGCTCCACATTTGCTAAAAAATTCCCACACAGCTGAGCTGTGGGAAGTGGGCCAGGAGATAACAGCTCTACAATCTGATGGAGTAGGTTTGCTGCTCTCTACTCTTCCATGATGACTGCCTCTGGAGCACATCCTGCGCTCCAGAGTTGTGGACCTCATTACCCATCCATCCTCAGCCTCATAGAAACTGGGAAATGTGTGATTGGATACACTTTTTTTTTAAAATGAAAAGTGGTGTTTAGGGCACTTTAAATGGAGGACTGACGCTAACAGAAATGTAAAAACTATAAAAAAATTTAAAAAAAAACAAAAAAGGGAGAACACCAGCGTTGCAGTCAGAAAAACTGCGGCTGACAGTTTAAAAAAAGGGGGCAGGCAGGGAATAAAAAAAAAGACAAAAAAACATGCAGCAACCTAACAAAAAAAAGAAAAGGGTATACAGCACTGTATACAGCACTAAATGATATACAATGCTGTGTTAACACTGCACTACACTAACACACTACACTAAACCGACACTAATGCCGCGTACACACGGTCGGACTTTTCAGCTACAAAAGTCGGACAGCCTGTCCGACATACTTCCGGCGTACCTTCGGCGGACTTGCGGCAGACTTTCTTACGAACGGACTTGCCCACACACGACCACACAAAAGTACGACAGCTTAGTACGCGGTGACGTACACCAAGTCCGACGAGACTATAAAACGGAAGTTCAATAGCCCGTACGACACCCTTTGGGCTCCTTCTGCTAATCTCGTGTTTATCTCGTGTTAGTAGAAGTTTGGTGAGAGACGATTCGCGCTTGTGAGACTCGTATTTTTCAGTTCGTTTTAACTGTTGTTCAGTCTGTGCTTGTGAGGTTTGTATCTGCTTTTCAGTGCGTTTGGTCAGTTTGGCATTGAGAAATCTTTGTTTTATTGGCCGCTCGTTCCTGATTTTCAGGTCGTTCTTCACAGGCCTTGCTGTTCTTCAGTGCGTTCTGTTTAGTGCGTTCTGACCAGCCGACCGTTTTGAAGCCATGTTACCTGTACGTACTCGTCGTAGAGCTCGTGCATTGTATGTGCTTGGTGCTGTAGTTTATTCTTCAGCCCAAGACCAGTCCATGAACAGGGCGAGGAGGAGTTCATGGACCAAGAATTGGTTGCTTCAGCGTGACCAGTTCTGTCACATGCCTTTGCTCCGTGAGATCCGTGAGAATAATCCTGAGGATTCAGGAACTTTCTCCGGATGACGGACCCGTTTTTGACCGTTTGGTGGCTTTGCTGACCCCCTATATCAGCAGGCAGGATACCTGCATGAGGCAAGCCATCACTCCGGAGCAGAGGCTGGTCGCTACCTTGCGGTATTTGGCCACCGGTATTTGGCCACAGGGAGAAGCCTGCAGGACCTTAAGTTCTCGACAGGCATCTCCCCCCAGGCTCTGGGGATCATTATCCCAGAGACCTGTTCTGCCATCATACAGGTCCTGCAGAAGGACTATATTAAGGTAAGATATTTTTCTTTTATTAGCATCACATGTTCTTTTATGTAATCTTTGATAATGTAATGTATTTCTTGCTTCAACACTACTTACCATCATTGCAATATAGTGTGAATGTCCCTTTTTATCCTCACACATGCTGGATTTTTCCTGTTATTTTTTGTCATGCATGTATATTTTCCTTCAATAACCTTCCCAGCATGAAGTGATGGGAACATATCCACCTAGTCTACTCATTTTGAATGTATTTTGTTGGAGTGTATTTAGTGTGCTGCTAATTAGCAATTAGCTAGATTTCACAACCCCCCCCCCCCCCCACCTGAACTCACTCCAAATAGTGTGCTGCTAATTAGCAATTAGCTAGATTTCACAACCCCCCCCCCACCTGAACTCACTCCAAATAGTGTGCTGCTAATTAGCAATTAGCTAGATTTCACACCCCCCCCCCACCTGAACTCACTCCAAATAGTGTGCTGCTAATTAGCAATTAGCTAGATTTCACAACCCCCCCCCCCCACCTGAACTCACTCCAAATAGTGTGCTGCTAATTAGCAATTAGCTAGATTTCACAACCCCCCCCCCCACCTGAACTCACTCCAAATAGTGTGCTGCTAATTAGCAATTAGCTAGATTTCACAACCCCCCCCCCCCCACCTGAACTCACTCCAAATACTGTGCTGCTAATTAGCAATTAGCTAGATTTCACAACCCCCCCCCACCTGAACTCACTCCAAATAGTGTGCTGCTAATTAGCAATTAGCTAGATTTCACAACCCCCCCCCCCCACCTGAACTCACTCCAAATAGTGTGCTGCTAATTAGCAATTAGCTAGATTTCACAACCCCCCCCCCCACCTGAACTCACTCCAAATAGTGTGCTGCTAATTAGCAATTAGCTAGATTTCACAACCCCCCCC